>OX422220.1:406572597-407819954 GCA_949130495.1 Sambucus nigra
CCTCTTAACTTGAGTTTTTGCAGGGACCTTGTGGAGGGGCCTCTCAACTTGGTCTTCTGCAGTGACCCTTACGGGGGCCTTTCTCAACATAAGCTTCTACTGCCACATAGGTGGGTTCCCTCTCAACTTGAGTTTCTGCAGGGACCCTTGTGGGGTCCCTATCAACTTGGGCTTGTGCGTCTACCTAGGTGGGTTCCCTCTCAACTTGGGTTTCTACAGTGACCATTAGGGGGGCCTCTCTCAACATGGGCTTCTGCCGCTACCTAGGTGAGGTTTCGTCTCGATACCTCAAAAAAGTATTTTGGGGAAGACACCCTTTTACATTTGTAAGAGAGTACTTTAGATTATAGATGGAGGCGTAACACCTTTGAAGTATGGTGATGATAAGTTGATCATCTAAAACCTCGGATTAGTGATAGAACACGCAAACACAAACTCAATGCAGATAATACTTAGTTTAAACTCACAAATCTCTCGTGTATAACTCAGAAAAGTAGTAAAGAAACTTAGAAGTAACTTAGATAGAGGGAGAGAGAAGTAAGAACCCTAGGTACACCTTGGTTGGCAGGCAAACACACTAAACACTCTCAAGAATCTCTATCACGTATTAAAAGCTTCATAATAAATGACAATGGCGGGTGAATAAGACTTCTGGTTTGTAATAACCCCCTCTCTGATGCATATTCTCTTTAGCAATAACTTCTTAAATTCTCAAAAGATCATCCTCTCCTCAGGGGTGGTTGGGGTCCTTAAATAGCCCCCCACACCATCCCCGAGGCAACTCAGTCATTAAAGACTATGAAAGACATCCCTCATACTTTATGTCACAACATTAAATGCCTAATGCACTAGTTGTCTCCATGTCATAAACATTAAATGCCAAGACATGCCTTTTGCCTAACCACTGTGTGTCAGGGGGTTGTTATCATAGAGGTGGCTCACCAACTACCTGACAGCCCCAAATACCACGGTGGTTTACTCAAGTGCATGTCTGACATTATTTAGCTGGCTAGTGACATCACCTACAGTAGATGTGACATTAAGTAGAGGGCTATTTTGTTCACAGCCCCACGCCCGATGGAACTCCAAGCTGCTTCACCTGAGGTTTTACGATCAGGGTTCTTCATTGTTTTACCAGGTGTATCTAAGATGGTTGGGACGAGCCCCAACAGTGCCTCACTTCTCAATCCTCCAAACCAAGTCCCTCTAAAGTTCTCGCGGTGAGGTCGTTCGGTAGAGCATGAAAGCTCTCCCAGTCCCTGCCAAGCTCGGTCTCTCGCGAGTACCGTTTGACCTCACCCTAAAACTCATTATTATTCTCGTTACATCATTACAACCGTTATAGCTTATAGTCAATATAAACAAAGATACAATATGACTAATACAACAAGCTAAAATACAAGTTGCCACGTTGAGCTGCCTCGCTTGAGCTGCCACGATTCCTTAATCCCCAAAACACTGTTGCTAATGCGGAATTACCTCTAATCTCAAAATTACCTTCAAGCCCCCTCTACATTTGCCCCTTCATGGAGAGATTTGTTGAAGCAAGAAATATCTGCACGAAACTTCTCAAACCGATGAACTTTCTCTGTGTGAAAAAATTCTAGTCCCCTTTCCCTACTAAGAACCGCGGCATTATAATCTCCAGGAAAAAGTAAAATTCTCCCTGATGTACCTGAGCCGAAGTACTACGACTTGTTGGGGCTTTGACGAAGGGACATCGCCACTTTTTCCTTATACTACGTTTCAACCGTTCTAGCTTTATTATTATTTCAAATTCTCCTAAATGGCCTGCTAACCTTCTCAAATACTCGTTCTGATTCTTGGTAAGTGGAAATTCTCCCTTGTAATGCTTTGCAATGTTCGAAAAAGCATAAATTCTCCCTGATGCAGTCGAGCCCTCATTTGAACCGTTGGGACATCTTTTCCATTGGGAGTTATTGGATATGTCTGACAAATATTCTGGCACCAAAACTCAAACTTGCTATAGAAGGCAACCCCTTCTGTTCCCTAGGCATCGCTTTGTGAGTGAGGTGGCGCTGTCTTTTCAACTTCCAGAACACTTCCCGAAGTTCCACGTGTGCATTTGAAATGATTATAAGCGATTGTGCACATGCGATGGTGGGAAACTCAAAAGACAGGTTTTAAAAGCTTCAAACGTCCCTTTTATTTCAAAACCCCTTCTCTTTCCTGCATCTTCTTCAAGCCCCCGTATTTCTTAGAGAGAGAAAGTTTGTGCAAACTCTGTGTGAACTCCATTGTTGACTGATTCTTTTTTAGCTTTTGAGGCATGCAGGACTTGCCATTTCTCATCCAAGTTCGACCCATTACTGTTGGGTGATGAGGAAATGGATTCATCGAAGTGGGGCTATCTTCCACCAGAGGGAACTCTGCATTTTTTCCTGGCCCGTGGTGACTTTCCCTATTCCCAGATCGACTTTGAAGCACCTGGGGGGTCACCAGCCCATTTCACTGCCTGGCATGCACACATGCAGAGCTCCCACGCTGCTGCTCTTGCTAAGGTTGGGCTTCATCGCGCATACATGTTTGGGGAGTTCACCCTCTCAAAGCACAATGCGGCGCTACAAGTGCTTGTTTCTCGATAGAACACCACAACTCGCACCTTTTTTGCTGCGTGGGGGGAGTTCACCATTACACTGGAGGACGTTTGTGAACTCCTTGGGTTTGTGCCCATGGGTGAGTTAGCCTACCACGATGAGGCTCTAGATGCCGAAGAGGCTGCTGATCGAGTTGAGCTGGATCGAATCTACCGCAGTTGCTCCGGTTCCTCAAACAAAGCCACATTTACCCCCCTTATCAACTATTTTTTCGAAGCCCCGACGCCAAAGGATGTCAGTGATGTAACAGGCCGCAGTAGAGGTACCTCCCTAAAACTACCAGCCTACATACTTGTATTACTTTCACACTTCTTCCTTATGGTAAACCCAACGATTAGCCCAAGAGGGACGTAATAAACATTTTCGTTCATTTGACTAGAGGATTTAACCTTTCTCTAGACGCCATTTCCCTAGGGTCCCTCTACACCTGGTTGGATTAAACGCACATAGATATGGCACGATCACTGGGTCGTTAGAACTTAGCGAATTTTTCCAACACCATCATTTTGACGGGCTTCCTCTACACTCTCTTTCCTGCTATTGCTTCTAAGTTTGTTTCTCTGCCTGTGAGCTAAGGTATCAAGCCCCCACTCCTCCTATGTTTTCATAAAAAGTAAAGTCAAAAGGAGATAAATGAAATTTTTGACCTTTTAGACTCCTTTGTGATGAGGTCGTACTGTGAGTCTACATTTTCCCATAGTTGGGATTTCTTTCCTGCCACACCCACAACGGTCAAGTTCATCCCAGTTGTGGAAGATCCTTCACAAGCCGTGGTGCTTCTATTTACCCCCGAGTTTCTTCCTTCATACACCGAATGGGGATACACCTCAGAACCTTACAACTTGACAGATGTAGCAGGCAGTTCAGGTTCGATCAGGGGGCCCCCCGACCTGTGTTTCAACATAACCATCCAAGGGCTACTTTTACTGAAGCCTGCACTCTCTATATTGTCATCGTGATACTCAGTGTGATGTCCACCATCGACGGTCGTGTCACCCTCCCTAGTGCTACTAGGAAAGGAGATGTAGCCACCTCCTTCACCACCAAGTTCCATTTAGGGCAACTAGAAATGATCCGTGAGTTCATTCAATCCCCTCCTCAATATCCCCAGTCCTTTCCTTCTCTTCTTCTGAACTGGGTCTTAAGGGGAACTCCACGCTTAGGGTTGAGTTTCCCTTAAGTAAAATCATTAAAGAATCTCCCCAGGAGCTACCCCCTCATTTCCCGATGATCCCAACTGCCACCCCAAAACCCAAGTCCGCTAAAGCTCCCAAACCTACTGTACCTTCGACCAAAGATGTAATAGGAGAAGGGCCTTCTGAGCTGCCTACTAAGAAGGCCAAGAAGTCCAAGTCCAAGTCCTCGAAGTCTAAGGCCCAAGTTCAAGAGCAAACTCAAGCGCAAAGTCCTTTGGAGGCATTCCCAATTGCCTCCATTCCCCCTCCCATGACTCCAGAGATGGCTGAAGAGCTGAGGAAGCAGGTGCAATCTGAAGTCGATAGAATACATGTTGAGTTTCAATGGCGCGCTATCGTCGTTCCTCCTCCACGTGCGTTTCCCACGATCGTTATTGATCCCACGGAGCCAACGACAAAAAAGAGAATAAGGATGAGGGTACCTAAAACTGGTGGTACAATGAGCTCCAGAAATAAAATGATGGGTACCAAGCCCCAGAAGAAACAAACACTTGAGAAACCTCCATAACCAGTTCCTTCTG
Organism: Sambucus nigra; assembly: GCA_949130495.1. Lineage (NCBI taxonomy): Eukaryota > Viridiplantae > Streptophyta > Magnoliopsida > Dipsacales > Adoxaceae > Sambucus > Sambucus nigra. The sequence continues at coordinate 406,576,933 of OX422220.1, forward strand.
CTGCTGCCTCCTCGCCGCCTCCACCAGTAATTATACCCTCTTGTTCTCCCTCTGGATCTGAGGTATGTGTGCATTCTTTAATTTTTTATTCCCTTTTTCTTAAGGTGTTGCATTTTCCCATTCCTTAATAAGAAAGTGTTTTGGTGCAGGGAGTTGAAGAAGAAAGGCCTTGTCCCCCCCAGTCCCCCTGTAAGCCACTTCGTGGGGGCGTTGCGGTGTCTCTCCAGCAGACACTACTCTTCCCCGTTCCCCCTTGATAAGTATTACTTACTCTCACCGTTCATCTTCGCAACGGGCCAAACAAGCTACGACGGAGGCTGCTACCGTTGAGTTTGCTGAAGTGCATGGGAAACCAGAGGGAACTACTATTGCCTCCTCTGAGTTGCCATCGGAGCAAGAGGTGTCTCTGCCCCTTGTCGTGGTCGAGGAGAGTGCCCCGCAGGTAAATTTCTTGTCAAGTCTTACATCTTCTATTTATTCCCTTGCTTTGTTTATCATCTCTAACATACTGGACCATTTTAGGTGGAAGTGGCGTCACTGATAGCTAACATTCTCCTTCCGCCTGCATTGACAAGACCCCTTAATGAGGTTCCTCTTTTTAATGCCATAACGGGGGAAAGTTAGACGTATTCCTACCTCTTATTCTTTTGTATTCGCTCCTTGCGTCTAACACTTGGTTTTACATTTGCAGCTTTCTCCAAGTCTCTCTCCACCATTTGCCCTGAGTGGCCTTTTTCTTTCCCAGGCCCAGGTTGGTGCTGATGCTCCCGTTGGGACATCTCTTGAGGGTTCAGCATCTCCCTCCGATGATGCGCCCGTGCTAGATTTAGTACCTTATGTTGGTAAGGGAAGTTTGCCTACCGATGATGCTTCTTCAGTCGAGGGCCCCGTTGAAGCTGCTAAGGCAATGAGCTCGCCTCCGACGTCTTCAGCCATGAGGGACCCCGTGGTGACTCCTATTCTCGCTCCTATTGCTGCTGAGGTACTTTACTAATTTCTCTGTATTTCTCAGTTTCTCAAACTTCACCTATGTAAGTGACTTAACAACGAAAACACTTGTTAAGGTTTTTTTTCAAAAATTCCACCTATATCGGTGACTTAACAACGAAAACACTTGTTAAGTTTTTTTTTAAAAACTCCACCTATATCGGTGACTTAACAACGAAAACACTTGTTAAGATTTTTCTAAAAACTTCACCTATATCGGTGACTTAACAACGAAAATACTTGTTAAGATTTTTCCAAAAACTCAACCTATATCGATGACCTAACAACGAAAACACGTGTTAAGATTTTTCCAAAAACTCCACCTATATCCATGACTTAACAACGAAAAACACTTGTTAAAATTTTTCCAAAGACTCCACCTATATCGGTGACTTAACAACGAAAACACTTGTTAAGATTTTTCCAAAAACTCCACCTATATCGGTGACTTAACAACGAAAACACTTGTTAAGATTTTTCCAAAAGCTCCACCTATATCGGTGACTTAACAACAAAAACACTTGTTAAGATTTTTTCATAACTTCGTATTTCCTCTGACTGTTTTCAGGTTGCACGAGAGGATTCTCCGCCAGTTCCTTCGCCTGTTGGCTCGCCCCATCGTGAACCTTTCACCTCCGAAGAATCTATCCATAATGATCAAGGTTCCACGACAGGTGCTGCTGTGGAGAGCGAATCTGGATGCGAGCTTCCTCTGCCCGACTTGGCTCCTCACGCCTTTTGTCTGATGGTAATCCAATGTTCTCCCCAAATGCCTGCCAACCATTATTTGGCAATTGAGAAACTTGTGAGCTATCATCCTGAAACCTTCACGGTGGGCTGCCTACGTTCAAACATCTCAGTTATGAGCTACAAGCTTCAAGGCATGGCCACCGTCGTTGTTGAAATTGATAATACTCCCACTGAAAATGTTACTAGACCCCTCCTCAACCAATTCCTGGGTTATCTGAGGGAGTTGGGTCATGACGGGTTCCGTTTTGACTCGCTCATCGCGCATTTGAAGACTTTAAAGAGCCAGCGGTTGGACAGCCAGAGGGAGCTCTTATGAAAACATTAGGAGGATCAGCGGGCCAAGGAATCCAGGTTGATCGAGCTAGAGCCTCTTCTTAAAACAGTTGACAAAGAGGTGGGGGAACTTGAAGAAACTCTGCGCGCGGTGAAGTAGAAACGAGAGAAACTCCTGATTGAGTGCACACAGGTGCAGACAAGGTTGGAGGTCTCTATCAACGCTCAACGGTCTTACCAAGCAGCTTATTCGGGCCTCCTTGGAGATTTTTTCTCTTCTCCGAATCTGTGGTTCCTTCTTGGCGAATGAGCTTGTATATATATTTTTCTTTTTCTTCTCATGTAATTCTTGGGCAATAGCTCCCAATTTTGTAATGCACCAAAGTTTATGAATGGAAAAAGATACTTATTTTCTTATGCCATCGCTGTGTTACAAATGTTTGCTTGGATTGTGAAGTTTTGTAATTATTTTATCTCTTCTTGAGCTATCATAAAAAGAACTTGTATACTCATCATAATAAAAACAAAGGACTTGTGTATTCATAATATCCAACTACATCAGTGGTCAAACATAACTGCCTACACATAATAGACTTTCAACCATTTATTGTTAATCTTAAATGGCCTGTCTTCTTCCTTCTTAGAAATCAAGCAATAGCGTGAGTCATGATATTCCTTCACAGTAAAAGGCCCTTCCCAGTTTTTTACAAACTTGGGAAGAGGCAGCCCCCTAATGTGTTTCACTGTCGCTTTCAATACGAGGTCTCCCTCTACGAACTTCCTGGGTCTCACTAAGTTATCATACATCCTAGAGAGTTGCTTTGTATAAATTTAAAAGTACTGCATCGCATTATCTCTGTGTTCGTCCAATGCTTCCAAATGCACATGTCTATTCTGGGGAAGCATGCTACTTCCCAAGGCATATCGATCAGAGGGGACTTCTAACTCTACTGGGAGAATTGCCACGGCCCCATAAATAAGAGAGAACGGCGTATACCCTATGGTCTTCCTCTTAGTCATCCGATAGGCCCATAAAACGGCTGGTATCTTATCATCCCATGATCCTGGGAAGTCCTCCATCGTTTTAGCCAAGATATTGACTAAAGTTTTATTATTCGTCTCGGCTTGACCGTTTTCCTTTGGGTACGCCACCGTAGAAGTGTGATGGATAATGGAGTATTTGTCTATGAGCATTGTTACTTCTGAATTGACGAAAGGGGTCCCATTATCTGTAAGGATAACCTTTGGGATATCGAAATGACAAATGATGTATTCTCTGATGAAGTTGCTCACCACTCCTGTTGTTTCCCTTCTCAGTGGTATCACCTCAGCACACTTAGTGAAGCACTCCGTTGTTACTAGTATCCATATCTTCCCCCTCGAGGAAGGGTATATTACCCATACCAGGTCGAACGCCCAAGTGTGAAAAGGATAAGGCATTGCCAGGGAGTGTAAGTCCACTGACGGGGCATGGATCATATTTCCATAAAGTTGGCAAGCCTTGCACTTTCAAACGAACTCAGTCGAATCTTTCTCCATCGTTGCCCAATAGCATCCCAAAGTCATCAACTGGTCATATAACTTGGCCCCTCCTATGTGAGTCGGATCGTGCGCCTGATTGAGGACCTCTGCTGCCTCTTCTCTTGTGATACAACACAAAGGCATGTTGAAGTATCCCCTTTGATAAAGCTTCCCCTCTTGAACATAGAATCTCTGGGCCCTTCGCTGAAGTCCCATCACATTAATTGTCAATTCCTCGTTCGTTGTGTCTAGATGGTTGGCCTACAAATCATCTCCTGGAATATCTTCCTTAGGTGGCTCGAATGTTCCTGAGGGGAAAATAGCCAACAGATCAGCGTATGCCTGGCTTTTGATTGCGCGAGGCACCACGCACTTCAAGTCATATTCAGATAGGATAAGGAACCACCTAGCTGCCCTACCAATCAAAATCGTTCTTTCTAGCAAATACTTAATAGGATCACATCTAGTTACAATATTAATTGTAAAAGACAACATATAATGCCTATGTTTTTGGGCTATAAAGACTAAGGCTAAACAATGCCTTTCTAAGCTATTGTATCTGACTTCTGGTCCATGGATGATCCTGCTGAGATAATAAACTGTCCGTTCTTGACCATCGATCTCTTATGCCAGTAAAGCTCCCATGGACCTCATGGTGGATGTGAGGTGCAGCGGCAATGGTATTCCTGCCTTTGGGGGAACCATGATCTGTGGTGAAACGGGCAGTTTCTTCAGCCCATCGAGAGACTCTTGGTGAACCTCCTCCCACTTGAACTTCACGTTCTTTCGTAACAGCTGCATCAATGGATGTGTTACTTCAGTTAATCCATTACAAATCTCCTAAGGTAGGAGACCTTACCGAGGAAACTCTTCAGCTCTTTCACCATTCTCGGGTATGGCATTTCCAAGATCGCCCGCTGTTTGTCCTGGTCCATCTGCACCCCTTGTCGATCAACCACAAAGCCTAGGAATTTCCCACTTGTTACTTCGAAAACACACTTCAGTGGGTTCATCCTCAATTTCAACTTCCTATAACGAGAAAACACCTTCCTCAAATCGCTCAGATGGGACTCCTCCTTCCTTGATTTGATGACCAAATCATTCACATAGAATTCCACAAATTTATGGAAAAAGTCGTGGAAAATGGCCATCATTATTCTCTGGTAAGTTACCCCAGAATTCTTGAGTCCAAACGGCATCACCCTATACATAAAGTTACCCAATGGGGTTCTGAATGCCGTCTTCTTTGCATCTGAGGGGTCCATCTTGATCTGGTTGTACCCTACATACCCATCCATGAAGTTGTACATATCATGACCAGTCGTTGCATACATTAAGCTATCAATGGAGGGCAGAGGGAACTCATCTTTCGAGAAATCTCTATTTAAATCTCTGAAGTCCACGCAGATCCTTATTTGGTTTTTGTCCTTCTTCCCCACTAGGACGATACTGGATAGCCAGAGTGGGTGCCGTATCGGTGTGATTAACCCTACCATTAGTAAGCGTTGAACCTCTTCCTTGATATTCAAATCTAGAAACTCCCGAATCAACTCAACCAAGGCCCCTCGTTTCTCCTTACTGAGATTCTTCGAGATGAAGATGGGCCTAGGATCCTCTCCTTCTTTCGCCAGGTTCAACTGCTCCAACTCTTGTACCTATGGCTTTGGTTGATCTGCCATGTAGTCTAGCTCTTCGGCGACATCCTTTACGAACTTCTGTATGTTGGAGTTTTCTATCACCATGCATTGTCCCCGTTGATCCACCAGAAAGAATTCATATATTGGGTGAACCTCATCATCAGCTTCCTCAGTCAGCCGCTCACACCGTTATAATTGATACACCACCTTCCCTTCCTCGGTAATGACCTTCTTACATTATCTTTTGGTAGTGGTGACTGCCTTCCTCTTCTTCTCTGTAGAAGCCTCGGACACTCTTTCTCCTGAAAGCCGGATCAGCATGCTTTACCGTCGGACCTCATGGTCCATCGGGTCCACTATGGGACTCATCCTGTCTTTGAGCTGCTTAGAGATGCTTTGGGTCTGAGGAACCACCTGGTGAGCTTCTTCGGACATTTCCCTTGTGCTGCTTGCAACCTCCTTCTTCTGCTCATTTAAGGTCCCCATCCTTTCTCTGATCGAGGGAACCCATGCGCCCTCCATTATTCTCATTAGGACCCGTACATCTCCCTCATACTCTGTGTAAAATGTTGCGTCCACCAAGTGAGCCTCCTTAATAGCGAAGGGCCTCTTTGTATCCCTAATAGTCACCTCTGTTCCCTTGACATTTGCTTTGGCAAATTGGTGGTACGTAGAAGTAACAAGCCCTTGGTTGTGCATCCACACCCTTCCTATTAGCAGATGATAGGAAGTTTCACTCTCTATTACGTGGAACTTGATATGGGAACTCAGATTTCCCATTACAATCCCAACATTGACGTACCCAATGGATTTGGAAGATTGATTATCATAACCCAAAATTACCAAAGGCATGGGGACCAGCCTTTTTTCTAGAATATTAACTGCGTGGAAAAAGTTGATTGGCATAATATTGATGGAAGCTCCATCATCCATAAGAGTCCTTATGAAGCTAACTTTGTTAACACTAGCGGTCACATACAACGCCCTATTATAAGGGAACCTTACAGCCCTATCCACATCGCTGAAGGTTACCTTTGACAAAAACCTTCTCACCAACCTGGCCATGGGTCCCTTCCATCTCAGGGAAGGGACTACATTCTTCCTTGCAATATCGAGTATTTCCTGGGTTATCTCCAACCTACTTTCCTTCGGGACTCCCACCTGGTCGAAGAACCAGGTGAACTTTGGGGATTTTGAAACTGCACAGTATTCTAGAACTGGGTCTACTTCTTCACCTTAAACCGCCGTATACCTCCTCCACATCCTTGGTGCTTGCTTCGTCATAATCCAACACTACATTAGCCATTCCCATTATACAATCTTCCAGAGCCTCTTCTTACTCTTCTTACTTCGTTGTTGACTCTCTTTCTCCTCTCTGAGCCTCTTCATCATAGGCCACCATGAGATTGGCCCCATGTGTTGGCAAGGGGTTGTTGTTAATGTTCTGTGGAGGGATTTGCAAGGTCCCTTACTTCACGTACTTGTCGATGATTCTTTTCAGCGTAAAGAAGCTTTCGGTTGGATACTGTATCCTCCGATGAACCTGGTAATACTTTGGATCCACCTTCGTTGCCGCATCGGGCACCCTAGTAGGAACGTCCTTTGGCTCATAGACCGTTCCTCCTTGGACCATCGCGTTGTAACAAATGACACCTTCTTCCACTGTACAAGGAAATAGTGGTGGGTTTGCCCTGTCTCTTTCGAACTTCATCTTATTGTCCTTCTTTGGTGCTTTACCCCTATCTCCCCCTTCTGTGTAGCCTACCCGTGGGGGCTGAGACCTCCCCTAATGGGTTGCATTGGCTGCCTAAACATCATGGGCACCACCATCGGATTGGGACGCACCACCAAGGAGATATTTCTCGTTGCTTTTAAGAACGTCGCAAAAGTCCCCTCGCACGTCTCATTGATAAGATGGCATATGTACTCAGGAAGCAACCCCTCAGCGCAGATCTGTAATAACTTGGATTCTTTAGCCTCATCCCTCATGTCGAAGGATATTTCTCCGAATCTTCGAACATAGGCCACCACTTCTTCCCCAGGTCGTTGCTTCTCCCTACCCAGTTGGGTCAAAGTAAACTCATCTTCTGCCAGAAAGAACTTCTGGACAAACAACGCGTGCATCTCTTCCCATGTAGAAACGATGTTGGGAGCTAAATGGGACTACCATGTATATGCTTTATCGATCAAGGACTTAGAAAAATCCCTCAACGTAAGCCTTTTATTATTACAATGCGCCCCCAAATGTTAAACGAAGAGCTTAATATGCTCCTTCGGGTTCCCACCCTTTACTGTGTATTTTTTGAAAATAAGAGGAATATAGTCCTTTGGATAGGGCTTATCGTTGTATTCCTGAGGATAAGGGGTTCGAACGTCTTCATAAACAGAAGCTATCTCGCCAGTAGATTGCGAGGAAGCTTGCATGAACTTCAACATGTCTTTCCCCATCTCCTTTCTCATTTCCTCCATGGGTGATGCAACTAGGGCAACAGCCAATGGCACCATGGGATGGGTGCCCGTTGTAGCTGGTACAAATGTCATAGCAGGGGCTGTTGAAACTCCTGAGGTTCCCACTGCTGGATTCACAACAGAGGGTATGCTTGCTGGGACCATTCCCGCTACACCTGCACCTGGTGGGTCTGTTGGAGCTACCCCTAGTGTTACGAAGGAATTAGCCTCCAATCCTCCCAGTATAGTTGAAGCTACTGGAGTTTGCAAAAACTCATAAAACTTGATCATGAGGAGTGCCACCTGAGTGGGTCCTAACCCCGCACTCAAGGAAGCTTGTGTCACCCCCGGAACGCCTGATGTTGTCGAAACTGGAGGTATCTCTATTCGAGGAGCCCCATCCCTTTGGGCCTCTAGTTCTCTCGCAGCTTATTCCTCATTATGTTGGATGTCATCAAATTTGAGCCTTCGAGTAGCATTATCTTATGCCATAATCCTTACTTAGAAGAATGCCTCTCCAGCAGAGTCGCCAAATGTAGGAGGGTACTTTAGATTATAGATGGAGGCGTAACCCCTTTGAAGTATGGTGATGATAAGTTGATCAGCTAAAACCTTGGAATAGTGATAGAACACGCAAACACAAACTCAATGAAGATAAGACTTTGTTTAAACTCACAAATCTCTCGTGTATAACTCAGAAAAGTAGTAAATAAACTTAGAAGTAACTTAGCTAAAGGGAGAGAGAAGTAAGCACCCTAAGTACACCTTGGTAGGCAGGCAAACACACTAAACACTCTCGAGAATCTTTGTCACGTATTAAAAGCTTCGTAATAAATGACAATGGCGGGTGAATAAGACTTCTGGTTTGTAATAACCCCCTCTCTGATGTGTATTCTCTTTAGCAATAACTTCTTAAATTCTCAAAAGATCATCATCTCCTCAGGGGTAGTTGGGGTCCTTAAATAGCCCCCCACACCATCCCCGAGGCAACTCAGTCATTAAAGACTATGAAAGACATCCCTTATACTTTATGTCACAACATTAAACGCCTGATGCACTAGTTGTCTCCACGTCATAAACATTAAATGCCAAGACATGCCTTTTGCCTAACCACTGTGGGTCAGGGGGCTGTTGTTGCAGAGGTGGCTCACCAACTACCTGATAGCCCCAAATACCATGGTGGTTTACTCAAGTGCATGTCTGACATGTTTAGCTGGCTAGTGACATCACCTACAGTAGATGTGACATTAAGTAGAGGGTTGTTTGGTTCAAAGCCCCACGCCCGATGGAACTCCAAGTTGCTTCGCCCGAGGTTTCACGGTCAGGGTTCTTCGGTGTTTTACCAGGTGTATCTAATATGGTTAAGACGAGCCCCAATAGCACCTCAAATCTCAATCCACCAAACCAAGTCCCTCTAAAGTTCCCGCGGTGAGGTCGTTTGGTAGAGCATGAAAGCTCTCCCAGGCCCTGCCAAGCCCGGTCTCTCGCGAGTACCGTTTGACCTCACCCTAAAACTCATTATTATTCTCGTTACATCATTGCAACCGTTATAGCATACATCAATATAAACAAAGATACAATATGACTAATACAACAAGCTAAAATACAAGTTTCCACGGTGCCTTAATCCCCCAAAACACTGTTGCTAATGCGGAATTACCTCTAATCTCAAAATTACCTTCAAGCCCCCTCTACAACATTAGCCCCTCGTACAAAGTTTTTTGTGTTGGGTAGACCAAAAGGCTTTGTACGCCATAAAGTCGATTTTTAATTTTTTTTTTTCAAATTTAGAGGGACCCTAGGGTCATTAAATGCACTGTCCCTTCGTCCGAGGTTTTTTTATTTTCGAGACCCCATGCGTCAGCGTGGGAACTATCCTCTCATCATTTGGGAAAAAAATGTCATAACCTTTTTGCCTTCCTAAACATTTTTCCCACTTTCGTGTAAAAAACATAAGGCCCGTTTATGAAAACCTTTCATCTTCTTCAAAACCCTCATAGAGAGTCTTGAAGTTTGTAGTGAGAGAAAGTGAGAGAAACAAAATTTAAACACCATAGCCCCCCATTTTTTTTTTTGCTCTAGATTTTTTTCTCAAACACTCCATTAATGTTTTCTAATCCATCAAAATTTTCCTCCAATGTTGACACCACCATTGTTCCCATCATCTTTGGTTCAATACCATCTTCTATCATCATTCTTCCTCAACTACCACCAATATGTCAATCTCCCCCCACGTCATTTTTTCTAACTGCTGGTAGTGAAGAATCTTTTGGGGTTAAGAACTTTACCAACCCTTCTTTGGTTGTACCAGTGGCGACGCACGCTGGCGAGGGGCCCTCATCGTCATCGAATTCCTTTTGCCCTGCGCCAGGTCTCGTGAATCTTTTGTAAAGAATGATAAGGCCGCAAGTTACAGCCGTGGGTTTCGCTCCCAACAAGGGTGTATCTGTGGGTCTCTGTCTCGACGGTTCCTCGACCATTCAAATTGGGTCTCTACTGGTGACTTTCGGTTTGCCATCTGGCCGTGGTACAGCCACAGGCTTCTCTCAAGACCCATCCCATATTGGGGTTCCTCGCCGACAACGGCACGTATTGTAGTTGTGAACCCTACTATTAGCGAGGTTTCTCGCGTGATTGTTCCCTGTCTATGGGTTCCTCATTTGAGGACAAATCGTTTGGGGGTATTTCATTCGCGACACCAACTGAAGTTGTTATGCCGTCTAGAAGTGAAGATGCGGGTTCCACGTCGCTTGTAACTATGTCAATTTCTTGTTCGCTTCAGTGTTCCTCAACGAGAAGTATTTTTTTTAGGTTCGGCTGCCACAAGTTTGTTTTCTACCACAATAGATGCTACCTGGAGTTCCTCGCAGGTTGGGTTTTTATTAGAGGGTCCCGTGTGGGTTGATTTGTTGTTCAAGGGGTCCTCGCGGGTTGGTTTGCTGTCCGGGGGTTCCTAGACTTTCCCAAGTAGTTTACCATTTGATTTTCCATCTGGAAGTGGCATAGCCAAGAGCTCCTCGTGAGACCCATTTCATCCTGTGGGTTCCTCGTCCGCAGTGTCGTCATCATAGAATGAAGTTGTGGGACTTGCTATTATCGAGGGTCTCTCACGTGGTAATTTTGTACCTGTGGTTTTCTCGTGAGTTGGATTTCTATAAGAGGGTTCCTAGAATGTTCCAAGTAGTTCACCATTTGATTTTCCATCTGACAACGGCGTAGCTAAGGGCTCGTCCCTCGCTAATTTCACAAATTGAAGTCGCGAGACCTCATTTGGCTACGGGTTCCTCGCGGGTGGACTTTATACCAAGGGGTACCTCGCCAGAAGTGCCGTTGGTGTTTGATACTTTGTTGGAGATGAGGGACACCCAGGGCTCCTCACAATCTAGTGTTAGCGACTTGGAACACCCAGGGTTTCTCATCTATGGGTTCCTCATGAGTTGGTATTTCTCGAGGGTCCGCTATAGCTGAGGGCTCCTCATTTGGGTTTTCTATCGCGATGAGTTATTTTCTCCAGTCAATGGCTCTTGGTAGTTTCGCAGATACATCATCTTCTTCTCAGGAATAGTAGGACTATATGCGCATTTACTAAGGGCGAGATTTTGGTATCTATCGTCGTTGTCCCTTTTTTGGTCCAGCTGACAACTTCATGGCTTCTCTTTCCCAATTTGAGGAAAAAATTCCTAACATTGTTCTAGAGAGCCCTCATGTGGGGTTAAGTGAGTCTGCTGATTCCCCTACTATCTTTCCAGACTCTATTCTCCGAGTTCAGGTCGATCGTGGAGATTTTACCTATTCCAATGTTGAAGTTAGAGCTGTGGGGGGTGCCAAAGAGGAATGGGCTAGCTGGGTTGACTATGTTCTGAGCATTCCTAATTACTTGGCTATTCTAAGGGAAGTGGGTCTTTTTACTGCCGTCATTATCCTGAAGTCCTGCACAGTATCTAAGCATATTTCTTCGCTCAAACTTTTACTATCTCGGTGGAGTATGGAGTCTCACGCATTTGTCACGGGCTGGGGAGAATTTACCATCACCCTAGAGGATGTATGTGAATTGTACGCTCTTCCTTTCTTTGGGAAACAAATATTTTCTGATGACTATGAGGATCCTTTAGAGAGGGAGATGGTGGTGGAGCTACAATCATCTCTCGGAGAGTGCTCAAGGTATGTAGCTATAAATATGACTGGTCACACCAAGCATTCCTTTGCTAAATGGCAAAGATATTGGTTCAGAGATTATGAGCAGCTGTAGAAAGGGGATACTTCCACCGAAACCCCCAGAACCCAAGATGGCCCTAAGATCCACTCTCCTTCACACATAGTCGCTTTCTTAGTTACATTTTTGACTCGGTTCCTTCTACCATATAGGCCCAAAGATTCCCCTCTCGAACTTCTCTTTAAATTGGCTGTACAATTATCTCGTGGCAGGTCAGTACCTGTGGCCGCCTTAACTTTGAGTTCCCTTTACACCCGGATGGACCGAGCACATATAGATATAGAGAGGTCTTGCGGTCGGTATCATGCTGCTAGTTATGCAAACGCCTCTCTCTTAATGACCTTTTTATTTGAGCATTTTCCCCACCTTACTTGAGGGGCGCAAGCTTATCATAGCGATGCTGTGTGACTTCTCCGATGGAACAAGAAAATTCCCAAGAAATATTTGGGGGAATTGATTGATGATATTGAGGAGTTTCAGTTTCGGCCTTCTATCTTCAGCTAGCTTTCTTTCCCTGGCGATGGCGGGACTTTCTATTGTCCTTCAACAGTGGGATCTGTTTCTACCTATCCTTATATTAATATGGTGACGATGCTCTTATCAAGCCTCCTTCCTTCTTGGATCGAGTTGGGTTCACGTACTGAGTTCTATCATTCTGAGAGGGCAAGGCGACAGTTTGGCTATGATTAGGGCATTCACACCCCTCCTCTTCCTACCTACAGTGATCCTTCCTAGGATTTTTTATAGGGGTGCACCATCTTCACTCTCCAGGGACTATTCCATAGAGTCAGTGGTCTAGGGAGACTCTACGTGCCTCCCTGCGATTACCATCCCTCATTTACTTCATCTTGGTTCCTGCTTTGGCAGCAACAAGTCCATCTCATCCAAAAAATATGTAGTTGGTCCCCCTCATGAGACTAACCCAGTTAAATATATCATGGACCAATTTTTGATCAGGCAGACGGAAAAAAGATTCTTGGTTTCTTAGTACCACTTCTAGGCCACCCTTGGAGCTGGCCATCCCCATTTTAGTGAAACCTCTTCTTGATGAGTCACTTCAGCACCCGCCGACTGAGCTCCCCCCTGAAGTCTAAAGGCTGATCAAAAATCATAGGGAAAGTGAACACCCCTACCACAAGCAAGAGGAAGAACCCCGACACGGATTTGTCTAATTTTATTCCTCCTACTGCCGCTTCTCCTCCCTCTTCTCCTGTGAGGACCCGAGCTGCAAAGAAGAAGAAAGGGAATGGTGCTGGCATTGCTGCTTCCTCCACGATGGACCAAGGGTCCGATACTAATGATCTTAGGGTGGAGGAGACCTACCAAGTTATGAAAGAGAAAGGTTATGGAGCATTGGGCATTTCTTCCCAGGAGGCACGGGTCGCATCTATTCTCATTGCATAAGATACTATATCCCGACATTCTTTACTTAGTGGAACTAGTTCTCTCGAAGTTTTACCCCCTGCATCTCCCTCCCCCTCATTGGAAGAGGAACTAGTTGATTATGGAAGCACCCATTCCTATGATGACCATAGTTCTTCTTCGGGTGATGTGGGCGGCTTGGGTTTCCATAGCGAAGGCACTACTGACACTTATGCTTTGTTATCAGTCTCAAGAGAGTCTTCCAGTGATGATGAGGCATTTCATTCTCCAGGGGGAGTTAGCTCCACCACCCGACCTCTTCCTTATGGCCAGACTATGCGCCCTACTGCTGTAAGTGTTCCTTTTGTTGGAAATTTTATGCATATGATTTTATTTATTTCCGCTCATTATTTTATTTGCTAATGAAAGTATTCTACCATATTGTGCAGGTCACTTCCACGAAGGCAAGAATTTCTCCCCTTCCCCCACTACGACTGATGCCTTTTCAACGAGAGAGGAACTCTATGCTCGTTTCTTCCTGAGGCCTTTTTAGAGAGGTTTGCTACCTCCTTATTTCTTTTACCATTGAAAGTAATTTGTTAATCCACCAATTACATTTTGGTTGTGTATGCTGACATTTCCCTGCAGCTTTCATCTGTGCATCCTACCAGCACCAAGACCACTTCTATGACTTCTCCTTCTGCTCAGGTATGCCTCGTCATTTTCAAAATTTTCATTATGCCCTTTTCCTCTTTCTTTCTTCCTTTTCTTTACCCATTTATAACATGTAGAGGGTTGTGCCTTTCGGCACCGTCATTTCGTCTTTTCTTACTTCAGCGGTGGGCACTTCTACAGTTGAGCCCCTAGGAACCTCCTCATCTAAGGTATATATTTTTGAAAGTTTTCTTCCTTTCAGTAATAGGGACTTTATACTTTTCAGCCTGTTGCATTTTCATAGGTCCTGACGGCTTTCAGGTTTTCTTCTCAGGGAGGGACTCTTCCCTTACCTGATGTTACTATCCCAGGGTTATCCTCTTCGGGGAGGATTTATATCCCTCAGGTCCGCTTATTTATGGATGGAAGACCCTTAGTTCAGGAAATCTCTCGGGGCCCAATATTTACTGTGGCTTCAACTATTGATCTCACACTTCAGGTTAGGCCTTTCCATCCGAGCATGGAATCTCTTTTTTTCTCACACATGTGGCAAATAACCTATTTTAATGATTTTCAGGCTATCAGCACAGCCACTGTTGCACCGACCATCCTTTTCCTCTCCTCCTCTTTGGATGGGGCTCAGGTACATTCATATTTTAGAGTTAGACATTTCTTTTCTAACCAGCTTGTACTTATCATAGCCCTCTTTTACTTCTTTTATAGTTATCCCTTGGTGCTATTTCGATGGTGACTCCTACTATTGTCTCTTCAGCAACCCCGATGCACTGGCCGGCTTGCCCTGTTATCGCACCCCTTTAGGTAGCTATCTTTGTTGTATAATTGAGGAATTTTCCCCTTCTTTTCTTTTAATTGAGGTGTCCTTTCATTTATGAGGTAGGCAATTTATTAACCCTTACCCGTTCTTCTCATTTACAGACTCACCTATCCATCGCGACTGCCATCTCGGAAGCACCTGTAGTCGAGGTAGCCTCTTTAGGAGCATTGGTTACTGAGATAGCCCCTTTAGGAGCATTGCGACTACCATCGTTGAGTTGTCTCTTTTAAGAGCATTCGAGACTGAGGCAACCCCCTTAAAAGTATCGTTCGCTGAGATGGCCCCTTCAAGAGCACCAACCACTAAGGCGTCCTCTTTGGGAACCCTTACACCTCCTCCTTTGATTGCTATGGAGGGCGTTACTTAGGTACAGTATATAAGGATATCCATTTTCCTTATGCCATTCTTACTTTGTTTAAACTGTGCGGGCTCTCTCATCTTCACCATTGATGCATTATTTTAAGGTGAGTGATGTTACCCCGATGACTATGTAGTCTGATGAGATTTCTTTAGATATTTGTGGAGTCTGAGAGTGGGATGGATGGGAGGGAGGTATTCAACTGTCATACCCCCTCTTCTTACTGTTCCCCTTTTTTCGTCTTGCGTATACTGTGCAAGTATTATCATATTACCTTTGTTTTAATGTTTCCAGGTGGCTGAGATTACTCCGATGATTGTGGAGTCTGGCGATGGGGTAGTTGTGAGAGAGGTATTAAACTAGCATACCTCCTCTTTTTGTAATACCCCGTATGTTCGAAGATTTAAATAATTGCGTGATTTATTATTATTGTGGGATTAATTAAATTAAAATGTGAGAATTAATTATTAATCTGGATTTAAATTTGAATGTTTACTAGCATGACGAGAAGTTAGTAATTATTAATATTTCTACAAGAATAAGTAATATGGAATGGCGATTTTATATAACTTGTTGTGATAGAGAAATATGACAGTCTGATATATTAAGTCGGAATGCGCGTGTGTGTCATGTCAGGACTAATTAAGTGGAATATAAAGGTAAATTATTTTTAAGTAACTTGTATGTTCATTTTGAGTGCACCATTGAGTCCGAAAGGGTCGAGATAGTCAGAAAACTCTACCCGGGTATTTTATTTGGACTCCGGGACATTTTTGGGCCAAGCCTGCACCCGGTAGGGGTAGTTTTGTAATTTTGATTTTTGGAGGAATTAAATGGACGAAAATTAGAGGAATATTATATCAGCTAATTGGAGACAATTAGGGTTAGGTTAAACCAAAATCAAGAGAGAGCCACAGTGGGTGAGGGAGAGCAAATTCCAAAGGAGGAGAAGCTATTTTCACCACCTTGCACAACCACCACCACCATCGTGTAGATCGGAACGCGAGGAACGCATCCATAACAACAACATCAATGGATCAGACCTTCGAAATCGAGGCAAGTGTTTATTGCTTGCTTTCTTTAGCGATAGTTATGTTCATGTTAGTCTAGGTTAATAAACCTATGTTCTTAAAGTTATTTCGGGTGAAAATTGGAGAAATAATTTATGATTATGGGCTGATTGGTTGAGTAGTTTAATTCCTTTATGTATGTTGAGGTTTAATAACAAAATTGGAAATAAAATTGATGAACGAATTAGGGTTGGTCAGGTTCTTTAATTAAAAATTTGGAAACTAGGGTTCTTATGAATTAATTTGGGGGTTTTATGTAATCTTCATGATTTATGACGAATTAATGATCCTAGGATGTGGTGAATGATATATAATCTTGTAATTATTGATTGGTATTAATTACAAGAAGATGGGGATTAAACTATAAAGGTTTTTAGGCTTAAAAATGGAGGAAATAGCAGAAATCTGGTGAAGGAGACGACACAGTGCAGGTCGCGCGATGTCGCGCGTAGTGGTTCGAACGAGATTGGTATCTCGCGAGAAGTGGTTCGAACGACAATGGAATGTCACAAGAAGTATGGTTCGAGCGAGATTGCATCTCGCGTGATGTGGTTCAAGCGACAACCTGATCTCGTTTGAACGAGATCAGGTCTGGTTCGAACGACCGTTTACATTTTTGGGAAATTTTAGAATGGTCCAAATTAGTGTGGCACAGTAATCTGAATGAGGAAATGATATTTTGGGAAAATCAATATAGTATAGGATTGTTAAGAAGTATATTAGTATAAACACTTTAAATACTTGGGACGGTGAGATTACCTTGGAGATTACGAGAGAGAGAGAGAGAGAGAGAGATAATCGTAATTGTAAATGCGTCGAAAGTATTACGTGATAAACACTTTTGATATTAGTTCGAACGATATGGAACTTATAAGAGTCAAATCTAGTGGTTACTTTTGGGGACATCTTATGATTTTGAATTAAGGATTTTTTGGTGACATAATATCCTTATAAATATATCACGAGAGAGGGAATATCGTAAATTAAAATACATGGATAGTATTTAGTGATAATAATACTACTATGGAATATGACATTTGGTTGTGTGTATTCCGTTTAATTGGATGGGTTGTGTGAATTCCTATTACTTGCTAGTATTATGTGTATATAATAGCTGGTTGCTTGCTATCACGGGAGGTGGTGTAGAGACAGTCTTATCCTGAGGGGATTTTTGACTTGTATCTCAGAACATAGGACTGTGAAGCTTACTTGTGAGTTGGTAAGTCGCTGATTATGGGAGCGTTGGTATGTGCGTGACCCATAGGTATGTGAACTATGTTCCCCTCCATTATGTGTGTAATGTATATATGGTTCGTGGCAGACTTCCGAACCGATAGTCCTTACTTGAGTACGAGAGGTACCAGGAGATGATAGCAGAGTATGCAATGCACCACAGTTATAGCCTTGGGGTGCTGTGTTAGTATATATATGTATAGTGGTGATTATTTATATATACTTGTGTTATACTTACAATGTGATGTTTGTAGGCTATTAAGATTTGGTTAATACATATATTATAGTGATATATATATATATATATATATATATATATATATATGTATGTATGTATGCTTTTGGTATATCTAAAATGAGGTAATATCAGATTATTAAGATAGTGAAATCTTCAGTAACGTAAATAGTGAATACTTGACTTTAGTGTGTTAACACTTATTTAAAATGATAAACGTTGAGATCATATACGGAACACTACTACGAGGGGTAATTATATGGATAAGACTATCACCTAGTTAGAAGTGTCAGATGGCTAGGTTGGAGTAGATGTATGTTAGGCGTGCACACTAGTCGAGAGGTGAGAATCTCATGTGAGAGTTCGAACTAACATGTACATAATACTTGCTTTAATGCAGTTTTAAATACTTGCTAAAATAAATATTTTTACACATCGGGCTCTGACCCGTTTCTTGAATCTCCTTTCTCTTTTGCTATATATATATATATATATATATATATATATATATATATATATATATATATATATATATATATATATATATATATATATGTATGTATTAGTACAGGTGCCCGGCCACTGGGACACCGATTCTAGTTACTTGGATGGTTTGCCGAGCTACAGCTATTGTGGAAGTTGCGAGATATTTGAGATTAGACGCTTCTCTCATTTCATTAAGTTCCTAGTTCACATATCTCAGTTAGGGCAGGTGTCACCCATTCTCATTAGCGGAGTTGTACTCAGTTTCCTTTGTAGTTCTTCTCAGTTAGTTTGAGTATTTATTATGGTTTGTGTTGTAACTATGAACTGGAAGGTTTTATCCAGTCTTATCTATTCAGTATTTGATTCAGTTAGCATTTAATTCTTGTGTATGGTTTATAATTACATGTTTCGAATTTTGAAATTTATTGGTTTAAAGTTTAATAGGAAAAAAATTTTACACTAGCTTAATTAAATGTTAGATAATTAATTGGATTTAAGTTTTCGACAGTGATACTAAGAATGAACCAAATGAACATTCTGTTATAAATTTTATAAAGGACTGATCACTCAATATTTAATTGGGCGGGTGTCACAGGTGGTATCAGAGCATCAGGTTCTAGTGTCCTTTTGGATCTGTAGGGCTTAATACATTTCAGTTTAGCATTCTTTGATATAGAGCCTTATTCTAGGATTGTTGTACTCCACTGTGTATGCGATTTGCGTTCTCCTACGATTTAATTTAGTGAAGTCAATTAAAATGTGAGAGTTATTGGACTTCATACTCTGAGCAATATGGGATGACCAGCGAAGGCCGTTAGCGGGGCTGCAAGAGGAGGAAAACAATTGAGAGTTGTGAAGCATTCGGGGAACGGTGATCGGGGTAGAAGTCACCAACAGTAATATCTAAGTATGATGGGCTAATGGAGGGAGCTAATCCAAAGGCAATAATGTAAAGTAGACTGTAGTGACACTCAAAATTTTAAATTCATAAGAAATATTTTTCTAGCTTAGAGAAACAACAAGGAGTAAAAATACTCAATCAATCCGAGATATTGGGTTCGGGTTGACCATTTAAAATTTTCCATCTTCTGGTCAGGAAGAGATATGGAAGAGATGTTGAACTTATCACCAGTAGGTCGAGTAGAGACCGACCGTAAAGGATGAGTTAACTTGGTAAGAGAACTTCGTAACCGAAGTAGGAGTCACGAAAGAAAAAGGGTCCGTAAGTTGAAAATGGACTTGTGGGTGAAATGCCCTAGCGTGAACGGGAGGTACGACTAAGGTAACTAGTTTCAATGCCATCAAAGTATATTTTTATTAGAATATGTCAACGCCCCAGAAGAAAGGGAGCCAGTCAAGTTCTGATACCTAGCCGAAGGGCAAGGTTGAATTCAATAGTGTTGGTAGAACATCACCAGAAAGTATACCCAATGAGGGGAAACCTATTTATATGATAAGATTAAATCTTAACGTAATGGTGATGGATTCAATCAAGACCAGCGGGTCGATCATGTGTTCCATATGCTTTGTAGAGCGCAAGGAACAACGAAAATAACAACTAGGAGTTAAGACTACTAGGTCCGAGAGAAGGACATCTTAACAAGTCCAGAGGACCAATGAAAGGGAAACTACCCTGTATGTAAAGATAAGGGTTACATGTATTGAATGTGTTCACGTGAGTAGTGAAATTGATAAGTATCGGGAATAATAAATCGTGCCTGTAAGGCATACCTGTTGGAGAAGTAAAATGTCCAGTGTAGGAATCGGGTCAAGAGAATTGGGCCCAGAAACAAATAAACCGAGAGTAGTAGGTCTAGGCAGGACCACCATAGTCCTCAATAACTATAGCATACTGTATTTCAGGGTCGACGGGGCCCAGGAAATCAAGGGAAGGCTAGTAAGGCCATATTTGAGGCCTAGAGATATGGGGCCAACGTATCAATGTCAGGCGGGTAAGCTGTGAAACAGAATAATGTACCCACACGAGGAAGGGAAAGACTAATGAGTGGGATCCAAAAGGTACGCTGGCGATAACAGCCTTATTATATAAATGACTACCATTTGGTAGCGAGACTTTCGTGCCACCTGCGGGGAGGAGCAAGTTTGGACACTAAGAGAAATTGGTATACGTTATTATGTAACGATTTGTGCTCCTTTGAGCGTATGATAGTAGAGCATGTTATGATTATATTGTACGGTTACTGGTTACCAAGGGTTTGAACAGTAGTAAATTGTGTGATAAGACTATTATAATAAAATTTTCAAATTTCAAATATATGGTTTTAGCGAGGCATCACCTGAAAGACGGTTGATCCTGAACATGTGTTGTATTGTATTGTAGACTTCAGTGAGTATGTTGTCTTACTATGTTGATCCCGGTGAGGAGGGATGTTTTACTGATGTGATTCAGGATATATTGAATTATTATAGAGCGGAGAGATATAGCTCGTAAATTATATAACTCTAATAACTTGTGATAGTGAGAGCCTTGCGTTGTATACAACCTTTAGTAACATGAGAGTGGACGAGTAGACTTCTTATGTCACAAACGGGAATTCAGGGATGTATGTTATGGACTAAGGACTTAGCAGATCTCGACGACCAGCAGTGTTAGGTAGTAGTGTATCAGGGGGGTTCCTTGTTTGGATTTCGCTTTGCGAGACATCCCATGCATGAAACTTAGCGAACTTTGGAAGTTGGGAGAAGTTTGTCTTTAGTACATGGATTTAGTATCATAATGATTACCCATATAGGTAGTTATAACCATGAGATAATGGTTAAATGACAATTAAGGCCGATAGAGCAGTATAATAATAATATGTGATAATGTTACCAATCGTTGACACCATGAGCAGACCGGTGGGACAACTTAAGATATGATTAGGTGGAAAAGGTAGGGTGACAGAATAGGACCTTACCAGATATTCATGCCAAATATGTGGGGCATAAATTGTTATTTATATTTATAAAACGTCTAGTGCAGTGGTGCTGCAATGCCCCAAGCATAGGGTGTATGGGCGCCCTAGATATTTGGGTAAAAAAAAATCCTTAAGTGAAAGATTGTGAGACAACGCGTATTGCGAGAGTTACTGAAGATAGAAGAGTGTGACTTCAGGATTTGGCTATTTGATAGGTTAGGATAATCAGGACCATTAATTCCCAGATTTGCCACGAGGATGGTATAGCAAGAATCCGATAAATTTTAACTCGAGGAAGTTGAAACTTACTTGATAGGACATGGAGAGAATATGTTTCACGAGAATCTGAAGTTTAAAGGGAGAGAGAAGGACTAGCGCACTGATGACACTGTCGCCTGAGCCATAGATAAATATGTGGTTATAAAAAAGGTAAAATGCATATCGATATAAAGCCGTAGTATTGATGGCTTAAGCAAAGCAAGACATTTCTGAGCTCCAATTGGAAGTGGACCATCAGGAAGTAATAGAGTCCCTTTAGCATTAGGAATTCTTTGGTAGTAATGGGAGAGTAAATCCACGCATAATTATAGAGTTAATTACTTCGCAACGGAATATCGTCCCTATGTGGGTGAAAGTGGGTCGGGTAATTAAAGTAGCTCACGTTATGCAAGTTAGGAAAAATCATAATGTGTAACAGTAAACCCCAACCATTATTCCTGGGATAGTAAGGTTATATGGGGTACAAATAGAGTTTTGTCCGAAAGAGTCAAGAAAGTTATGACTCGATTATTGGGACGAGTTCTGGGAGGCCCTGAATATCGAGATGCGAACGTATTCGGCCTAACACACTCACAGGCGGGTGGTAAGTCGGAGAGTTTTAGTTGCACATTGCGAGGTATGTTGTATTTCCAATTATGGGAAGGTTTAGTGTAATATCTTCAACTGGTGGAATTAGCATAAGACGACTACCCTCAACTTATTATATATAGAATTCCATTCGAGGCGTTATATATATAAATCCTTGTCATCCTTGTGCTTATTAGATAGAAGGGAGGACAATAATCTACTAGGTCCAAGGGAATTTTAGGGCCCGTCAACCAGGGTGGAAATGATTGGGAGTTGCATTATTGCATGTTGGAATGAGGAAATTGGTACTGAGTGATGTGGGATCTTTTCCAATTATTATTAAGTTTGAGTCGATAGCATACAAGCTTAGGTTCCATAGCCCTTTGTGGAGGCAGTATGGCGAAAATGTGTTAACATTTATAGTATGTATCGTGTGTAAGACAAATTTGTATATATCTAAAAATCAATTGACCTACTAGTGGGAGTAGTAGAAGGCTAAATAGTGACTATATATAAGTTAAGTGGTGAAACTTAAATGGTAAGGCTTGGAGAGTAATTAATCGGTGAAGTGTTCATTATTAAGGGTATTCGGCAATGTACTGTATGGGCGGTACTGCATAGATTACATGCGATGTGAGGTTAATACCTGTAGTTTTCCTTACCAGAAATTCTTTATTTTTCGAATTTCGGGACGAAATTCCATTATTAGGGGGGAAGTATGTAATACCTCGTATGTTCGAAGACTTAAATAATTGCGTTATTTATTATTATTGTGGGATTAATTAAATTAAAATGTGAGAATTAATTATTAATCTGGATTTAAATTTGAATGTTTACTTGCATGAAGAGAAGTTATTAATTATTAATATTGCTAGGAGAATAAGTAATATGGAATGGCGATTTTATATGACTTGTTGTGATAGAGAAATACGACAGTCTGATATATTAAGTCGGAACGCGCGTGTGTGTCGTGTCAGGACTAATTAAGTGGAATATAATGGTAAATTATTTTTAAGTAACTAATATGTTCATTTTGAGTGCGCCATTGAGTCCGGAAGGGTCGAGATAATCAGAAAACTCTACCCAGGTATTTTATTTGGACTCCGGGACATTTTTAGGCCAAGCCAGCACCCGGTAGGGGTAGTTTTATAATTTGGATTTTAAGAGGAATTAAATGAACAAAAATTAGAGGAATATTATATTAGCTAATTTGAGACAATTAGGGTTAGGTTAAACCAAAATCAATAGAGAGCCACAGTGCGTTAGGGAGAGCAAATTCCAAAGGGGGAGAAGCCATTTTCACCACCTTGCACAATCACCACCACCATTGTGTAGATCGAAACGCGAGGAACGTATCCATACCAACAACATCAATGAATTAGACCTTCGAAATTGAGGCAAGTGTTTATTTCTTTCTTTCTTTAGTGATAATTATGTTCATGTTAGTCTAGGTTAATAAACTTATGTTCTGAAGGTTATTTCGGGTGAAAATTAGAGAATTAATTTATGATTATGGGCTGATTGGTGGAGTAGTTTAATTCCTTCATGTATGTTGAGGTTTTATCAAAAAATTGGAAATAAAATTGATGAACGAATTAGGGTTGGTCAGGTTCTTTAATTGAAAATTTGGAAACTAGGGTTCTTATGAATTAATTTGGGGGTTTCATGTAATATTGATGATTTATGACGAATTAATGATCCTAGGATGTGGTGAATGATATATAATCTTGTTATAATTTATTAGGATTAATGATGAAAAGATAGGGATTAAACTATAGAGGTTTTTAGACTTAAAAATGGAGGAAATCGTAGAAATCTGGTGAAGGAGACGACACAGTGCAAGTCGCGTGATGTCGCGCGTAGTGGTTCGGATGAGATTGGTATCTCACGAGAAGTGGTTCGAACGACGATGGAATGTTCCGCGGAGTATGGTTCGAGAGAGATTGCATCTCGCGTGATGTGGTTCAAGTGATAACCCGATCTCGTTTGAACGAGATCAGGTCTGGTTCGAACGACCGTTTACATTTTTGGGAAATTTCAGAATGGTCCAAATTAGTGTGGCACAGTAATCTGAATGAGGAAATGATATTTTGGGAAAATCAGTATAGTACAGGATTGTTAAGAATTATCTGAGGATAAACACTTTAAATACTTGGGATGGTGATATTACCTTAGAGATTACGAGAGAGAGATAGTCGTAATTGTAAATGCGTCGAAAGTATTACGTGATAAACACTTTTGATATTAGTTCGAACGATATGGAACTTATAAGAGTGAAATGTAGTGGTTAATTTTGGGGACATCTTATGATTTTGAATTAAGGATTTTCGGGTGACATATTATCCTTAGAAATATATTACAATAGAGGGAGTATCGTAAACTAAAATACGTGGATAGTAATTAGTGATAATAATACTACGTATGGAATATGACATTTAGTTGTGTGTATACCGTTTAATTGGATGGGTTGTGTGAATTCCTATTACTTGCTAGTATTATGTGTATGATATAGATGGTTGCTTGCTATCACGGGAGGTGGTGTAGAGACAGTCTTATCCTGAGGAGATTTTTGACTTGTATCTCAGAAATAGGACTGTGAAGACTTACTTGTGAGTTGGTAAGTCGCTGATTATGGGAGCGTTGGTATGTGCGTGACCCATAGGTATGTGAACTATTTTCCCCTCCATTATGTGTGTTTTGTATATATGGTTCGTGGGAGACTTTCGAACCGATAGTCCTTACTTGAGTATGAGAGGTACCGGGACATGATAGCAGAGTATGAAATGCACCACAGGTATAGCCTTGGGGTGCTGTGTTAGTATATATATGTATAGTGGTGATTATTTATATATACTTGTGTTCTACATACAATGTGATGTTTGTAGGCTATTAAGATTTGGTTAATACATATATTATAGTGAGAGATATATATATGTATGCTTTTGGTATATCTAAAATGAGGTAATATCAGATTATTAAGATAATGAAATCTTCAGTAACGTAAATAGTGAATACTTGACTTTAGTTTGTTAAAACTTATTTAAAATGATAAACGTTGATATCATATACGGAACACTACTACGAGGGGTAATTATATGGATAAGTCTATCACCTAGTTAGAAGTGTTAGATGGCTAGGTTGGAGTAGATGTACGTTAGGCGTGCACACTAGTCGAGGGGTGAGAATCTCATGTGAGAGTTCTAACTAACATGTACATAATACTTGCTTTATTACAGTTTTAAATACTTGCTAAAACAAATATTTTTACACATCGGTCTCGACCCGTTTCTAGCATCTCTTTTCTCTTTTGCTATATATATATGTATTAGTACAGGTACCCAGCCATAGGGACACCGGTTCTAGTTACTTGGATGGTTTACCGAGCTGTAGCTGTTGTGGAATTTGCGGAATATTTGAGATTAGACACTTCTCTCATTTCATCCAGTTCCTAGTTCAGATATCTCAGTTAGGGCATGTGTCGCCCATTCTCATTAGCGGAGTTGTACTCAGTTTCCTTTGTAGTTCTTCTCAGTTGGTTTGAGTATTTATTATGGTTTGTGTTGTAAATGTGAACTGGAAGGTTTTATCAAGTCTTATCTATTCAATATTTGATTCAGTCAGCATTTAATTCTTGTGTATGGTTTATAATTACATGTTTCGAATTTTGAAATTTATTGGTTTAAAGTTTAATTGGAAATTGTTTTGACACTAGATTAATTAAATGTTAGGTAATTAATTGGATTTAAGTTTTCAACAGTGGTGCTAAGAATGAACCAACCAAACAGTCTGTTATAAATTTTATAAAGGACTGATCACCCGATATTTAATTGGGCGGGGTGTCATACTTTTTTACTATTCCCCTATTTTCTTCTTGCGAATACTGTGCAAGTGCTCTCATTTCACCTTTGTCTCATTGTTTCCAGGTGAGTGAGATTACTCCGATGACTATGGAGTTTGAGAGTGGGATGGCTGTGAGGGAGGTATTAAACCACCATACCCCCTCTTTTTACTAATCCCCTCTTTTCTTCTTGCGTATACTATGCAAGTGTTCTCATTTCACCTTTGTCTCATTGTTTCCAGGTGAGTGAGATTACTCCAATAACTATGGAGTCTGGCAGTGGGGTGGCTGTGAGAGAGGTATTAAACTAGCATTCCCCCTCTTTTTACTATTCCCCTCTTTTTTTCTTGCGTAGACTGTGCAAGTGTCCACATTTCACCCTTGCCTCATTGTTTTCAAGTGAGTGAGATTACTCCGATGACTGTGGAGTCTGGCAGTGGGGTGGCTGTGAGAGAGGTATTACACTAGCATACCCCCTCTTTTTACTATTCCCCTCTTTTCTTCTTGCGTATAATGTGCAAGTGTTCACATTTCACCCTTGCCTCATTATTTCCAGGTGAGTGAGATTACTCCAATGACTGTGGAGTTTGAGAGTGGTATGGCGGTGAGGGAGGTATTAAACTGTCATACCCCCTCTTTTTACTGTTCCCCTCTTTTATGTTCTCTCTCTCTCTTTTTTGTGCATTGTGAAAATGCTCTCATTTCACCTTTGTCTCAATTTTTCCAGGTGAATGTGATTACTCCGACGACTGTGGAGTCTGGCGGTGGGATGGCTGCAGAGAGAGATCATAGTTCAGAGGCCACTCCCATGGTCGGTGATGCAGATTCTGGTGGGGAGTCTTCTTTTCTCCCTTCTGAGGTAGGGTCTCGCCATTTCGATGGCGATGGTGAAGTAGAGGATGATGCAACCATTACGGGTAGACTATGGCGTGAGGAGTTATCGGGATGATTCAGGACACATGAGCGTCAGCTCTTGGATCTCATCATAGAGCACCACCCCGAAACATTCACTCCTCAAAGCATACTTCAGATTGACAGTCTCGCGGCATTCAACCTGAAGGCTCTTGGAAGCCATGTTCATGAGTTCTTAGCTACCTCCCCTGCTAAGCTGGCTAACTCTTCTATTTTACTATTCTTGGATGCTCTCCGCGACTTGCAGCAGTTCTATCATTTTCTTTTGGATTGGATTGATACAGGAGTTCGCCACTTTTTGAGTGTTCCTTTCCTGAAGATAGCGAGACTTCACACTTCCAGAAAGTCTAGGGCCGAGCAGCGGCAGGCTGAGGCCACGAGAATCCGAAATCAGATCGCATTACTGCAAGTGAAGCTCGCTAGACTTGAGTCTGGTGACCAGGAGGATGAGGCTAAACTCGTCATACTGGAGGAAGAGTTTCTGCGGGAGGATGGTCCATCATATGCCGGCGCCATCAATCGTGATGACTTATTTTTTGTTATTTCTAGCCAATAGGCTACTTCTTGCTTTGTAGTATTTTGAATTCTATGTGTACATCGCTGATCATTCATGAATGATAGAAATGTCACTTTGTTTCTCCTGCACTTTTCTTTTCCCTTGCTCTCTATCTATATTATTGGTGTTTGTTTTATATGACTTGCTCTAATTTCTGTGAGCATTTGGCCTACTGATGGCTGCCCCATAAATTGCGAGGTGCTTACAATAATATGAGCAAGTTATGTATATATACATTGTACTTTTATTTTTGAAAATACACCTCTTGTGACTGTGAGGTATTTTCATGTTATTGTCTTGGATCACCCCTCCTGTCTGTGGGGGTACTCCTGCACACTATCACTTATGTTCATAAAGGCTAGGTTGGAGAGGGGGGTGACCCCTATCTCCTTCCTACAAGTTTCATTTCATTGAAAACTATTTGAATTAGATAGGACCTAGTTTTTGGGTTACTTGCTCTATGTTCTCTTTAAGAGATTCACTCTTCTTGAAAGTATTAAAGAGGAGTAATTTAACCCCCCCCCCCCCCCCTCTACATTTTCTATTAATTTATGTCTGGGGGGACTTTGCTCAGTATACTTTCTCTTAGGATGGGCTTACCCCCCAAGTTTAGTGAGCAAAGTTCCTGACTTTTGTGTACTCTCTTCTAGCTTAGTAGAGAGTGGATAGATAGATAGATAGATAGATAGATAGATAGATAGATAGATAGATAGATAGATAGATAGATAGATAGATAGATAGATAGATAGATAGATAGATAGATAGATAGATAGATAGATAGATAGATAGATAGATAGATAGATAGATAGATAGATAGATAGATAGATAGATAGATAGATAGATAGATAGATAGATGAGTAAACAAGGCAAGCATAAACAATGATCAAAAGCATTGCTATTTCATTTCTTTACTTTTGTGTGCTGTTTAAAATGTGGTATTACTCTATAATTTATTTTTTTTTCAAAAAAAAAAACTTTTCTGGTGTAGGCGCAATCCTCAAAATCCACTAGAGAAATGAAAAACACAAAAAAAAATTGTTAGCTGTTATCAAGTATAGTACCTCTTCAGCCACTTGCAGTTGATGGACTGGAGACAATCACTCTATGGTTCTGAGATCTGACAGTAGCCCGACTTCCCCACCCCTCTGACGACAAAGGGTCCTTCCTAGTTGGGTTTGAACTTTGACGCCAACATGTTGTGGAGATGGTGAGTGGATGCTCGCAGGACTAAATATCCCACCTGGAACTCGCTAGGCTTGACCAAGTTCCCGTAGGCCCTGGACAGTTGCTGGGTGTAGACGTTGGAACTTTCCTTCGCCCTGTCTCTATGCTCGTCCAGTGCCTCCAACTTCACATGCCTTGGGTCAGGGATGATCCTATTATTGAGAGTAATTCTAGCTGAAGGTACCACTAACTCCACTAGTAGGACAACCACGGTCCCGTATACTAGGGAGAATGGGGTGAACCCCGTCAGCTTTCTTTTTGAAGTACGATAAGCCCATAACACCATAGGCAACTTCTCATCCCATGCCCCCGGCATGTCCTCTAGCATTTTCTTATTAGGGTCTTATTGGTAGTCTCTGCTAGGCCATTGCCCTTGGGGTAGGAGATGGTTGAGCTATTATGCACAATTTTATATTTGTCTGTGAGGAGGACCACTTCCTTGCATACGAATTGCTTCCCATTATCTGTTAAGATTACCTTAGGTATACCAAACCTGCATATGATGTACTACTTTATAAACTGGGTTACCACTTGGGTGGTGACTCTCCTTGGAGGGATGGCTTTCATCCATTTGGTGTACAATTCTGTAGCCAGAATGATAAAAGCCTTGCCGTGAGAGGACGGGGTGATCTTTCCCACTAGGTCGAATGCCCATGTATGGAAGGGATAGGGAGCTGCCAAGCTTTGCAGGCTGACGAAAGGAGCATGCACCATGTTTCCACGCACTTGACATGCTTTGCACTTCTTCACATACCCAATGGAGTCAGCCTCCATGGTCGGCCAGTAGTATCCCAGCATCATCAGCTGGTCATACAGTTTGCCACCCCCCATGTGGGAGGCCTCATGAGCTTCTTTAAGCACCCTCTCCACTTCCTCTTTGGCTATACACCTCAGTTCCTTCTCATTGTACCCCTTTCTGTATAAATCTCATTCGACCAGGTAGAAACAGGCTATTCTTTTTCTAAGATAAATTTCATTCGCTCTCTCTGCGGGTAGCTCCCTATCTTTTAGGTATGATATATATAGTTGTCTCCAATCTTCGAAGGCTTCCACAAAGTTAGCCTCCGCCTACTAGTCAAAATTGGCTTGGCACTTTAAGTAGCTTTATTGCAAGCGGGCCGCTTCTGCGCTCATGGCAGGCCAATAGTACCCACCTCGCTGCAGTCATCTATAGAGAGGAATGTCAGTATCTCTGTAATGCTTTTGGTGCATTTATATCAACCTTTCCTTAGCCTCTTGCTCACCGACGCACCTTGTTAGAAACCCTTCGGGGCTCTTGAAGTAGATAGTTCCCTGCAGCACATGATAGTTGGCTAACTCTAACATCTTCATCGTCCCTTCTCTAGTTTTAAGCTACCTCACCACTAGATGCCTCTAATCTTTCGGCTCGTTACTTAGGAACAAAGATTTTACTGTGGTGGGTACTATTCTCCGTCGTACTGTAATAGTTGCTTCTAACTCCTCCATGTCTAGCTTTTGCGCTATGGTGGTGAGCGCCTCAGGGTGCCTATTCATCATTCGCACCTGCCTCTCCACAGTTACTTCCAAGAATTGTCCGAGCAACCTTTAGATGATATGTATGTAGGGTGCCAAATTGGCGTGCTTAAGGGAGAACTCCCCATTGACCTACCTCACTACTAAGTTGGAGTCCCCTCGTATACACAGCATTCTGACCCCTCTTCTGAGTTCTTCCAACATCCCTAGAATGAGGGCCTCGTAATCAGCTTCATTATTTGAGCATTTGAAATCCAACTTGAAGGAGAGAGAGATCTTATCTTTTCCTTCTGAGAGCATAATGTCGGCTCCACCTGTTCCTTGAGAACTAGATGAAGCCCTTATACCCTTGACTCACTTGAGTCTATACTGTATAAGAGCTCATCTAGTTTGGAAATAGTGACAAAATTATGTCAATCCTAAAAACCAAAGAGCTTCAGAAGTTGGATTGGACTTCATATTTAAAAGTTGTAATGATCCTGAACTTATAGCCATCACTCACACACTTAGAACAAACACACTACATTGCATATTGCACTTTTATATGTGTTCTTGGGTTGAGTGAGTTTAAATCCCTTAATTTGGTTTTTAATAATTTTTTGGGATTTTTTAAACATTTTTCAAATTTAATTTTTATAAATAAAATTTGGTTTTAAAAGTTTTGGGGTCAAACTGCAATTTTATTTTGTGCTGTTTTTGGGCTGATTGTTTACCTGGGTAGAAACCGAAAGCGCTAGAGACTCCAGGGTGTGCATGTAATTAAGTTTGGGACGCGCGTTTGTTTCCAATTACTGGCCAACACGTGCAGCCTTCTGATTGCCTACATTTGTGTTTCTTTGTAGACACAAACTTCGCGTCAAACCTGAGCCCTTGGATCAATTCTTATCTAGGGTCTGCATGCGATCTTTGGTAATCCCTGTGTAAACATCTCCACCTATCACAGCTTGTTTAACCACCGCTTGCTGTTAACCCTTGGATCAAAGTCAAGAAGAATTGACTTGATCACAGCCGTTGTTTTCACTCGAACGTCTGGAACCTTCTCAGCCCCCTATATAAACCCTCATCTTCTCAGTCTTCGAAGATTTTTGACCATTTTTGTTTTCCTCTGAGAGAAGAGAGAGTAGAGAGAGAAGAGAGAGAAGTGAGAGAAAAAAAGAGAGAAGAGAGAGAGTTTGAAACCCTAGATTGAAACCCTAGAAACCCTAACTTCGTTACCTCTTCTCCAGCCAAAATCAAACACCTAAACCAAAAACACCTTTCCAGTGTTCTTGAGGGTTTGAGTGTATGAGT
Organism: Sambucus nigra; assembly: GCA_949130495.1. Lineage (NCBI taxonomy): Eukaryota > Viridiplantae > Streptophyta > Magnoliopsida > Dipsacales > Adoxaceae > Sambucus > Sambucus nigra. The sequence goes on from OX422220.1 coordinate 406,608,073, forward strand.
TGTGTTTGTTTTGCTGTTCCTTGTGTTCATCGAATCTTACTGTTCAACTTAAACTTTTTATTTCAGATCTGGTTTCTGTTTCAATAGAAATCACAGATCTGAAGTGTTTGAAGTTACAAAACACGTAGATACACATTATTTCTCATCCAGAGAAATATATTGTTGATTTCTTTTGATAAAAACGTTTTCATACTTCGAATCAACAATACATGCTTTCTGTTTCTTACTGTTTGCAAAACTAAACCTTGACCTAGTATTAGAATCGCACTTGGAGGTTTTCAATCTCGAAAATCTTTTCAAAACTGAGATTGATTAAGATCTTTACCGATTTTGAAGAAAGATATCCGTGGATTCTGGGATTTATTGAAAGGTCAAAAAGGTTTTATGTTTTGTGAGAAAGAAAGAAAAAGAAAGTTCACAGCATATAGTAAACTGTAATTTACTAGGACTGTTTGTAACTATTAAGGGTGTGTGTGTTCATGCATGTGGTTTAGAACACCTTTTCACAATACATCTTCACACTACAAACACTTAAAGTGTTGGCTGTAAGATCTGGTGAACTAAAGTCGACGTAAAGTGCTGAAACAAAGGAGGAGTGTACAACCTGAGAGGACTACAGCAACAAACAAGATCTGCAGAGAAGTTTGAGGACGCCAGAGGGTATATTCCTAAACTTGTATAGATTTGTTTGTGTGCATGTTAGTTAAATAGATTGTAACTCATATATCTGTTTTAGTGGATTTTTCATTTTACTCCGTAGAGGGAGTCGTGGATGTTTCCTCAGTTGGTGAGGTTTTACCACGTTAAAAATCTGAGTATCAATATTTCTACATCTTCTCATCCCTTTCTAATAGTGTGCTGAGTTTAAAACATTTTAAACTGTTTACTAAAACCTGTTATCAAATCTTGTCCATATCTCGTACATAATTTTGTTAACACATCTTGTGTTCAAAATCGTTTTGATTTTAAGTAAAGAGTTTCTTCAACAAACTTTCGGAGTTGCTTAAATAGTTTATTTTCATAAACGGCTTTGGCAACGCTATTTCAATTGGTATCAGAGCATTTGGTGAACTTTTTCAAAAAGATCCTGAGTTTCTGAAACTGTTTTCTCAAAATCATTATGGACGAGAAAAACGAAAGATATGGTAACTTGACCAGACCTCCAGTCTTTGATGGAACCAATTTCTCTTACTGGAAAGTAAGAATGATTGCTTTTATTCAAGGAACTCTGGGAGATGATGTCTGGGATATCATTGAAAACGGATACTTTTATCCAACTAAACCAGCCACTGATGGAAGCAATGAAAGGATTAAGAAAATATTGAGTGAGTTTACTCAAGAAGAGAAACAGGTTTCTCGAAATAATAACAAAGGCAAGAACGCTATATTTATGTCTATTAACGAACATGAGTTCAAGAGAATCTCATCTTGTACCACTTCCAAGGAAGCATGGGATACCTTGATTACTGCACATGAAGGAGACTCTAGGGTAAAAGCTGCTAAGACTCAGATGTTAATCCAACAGTATAATACCTTAATCATGTCTGAATCTGAGTCTTTCGATGATTTCTATATGAACCTTACTGATATTGTCACTAAACTTCATGCCAATGGTATAACTTATGATAGACAGGAAATTGTCTCTAAAATTCTGAGATCATTGCCACAGAAATTTGACAATAAAAGATATGATATTGAGGAGATGTGTGATGTAAATCTCACTCCTGAATTACTCAGTAGTAAATTAAGAACTGTGGAAATGGAATTGGAGTTTAAGAAACAATTGACCCACACTAATAGGAAACATACCAATTCCAATCTTAGCTTTACCTCTAAGATGATTAAGCCTGAGTTAAACACCTCTAGTAATGATTCTGATGAGGACTGTGACTTAGAAAGTCTAGATAATCAGATTGCCCTAATGACAAAACAATTTAAGAAAATTGTTAAATTTAGAAACAGTGTTGCAAATAGACAGGGCAAGTCTAATTATACCACTCCTTCAAATCACAAATCTCATGAGAAACCTCATGACAAACAGAATAAGGACAACACAAGACCTCACAGAGACCTCAAGAAGACTGAATGCTATAGATGTGGTAAACTAGGACACATTGCTCAAGACTGTAGAGTTAATTTAAATGCCCAAAACAAACACTCTAGAGCCAATATCTGCAAAACCTGGGATGACTCAAGTGATTCTGAAAAATGAGGAACTTGAAACATCTGATGGTTTTGATCCTTGTTTAGCCTTCTTTGCCAAAATCATATACAATGATGATATGCCTATGCTTGATAGTGAGGATGAGTTTAGTAATTCTAGTTCTGTTGCTCTGAATCATACTTTAACTGGTTTAGATGCTTTACTTACTGAGAACATTAATACCTCTTCCTCGGGGTGTGTGAGTCAAAGGGAAATCGATACTGCTGATGTCAATGGGTGCGTGAGTTTTAGAAATGAAACCTTAGGGGTCACTTCACACACCTCACTTAGTGACTCAGATAATGATGATCTCCCAGACATCCACACTCTATATACTAAAACTCTAAAGAAAAGCACTAGACTAGAAAAGATTGTTAAAGATCTTACCAAAAAGCTAGAGGATCTAAGCCTAATGGTAAAACTGAATGCTGAAGAGTATACTACACAATGCATGTCTCATGACAGTGAAGTTAAAGTGTTTGATGAAAAACTGAAAACTTTGACTGAAGCTAATGAAATTCTGGAGAAAAAATACAAAGGGACATTATTAGAATTGGAACAAACAAAAGAAAAGACAGCAACTGTTTTCAAAAAATTTACCAAATTTGAAAACAATTCTAAATGTTTTGAGGAATTCGTTGCTGAATCTAAAACCAATTCTGATGATAGAACTGGAATAGGGTTTTGTCCCAATTTGAAGACACAAACTAAACTTGTTGAACCTATCAAGTTTGTGTCAGGAGGCAAAAGACCTATTGAAACATGTCCAGACTTTCATTCTCTAAAAACTAAGTTTGACCATCAAAACACTAACACTAAAGATGCAAGTTGCTCTAAGCATGAAAGTTTACCAAAGGGAAAATATGTTTGCCCCCTTATTAGGAAAAGTGAACCTGCTTTCAAATCTGTGCTACCTAGGAATAAAATTCAGCCTCAAAATTTCTCAAAACCTTTGATTAGAGACTTTCCTAAGGAAAACCCTATTCTGAGCAATCTTTATTGCTCCTATTGTGATATATATGGTCACTCTTTCGATAATTGCTATGCTAGGAGACTGATTAAACCTATCTACAACACTCCTATGTATCATAACTTTAACTATTCTAGGAGGAGTCGTAACAATTATGTCCTTCCCAGGCCACCAGACAAAAACTCTAACTATAGGAATAGAAGGACTAAACCTAAAAGGACATTTACTAGAAGGATTACCAGAACCTTTTCTAAATCAAATGCTCAAGAATTCAAATTTATTCAAAATCATGCGCAAAATGTTTTTCAACAAAAATCTAATGCTCGCAAATTTTATCAAATAAGAGCAAACAAAAGCAAACTAAAAACCAGGGCAATTTGGGTTAGAAAAGATGATCTAGCACCGCAGATGAAGTGTAACATTGTTGTTTCTGCTCTAAAAGCTGAACTTACATCTTCTGAATGGTACTTGGATTCTGGATGTTCCAAGCATATGACATGTGATGATACAAAACTTTTAAATAAAACCCATTTTGATGGTGGAAAAGTTGTTTTTGGTGATGGTATATCATCCCAGATCATAGGCAAAGGAACCCTTAAAGAAAAAGGACTTCCTCTTCTTGAAAATGTTCTCTTAGTTAAAGGTCTTAAGGCTAATTTACTTAGCATTTCACAATTCTGTGACTCAAACTACACTGTTACCTTTTCAAAGAACAATTGCAAGATTTTAAATGAAAAGGGAGAATGCTTAATTACAGGATTCAGGACCCCTGACAATTGTTATACTGTCATGTCTAGTTCTGAAATCTGTAGTGTTGCCAGAATGGATGACAACGAGTTATGGCATAACAGAATGGGTCACATTAATTACGAAAATTTGAGTAAATTGTCTTCTCAGCAGATAGTTAGAGGAATACCAAAAATTAAACCTATTCATAACATTGTCTGTGGTCCCTGTCAAGAAGGAAAAATTGTTAAAGCACCTCATAAAAGGGTTAAAGATATCCTTACCTCTAATCCCTTAGAACTCATCCATATGGACCTAATGGGTCCTTCTCAAACTGTTAGTCTTTGTGGACACAGCTATATTCTAGTTATGGTTGATGACTTCACTAGATTCACTTGGGTAGCTTTCTTAAAACAAAAATCCGATACCTTTCAAACTTTTTTAAAGATTCTCTTACGGATTGAGAATGAAAAAGACACTCAAGTGAATAGAATCCGAAGTGATAGAGGTGGTGAATTCAAAGACACTGGTATTGTAGAATATTGTGACTATAATGGTTACAAACATGAGTTCAGTGCTCCTAAGACCCCTCAACAAAATGGTATAGCTGAGAGAAAGAATCGAACTCTTCAAGAGATGGCACGTGTCATGCTCCATGCTAAGAACTTACCTAAGTATTTTTGGGTAGAATCTATTCGTACAGCCTGCCATCTTATTAATAGGGTCTATCTTAGAAAGAATTCGAAACAAACCTCTTATGAACTTTGGTACAATAAAAAGCCTAATCTTAAGTACCTTAGAACCTTTGGTAGTACCTGCTATGTTTGCAAAGATAGGGAACACTTATCCAAATTTGAGAGTAGAGGAGATAAAGCCATATTCTTAGGTTATTCACCTAACAGTAGAGCTTATCGAGTGTATAATCTTCGCACTAAGACCTTAATGGAATCCATAAATGTAATTGTTAGTGACACTACTGTAGAAAGCAAGACTAGTGAATTAACTATAGAAGAAGAATCGTCAAATATTTTAGAAAATGACTCTTCTGAAATAGATAATTCATTACCTATTGAGTTACCTGAAGTACCTAACTGGGTTTCTAAAGATCATCCCATAAACAACATAGTTGGTAACCCTGGTGAACCAGTACGTACAAGATCCCAACTTAGAAATTATGCTCTCTATGCTTGCTTTGTTTCTCTCTTGGAACCAAAGAATGTAAATGAGGCATTGAATGACTCTCACTGGATTTCTGCTATGCAGGATGAACTTTTACAATTTGTCATTCATGATGTTTGGTTTCTTGTTCCACGTCCTGATCACAAAAAGGTTATTGGTACTCGTTGGATTTTCAAAAATAAAACTGATGAAAATGGGATGATAATTAGAAATAAAGCTAGACTAGTTGCTCAAGGTTACTCCCAAATAGAAGGACTTGATTTTAATGAGACGTTTGCTCCTGTTACTCGTTTAGAATCAGTTCGTCTGCTTCTTGCTATAGCTTGTCACATGCATTTTACATTATATCAAATGGATGTTAAATCTGCGTTCCTTAATGGAATACTTGCCGAGGAAACCTATGTAGAACAACCTAAAGGGTTCATTGACCCTAATTATCCTACTCATGTATTTCGATTGAAAAAGGCTTTATATGGTCTTAAGCAAGCTCCTAGAGCTTGGTATGAGTGACTGTCCAGTTTTCTGCTGGACAAAGGTTTCAAAAGAGGTGGAAATGACCAAACCTTATTTGTCAAACAGTTTGGCAAACACATTACTATTGCTCAAGTCTATGTAGACGATATCATATTTGGATCCACTTCTACCTCAGAAGTAAAATCTTTTGCTGAAATTATGAGTAAGGAATTTCAGATGTCCCTTATGGGGGAGTTACAGTTCTTCCTAGGTCTCCAAGTCAAACAACAACCAGATGGCTTGTTTCTTTCGCAGACTAAGTACGCATTAGAGATAGTTAAGAAATTTGGCCTCGAGAGTGCTAAGAGTGCTAAAACGCCTATGAGTACTACAGAGAAATTATCTAAAGATGAAAATGGAAAATCTGTAGACTCTACCTTATATCGTAGTATGATTGGCACATTACTATATCTGACTGCCTCGCGTCCTGATATCATGTATGCTGTTTGTGTTTGTGCGCGTTATCAAAACAACCCCAAGGAGAGTCATTTAAACGCTGTTAAACGCATAATTAAATATGTTAAAGGCACTCTATATTTAGGAATTTGGTACACGAATGACACACCTAGCACTATTATTGGGTACACTGATGCTGATTGGGCTGGGTGTACTGATGATAGTAAAAGCACTTCAGGCGCATGTTGTTATATTGGTAATAACTTGGTAGGATGGAGTAGTAAAAAACAGAACTGCACATCTCTCTCGACTGCTGAATCTGAATACATAGCCGCCGGTAGCTGTTGTGCCCAATTGTTATGGCTTAAACAAATGCTAAGTGATTATGGTATTCTAGAACCCACACTTCATCTCTATTGTGATAATCAAAGTGCGATTAACATTTCTAAGAACCCAGTTCAACACTCGCGAACTAAACATATTAAAATCAGACATCATTTTATTCGTGAGTTGGTGGAATCCAAGGAATTAGAAATTAACTATCTCCCTACTGATCTACAACTTGCAGACATGTTCACTAAACCTCTTGATTTTAATAGATTCGTTTCTTTAAGAAAATCTATTGGTATGATTAGTGCTGAGTAATATCTTTTGCTGTTTTTTTTTTTTTCGCATTTTTTCCTTTGTCTATTTGAGACAAAATGGGGGAGAAATTTGAGTCTATGTATATACTGCATATACTAAACTGCTTGATCTTAGTCTATTCTTTGCAGGTATTCTTTTTAGAATTATTCTCAACTGTTGTAATAATAGGGTGTACAAATGTGAATAGCTGAGTTATGTACTTTTATTTTCTAGGAAATGGGTAGATACAACATTTATAGAAATAGGTTGTTCTCTTATTTTGTTGCCCTACGAGTCCAAGATTGACTCAAAGGAGATTTTGTCTCATATTTCCAAAGGGGGAGATTGAAGCCCTTATACCCTTGACTCACTTGAGTCTATACTGTATAAGAGCTCATCTAGTTTGGAAATAGTGACAAAATTATGTCAATACTAAAAACCAAAGAGCTTCAGAAGTTGGATTGGACTTCATATTTAAAAGTTGTAATGATCCTGAACTTATAGCCATCACTCACACACTTAGAACAAACACACTACATTGCATATTGCACTTTTATATGTGTTCTTGGGTTGAGTGAGTTTAAATCCCTTAATTTGGTTTTTAATAATTTTTTGGGATTTTTTAAACATTTTTCAAATTTAATTTTTATAAATAAAATTTGGTTTTAAAAGTTTTGGGGTCAAACTGCAATTTTATTTTGTGCTGTTTTTGGGCTGATTGTTTACCTGGGTAGAAACCGAAAGCGCTAGAGACTCCAGGGTGTGCATGTAATTAAGTTTGGGACGCGCGTTTGTTTCCAATTACTGGCCAACACGTGCAGCCTTCTGATTGCCTACATTTGTGTTTCTTTGTAGACACAAACTTCGCGTCAAACCTGAGCCCTTGGATCAATTCTTATCTAGGGTCTGCATGCGATCTTTGGTAATCCCTGTGTAAACATCTCCACCTATCACAGCTTGTTTAACCACCGCTTGCTGTTAACCCTTGGATCAAAGTCAAGAAGAATTGACTTGATCACAGCCGTTGTTTTCACTCGAACGTCTGGAACCTTCTCAGCCCCCTATATAAACCCTCATCTTCTCAGTCTTCGAAGATTTTTGACCATTTTTGTTTTCCTCTGAGAGAAGAGAGAGTAGAGAGAGAAGAGAGAGAAGTGAGAGAAAAAAAGAGAGAAGAGAGAGAGTTTGAAACCCTAGATTGAAACCCTAGAAACCCTAACTTCGTTACCTCTTCTCCAGCCAAAATCAAACACCTAAACCAAAAATACCTTTCCAGTGTTCTTGAGGGTTTGAGTGTATGAGTTGTGTTTGTTTTGCTGTTCCTTGTGTTCATCGAATCTTACTGTTCAACTTAAACTTTTTATTTCAGATCTGGTTTCTGTTTCAATAGAAATCACAGATCTGAAGTGTTTGAAGTTACAAAACACGTAGATACACATTATTTCTCATCCAGAGAAATATATTGTTGATTTCTTTTGATAAAAACGTTTTCATACTTCGAATCAACAATACATGCTTTCTGTTTCTTACTGTTTGCAAAACTAAACCTTGACCTAGTATTAGAATCGCACTTGGAGGTTTTCAATCTCGAAAATCTTTTCAAAACTGAGATTGATTAAGATCTTTACCGATTTTGAAGAAAGATATCCGTGGATTCTGGGATTTATTGAAAGGTCAAAAAGGTTTTATGTTTTGTGAGAAAGAAAGAAAAAGAAAGTTCACAGCATATAGTAAACTGTAATTTACTAGGACTGTTTGTAACTATTAAGGATGTGTGTGTTCATGCATGTGGTTTAGAACACCTTTTCACAATACATCTTCACACTACAAACACTTAAAGTGTTGGCTGTAAGATCTGGTGAACTAAAGTCGACGTAAAGTGCTGAAACAAAGGAGGAGTGTACAACCTGAGAGGACTACAGCAACAAACAAGATCTGCAGAGAAGTTTGAGGACGCCAGAGGGTATATTCCTAAACTTGTATAGATTTGTTTGTGTGCATGTTAGTTAAATAGATTGTAACTCATATATCTGTTTTAGTGGATTTTTCATTTTACTCCGTAGAGGGAGTCGTGGATGTTTCCTCAGTTGGTGAGGTTTTACCACGTTAAAAATCTGAGTATCAATATTTCTACATCTTCTCATCCCTTTCTAATAGTGTGCTGAGTTTAAAACATTTTAAACTGTTTACTAAAACCTGTTATCAAATCTTGTCCATATCTCGTACATAATTTTGTTAACACATCTTGTGTTCAAAATCGTTTTGATTTTAAGTAAAGAGTTTCTTCAACAAACTTTCGGAGTTGCTTAAATAGTTTATTTTCATAAACGGCTTTGGCAACGCTATTTCACTAGAACCATCAAATTCCATAGACCATTTCTTCACCTCCTCCGACATGCATGCTTGAAAGCTCTCCCTCGGTATCTCTTAACTAGGTGGTTCAAATATTCGACTTGGGAAATGAGCAAGCAGATCTACCATTGCTTGGGTTTTAATGGCCTTAGTCACTATACATTTTAGATCATATTATGAGAACATCAAAAACCACCTTGTTGCTCATCCCACGAGTACAGTTCACGCGAGGAGGTACTTGATGGGGTCGCACTTGGTGACTATGTGAACTGTGAAGGCTAGAAGATAGTGTCTCAACTTATGGGCTACAAAAACTAACGCCAGACAATGCCTCTCCACGCTGGTGTATCTATATTATGTTCCAGAGATCACTCTTGACAGGTAGTAGACCATATTTTCTACTCCTTCTGTTTCTTGTACCAAGAGGGCCCCTATCGATCTCTCTATCGAAGTGAGGTAGAGCAGCAGCAGTGCTCCCACCTCTGGGGGGATCATCATGGACAAAGAAGCTAGTATTTCTTTAATATTCTCAAACTCTTTCTTTTGTTTTTCTCCCTAAATTTACTTGGCATTGTCTTTCAATAGAGGTGCGAATGAATGAGTTACTTCTGCCAGCATGGGTATAAACCTCCGCAGGTAGGATACCTTTCCCAGGAAGCTCTTAAGCTGCCTCTGACTCTTAGGCGGTGGCATCATCACAATGGCTTTCATCTTCTCTGAATCCACTTGCACCCCTTGTCTATTCACAACAAAGCCTAAGAACTTCCGTGCGGTAACCCCAAAGTCACACTTTGAGGGGTTCATCCTCATCTTATACCTGCAGTGCCTCTCGAATACTCTCTTGAGATCCTGTATCTATTTTCTTTCTTTCTTAGAGTTCACCACCAGGTCATCCACATAAAATTCTAGTATATCATGAAATAGGTCATGAAAAATCGCCATTATGGTCCACTGGTATGTGGCCCCGACATTCTTCAGTTCGAAGGGCATGACTGTGTAGTGAAAGCTCTCTAATGGTGTGCGGAAGGCAGTCTTCTCCATGTTGGCAGTATCCATTTTAATCTTGTTGTAGCCAATGTACCTGCCCATGAAACTATACATCTCATGTCTCGCGGTGGCATCAACTAAGTTATCTATGTCTTGTAAGGGAAATTCATCTTTAGGACATGCCCTGTTCAAGTCACGAAAAACTACACAGATTCGGATTTGGATCTTGTCTTTTTTTGCCACTAGCACTATGTTGGAAAGCCATATGGGGTGATGGAAAGGCTTGATGAACCGTGCCGCTAACAACTTTTCCACCTCATCTTTTATTTTTAAGTCAAGGTCTGCTTTGTATGTGCTTGTGGCTTGCCTTACCGGCAGGGCATTGGGGAGGATGTTCAATCTATGGGAGCTCACTTCTGCATCTATTCCTGGCATCTCCGTGTACTTCCAGGAAAACACATCAGTGAACTCTCTAAGTAACCTAATGAACTCTTCGTTATGATTTGGTTCTAGACCCTTGGAGATTATAATGGGTCTACTCTCACCCCCTTCTGGACCCAACTTGATCTCCTCTAATTCTTGCAGTTGTTCTCTGGGTCCATCTTGCATGCATTCTGGAGCTTCTTCTGGTTCCTTGACATGCCCAATGATATGGGATTCATCAACAATAAAACACGCAGGTGATGGGTCGATGCTCTTATCCCAGAACACTGCCCGCGCAGACCATTATAAGTGGTAGATGACCTTTCCATCAGGCAAAACCACCTTCTTGCAAGTTCGAGGGGGCTTAGTCACCTCCTCTACTTTCCCCTTGCCCTTTGGCATGTGGGGGATCACCCTCCCCCTAGAAGATCATGAGCAGACTTCTTATGTGGGACACTTCCTTCGTTTACTTTGATCCCTTCTAGCTTTCTTCCAGAGACCTTTCTTTCCTCATCTAACTCAGCGTAGAAGGCAACATCCACCAGGTGGGCCTCCTCAACGGCGAAGGGTCTCTGCGTGGCCTTAATCACTATCTTTGTACCTCTAATGTTTGCCTTTGCACATTGATGGTAGGTGGAGGGCACTATGCCATGGGTGTGCATCCATACCCTTCCAATGAGTAATTGGTAGCTAGTGTTAGTATTAATAACATGGAACTTAATGTGGGAGGTGAAATTTCTCAGCTTGATTCCCACATTCACATATCCAATAGATTGCATTCTGGCATTGTCGAATCCAAAAATTACTAGTGGTACCGGAACCACCTTCCCCTGGTCAATTCCTATTTCATATAATGTACTGATGGGCATGATGTTAATAGATGCTTCCCCATCCATTAACACCCTGCGAAATGAGACTCCATTGACCGTGGTTGTAACATATAGTGGGCGGTTGTGGAAGTAAGGCACCAACCTATCTGCTTCTGAAAACACCACTTCAAAAGTATACTTCTTAATCAACCTTTCGATTGGGCCTTGCCAATTTACCAAAGGATCTCTACGCTGCTGCAATGCCTCCAAAATTTTCCTCGTGATGGCCACCCTTGTGTCGTACTTCACCCCTATCTGGTCGGAAAACCACTTGAACTTGGGGCTTCTTGCTATGGCCTCATATTCAGAATCTTGGTCTACCTCATACATCTGGGCAGTGCAAACATAATCTACCTCGGAGGTCCGTGCCTCATCTAGAGCGAGAATTACATCTACCTCACCCTCTGAGAGGGTTACTTCCTCACTTCCCCACTTCTATCTTCTTGTTCCGGAGTAAAGAACCACTCCTCTCTCTTCCTTTTTAGTTTAAATCAGCTCAATGATAGATTTTCCAACTCCTCACATAACTGATCGTCTCTCTCCCACTGCATCAGATCTTTGCTAGCTTCTTCATCATAAGCAACTACCATGTTGGCGGTACCAAAGTAATGTGCTGGAAGTGGGTTCTCATTAATATCCATAGGGGGATCTGCAAGGTGACATTGGCCACCTGCTCGCCAATGATCCTTCGCAAGTAGTAACAATCCGTAGTAGAGTGTTGCACCCGTTGGTGGAACTCACAGTACTTTGGATTGGCCTTGTCAGCTGCAGTTGGGGTTTCTCCTTTCAAGTGAGGAGGACCTGCCACCTCTTCTCATACTAAGGTACGGTAACAATCCACTGCCTCAGCTACGCTGCAGGGTAGTGGCGGTGGGGCATCTTCCCCAAATGTTCTCTTGTTGTCGGGACTGCTACTCTTGTCCCCAGAGCCTCCCTTCTTTCCTTTGGGATTCCCATCCACATAGTTAACCACTTACCTCCTCAAAACTTGAAACCTCCCGATAGTAAGTGGAACCTGCATCCTCCAACCCGGGGCCCTTGGTTTGATTATCATAGTTATGTTTCTAGCATACCTGGTGAACTCTCTAAAAGTTTCGTCTTTAGTTTCGTTGATCAAGTGTAACTTGTACTCTTCTAAGAGTTCTTCCACACATACCTGCAGTAGACTAGCCTCCGTCACATCCTCGTGGACATCTAAGGCTCTCTCGCGAAATCGTTTGATGTAGTGCATCAACTCTTCTCCTGGTTTCTAGACCTCTTGTGCTAGGTGCCTCAATGTGAATTCATCCTCCGCTATACAGAACTTCTGGAGGAACTGCATGTGCATCGCTTTCCATGTAGGGATGCTGTTAGGAACTAAATGGGAATACCATGTATAAGCCTTCCCAATGAGGGTCTTAGAGAATTCCCTCAACCTCAGGTTCTTGTCACCAGCATGCACTCCCAACTCTTCGATGAACCTCTTCACGTGCTCTCTAGGGTTCTCCCCCTTGCCACTGAACTTGATAAATTTTGGTGGGATATACCCCTCAGGGTAGGGCTTCTCATTTACTTCCTACGGATAAGGGTCTCGTAACTCCTCATATAGGTGGGGACCCTCCCTATGGGAGGAGGAGAGTAGATTCCTCACTTCCTCCATGGTATCAGCCTTAGAGGGTGACTCCTCCAAACACATGCTTTTAGCAGCTGGCGAACCTGATTGCGCCACAGCTTGCTCCGCCACCGCCTTCGAGGACAGAATTGTCTCTGCCAGGATCGCAACAAGGGTGGCCACCCCTCTAGAAGGGGCAGCAGCTGGTGTCACACAACCTTGACCCAAACTTGATAGGTCTACATTATTTTACTTTAAGAAGTCAAAACACATTGCCATAAGATTCATACCTGCCATCGGAGCTGCTACCGGTGAACAGGTCTATCCTCCCTGAGGCGCAGGCGCCTTGGCTATTATCACTACCACTTCTTCCTGAGTAGTCTGGTAACTGTGAGCTCCATTACCAGATGGAGTGTCCTCAAAGACTAGCTGCTTAGGTTCAAACCCGTAAATGGCGGAAACGCAACCCCGACCCTATTTATCTAAGGGGACAACATGAATTAAACTAAATTACACTAAGAAAGCAATAAATAAACACAATAAACTAATTATGAAAGCATGTAAATTATCTAGAAAGCAAGAATTAATGGAAATACAACTAATATTAATGGAGAGGGAAGATGAAAGTACCAATTACAAACCCTAAAGGGTGTCAAACCAAGAGAGGAGGAAGAAGAGCTCTCAAATCCCCAAACCCTAACTATTCTAACCTAAAATCTGAATTATCCTCTTCAAAATGAAGAGAAGAGTATTTATACAAAATAATTACCATGGAAAAATTGTAAATAAAAGATGAGAAAAACAAATATCAGCAGGGCCGAATCGATTCGACATTGGGCCGAATCGATTCGGTTGGAGAATATCTCGAGACTGCTAGAGGGGTGAATCGATTCGGGATAAATACGAATCGATTTGGAATGGTGAGAGAATCGATTCGGCTGGTCTGAATCGATTCAAAAACAGAGGAACTGGCATACTATCTCCAACCGAATCGATTCACAAAGGGGCGAATCGATTCGGACCTACAGGTCTTGAATTTTTCCCCTGTTTTTGGTTGGTTTGAAATTCTCTTCGGCTCAAAAGCCCGTAACTTCTTCATTCGGACTCGGAATCGCGCACCGTTTGTGGCCACGCGAAGCTTGTTCAGAGGGCTTAAACTTTTGTGAAGACATTGGGCCAGTTACCCAAATTGTGAAATGACTAAATTGCCCTTTCGCGTGCGATTGTGTACGGAACTTCACCGGAATGCATCCAAACTTCATACTAAGCATCCAAATACCTACAAAAGCTCAATTAACCCCTACAAAACATGTTAACATAGAAATCCGAGGTTGTCTGGTTAACGAGCATAAATATAGGGATTAAGATACCCGAGGGGGCTAATAACGCGTAGGTTAACGGGTGAAATACGTAATATTTGCGTCGTATCACCTCCCATGTACGTTTCTGCTGTTGAGGAACCCTAGTAGGGGGTTCCTTCTCAAACATCATTTTTGCTGTTAAGGAAGCCTTAGGGGGGTTCCTTCCCAAATGTCATTTCTGCAGGGACCCTGGGGGGAGTCCTTTTTAACTTGGGTTTCTGTCGCCATCTAAGTAAAGTTCCTTCTCAATGTGAGTTTCTGCAGAGACCCTTGCGGGGGCCCTCTCAACTTAGGCTTCTGCTGCCACCTTGGTGGGGTTCCTCTCATCGTGAGTGTTTACGGAGACCTTAGGGGATGTACTCTTAACAACGGTTCCTTCTCAACTTGAGTTCTTGCAGGTATCCTTGTGAGAGGCCCTCTCAACTTGGGCCTCTGCTGCTACCTAGGTGGGTTCCCTATCAACTTGAGTTTCTATAGGGACCCTTGCAGTGTCCCCTCTTAACTTGGGCTTCTGTTTCTACCTAGGTGGGTTCCCTCTCAACTTGGGTTTCTACAGTGTCCCTTGCAGGGGCCCTTCTCAACATAGGCTTCTGCTTCTACCTAGGTGGGTTCCCTATCAACTTAAGTTTTTGTAGTGACCCTTGCGGAGGCCCCTCTCAACTTGGGCTTCTACAGTGTCCCTTGCGGGGGGGCCTTCTCAACATAGCTTATACTGCTACCTAGGTGGGTTCCCTCTCAACTTGAGTTTCTATAGGGACCCTTGCAGGGTCCCCTCTCAACTAGGGCTTCTGCTGCTACCTAGGTGGGTTCCCTCTCAACTTGAGTTTCTATAGTGACCCTTGCGAGGGCCTCTCTCAACATGGGCTTTTTCTGCCACCTAGGTGAGGTTCCCTCTCGATACCTCAAAAAAGTATTTTAGGGAAGACACCCTTCTACAACGACCTTATTTCCAACTTGAGGGGCAATATCCTTAGCTTGCCTCTTTTTTTTCTTCCCCTTAGCCCTCTTCGAAACCTAGTTAAGGTCTAGAACAGTATCTTCCAGCTCATCAAATTGGGAAAGGAGCAGGTCTCTGTCAATTTCCAAGTCTAATTGGCCCTCCATAGTAGTACCTGAAAAATAAAGCATCAATTGCAAAGTTCACAGCATTTCAAAGAAAAAGTGGTTGCATGGTCAATGAATAGTTTAGTACCTTCCGCAACCATAATTATTGGTTATTGGGAAGTGTATAACGAAGATCAAACAGTTACCGTAGAATCATTATTTTAGGAAATTACTTTTTCTAGTCAGATATTGAGACCACAGTCTCAACTCTCTTCCTTTGCCTCTCTCGGGGAGTTAAGCCTACTGTAGACAACACATTCAAGGACTCCCTAAGCCTCTCCTTAGGTCCATAGATCCTCCCCAATTCACTATGAACCCTAGGTCATACTCTAAGTACCTATCTAGAGGCCAGTGAGCACTCCCAGGCCTCGTTTGACACTAGTCAACTCCATTATTAGAGCGAAAGCTCAATGAATCTTTGAACGACTCTGAATCCCCTATATAATGGTACACCCCATGCACGAATTGATATAACATTTCAGATAAACGGTCCATTTTACTATTAAAAACCAATCTAGAGGCCATCGAGCGCTCCTCAGCCCCGATTTGAATCAACTTCATCATAAGAGTGAAATCTTAATTAATCTTCAAAAGGCAGTAAACCACCTTTCCAATGGTCTGTCCCGTGCTGAAAACGGCATAAATATTCAGACAAACGATCCATTTTTTCCAAAAACTGATTTAGAGGCCACTGGGCACTCCCAAACTCCATTTCACCAAAGTTAATTCTTCAACTTGAACTAGGCTAAAAGAATATTCATAGGGCACTGAATACCATTTCCAACTGTCCACCCCATGAACGAATCAGCCTTACAGTATGGATAAACGATCCATTTTACTTTAAAAGTTCACCAGGCGCTTTCGGGCCTCATTTCTCCAAAGCCAACTCTTTCAATCGAACTAAGCACTTTGGAGGATTAATTTACCTCACACAACCTTTCTAATGGTCCACCCCATGTGTGATTTGGACTTACAATTTGGGCGAACGATCCATCTTCATTTGACGATCTTCGGCCACTTTTGGACCCTATTTGACCAAAGTCAACTCCTGGATCAGAGGTTTGCCCAAAGGATTCTCAAATGTCTCTGAGTTACCTTTCTAACGGTATGCCTCGTGCACAATTTGGACTTACATATTGCATTGTACGACCATTTTTCTAGAAAATCTACACGAGATTGTCAATTAGCAGGCCAATTTTCTGCCTATCGATAGTGTGTCTAGGGTTACCTGCCGATAGGCAGAACAAGGACAGTGTTGATCGGTTGTCCCCCTACCCTATATAAGGAGAGCATGAGCCCACTTTAAGGAAAACCCCAAATTTTTCAATATCAGTTATCTCAGCAACATTCTTCTAAAATCAGCGAAGTTTCCTTGTGTTAAATTCCTTTCCACCTTTCATTACCATCATTCTCATACCCATTTTAGAAACAATCTCCTCCTCTCTTATTATACATTCATCCCAACTTGCAAGGAAGCTCATCAAGGATCAAGGTCAACCTTCAAGTCTCCAAAGAAGGTCCAAACATCCTTCTCACTTTAAATTTATTTATTTTTGCATTAGTTATATAAATTCTCAATTTTGCTTTTACTTTAGATCATACACATTAATATCTCATCATTTATTATTTATATTGCACATAATTTATTTTCTGTAAAAAACATAAAACATAGAAAAAGAGGGTTACACCTATAAATTCCGATGGGATTCTTCATCACATTTTTTCAAAACTAAAAATATATTTTCTACACACACACACATAATAAATTCTCGTTTGAAACTATGGGATAAACCCCACCCTTGTGTCGCATGCGAACTATGTGGACTTTGATGCCTTTTTAGGCTACGTAGGCGTCTCGAGCTAAAACCCAAGACTCGAGTCCTATTTTCATCATTTTTCCTATTCTATCCATAGTTTATTCATATATATCATACTTGTGATTTATACTTGAGTCTTATCTAACACATATTATTATTTCATCATAATGATCAATATCTTGATAAGCGCACCCATCATATTTTCTAATTATTTTGTGTATATTCCTTTGGATGACCTCACTCCATTTTTTCCATAATGCGAGTTAAGTGATTCTGATCTCCACTTATACACACACACATACACACACACTTCATTAAGAAATTAAGAAAAATAGTAACATAAGACCATGGGAGATCAAAAGGTCAGGATGGGTGCCTATTACCTTTCCATTACGTAACTTAGCCCCCGAACCTATGAAATATTCGTTTTGCAAGCATCAGTTTGTCTTGGATGCCACTCTCTCGAGGCAGCGACATGTTCTTTTGCCTATTTTGTGCAAAATAGGTTGGCGACTCTATCTCTTTACTATAACACCCCGTATTTTTTTATGATTTTAAATAATTATGAGATTTATTATTATTGATGGATTAATTAAATTAAAAAGGTGAGAAATTAATTTGTTAGTTAATTATTCCGGATTAAAATAATTATTAACTAGCGTGCCAAGGGTTAATACTTATTGATGAAAATTGTTGAATATTACTGTGTAGTTATGTAACATGGAATTATAGAATTTTACAACTTGTCGTGAATGTGAAACATGACAGTTTGGTATATTATGTCGGGACGTGCGTGTGAGTCATGTCGGGACTAATTTAATAGAATAAAGAAGTAAATTATTTTTACGTAACTCGTATGACCATTTTGAGTGTGCTATTGAGTCTGGAAGGGTCGAGATAGTCAGAATAGCATACCCGGGGGTTTAGCTTGGGTCCCGGGGCAATTTTAGGCCCAACCGGCATCCCGAGAGGGCGTTTTGGTAAATTGCATTTTTGCGGTTTAATTAATGACAAAAATTAGAGATGGTTAATATCAATTACGTAAAGGAAAATTTAGGGTATTATGCACAAACTTCAAGGGAGATCCACAGAGGGTGAGAGAGAATAAGCCCCAAGAGATTAAGGCCAAAAACCCATCGTCTTCCACCACCGTGACCACCTTTGCGTAGATCGGAAGATGAGGAACAAGTCTATATCAATTTCATCAGCGGATCAGACCATCAAAATTGAGGCAAGTGTTTATTACTTGCTTTCTATTAGCAATAATTGTGCTGATGTTATCATAGGAATCAAATTCATGATTTTGAATTGAATTGGGTGAATTTAGAGAATTTGATCCATAGATTAAAAGTTATCATGATGAAGAATTGAATCCCTATGTATATAGAATAGCAAACCCAAAATTATATGTTGTGATGGAGAAAAAATTTGAGTTTTAATGGGTCTTAAATTGAAAGTTGAAGAACTAGGATTTTAATGGTTCAATTTGGGGATTTCATATTTAATTGATGTATTGTAAAGATTCAATGATTCTAGGTTGCTAGGAATCATCTGAACATGTTAGGAGATCAATTAAGTTGCTGTTTTGGTGATTGGGTTGAAGAATTTAGAGGTTTTAGGACTGAATTTATGAAGAAGACGAACTGTAAGAGATGAAAAATGTAACAGGTCTGGTAGGGGTGGATTTTGCTCAATCTCGTTCGAACGGGATTGAGTCTGGTTCGAACGAGAATGCATGTCGTTCGAACGACATCCATTCTAGTTCGAACGACAGGTTCAAAATCTGGAAAGTCCTATTTTAGTCCAATTCGATTTGCACAGTTATTTTGAGTGAAGAAAACTATCATTTGATGATT
Organism: Sambucus nigra; assembly: GCA_949130495.1. NCBI lineage: Eukaryota > Viridiplantae > Streptophyta > Magnoliopsida > Dipsacales > Adoxaceae > Sambucus > Sambucus nigra. The sequence continues at coordinate 406,627,044 of OX422220.1, forward strand.
TTAGTATAGTGCAGAATTGCTAGGGGATGTTCATAGAGTCATACCTTATATATTTTGGAAAAGTGAGTTAACCGTGGAAATTTCGAGAGATAGAATAATTGAAAAATAATATTATAAGTAGTAATGAGAGAATACTACTTATGGAAAATATATATATGGGTTGGGTGAATACCTAATAAACTTTAAGAGGATGTGACCATGCCTATTATATGATTGTATTTGTGTGTATAGCATACCTACGTTACTTGTTATTGGGAGGAGGTTTCGCGCTGTGGACAGTCTTATCCTGGGTGACCCAATGGGGGGATATTTGACTTGTACTCAGAGCATATGAACTTGGATACGTGCTATCTGAGACGTAGGATAGTTTCGACGGCTGAATGGGAGCGTAGGTATGTGCGTGACTCATTTGGATGGTGAGTATTCTCGCCTCCAATATTTGTGTTATGAGATTCATGTTTCGTGAGAGATGTTGAACCAATTGTCCATATGCAGCAAGCGATGCACCAGGACATGATAGTAGAGTATGCATTTGCGCCAAGTGATCTTAACCTAAGGGTGCAGGATTATTGTGTGTGTGTGCGTGTATATATATATATATATATATATATATATATATATATATATATGTATAGGGATGTTATGACTATATGAATATATGTGCTTGTGGATATTTCTACTTTGTGAAACTAGTAGATACGAAAATAATAGTAAATTCTTTGTGCCAAGTGGTCGTAACCAAGGGATGAATGATTAGTATATATATATATAAGTATGTTGTGAGTATATATAAAGGAATATACTTGGGGAAAATTCTACTGTGTGAAATTAGTCTGTCTGAAATACACACTAAAATGCTAGGAATTCATACCAAGCAAACCCTATTATGAAAATGTTTAAAAACCTTAAATGCAAACACTTTTAAATGGTATTTACATCATACATTATTGCAACACTGCAAATATATTCCTTAAAATACGAACAAAACACCTATAAATTACAAAAAAATAAAAAATAAAAAAATATGGGACGCTGAACATACGGCTACACATCACCTAGTTGACAATCATCTTCGGTGACGTCCTGCCGTGGATAAGTATCTACGGTAAGGAGTAACCGTGGGAAGTAGCTTACGGTGAGGCGTGAGCATTAGTTATAAGCAGTTTTATGTTTGAATAAAAATGGCAACAACAAACTGTGGTAGTTAAACACATGGTCCAAGGCAACCGTAGTATAAACAACAACGATTTATTGCCACCATGATTTGTTGGCTAAAGTTATGAGTCGCCATAATTTTCTATGACTCGATCTGATATAACTGTGGTTTCCATATACAGTCATATGTCACCATTGTTGCTCTCTTATGGTTTCTTCTAAACATGTGAACACTTAAACATCTGTTTTTAGTATCACGTACTCTTTTGTTATTGCAATTTTAGGTTATATAAACGGAAAGATCCATAAATCCTCCTACTGCATTAGAGCGAAAGAGGAGGTTGGAGGCGGATAAAGGAGGTGAAAAAACCTTATCGCTGAGCGGTAGTGACAGTGAAGAAAGTAGAGGGTATTCTCCTTCAGAGTCATTAGATAAGGTTGTTGAGAAGGTGGTTGATGAGGTATGAGGGGATGGGGATGAGGATGAGGTAGCCAATGTGGAGGAGGTTCATGAGGCGGAGGGGGTGAGAATGATGAAGGAGTTAGTGCTGAGGTTGAGGAGGGTAGTTCGCACGAGGTAGTTGAGGAGGGACAACATGAGGCATAAGGTGGAGGAGGGCAAGGAGATGAGACAAATGGCGAGTCTTCCTATTCGCAAGAGGAAATGCAGCCATCAACATTTGCAAAAACACTCGAGAAGAAAGATCAAAAAAAATTAGCCACTCAAATTCACAACCATTAGAGGGGTGCACGCCAAATAACCCCGAGTTGCTTAAAAAAATTCAGAACCATATTGCTTATTCGATATAGAACCGCAACGAGGAGAGGGGCATGATGAAATGCGTGTACCACTTTAAAAAAATTCGAGTGGGATATAGAAAAGGAGGATGAGAGGGTGGTTGAGTTGGTTAAAAACTCAAGTTTGTGGGGATTGGTAAAACACTTGTACTCTAAAATAATATTACCATATAGTTTTAGCATTAATTCTAATAAACCATTCAAATCCAAAATCAAATTTAATAGATAAAAAAAGCTTATACTAAAATGTCCCTCAAATATTTTTTAATACACATTTAGTCCAAATTTTTTACTTTATTCTAAAAAATTCCTCACCACAATAAAATATTCAGAAAAAATGAACTCCAGTGAGGGTCGTCGGAGCTCCGACAGTGGGGGGTAGGGAGGTGGGGGGGAGTGCCGCTAGCGCGAACCTTTAAAAATAAGAAAATGTTAGTTAAATAGGTGTTTGAGGGACTTTTTGGAACAAAGTAAAACGTTTTGACTAAATGTGTATTAAAAAATGTTTGAATTACTTTTTGGTATTTCATCCTAAAAAAATCAAACATGTATGTATACCATTTTCTGCATATTCTTTATTTTTAATATCTTGATCATCCTTTCAATTTGTTACCAACTAATAATTGAGGGTGTATTACCATCACAACAAGCACTCGAGCAAAAGAAATAATGTACTCATGATTGAAACACCTTAGACAAAATGAAAATAAAATAATTTATAAATTGTCTTGAACTATTCTAGCTACTTTTTTTCCCATTTCTCTAGAGAGAGCATCGAGTTAAACAAAATATGGTATAAGAGCACTAAGTTAAGCTTTTATTAATAAACCTAATTTTTACACCTCTCAGTCACACTTCAAGCAAAGCAATACCTACAAAATTAAATAAAGAATAATGTATGAGGCTTTATTAAACTTATAAAGAGTAATTAACTTAAAAATAAAATATTGCAACAAAAGAGTCTTATTCCAGGGGGCCAAATTAAACTCAGGAATATACCAAAAGTGTACATTAGAATTATCAACACAGCTAGCTACGATCGATCAAGGTCCACTTGTATAGTTTTTTTATACCAAAATGTATATCAACCCAAAATTACAATAGCACGCATATGTCACGTCACAACTAACCATACCCGATGCGCGTGCGATGGCATGATTATAATTTTGTTCAATGTGTAATAGTGTCATTCCATAAGGAATAAAAAAACTTAGGGCAAATTAATTTTAAAACAAAAGGAACTAAATTGAGTAAATGGAGACATATACATGTCCAACACAATGCAAGAATAAAGTGATTGCCACAAAATTGCAATTGCAATTGTATTTTTTGAATGCATGAAACTCAAAGAATAAGGCAAAATTCATTATTCATGAATATGATTGAGGACATTAGATAAATTAACTACCAAGTGCTATAACAAAATACCCAAATCTTGAATACTTGTCACGCAGAAAAAAAACATTTGGAAACAAAAATGAAAATACCCGGAGGGCCTTCGATTTTAAAATTCAAAACCTTTTTATACTTCAAAAGTAATAATTTCCTTTTATATAGATATGCGGAAGCGTAGGGTGATGGTTCAAATTAAAACAACTTACCAAAATTTATTTTTTCTCAAATTAAATTTACACAAAGTGAAATTTGATTAATACACACACTTATGTTAAATTTCACTTAAACCGTCCTAAAAAAATGCCTAAGTCATATTTTTCATTTAATTAAATTAGGCCAAACCAAATTTTAACAAATTAAATTAAATGACTTGAATTAAATTAACTAAACATTACCCAATTTCAATATGCACCAAATAAAATAAGAAGTGATTAAATTAAACCAATTTTATCTTTTTACCTAAGCATGAGTTCTAGGTGATTTTGCAAAAGATAAAATAAATAATTAATCCACTACGCCGCGATGTACGAGAAAAAACCCACAACGGGAAAAAATCTCGGACGGCCCTGGCCTTAAGTCCACTTAATATGGTATTACAATTACAAGACAGTAAGACTTACAACACACGACTCGATCCCTCTCAAGCCCCGACGCTTCTTCTTGTAAAAATCTCTGCCTAGTAGACAACCCCGGAGCTCCACCGGAATCTTGGAATAACCAATGAGACATAGGCACACCGTCAACCACACACGGTGCCTTTCACCATGTGAGAATTCCGCAGTAAAACAAGCTCTTCTTCTTTATGGGATTTAGAAGAAAACCCAAACTTCTCTTCAAACGACTGTAGAGATAAATCGGTGCCAAACACTCCAAGAAAAGTATATATATCTATATATATAAGGAAGCTTGAAAAACATAAACTATGGGTGTAAAACAAAAGTGTATAATAAATTTTTTGGAAACTTAGACACTTTAAAACATGAACTTCTTCCTTAATCAATTTTTCTCTCCAACTCACTCTTGGAGATAGATGTGCATGAAAAAGTTAAACCAAAAAGGTTGGTTCCTGCACTATTAAGTTCTGTCAAAAGTGAATGGGGTAAGGAAGTGGGAAACATGGGTAAAAACTACTAAAAACTACCATAAAATTTTCCCGCCTGAAATCTCGTTCGAACGACATCTCATTTGAACGAGGCTTCTAACGAAGTTCCAGTGTAAACTCGTTAGAAATCTCGTTGTAAATCTCGTTCGAATAGCCATCCCGTTCGAACGACATTTCGAACGAAGTTCCAGTGGCCAATAGAGGAACTCGTTGGAAAACTCATTCGAACGACATCTGGTTCGAACGACATATCTAGCGAACTTCCAAAAAGTTTGAAAATTTTATTTTTAGCCCAGAAACTATATAAATTTTTTCAAAGTATTAATAAAATCTTTCTGAAAATAAATAACAGTTTTAATAAAACGTACACCCAATGTAAACTGTTCCAAGCTCCTATATCTATATGTAATGCATTCATACCTTGGGAGCATGGAACCATGATTGATGACGTAGAAACAAGGCACTTTAAACTCGGCAAAATAATGAAGCTTTATACTCTTGGCCGCTACGTCTTTAAGAAACACGTCATAGGCTTGAAGGATGATCAATATACTCTATCCTATGACTCAAACATTTTTGTCCAGAATTGATCCAAAACAACAAAGGACCAATAGGGTCTAAGTAGACTTCATTGAGTGAAATTAATATGAGATGAAATTATGGGTTAACGGGGAGTTATTTATACATTGGGAATTGTGCATACATTTACTAAAAGATTGAGACTCGTGAAAGATTTAGACTAGAAGGTAAGTGAGGGTATACCTACTGATAATTATACTTAGTGAGAGATAATACTTCGGGAGATGAGAAGTAAGAATGAAGTAAATAATAAATGAGAATAAAAGAAACGAATCCATTATGCGAGATAATTAAGTAAAATTTGTGCTAAGCACGGATGACAATAATTATGGGTCGTGGGCGAACCTAATTTGGAACATATGAATATTTATATGTATGACTTTATGATTGGGCATATATTATGTATCTGTGTATGACATATCTAGCTTACTTGCTATCGATGGGAGGTTTCCGCGTGAGGGCAGTCATATCCTGATGAATCCATGGGATTTTTTATTTGTCGCTCGAGAACATAGGACTATGAAAGACTTATCGGTAAGTTGATAAGTCTGTTGACTATGGGAATGTAGGTATGTGCGTGACCCATGGGTATGAGAACTATGTTCGCCTCCAATTTTTGTGTCGATAATTGTGGTTCGAGAAATCTTTACCGAACCTATAGTCCCCTAAACAGCGACGTGATGTATTGGGATAGGATAGCAGAGCAATGCAGCACCATAGCAGTGTCTCGGGGTGCAGTATATTAGTATATATATAATAGTGTGAATATATATATATATACATGTGATGATATCTATTATGTGGCTAAAGTAGATATGTAAGATAGTTATGTATGAAAACACTTAGTTGAATTGAATTAATAAGGGACTTATCCATGTTGAATCTAAATGGATATATTTATATATATATCTATATATATATATATATATATATATATATGTTTATAGCATCATTATATGTATTATAAGGTTAGTACGTGGGAATAATTTGGGCTATAAAGAATGGATACATGTGGTTAATGTAGTTAGCATGGGAACTATAACTAGGATATCCTAGAGGTACGGTAGGAGTGCACACTAGATGAGAGGTGATGATTCTCAAGAGAGTGTCGTATACTAACATGGTTGTGATATTAACCGATAAGTATTTTAAATACTTGCTAAACTATTTTTTAAACTGTTTTACACTCGGCTCTGACCCGTTTTCTGTCATTTCTTTCTCTCTTGTATATATATGTATGTATTACAGGTGCCCAGCCACAGGGGCGTCATGCTTAGGTTCTTTGGATTGGACGTACTGCATCTTATGTGGGAGTTGCAGGCCCTTGCTTTAGACGACTTCGTCATTGAATCAGTTCCTACTTTAGATCTTCATAGCTAGGGCATGTGTCGCCCGATTTCCTATTCCGTTTAGATCTTGTCAAGGATTTATGTTCATTTATATTTTCGATATTCAATACTCCTTGGGAGTTAACTCTTGTCAGGATGATTTCATTTATGGTTCTTAAACTTGGTTTGGATTATATAGATGGTTTAATTCTTGTGTGTAAATTGCCATCCTTAGTATTTAAGTAATTCTTAACGGTTGGGTATTAAAAAAAAATTTATTGGTATTTAATAAAGGAAAAATAAGGTTTTAAATGGTTTTGACACTTAGCTTAATTATTTAGGGTGTTCAAATTGGAAATATTATTTTACGACCGTGATGCTAAGAATGAACCAACCGTTCACCTTGATGTTAATTTAATAAAGGACTGATCACCCGGTATTTAATTAGGCGGGGTGTTACAGGTGGTATCAGAGCATCAAGTTCTAGTGTCCTTTAGGATCTGTGCGGCTTTTTATGCTTTCAGCGTAGCTTTCTTTGATATAGAGCCCTATGTTTAGGATTGTTGATTTCTATGGTAAGATCAATTCCCTGCTATAACGTATATATTAGTGAATCTTATTTGCGTTCGGACGTGTTCGTACAAGAAGTATGGCAGATGAGGGCAATTAGACGGATAGTGGAGGTCGTACTTAGGAGGTTATAAAGTATGTTCGAGGATGATGATCGTATTCAAGGTCACCCCTATTATGGCACGAGAGGCTAGGCCTGTAAAGACGGTTAGGACGCAGCCTACAAATTCCAAGTGCTGCTATAGTTGAAGGTGATGCCAAATTAGACTCACCCAAAGTAGTACGCTTGGGAGAGGGTCAAATGGAAAACTGAGGAGAGTCAGCAGTAGAAGTTCTAGAAATGTGGGAATTGGGTATGTTACCCAACGAAGGCAATATATTCAAAGGCTTGGACGTATAGTGGAGTGTGGTTAACTAAAACTTAAAATTTGGGGTAAAAATTTTCTTGACTCATCGGAGCAAAGTTATAGTAGTGGGAGTCAACAACCACCGCCCACGAATGAGGGTACATTTTCTATCTATGGAGTTATGGTGCGCATAATGATTGTCATTAGGACCTCACATTCATTTGTAGCTATTATAAGTGCGGGGACCATAGGGTTACTAGACTTGACCATTAGCACTATTATTTATGTAGACTCACCGATGGGCAGTGGGACGCCTATTATTTTCTTGTATATATCAAAACGTGAGTTTAATTTTATCAGGGATTTACTTGTTATATACATATTCGAGTAATATGTGATTATCGGTGATATGCCCCAAGTGTTACCTCGGCCCAAAGACACCAACCTCGACCGAGATGATGGCCGAGATATTGATCGACCCTAGATAAGCCATGGGCCCACAATATCATCCCTCGGCCAGACCAGGGTCAGCCCAGGCCGACACTACCATCTACATCCCCAATGGACACTGCGCGCATCACAGGCATCAACAGCATTCTCGTATACCTGGGTATGGCAACCTCGGCCGAGTGAAGGCCGAGGAGATAAGAAGCCTTAGTAATCGTCAGCATGGAACCAGTCCAACCTCGGCTTGGGCCGAGGTCGAAAGAAGCCTTAGTAATCGTCATCATGGAATCATTCCTACCTCGGCTGGGGCCGACCCCAGCAAAATGTCTCGGCCGAGACCAGGCCGAGACTCCCTATGACACATCTCGAATTGAACGAATATCAAGCCTTTACAGCTCGGCCTCTCCTAGGCCGAGGTCATCCACCAACATGGTGGCCGAGCATCTGTTGAACATTTGGATAAGGACACATGGGCACAAATCAGTTGTAACAAGATTATTCTCCACATATGGGGAGAATATTTCATCATCATTACTTACATGTGGCAGTGACAGATGGCACTCCCCCATTGGTGAGGCTACCACACACATGCACATTACATGCATGGGGGGTACATTACACCCCCTAGGCACTATATATAGGGATCATCCCCTACCTTGCAAAGGGGGGGCCCAACTATTAAACCCTAGCTGAAACGCTGTCTAATTATACAGTAGAGAGAGAAAGCTTGAGAGATTGTATTCATGGCCATTAGTGCCTTCTTTCAGTGATATTACTCACACACTCACAGTGGACGTAGGCCAGATTGGCTGAACCATTTATATTCCGGTGTTGATTCCCCTTTCTTCTCATCTCATTCTTATCTCCTTTATATAGCTGTGCTGCCATTGTTATACTTATATTGAGATTGGAAACACCTTACCTGGTGGTGCTAATTTCAGCATCATCATTTTGGCGTCGTCTGTGGGAAGTAGAAGCTATCTCTTACTCTTTTTCCGCTTAACCTCACCGGAGACTCTGGTGGTGAACCAGGAACCACCCCTTGCGTGGAGCTGTTTCACCATTTAAAGAGGTACTTTAAGGTATTCAGCTCACTTGCTACTCAAGCTCTATACAGTTGTCATATGGCACCAGACTTACCACCGCCTCTTCTGCCACCCGGTGGAGGGGCTAGCTCCAATCAGGCTCCTCCCCAGTCCGAAATGGCGGAGGTAGCAGCAGCCTTGAAATCTTTAGCTGCAACACAACAAGCCATTAAGGAGCAATTTGCCCAGCTCAGTCAAACCATGATGATGAGGCCACCTGGAGTCTCGCCGGACATGATCACACTGGCTGCCATTCAGCCTCATCCTGACGCCAGGGGACCACCCCAGGCGCCGATGAAGGACCAGCCTGCACCCCAACGGAGGAGGGACGTTGCTGACCCTCGGCGCTTGCGCCTGGGGAGGCAGGGAAACCCTTGCCCGGAGGACAGGTGTGATGACCTAGAAGCTGAAGAAGCCCCAGAAGATTGTTGGGAGCCGTATGAGGTGTCAAATGACACTATACGACCTCTTAGGCAGAGTCAAGGATGTGTCGGACGAAGAAGAGAGGAGGCCCAACCAAGAGGGTCGGCTTTTAACAGATTGAGCAGAGGGTCGGCCTTCGAGAGGCTGGGCCCAATTAATTACCTAAGACAGAGGCTATCAAGGTCGAGGAGTGCGACAGGATCCCAAAGAGGGAATAGGCAGCCTCGGCCAGGTCAAGGCCGACCCATAGAGAGAAGAGCTAGGGAGCAGGAAGAGGTCAACAGCCAACGGGTCGTGGCTGGGGAACCCTCTGTCCATCGCAGAAAGGTGGCAGGGGACAACCTCGGCCAAGTTGATGAGAGAAGACCTTGGAATGATTCAATCCAACGTCTCGAGGAGAAGATAAGAGACCTCATAAAGAGCAAGGACCCATTACAGAGGGGCTACTCGGAGGGCTCCCCGTTTGTAGCTAGAATAGTGGGGTTCCCAACCCCAGCGAAGTTTAAACCTCCTACGGTGACTCCCAAATATGATGGCAGCACTAACCCTGTGCACCATATCGAGATGTATCAGTCAGCAGCAGATATTTACTCGATACCCGATGAGATGAAGTGCAGGGCCTTCTCGGGAACCTTGACAGGGGCAGCGCACAGCTGGTTCACCTCTCTTCCAAAGAACTCGATCGAGAACTTCAAAGGCTTGGCAGAGCAGTTCATCCACAACTTCTGCTTTGGGGTAAGACCTCAGAAGAAGACTACCCACCTCCTATATGTCAAACAGGCTAAGGGTGAAAGACTAAGAGACTACATAGCAAGATTCAACAAGGACAAGTTGGAGGTGGAAGACTATGAAGAAAGCATAGCTATATCTGCCCTTATAGGAGGCCTCCAGAAGGGGAAGCTATTATGGAAACTGGCAGAAGACCCTCCCAAGTCTATGGCGGAGCTGATGGCAACCGCAGGGAGAGTGATGAATGCGGAAGAGGCAATGGCAGCCAAGTATGAGGAGGAGAACCGTGGTAGCACTGGGAGGTCCCAGGGCAAGAAAGAGGGGAAGAAAAGGTCAATAGATGATAAGTTCGCTCATTACACTCCTCTGACTGTGAGCTGTGAGCACATCCTTAATGAGATCAAAACTGACCGGTCTCTGAGGTGGCCAGAGAAGCTGAAGGCCCCACCACATAAGAGGAACAAAAACCTCTGGTGTGAGTTCCATCAGGACCATGGCCACGTCACAGATAGATGCTTCGCTTTAAAGGATGAGATTGAGAAGATGCTGAAGTCCGGAAAGCTAAGGAAATATGTGGATGGCAAATCTCCAAAGGGTGGAAGAGAAGACCCTAAGAAAAGAAGGAACGACAGATGTCGTGGCAGTATCCCGGCCAGAAGGGATGATGATTCAGAGGGAGATGATGAAGACGACCCAGATCTTCCGCCAAAGGATGACAACACTCCGGTGAAGAGGGTCAGAATGATCTCCTTTGGTGTTAGCACCATCTGCGGGGGATTTGCAGGAGGTGTCTCAGAGGTAGCCGATAGGAAGGCTCATGTAGCAAAGGCCAAGTCAGTGGCCAAGCCTGAGGTTGTGAATCTAACGTCTTCTGACGCTGTGCAGAAGAGGACAAAGGTGGACATGGTCACCCTCGTGGTGGGATACTCCCGACTCGACTTCAAGGGCATCTTAGCCCCCCATGATGACCCTATGGTCATAACGACAAGGTTACATGGGTGCGATGTAGGGAGGATCCTCATAGATGGGGGAAGCTCAGCAGATGTGATGTTTTGGCCTTGTTTCAAGAGCTTGGGTCTTAGCAGGACAAGACTGGTGCCCTACCATCACCCATTGATAGGCTTCAGTGATGAGAAGGTGCACCCATTGGGCATGTATAAAATGGATGTGCGTATGGGGGATGTGTGGCCTAAGAGGCTGACCAAGAAGATAAACTTTTTTTTATGGATGAAAATGTCTTCTCGGCCTACAACCTCATCATCGGAAGAGTGGCCCTCAAAGAGTTTGAAGCCGTGCCGTCGACGGTCCATCAGATGCTAAAATTCTCAACTCCTTATGGAGTAGGGGAAGTGCAAGGGGACCAGACCACGGCGCGGGAATGTTACTTCAACTCGGACGAAGAGAGAGAGGCCCATAAAATAGCAACCACCACTTATAGCATTGACACCCTTGATCCGAGAGATGAAACAAAATTGAAGAAGGGCGAGGCCGCAGAAGAGGTAGAATCCATCGTCCTCAATGAGGGCGAACCGAAAAAAACCATCCAGGTCAGCAAGGACCTAGAGCCGAGGATCAAGGAAGAACTGATAAACTTCCTCCGGAAGAGACAGAGTGTCTTCGCATGGAGTCACGCTGACATGCCTGGTATCGATCCTGAAGTCATGAGCCACAAGCTCAACTTGGACAGAGATGCCAGGCCAATAAAGCAGAGGCAAAGAATTTACTCCAGGGAGAAGTATGAGGTCATCCGGGAAGAGGTGAAAAAATTGGAAGAGGCCGAGTTCATAAGAGAGGTCACCTATCCGGAGTGGCTCTCAAATGCAGTCATCGTGCCTAAGGCCAATGGAAAGTGGCGAATGTGTGTAGACTTCACAGATCTGAACAAGTCTTGCCCGAAGGACAGTTATCCCTTACCTAGGATAGACCAGATGGTGGATACAACGGCAGGGCACAAGCTCATGAGCTTCATGGATGCTTATTCAGGTTATAACCAAATCTTCATGGATGCCGAAGACTCTGAGAAGACAGCCTTCATTACTGACAAGGGGACGTACTGTTACAAGGTGATGCCCTTTGGTCTGAAAAATGCGGGGGCAACGTATCAACGTCTTGTCAATAAGATGTTCGAGGAGCAGATAGGTAAGACCATGGAGGTGTATGTGGACGATATGCTAACAAAGAGCCTGAAAGCATGTACTCACGTAGCAGACCTTAAGAAGACCTTTGATGTCATGGACTCGTATAGAATGAAGCTCAACCCAGCAAAGTGTGTCTTAGGGGTAGGAGCTGGGAAGTTCCTGGGGTTCATCATTAATCATAGAGGGATTGAAGAAAACCCCGAGAAAATCAAGGCATTACTGGACATGAAGACTCCTAGGAGTATCAAGGATGTGCAGAGACTCACTGGAAGAGTGGCGGCCCTTAACAGGTTTGTTTCTAGGGCAACGGACAAGTGTCTTCCATTCTTTAATGTTCTAAGGAAGGCCTTCCAATGGGACGAAGAGTGTGAAAAATCCTTTGATCAACTCAAGTCCTACTTGGGGTCTCCCTTGCTGTTGTCACGGCCCATCACGGGGGAAAGGTTGTTTGTGTATTTGGCAGTCTCTGAGTCGGCCATTAGCGCGGCCATCATTCGGGAAGAGGATGGGGTTCAGAGACCTGTGTACTTCAACAGTAAGGCCCTACAGGGGTCTGAACAAAATTATCCCCAGATGGAGAAGTTGGCTTATGCCCTTATACATGCCTCAAGGAAAATGAAGCCTTACTTCCAAGCTCACTCCATGATAGTCCTTACAGACTCCCCACTAAGGCAGGTTCTGCACAAGCCTAAGAAGTCCGGAAGATTGATGACTTGGGCCATCGAGTTAGGAGAGTATAACCTTACCTACCAGCCCAGGATAGCCATCAAGGGGCAGGCCCTCGCAAACTTTGTCGCAGAGTTCACTTGGGAAGAGGCCGAGACAGAGAAGGGCTTGGATAGCGGCGAAGAGACGAACCTAAGTGTCTTCCAAGATTCGGAAGAGACTGCCCCGTACATCTTCCGAGGCCAAGAAGAGGTTATCCTAGGCAAAACCCGGAGCAGAGTAGAAGAAAACGAAGAGGATCGATACCTCTTCAAAAAGGGGGTGATGAGAGAAGGGGTCTTCTCATCAGATGCAGACGTGTGGAGCCTCTTCGTTGATGGATCTTCCTGTGACAGTGGAAGCGGCGCGGGGCTAATACTCTCGGCTCCAGATGGCGCCAACATTGAATATACCTTGAGATTCAACTTCCAGGCTTCAAACAACGAGTCTGAGTATGAGGCCATGATAGAAGGTCTCTTATTAGCAACAACTCTTCGAGTAAATCGGCTCCTACTCCATAGCGACTCAAGGTTGGTTGTCAACCAAGTGTTGGGGACATATGAGGCCAAAGATGAAAGGATGGCCAAGTACTTAAAGAAGGTAAGAGGGTTGCTAGAGTTTTTTGAAGAGGCCAAACTGAAGAGAGTGCCGAGACTGAGAAACAATCATGCTGATGCGTTGGCAAGGCTGGCCTCGGTAATGAAGACAGACTTGGGAAGAACCATCCCAATTGAAGTCTTAGGAAAGGCAAGCATCGAGGAAGATGAGGTAGGTAGCCTTTGTCATAATGTGAACCCAGGAGACTCTTGGATTGACCCGCTCGTTAGATACCTAAGAGAGGGAGAGCTACCCGAGTCCAAAATGGAAAGAAGAAAGTTGAGGTACAGGGCTGCCAAGTTCTCATTGGTAGGAGACGTCTTGTATAAAAAGGGGTTTCTCTTGCCCCTCCTCGGATGTGTGCATCCCATGGAGGTACCCCGGGTCTTAGAGGAGGTTCATGAGGTCTCTTGCTCTAGCCACATAGGGGGAAGACCCTTAGCCAAGAGGTTCATCACTCAGGGATACTGGTGGCCTACCTTGTCTAAGGACGCTGCTGACTATGTGAAGAGGTGCGACAAATGTCAAAGGTTCGCCACTATCCCTCATCAACCCCATCAGCCTATGACGTCAATCTCTTCTCCATGGCCATTTGCAGTATGGGGAATTGACTTAGTAGGACCTTTGCCAAGAGTTGTCAACAACTATAAATTCTTGATAGTTGCCATTGACTACTTTTTAAAGTGGGTAGAGGCAGAACCGATGATAATAATTACAGAGCAGAAGACCTTTTAGTTCATCTGGAAGAACATCATATGTAGGTATGGCCTCCCAAACATGATCATCTCGGATAATGGGACCCAGTTCAAGAACTTCTCCTTAGAAAAGTATTGCCAAAGTGTGAGGATTAAACAGTTCTTCTCATCTCCTGGTCGACCTCGGGCAAATGGTCAGACCGAGGTCACGAATAGGACTATCTTGGATGGAATCAAGAAGAGGTTAGAAGATGCGAAGGGGAGATGGATAGAAGAGATCTACGCTGTGCTATGGGCTTACAGGACCACAACAAGGACACCCACAGGAGAAACCCCATTCATGCTGGCACATGGCTCAGAAGTCGTCATACCAACGGAAGTAGGACTACCAACTCATCGGATTCAGACCTACGATCCTGACAGCAATGGGGAAAGGAGGAGGCTAGACCTGGATCTTATTGAAGAGAGAAGAGAAGACGCAGAGGTCAGGAAAGAAACCTACCAACAGAGGGCAGCGAGATTCTACAACCAAAGGGTGAAATTAAGACCCATTGCAGTGGGAGACCTAGTGCTTAAGAAGACCCTACAGAAGACAAACAAGCTACACCCAAACTGGCATGGCCCCTACAAAGTAACGGAAGAGGTTGAGCCTGGCACGTATAGGGTAGAGAACCTAGAGGGAGAACCTTTCACCAACCCGTGGAATGCTGACCACCTGAAGAGATATTTCATATGATGTTGCATAGGATTTGAAATTTGTAAATGTACCATCTTATCGAGAAGAGGTTATTAATAAAGATCAGTTTCCATGACAAGTTCTTGTTCCATTCTTAGATCAGAGACATTACATGAGGCTAACCTCTTAGGTGATGACTTCAGACCCTCATAACATCACTCGGTGGTGACGAAGTCTGAGCTCAGGCACCTTGGTTATATGACCTCAAACCCTTAACATCATTAATTTGGTGATAATTATTGTGAGGCTAACCTCTTAGGTGATGACCTCAGACCCTCATAACATCACTCGATGGTGACAAGGTCTGAGCTCAGACACCTTGGTTAGATGACCTCAAACCCTTAACATCATTAATTTGGTGACATTTATATGAGGCTAACCTCTTAGGTGATGACCTCAGACCCTCATAACATCACTCAGTGGTGACGAGGTCTGAGCTCAGACACCTCGGTTAGATGACCTCAGACCCTTAACATCAATAATTTGGTGAAGATGGTTATGAGAACAACATATTAAGTAACGACTTCAGAGATCATATAGCATTCAGAGACATTCAGAGGTCAAAATAAAGGAAGAGATTGGCATTCAGTAAGAAAGATAATATAGTAATCAGAGGCATCGATTACAAATATTCATTACAAAGTACTGATGTTACAAATTACAAATTACAAGTGAAAAGTTACAAGTAAAAAAAAACTAAGGGTCTGAGGGGGGAACATTAGTAGTCTCGACTGGGTTGACCTGATCAACATTAGTCACCTCGGCCACATCATCAGCAGGATCTACCCCTCCGAGCTCGATCACTCCAAGAGTCGCGGTATCGGCTGGAGCAGTGGCCTCGTCTTCTACCTCTTGCAGAGCCTGAGCAAATTGAGGGTCGGCAAAGTCGAGGCCCACAAAGTCGGAGGCCTTCAGAGTGCCGACCTCCTTCTCTCTGACCCCGGCCCATTTGGTAGTGGCCTTGATACCTCTTTCGAGGTATTCAAAGCCAAAACCCATTAACTCCTCAGAGACTTTGTAGTCTGAAATTATTTTCTCTGAGGCATCTGCAAGGGCAGCCTTCACAGCCGCGTTGACCTTCTGCTGCAGAGCATCATCTTCATCCTTCAGGGCCTTGGCGTGATTTTGGACGATCACTGAGATGTCTTTCTCCAAACCCTTGGCCTTATTTTCAGAGCTCTTGGCCTTATTTTCAGAGTTCTGCAACTCTGTCTTTAGGCGGTCAACATCGGCATTCAGGGCGCTCTCGACCTTCTGAGCCTCCTGCCCCTTCTGAATAAGGGGAAATTTCCTCATGGCCCAGTTAGACAGTTGGTACATGGCAGTCACACCCTGCACAGTTAATGAAGAGGTTAGATTGGAGTAAAATCAGACGTTGCACTTATAAAATTCTGACAAAGGAACAATTCATACCTGGACGGTCCTGTGAAGGCCGAACTCAACCAGCAGGGGGTGTCTATGGCTCTGTAAAAATGCTTGTCTACCTCGGTCATCACATTGGCGAGTGCGTCCATGGCCTGTCTGCTGTTGCTAACCACGCTATCAGTAAGTTTCAGCTGGTCCAGACGAGCCGACGGGGTGTCGGCTGAGATGGGGATCGCAACGTCTGAGATCTTCTTTTGCCTCGAGGTTGGCCTCTGATCCCCAGAGTTCGGGACCTCGGGGGCCCTCTTCTTGGAAGCTTGGGATTTGGATGTAGTGGGAGCCGAAGGAGGAGCATTCAGGCCAACCTTCTTCGCAAGCCTTGCCAAACTTGGAGCCGCCATCTCCCACTGCTCGTCTGGGATACCTGGTGGTCTCTCTGCAAAAGTGAAAAGATAAGAGTCAGAAATCAAACATGAATGATCAGGGGTTAGACTTGAAATAAAAAGAAAAACCCTTACCAAAGTCAACAAGGGGGCTCCCACCCAGGCTCGTCCCTGAGAGAAACTGAGGGGTCAGCAAATGCTCGAACTTAACAAATAAGTCGTGTGCCCCTTGGTCTTGCAGGGCCTTCACCTTTTGGATATTTTGAAAACTTAGACCAGGATCGGCCCCTGCAGACATGGTGACCTTATCCCATCTAAGGGGTATCCTCGGCCCAAGAGTGGAAAAAGGAACAGATGAGCCGAACTCCCATGGCCCTGAGGCAAAAAAATATCGGGGCTTCCAATTATGATTCAAGGTCTGAGTCACCTGGAGCATCTTCTTCTCAGGCCTCCGAGCCACGAAGTGATAGTAGCTCGGATGATTTTTGGCCGAAGTAGGGACATAGCAACCAGCAAAGACCAGAACTGGGAGGTCAGAGTGGTGGACTGCCCTCCACAAGATGATGGCCCCAATAATGACTCTCCAAGCATTGGGAGATAGCTGCGAGGGGGCCAAGTTGATGAAGGAAAGAATGGACCTGATGATGGGATGAATGGGTAGGCGAAACCCCAACTTGATTATCTGCTCGTACAAGCAGATTTACCCATCACGACCATGATAGGCCCTCTCTTCCCTCAGAGGTCTCCTTAACTTGATGGAAGGACTAATGGAGTATAAGTACCTAAAGCACAGAAGATCTACCTCAGTGACTGTGCTCTCGAACTCGGCTGCTTCAGAGATGTCTACATCACTTTCAGCATCCTCATCATCGTCAGGCTCAGTATCGGCTGGAGCAGACGTGGACGGGTGACTAGGGAATCTCTGACCGAACTCAGCCCCTGTAGCGGCCGACAGAGGGATGGCATCAAGAATGGGTGGCACAGCCACATTTGGCTCAACAAGTTCGACCTCTGAAGAAGAGGACGAGGTGCTTGAGCCATTTTAGGACGAGGCTCGGCTGGAGACCTCGGCCTGGTCAGGGTCCTGACCAGTCCGAGGAGTAAAATCCATGGCCTTTTGGAAAGAGTCCACATACATTGGGTCTGAGGTGGAAGACTCAGACTCAGACATCGGCAAGGGGTTGGCAGGGACGTCTGTCTGATAAAATTTCTCAGGAGGATCAGGATATACCACCTTGAGAGGTGGGGGAAAGAGGGGTCTTACAGGAAATTCCTGTGACCTACGAGCTTCTTCCTGAGCTCTCTCTATTTGCCTAATCTTTTCTAAGGTCTTCTCTCGGAGAGAAGGGAAATCCTCAAGAAGCTGGTACAGGGGTCTGAGCATCAGTGGACGACCCTAAACTTGGGATAACTTCCTAAGCTACAAACAGGATTTGCTTATAGGGTAAAGGGATTTAAGGATCAAACTTGGAAGTTTGAAGCAAACCCAGCTCGCCGGAAAACTTAAAGACTCACCGAAAAACTCAAAAACACGCCGAAAAATGCAAACCAAATACCAGAAAGAAAGGAAATGGAAAGGAAGAGGTACCTGGAAATGAATCGATGGATGGAGCGAAGAAAAACTCGCAAGAAACTCTGCAGAATAGCGCTGATTGGAGAAGCTTTGGAGAGAGAGAAATCGCAAGAACCGTTTGAGCGCGGGAATGAAATGGAGAAGAAAGAGAAAAGGAAAGGGTTCAAACCCTTAAGTACTTGGGCATGCTTCCCAAGGCCCATCATTGCCTTGGGAAACCCAAGGGACAGCTGATAGCACACGCCAACCAAGTTTGCATGCTCTAGCTTGGGACGAACAGGCCTCGGAGGGGAAGCAATCCCCTAGCCACTTGCTCTCGCATATGACTAAGGGCTGGGGGTGATTGATATGCCCCAAGTATTACCTCGTCCCAGAGACACCAACCTCGGCCGAGATGATGGCCGAGATATTGATCGACCCTAGATAAGCCATGGGCCCACAATATCATCCCTCGGCCAGACCAGGGTCAGCCCAGGCCGACACTACCATCTACATCCCCAATGGACACTGCGCGCATCACAGGCATCAACAGCATTCTCATATACCTGGGTATGGCAACCTCGGCCGAGTGAAGGCCGAGGAGACAAGAAGCCTTAGTAATCGTCAGCATGGAACCAGTCCAACCTCGGCTTGGGCCGAGGTCGAAAGAAGCCTTAGTAATCGTCAGCATGGAATCATTCCTAGCAAAATGTCTCGACCGAGACCAGGCCGAGACTCCCTATGACACATCTCGGATTGAACGAATATCAAGCCTTTACAGCTCGGCCTCTCCTAGACCGAGGTCATCCACCAACATAGCGGCCGAGCATCTGTTGAACATTTGGATAAGGACACGTGGGCACAAATCAGTTGTAACAAGATTATTCTTCACATATGGGGAGAATATTTCATCATCATTACTTACATGTGGCAGTGACAGATGGCACTCCCCCATTGGTGAGGCTACCACACACATGCACATTACATGCATGGGGGGTACATTACACCCCCTAGGCACTATATATAGGGATCATCCCCTACCTTGCAAAGGGGGGGCCCAACTGTTAAACCCTAGCTGAAACTCTATCTAATTATACAGTAGAGAGAGAAAGCTTGAGAGATTGTATTCATGGCCATTAGTGCCTTCTTTCAGTGATATTACTCACACACTTACAGTGGACGTAGGCCAGATTGGCTGAACCACTTATATTCTGGTGTTGATTCCCATTTCTTCTCATCTCATCCTTATCTCCTTTATATAGCTGTGCTGCCATTGTTATACTTATATTGAGCTTGGAAACACCTTACCTGGTGGTGCTAATTTCAGCATCATCAATCGGCATGGATTGACTTGTTGTATATGAGACCAAGATTGATCATTATAGCCAGCGTATTGTCTTTGATATGAGATTGAATAAGTAGACTTTTATAGATAGATAAAAACTTGTTGGGATGTTATATACTATAGACTAAGGACCTGAGGAGTTTCGATGACCAACTATTTTAGGTAGTAGTGTATCGGGGGGGTTCCTTGTTTGGATTTCTCTCTACAAGACACCCCACGCATGAAACTAAAGAACGTTGGGAGTCGAAGTAAGTTAGGTCTTTAGAATATGAGTTTATAACCTTTGCCCTTATCTATGTGTATATATATATATATATATATATATATATATATTAATTAGAGAGTTATGAGTTGTAGCATGATTTGAGGAAAATGAAATCGCGAAATGAGAATGTGGAAATCATAGATATACGAATTATAGAGTAGGTTGTCAGTTAATTAAGGGTAACCTTACAGAGGAATCACATTCATTTAGACCTTATGGTGGAATGTACACACATTGGGTTTATGGGCGCCCTGGATGGTTTGATTGTAGTATTTTCCATATTTGTGTCACAGTAAGTATTCTTGATGTTAAAGAATGTAGAAGTTGTGACTTTCATATATAGTTGTTTGATGACTTAGGATCATTACTCCCCATAATTTTTCCATGAGGATGGTATAGTACGGATTTGGGTAAAGTTTAACTCAAGATAATTTAAACTAAATAGTAAGGCTTGGAGTATAACATTAGTGGGGGTATTCGGTAATGTACTGTATGAGATGTGAGATTAATACCCGGAGTTGTCCTTACCAGTTACGCTTTATTTTTCCAAATTTTGGGATGAAATTCCGTTATTAGGGTGGAAGTATCTAATACCCCATATTTTTATGGCTATTAAAATTGGGGATTTATTAAATTTAATTTGAGGTATTAATTTAATATTAATCCGACATTTTATTTTAAATATTTACTAGCGTGACGAGAGTTAGTAATTATTGAGAATTTTTTGAATATTACTGGATGAGAAGAGTAATATATGAGATTGATTTTATTAAAATTTGTCACGAGTGAATAAAATGGCAATTATGGAAATTTAATTCGGGACGCGCCTGTGTCGTGTCAGGACTAAATTATTATTATTACTAAAGTGAATAAATTATAAGTCATCCGTATAGTCATTTTGAGTGCGCCAAAGTGTCCGGAAGGGTCAAGATAGTCAGAAAAGTGTACTCGGGGGTTTAGTTTGGGTCTCGGGGCGTTTTTAGGCCTAATTGACACCCCGGGAGGGTATTTTAGACATTTGGTGTTTTTGGGTAATTAAACCCACGAATTTTCTTAGTATTTATTAGCCATTTAGAGTTGTCTCTTGGGGTTAACAAACATAAAGCCTAAGCCAGCCATTAGAGAATAAGGTGAAGTGATTAGAGAAGAAGGTGAAGAGATTTGGGAAGAAGGTGAAGAGTCTTCAAGCAATCCAAGGCCTAGAACTCACCCGATTTCATCGCCACCACCACCAAAACGTAGATCGCATGACGAGTTACGCAATCATTTATTTTTCATCAACAAATCAGACCCTTGAATCCGAGGCAAGTATCTATCTTGCTAATTTCCAAGTTAATATACCTTCCATCTTAGTCTAGGAATAAAAAATCATATCTTTTAATGGAAGAATTATATATTTTAGAAGAGAAATTATATGTGTTGTAGGGCAAACCCATGTAATCTAAAATCTTGATCATATGTAGAGGATTACCCATAAATTTATTATTATATTTGGGAAGAAAATATTGATTAAATTAGAGGGTGGTGTTTATTCATGCAAAATTTGGTTTTATAAAGAGATTTGAGATTAAACTCCTTTTTGATTGATTCGTTGAGGATTTATTGATGTTGTTATGTTAGAACTTGTTTATGTACATTGTTTATATACTTGGATTACTTTGATGGGAGTTTGGGATGAAATTATAGAGGTTTGGAGGGGTTAAAATGGTTGAACCCGTAGGTTGAATATTGCAGAAAACTGGGCAAGAACTGCTTGATCGATCGATTGACTCAAGAACATCAATCGATCGATGATCGATCGATCGACCCCCTTTCCTCGATCGATCGATCCCTCCTGGAGAAGTGCATATTTTTCTCCTTTTTGTTTAGTCCGGTTAAAATACGTAGGAACCCTTGATCATCATTGATAGAGTATAATGGGTTATGAAGAGGACCAATAGGGTCTAAGTAGACTTCGTTGAGTGAAATTAATATGAGATTAAATTGTGGGTTAACGGGGAGTTATTTATACTTTGGGAATTGTGCGTACGTTGAGTGAAAGATTTTGACTAAAAGGTAAGTGAGGTTATACCTACTGATAATTATACTTAGTGAGAGATAATACTTCGAGAGATGAGAAGTAAGAATGAAGTAAATAATAAATGAGAATAAAAGAGACGAATCCATTATGCGAGATAATTAAGTAAAATTTGTGCTAAGCACAGATGACAATAATTATGGGTCGTGGGCGAACCTAATTTGGCACATATGAATATTTATATGTATGACTTTGTGATTGTGCATATATTATGTATCTGTGTATGACATACCTAGCTTACTTGCTATCGATGGGAGGTTTGCGCGTGAGGGCAGTCATATCCTGATGAATCCATGGGATTTTTTATTTGTCGCTCGAGAACCTAGGACTATGAAAGACTTATCGGCAAGTTGATAAGTCCGCTGACTATGGAAACGTAGGTATATGCATGACCCGTGGGTATGAGAACTATGTTTGCCTCCAATTTTTATGTTGATATTTGTGGTTCGAGGAATTTTTACCGAACCTACAGTCCCCTATACAGCGACGTGATGTATTGGGACAAGATAGCAGAGTAATGCAGCACTGTAGCTGTGTGTCGGGGTGCAATATAGTATATATATAATATAGTGAATTTATATATATATATACATGTGATGATATCTACTATGTGGCTAAAGTAGAAATGTAAGATAGTTATGTATGAAAACACTTAGTTGAATTGAATTAATAAGGGACTTATCCATGTTGAATCTAAATGGATATATATATGTTTATAACATCATTATATGTATTATAAGTTTAGTACGTGGGAATAATTTGGGCTATAAAGAATGGATACATGTGGTTAATCTAGTTAGCGTGGGAACTATAACTAGGATGTCCTAGAGGTACGGTAGGAGTGCACACTAAATGAGAGGTGATGATTCTCAAGAGAGTGCCGCATACTAGCATGGTTGTGATATTAACCGGCAAGCATTTTAAATACTTGCTAAACTATTTTTTAAACTGTTTTACACTCGGGATCTGACCCGTTTTCTGTCATTTCTTTCTCTCTTGTATATATATGTATGTATTACAGGTGCCCCGCCATAGTGGCGTCATGCTTAGGTTCTTTGGATTGGACATGATGCAGCTTATGTGGGAGTTGCAGGACCTTGCTTTAGACGACTTCGTCATTGAATCAGTTCCTACTTTAGATCTTCATAGTTAGGGCATGTGTCGCCCTATTTCCTATTCCATTTAGATCTTGTCAAGGATTTATGTTCATTTATATTTTCAGTATTCAATACTCCTTGGGAGTTAACTCTTGTCAGGATAATTTTATTTATGGTTCTTAAACTTGGTTTGGATTATATAGATGGTTTAATTCTTGTGTGTAAATTGTCATCCTTAGTACTTATGTAATTCTTAACTGTTGGGTATTAAAAAGTTTTTTATTGGTATTTAATAAAGGAAAAATGAGGTTTTAAATGGTTTTGACACTTAGCTTAATTATTTAGGGTGTTCAAATTGGAAATATTATTTTACGACGGTGATGCTGAGAATGAACCAACCGTTCACCTTGATGTTAATTTAATAAAGGACTGATCACCCGGTATTTAATTAGGCGGGGTGTTACAGATACCATTTCTCCCCCTATCATTCTCCCCCTTTTTGTTCAGGAATAGACAAAGGTTAAAGAACTAAAGACATTAACTTTTCTCCCCCAATTAAATCATATTACCCTTAAACTAAACAAGGGATAAATAAAATGGGATAAGAGGCTAAACATTCAAATGTACAAAAGTGATGAGAACGTTAAAGTACATGGGCAACAAAATCATAACTAATCCAACGAATAATAATGGATACCAACGAAGATGCAAGAAACAGATATCAATATGATACATAAGTATTAAGCATGTGATATCAACAAAGAATGCAACAAGATGAATACCAATTATGAATTAAAGCATAGATGGACTAGAAAGCAAGGCAAAGACTAAACAGAAATATCAAATATATGTATAGATAGTATATACCTAATGGACTCAAGTACACACATATATATATATATAAACACCAAAATGACACAAAACAAAATAACATAAGTTTTTCACACTCTTATAGCATAAATGTGTCATATGGAAACGGAAGTGTTGGGGTGCGAACTAGCAACAATTAAATTTAGACCCAATCACTTAAAACATGTGTTCACGGAGTTCTCAATTGATTGCAAACTTCATCACATTTGAATATAACCTCATGTGACAATATAAATTGAACTTAATAAATAAACATACACAATGCATACAAGCCTAGCATGTTGATGATTCTACAAACCAATAGAGTCAAGACATTAAAAGCTCAACTAGGATAAACGGACATTGTGCAAACCGTTGATATACCATCCAATCTCCCTCAATAAGCATTTATATTAATTTTGAATGAATATATCAATCAAACATATGCCTTAGCAAATATTTTCTTTACAATGCCATATTTTTCTGTTTTTAGGCCTTTGGACCACGTATTTCTTTTAAGTCCTAACATACGATGGCTTACTATTTGAAAAGGATTATTATTCCTTTTGGACCCCTTCCCCATGCACATTTATATATCATTTTTATTTTTCACACAAATCTTACGTGCAACGAATTTTGACATGCACTAGTCCTCCTAAGTCACAAGTATGTAGATGACAAGATTGGTAGGAGAACTCCTCACAAAGCTCAAATATACATATGATGTTAAAATTTCAAAAGATCTCGTGCATGTGTGAATAGAGGAATATAAAAATATAATCCATTTAATCAACACAAAATCTAACTACTCCATGTAAGCATGGTAAAGAACATAATAAGGATTGACAATCTAAACCAAAAGTTTTAGCCACATGGGAGCGTAAAAGATGGGATTCTAACACAAGAATATGCCACTTAGAGTGTGTCAAACTAAAATACACACATAATAAAAATCTTTTTTAGTTTTTGAAATTTTTAACCAAATATAAAAAATATATACTCAAAAGACAAACAAAAATCATTTGCATTTTCCATTAATCTTAAATAGCTAAAAAGATAAAATGCAAATGATAAATAAAAATCTTTTTGTATTTTTCATTTAATGCAAACTAAAATGAAAGAATAAAATACAAACGATAAACAAAAATCATAATTCTAGCGTGTGATAAAGCATGGAGCATAGACTAGAAAATGATTAATCAAGCATACATTTAGCATGTGAATATAGCATGAATTACAAAAGCTAAAGTATGCAAATAAAACAAACACATTCAACCTTTAGATTTTGCAAGGGAGGAAGCATGTGAAAGTAAATGATAATCAAAAACACAATCTTGTAAAGATAGCAAGTCGGATCTCCTAACCCAAACTAATGACGAATGATGGTCTCGAGGTGTAGGAATCTTGGCTATGTTGGTTGCCCTACCTTTGGATTTTCTAGGAACTTGTTTAAGATAAAAACAAAATTTCCTAAGATGACCTTTTCGACCACAATGTGAACACTTGAACTCATGGCGAAAAGATTTACCTAAGGAGTGATCTCTAAAGGCTTTCCTAGGCGATTCTTCTAAAACATTGGTTTTGGATTTATGTGTTGATTCACTACAAGTATCGAAGCCTAAACCACACAAGTCATTTTTTATTTGGATCGTTCCTAAGATCTTATCTAGTTTTTTAGACCCACACTCCAAATCAAATTTGACATTGCTAGAGTCTTTTAGTTTAATTTCTAATTCTACAATTTTAGACTCTAACAACACATTTCTCTCTTCAAACTCGAGAAGCTCCTTTTTCAAGGATTCCATTAAACCTCTCAGGCTATCTCTCTCGCCTTCTATATATTCTAGCTTCTCTATAAGAGATCTCTCTCTTGTCCTAAGGTCTTCCGCTAATGCACTATCATCAATGACCTTGACACGTTCTTTCAAACTAGCTTCTAACTTCAAATTAGCTCTTTTTAATTTAATTGATTCTTTATATAATTCTTGAAAAGTATTTTGAAGTTCACTCACATTAACCTCTTCTTAATTTTCACTCTCTCTTTCTTCTCCACTCTCACTATCATCAAAAACAAGGGAATCATAAACAATGACCCTGAAAGTGTCATGTGATAAATTTTCATCTATAGATGAGTTCTCACTATCACTCACATGACTAGCCATAAAAGCGACAAAGTTGGGCTTAGTGGGGGAATCGGGTCCCTCTTCCTTATCACTATCACTAAGGGTCACATTATATGAAATGGGTCGCTTACCCTCTCTCCTTAGTTTAGTGGGGCACTCAGAAGCCCTATGGCCATAACCCTCACAACCAAAACACCTATTTGACTCGTCCCTGTTTAAATGTTCATTAATAGGTTTAGGGATCTTCTCGGCTTTGTCACGCATAGATTTTTCAAATTTCTTAAAATCATTTTTAAATTTATCTTTGTTAAATTTAAGAAATTTTCGAAACTTTCTAGCAAACATAGCCATGTTTTCCGAGTCACTATCACTCTCGCTCTCTACTACTTGTTTTTCCTCTTTTCGGGCTTTTAAAGCAATGCCCTTTTCAATTTTCTTTTCGGTTTTAGAGGGAAACATGTCTAGTTCATAGGTTTGTAAATCACCTACGAGCTCTTCTAATTTCATAGAGGCTAAAGTTGGTAAAGAATTTAAAACGGTCACTTTTAGAATAAATCTATCGGGAAGGGACCTTAAAATTTTCTTTACAACTCGGTTGTCGGGTATTTTCTCTCCCAAATTAAAAGATGAATTAACAATACCTGAAAGTCTAGCATAAAATTCATCAGAAGTTTCTTTATCGTTCATTTTGATAGTTTCAAATTGAGTGGTGAGGTTTTGGAGTTTCGAAGCTTTAACGACACTTGTACCTTCATGAGTGAGTTGTAAAATATCCCAAGCTTCTTTAGCGGTCTCACACGTCATAATGCGAAGGAATTCATCCTGTGTGACAGCGCTAAACAAGGCGTTTAAACCTCGAGAATTAAAGTTTGAAATTTTAAATTCACCGTCACTCCATCTATCGGCCGGTTTGGGAACACGTTCATTATCTACTAAATGAGTTGGTGGAGACCACCCGTTAACTATAGATAACCAATCCCTATCATTGATAGATTTAAGTGCCGATTTCATACGCATTTTCCAGTACGCATAATTAGAACCATCGAAATTAGGAAATTTTGAGAATGGGGAAAATTCCATTTTAGCCAAAAATTATTTAAAGGATCTTAACGAAATAATTTTTTGCTTTGGCTCTTATACCAATTTGAAAGCGCCCGGAGGGCTCCCGATTTTAAAATTCAAAACCTTTTTATACTTCAAAAGTAATAATTTCCTTTTATATAGATATGCGGAAGCGTAGGGTGATGGTTCAAATTAAAACAACTTACCAAAATTTAATTTGATTTCGTTTTATTTGTTGTACTTCAATGAAATCAAGTCCTAAAATTGGTTTTAATTCATAATATGTTTTATTACATATTCTAATATGTTATTTATGCATTTTTATTTATATTACTACAATAATAAAATTTTATACTGATTCTTATGATTCGATTCACGATTCATAGGGTTTTTGATTCACGATTTGACAACTTTGCCGAGGAGTCATATTGTTCATAGGCGGAGGACAATTGTCAAAGGGTGACAGGGTGCTACTATTCGTCATCGGACTAAAACCTTTGGTAAGGGATTCCTTCTTCACCTTCTCTTGTATAAACCATAGTTTCCATGTTTTATTGGTTGAGATGAGCCCTCTTGGATAAATCTATGTTTTGGGGTAAATGGCCAAAGACATTTAATGCTTATCTTATGTTATTGTTATGAATCTTCTTTCCTTGTATGGGGTGGGTTTACGATGCCTAGAGGTAAAATAATTTTTGGATATATTCATGATTTCTCAAGGAAGTTTATTAAGGTTTTCCATTTAGATATTTGAAAACAAAAGTTATGGATCGTTTCGGGATAAAATTTTCTTTTTGCTAAATTAAACCCTTGTTTGGAGATCATGAGTTCTAACTCCTTCGAGGCCGCGAACTTAGGCAATATAATATTGTGCTTAACTTGTTGCGTGTTTCATCGGATTCCAATGTTGGGGTAGCAACATTGATGCGTCAGGGCGAGACATTACGTCTAGAGAAAGCCTCAAGCTTTGTGCTTGAGGTCAAAACGATTAGTCCTAGGGAGATTTATAAGATTTTCACATTGACAGAGCTCGACCAAGGTTATGGAGCTAACAACAAACCATGGATCATTCATCCTTGTATTGGACGGGAGAAGAGAGCGCGGACTGTCGCATGATTGGATCAAAAGAAACCTAGAATAAGGCACCAAAATTGTGAAGTTTATCAAAGGTCGGACTAAAGGTCACGGGCAAATATGGAGATTTGGCAAACCAGAGGAGATCGAGTATTTTGGGAATCTCGGGACTGATAAACCATCGGAGAGCCTTTAGAAATCAGTATTAGGGGTGGGAAAGAGAACTTCTCTCTTTCTTACACTTAAATCTTATCTTGTTTTTCATAAATCTGTTATTATATTTGTGATCACTAACATTAACAAGTTTGTTGAGGACATTTACTTTAACCCACTCTGGGCTATTTGAGTTCTTCCCTTTATTCCCCTTCAGGATAATAAGTGGCATATTGAGAAGGATTTAAGAGGACGCGAAGTGGAAAGGAATATAGAGAGTTGACATAGATTTTGTTAAGTCTATATGATCTAGTTGTAGTTATTTATGCCAATAAAGAACTTCGTTAACTCATCTTACTTGTAAAGCTTTTTATTATCATGCATGGAACCAAGTAAATTCTTTAATGAATCTTTTAAGGACTGATTATTTATTTGAGATGAAACTTATTATCGGGTGTTTTACTATTTATGTTGAATGAGAAGATATATTAACTCTGATTATAAGGTCGAGGCCTGCTTAGTGACCGCAACCCTAATTAAGATTGTATTAAATTGTTATTGGGTGAAATTAAGAGAATCAACCCTGGACATGATAGGGAAAAATTGCGGGTGTTAAACCTATAAATATTATACTCCCCATTTGGAGTAAAAAAATCAATTAATAGATATTTTGAGAGATAATTTGAGTTTCACCTCTAAATGTTGTTCTTGTTGTGTAGTTTTAAATTAATCGTTTGAGCTACCCATTACACATCATTTTAAATTCAAATGATATAATTTAATGATTATTATATGTTAGTCCGATTGTAAGATATTGTCCTTATATAAGTCCCATTAACTAGTTAATCATTAATTTAGTCCTATTTTAAGAAATTGTCCTTATATAACTCTCATTAACTAGCCAATCATTACTTTAGTCCAACTTTTAAAAAAACCTACTTTTATGTTTACCAAAATACCGCAACCTATAACTAAAGAACAAAATATTAAACCAACTTCACTCTTGACTCTCTCTTGAAAACCACACCTCACAACCACCAAAACCTCCATACACCCACTATCAAAACCGCTACACCACTAAAACCATCAATCCTCTGTGATTCAATTTAATTTCCAGATCATATATTATTTACAATATCTTGGGACCTGATCCGAGTGGTCGAGGTGGTTTTTAGTCGGTGGTCAATTGATGGTTATACGTCGATTAATGGTTGTGTGCGAGCAATGAGGCGATGCGGGTTGATGATGATGAAGGCATGGCTTTAGGATTTGGGTGGGATGTTTTAAGATATGTTTTTTTTTTATTGATGTGTAGAGATTGTGATCAGTGGCTTGATTTACTTAATTCATGGTTATGTTTCTCCAATAGTACATATCAACTGTTAACTTTTACCAGTTATTTGATTTACTATTATGTTTATGTTGCTTAGACAGTACAATGGCTTTGGTTTTATTGTTATGTTGTTATGTTGCACAGACAGTATATATTTCTGTTCACAATAAATATTTAATGTCACTGCAATTATTTTCTTGATGAGTCAAAGAGTTACCATAAATATCATTTTTCAAACTTCACTTGTGAATTGAGTTTGTGAATTTGTGTGGCTTATGTGCCGATCTTGTGGACATCATCTTTTATCTTTGGTTATCATTGGCATCAAATCATATTACATCATTTCGAATAGCGTAGTACATCACTCATATAGTCGTAGAGTATTACATCATATGACATATAATGTCTTAGAAATAAATCCACAAAATAATCCCAAACAAAAGAAATTAAAAAATAAAAATAAGCCCCCTGGCAAGTAAATACAGAATACCGAAAAATAGCGCAAATAGCACGACAATGGCGTGAAAGAAGTCGAGATATTTGTGACAAGCGATATTTTAAATGCCCAAATTTTCCTTTTATGGGTAAAATGCCATTGCAAATAATTTAACACCCCCCGTCCCACCCACCAAATTCATGATTTTTCCCAAATAACACCCACCAAATTCATAATTTTTCCCAAAATTCTTTCACACATTTTGTTGCCTCCACAGCACAAAGAACCATGTTTTGATACTAATTTGACATGATTTGTGTAGTAAAAGCGTAACACAAACACATATAAACTACACAAAATTATGACTAAAAATATTTGATTCTCAAGCACACATCTCAAGATTAATTGCTCTAGTATATACTAACGTTCTCACAAAGTCGGGAATATTAGTACCCTAATAAGATACAATAATAAAGAATAAAAGTAGGTTCAATATTGTGCCCCTGCATCACAAATATCGAAAGAAAAAGGAAAAAATGAAATATAAACTAAAAATCTTGACAGAATAATTAAACTGAACAGTACATGTCCATCATTCAAATAAAAATAAAAAGTATAATATAAGGCCCATAAATAGATTGAAAAACAAATCCCTCGAGTGTGTCCCAGTTTCTAAAAAAATTAAAATCTCATAAGTTTTATGAGATATGGTTCAAAATCTCAGTCCCGGTACCGATTGCAATATGTACGCAATGAGACGTCATTTAATGAGCATAAAAATTACTGAAAACATATATTATAAAAAAGATAAGATTAATAAGGTGGACCAACTAGATAAGGTCCAACCATCATTTAATGTGCATAGCATTGTCTAATTGATAATATTCGTGCATAACAGTTCAATATTCCAAAATAAATTAATTGTAAGTTAGCAAGACAATCTAATAACACATAAAACTTCATAAAGAAGTAACATTAAATGATTATATTATTTTCATAATTTCCATCTCCTTATCTACTTGTTGATATCGATCATGGTAAGTTTGTGAACAACGGGTAATTTTACAGGAACTATATTCCATCTACCTTATGACCCAATATAAAGAACATATTTTAGGAAATTATAAACATAAGTTCATATTACGAATATCTATTTAAAAAATATGACAAAAATTTTACTATATTTAAGTGCTAATTTTTAATTGAAAAGTAGTACTAACTATTATTTTGGGGACAATTAATGCTTAGTCCCTAGGAGCTATGTACATTTTGCAGTTTGTCGGCCGTAATTTTCTATGCCAAAAAGTCCCCATCGAATTGATAATTTTTCTTAGGAGTAAGGAGAGAAGGAAAAGTTTTTGTGGATGTTTAATATAGTGAGGGAATTTTAGGAAGAAAATAAAAAGCCTTTGACTAAGCATGAAAACTTTTCGACAAATAATCCATTATTTTATATTAGTGCAAACTTTCCTCATGTTAGTTCTAACACTTTTTTAATATCTTTTGTGCTAACTTTTAGTAGGAATTTAAACCATTAAATACTATTTTTTATAAAACTTGAAATAACTATTTATAGTTTTTAACTTAAGAAACAGTAATGATTTTTTCTTTTAAAAAAATAAAACAGATTTTATTACAACTGAAATTTTTTATTAACATTTAGTTATTTAAAAATAAAAATAAAAACTAAAAGTGCGACTAATATCGATTAAAACCTATGGTATATACATTAAATGAGCAAAATAGAAACTTTCTGAAAAAATTAGAGGAAAACATCCAAAAAGGAGTTGTGTCCGAACAGATAGTGATGGGGATCCCATATTATTTTTTATTTTATTTCAGTTATTTATCTCTTTTAATTGGTCTCCAATCATATTTGGGAATAATTAGGTATATTTTTGTTAATATCTGTTATTTTTAGTCTTTTAAGTAATTATTTGGCTAGCAAGTAATTACCCTATATATACTCATGTACTCCTTATTTGAGGACATTCATCCATTTTTTACTATAAGAAATTCTTAGTTTCTCTCTCTCTAGAGCTAGTGTTTGATTTGTTCTGAACCTTTGACGTATAGTTTTTGTCAAATTAGTATAGAGAGGGTGTCGCTCCAACATTGATGTATTAGTGTATCGGTGTGTAAATAATCAACAAATCGTGAGTTATATTCTCAATTGCCGAAATCGAATTAATACCAAGAAGAGATAATCAAAACTGGATGCGAAAAATGAAAGAAATTGCACAAAAATAACAACAATTTGTTGTCTTATACAACTCTTCTCCAAAATTCAACCACCCACCACCACAAATGAGCCACCAAAATCCACCCAACAAAGGCCTGGAAAGGGGGTTATCATCGAAAATCGGCACAAAGCAATGAACGACCGACATTGGTCGAAACTTCAGACCTCCCTGGCTTAGGAGGGAATCCCGCCCCCCTTGGCTACCCGCTCGGCCATCAAGACCGACCCGCCTCCGTGGAATGGCCTAAATCCCTCAACCCCGTCGAATTTTCCGACCCCCTCGACAGAAAGTCAGAATACACTCTCCACGAAAAACCAGCGAGCCCCGACCGGCATCGTGGGCAATCCAACCCGGGCGATCCCTTCGGTTTTTTCGACCCAAGCTACTATTTAGAAACCAAACTCCCCGATAAAAATAGCCAATCAAAACCCCCCATCAGGCCAAC
Organism: Sambucus nigra; assembly: GCA_949130495.1. Classification (NCBI taxonomy): domain Eukaryota; kingdom Viridiplantae; phylum Streptophyta; class Magnoliopsida; order Dipsacales; family Adoxaceae; genus Sambucus; species Sambucus nigra. The sequence goes on from OX422220.1 coordinate 406,659,675, forward strand.
CCAAGATGTCCGAGCCATTCAGAAAAGTCAAAAATTCCTTTCTATTCAGAAAATCCAAACCATTAGGAAAATTTTGAGTCTCCGAACTCGTATGCCATCACCAAGGACCCGGAAACCCATCCCTACCCGCTCGAACCCCCGTGACACCAGCCTTCCGTGAGAATTCCAAACTACTCGGAAAAGAAACTGATGACCACCTCAGAACCCTCAGCCAATAAGACATCCCCGCCTATGGAAGAAACCCCTCTATCCCGCCCAACTCAAGAACCTTATACAACACGCCAACCCCAAAATTTATGACCACTCCGACCTTCCTAAAAACCCATAGAAGCCGACCTCCTTGACTAGAATTTTGGCATACCCGAACAACATTTTGACCCCCTCAGACGGCCACCCGACCTCGGTCCCTTCCGACCATTCGAGATTTTCTCCCCTTTTGATCGCCACAGATAGCTTTATGACTCCGGTGGATATTTTGGAATTTCAAGTCCCCTATCGCTTGACCCACATTTGTTCCCCCACCCACCCGTCCACCCTCACATCATACACCTTCCCACCATGATCTCTCCCTACTTCATTGCAACTCCTCTTAATCCTCCGACGTCGAGGACACCCACCGCAGCATTTTGGAGTGAATACCTCCTTCTTTGCACCAAGGGCTCATCTTCGCGAGACAGAGGATCAGCAAATCAGTCGCTATATTTAGAACCTCCAGCCATACATTCAGCGTGATTTGGGATTAGGAGAGATGTCGACCTTCCTGAAGGCGGTTGAGTATGCTACCAAGGTCGAGACTTATCACATTGCACCAGTAACTCCACCGTCCTCCCGAGCTCCACCTCTGTCGGTCCCTACTACTGCTCTTCCTCCATTGATGGCCCCTTCTTCCACTACTCCAGTCACCTCTACTACCCCCGCAGTGCCACATTTGGGTCCTGCCACATTCTGGTGCTACAATTGTGGCAACGTTGAACATCGAACTTCAGAATGCTCTCTTCCATGCCGTCTATGGGGCACCCCCAAAGTATCTTGATGAGTCCAAGGAGCCTCCTCGCCATACTTTGATTACCATTTCGGAGCCTGACTCACACTCGGTGGGCATTTCTCTCTGAGTTCGTGGAGGAACTCTTTTTTAGGAGGAGAGAGTTATGGGAATCTCATATTAGTTTTCCTTTTATTTTAGTTCTTTTATTTCTTTTCTCTTTTAATTAGTATTCTAGCATGTTTCGGACTGATTAGGCATATTTTTGTTAATATTTGTCCATTTTAGTTTTTCGGTGGTCAATTGATGGTAATAGGTCGATTAATGGTTGTGTGCAAGCAGTGAGGCGATGTGGGTTGATGATGATGAAGGTATGTCTATAGGATTTAGGGGGGGTTAAGATATGTTTTTTTTGTTTGGTGATGTATAGATATCGTGATCAGTGGCTTGATTTACTTAATTCACTGTTATGCTTCTCCAATAGTACATATCAACTATTAACTTTTACCAGTAGTTTGATTTACTATTATGTTTAGGTTACTTAGACAATACAATGGATTTGGTTTTATTATTATGATGTTATGTTGCACAGACAATATATATTTATGTTCACAATAAATATTAATGCCACTGCTATTATTTTCTCAATGAGTCAAGGAGTTACCATAAATATTATTTTTCAAACTTCACTTGCGAATTGAGTGTGTGTGGCTTATGTGCCGATCTTGTGGACATCATCTTATATCTTTCGTTATCATTGGCATCAAATAATATTATATCATTTCGAATAGCGTGGTACATCATTCATATATTCGTAGAGTATTACATCATGACATATAAAGCCTTAGAAATAAATCCACACAGTAATCCCAAACATAAGAAATTAAAAAAATAAAAATAAATCCCCTGGCAAGCAAATACAGAATAGCAAAAAGTAGCGCAAATAGCATGACAATGGCGTGAAATGGTTCGAGATGTTTGTGACAAGCGCTATTTTCAATGCGCAAATTCGTCCTTTATGAGTAAAACGCCATTGAGAGCAATTTAACACCCCCCGTCCCACCCACCCCCACCCCCCAATTCATAATGTTTACCAAATAATCTTTCACCCATTTTGTTTCCTTCACAACACAAAGAACCATGTTTTGATACCAATTTGACTTGATTTAAGTAGTAGAAGCTAATAACACAAACACATATAAACTACACGAAATTATGAGTAAAAATATTTGATTCTCAAGCACACATCTCAGATTAATTGTTCTTGTATATACTAACGTTCATACAAAGTCGGGAATATTATTACCCTCACACAATCCAATAATAAAGAATAAAAGTAGGCTCAATACTATGCCCCTGCGTCACAAAGATCCAAAGAAAAGGGAAAAATGAAATATAAGCTAAAAATCTTGACAGAATAATTAAACTGAATGGTACATGTCCATCATTCAAATAAAAATAAAAAGTATAATATAAGGCAAAACAAAGCCCTCGAGTGTGTCCCAATTTCTAAAATAAATTAAAATCTCACAAGTCTTATCAGATATGGTTCAAATGGTTCCAAATCTCAGTCCCGGTACCGAAAGTAATATGTACGCAACGAGACACTATTTAGTGAGCATAAAAATTACTGAAAACTAATATTAAAAAAAATAATAATATTAATAAGGTGGATCAATTAGCTAAGGTCAAACCATCAATTTCTCACATCTGGGCATTTCTATACCCCTCTCTAGGCCAAAGCTCCGGGGCCTTATACTTCCACCGAGTGAGGTTACACTTCCTCCATCTGACTTACTTCAACATGTGGCCCTTATCAAGGACTTTTCAACTTCAAGTTAACGTCGCTTGGAATCCCAAGCTTAGTACCACTCCCTACTTGTAGCGGTACCTGGAAAAACTATATCTACTATACTTAGTAGTCGTGGTAGCAATATAAGGGAATGCTACGGAGGGAGCGACTTCCAAAGTGGCCCTTATCCCAGACTCCAACTTACAGTTCTTAGTAGTCCCGTCTCATGGTGCCTTCATTACGGACTTCCCTGACGCCCTTCAACATTCAACACATGACTCTCGAACGAGCGCGTAAATGATTTCCTAAATTCTTACACTACAACAGGAGAATAAAATCTCACAAGAGGAATCAACAATCCTAATCCTATGGCTCTATATCAAATCAAAAGTAATGCTGAAAGCGTAATACGTCCGCACAGATTCCTAAGGACTCTAGAACCTGATGCTCTGATACCATCTATGACAACCCGCCTACTAAAATAAGAGGTGGCCAGCCCAATACTCTAATAATCATAGGAATCATAGATAGTCAATTTTTAGCATCACTGTCGATAAAATAATAGTACGAGATAACCACCAATTATTTTAGAAAACGGATTGTCAAATAAAATTTTGTAAGTAAAAAGAAAAGCACTTAGACAATCCCATTTGCAAAGAAGGTGGATACCAAAAATCAACAAATAATAGAATACAATATGCGTAAAGTAATAATCGAATAAGATGTCGGTTAACAGACAAATACAAACAGGTTACACCGAGTATTACAATTTAATATCACATTATAATAAATGAGTACAAAACATGGGCAACACGCCCGAATAAAATAAACTGAACATAGCTAGAGTACAAAGGATAGAAGCGTCTATGAAGAATATCCTACAACATCCACAAAAGGCTATAGCTCCATGACAACTGGAATGGAAAGTTCAATACGGGCATCCTTGCGGTAGAGCACCTGGACGGACAAGTAATTTATGCAAAATAAAGAGATATAGACGGGTCAGGGCCCGGTTTGATATGATTACCATGTGCCTAAAAAGCATGACAGTTATGAATATCTAATCATCAACATGATCTTAACTTTCTCTCGCAATTAATCATAAACTTTCTCACCTCTCAATCTAAAAGCGCAACCTAACGCTGTAATAATGATGATGCTCAATATTCATATAAGCATGGGAGAACTCATCTACTTTCAATCCATGATATTTCATTACAGTTTTACACAATTTTACATGCATAGTTCCTTTTTCCCTTTTTGGAAAAATATATGTGGCAATTCATTTTACAAAATGTTTACCAATTCCATTTCATCTCACAACTTCCCATTTCCCTTCTTCCATCCAGGAAATGTATTTAAAGAAAATTTATTATCATAAAATGCTTTAACATCAATAATGTCCCACATTATTATGAACATTTATATTTCATATCATATAACGATTCTAAGACCGCCCGTCCAGGTTTCCCCACTGTGCGCGCCCCTAAATGGCTATCATTTTCCAGGGCCTATCAAACAAGGCAACCTGGGCATCCTATAACGCGAGACATCGGGAAGCGCCATATACCTGTGACAGTGAGTCATAACCACACCCGAAATTACCCCACTTCACAAAATAACATATAATAATAACTGGTCATATGGCAGAGGACAATATTCACCCTGCATTCACTAGCCAAGGGACTTCACCTCATGCGCGTAACTTCCCTTATAATAGCGATTTAGAGAGGTGTGTTTACGTAAATTATCATTTACGAAAATCATTTCTTTTTTCATTTGAAAACATTCACATTTTACATTCTCAAAACCATTTATACTTAATCATTAAGTATCAAATATTATAATGTGCATTTCTTATTCTCATAGTCATATTTTATTAATGACCTAGGACTCGAGGTGCGATTATCCTCACACTAGTCTCCGAGAGTCCCAAAATAATACCATAATCCATCAAAGGTAATTTCCCCCAATTCTAGTCTACCAAAAGTCCCAAACTGTATCATTTCACCTTCTATTAATTCTAGGTTAACTTCCTATATCAACAGACATTAACCTCGATAAATTAACCCTTAGGATAAGCCCGATTAACCCCATGCTAGCCTAGGATAATTGTATCCCTAACCTAGACCTCTAATACCCGTTATTACTTCCCAAGGGAAGGTCCCTAAGCCTTGAACCTAAAATAAAAGGGCTAAAAAAATCTCACAAAATCAGGGCATCTGAATCGATTCGCCTAGGACCGAATCGATTCGCCCCTGATTGCGAATCGATTCGGTGAGGAAAACCAACTTACTGTCTTAGCCCGAATCGATTCGGTTTCCCCAGACCTGTAACCTCCCCGATATCCAAATCGATTCACTAGGGAGACGAATCGATTCGGCCTGGCAGAAATGCCCAGTAAGGGCTACGGGTTGTATGAACCCTAAAATCCCCAAAACCCAAATCTTCCATCTCCTTCAATCCCAACAATTTATAGTCCCACCAAATCATCCCTACACTACTACTAACTAATTTTCCCAACTCAAATCAAATTAAACTACAAGATTAAGGGTTTAAACACCAAAATCCTCAAAAACCCATTTATGGTTTAAATCTCCAAAAACTAACTATACATGCAATTTATCACATTAAATAATGATCTAGCAAGTAAGAAACTTACCTCAAGTTTGTAGTCTCGGATTTTCTTCCCGTAGCAATGATTTTCGGCTTCAATCTTCCTTTTCTCTCTCTTTTCTCCATTTCGCCCAACTATCTCTTCTCTCTCTCTCTCTCTAGGCTTATAACATGAAATGAGAAATAAAAGAGGTTAGAAGACTTAAACGGGCCTCAAACATAAATTCTCCTCATTTAAATGTTGATACACCATTAAATTGACTCGTAACTACATAATTGAGTCATAACCTGTCAAAAGTGCCCGAAACTCAAAAATACAACTTGGCACTTATTTTTACTATCTCGACTATTTCAAAACCAACCGCACCCTCTAAATTGACATCTGGAGTAACGTATAATAATTTAGGGTCCAACGTCATTTTTAATTCATTAATTATGCTCAAATTTAAATATAAATCATAACCGTCGCTTAAAGCACGAAAACTTTTCGACAAATAATCCGTTATTTTATATTAGTGCAAACTTTCCTCATGTTAGTTCGAGCACTTTTTTAATATCTTTTGTGCCAACTTTTAGTAGGAATTTAAACCATCAAATATTATTTTTTATAAAACTTGAAATAACTATTTAGACTTTTTAACTTAAAAAAATAGTACTCATTTTTTCTTTAAAAAAAATAAACCAATTTTATTACAACTAAAAAAATTTATTAACATCTAGTTATTTAAAAATAAATTTAAAAAAAAAACTAAAGGTGCAACTAATATCGATTAAAATTTATAGTATATATATTAAATGAGCAAAATAGAAACATTCTGAAAAAAAGTAGAAGAAAACATCCAAAAAGGAGTTGTGTCCGAAGAGATAATGATGGGAATCCCATAATACTTTTCCTTTTATTTTAGTTATTTTATTTCTTTTATCTCTTTTAATTGGTCTCCAAGCATATTTGGGAACAATTAGATATATTTTTGTCAATATTCGTCATTTTTAATCTTTAAAGTAACTACTTGGCTAGTAAGTAATTACCCTATATAAATACTTTTGTACTCCTTATTTGAGGACATTCATCCATTTGTTAATATAAGAGCAGGTGCATTCCAACATTGATGTATTGGTGTACTGGTATATCGGTGTGTAAATAATCAACAAATTGTACACTACATTCTCAATGGCCCCGAATAAATCGAATTGATACCAAGAAGAGATTAATCAAGAATTGATGTGAAAAATGGAAGAAATTGCACAAAACAACAACAATTTGATGCCTTCTACAACTCTTCTCCAAAATCCAATCACCCACCACCACGAATGAGCCACCAAAATCCACCCCACATAGGCTCGGAAAGTTGGTCATCGACGAAAAATCAGCGACGGACAGCCGACACTAATCGGAAGTTCCAGCCTCCTCGGCATAAGCGGAAATCCTACCCTCCTCGACTACCCGCTCGGCCATCAACACCGACCCGCCTCCGTGGAATGGCCTGAAGCCCTCAACCCCGTCAAATTTGTCGACCCCCTCGGCAGAAAGTCAGAGAGGCCGCTCTCCTCGAAAAAACAGCGAGTCCCGACTGGCGTTGTGAGCGATCCGACCCCAGTGATCCTTACCCAAGCCGCTATTCAAAAAATCCCGAACTCCCCGATATAAACTGCCGATCAAAACCACCCATCGGGCCAACCCGAGATGTCCGAGCCATTCAGAGAAGCAGAAAATGCTTGTTGTTCAAAAAATCCGACCCAATAGGAAAAAATATCGAGTCTCCAAACTCGTAGGCCATCACCAAGGACCCAGAAACACAACCCTACCCACCCGAACCCCCGACCCACCTGCCTTCCCTGAGAATTCCGAACTACTCGGAAAAGCAAAGACTGTCGACCACCTCGGAGTCCTCAGCCAACCAGACCTCCCCGCCTCCGGAAGAAACCCCTACCATCCCGCCCGACCCGAGAACCTTATACAACCCGCCTACCTTGAAATTTTCGACCACTCTAATCTTCCCGGATAACCCATGGAACTCGACCTCCTCGGCCAGAATTTTGACCTACCGCGAAATTGCGACCCCCTCAGACGGCCACCTGCCCCGGGCCACTTCTGACCATTCGGCCTTTTCGCTCCTTTTGACCGCCACGGGCAGCTTTATGACTCCGACGGATATTTTGCCATTTCAAGCCCCCCGATCTCTTGATCCACATTTGTTCCCCCCACCCACCCCTCCACCCTCACATCATACGCCTTCCCACCATGATCTCTCCCTACTTCATTTCGACTCCTCTTCATCCTCCGACGCCGAGGACACCCACCGCAGCGTTTTGAAGTGGATACCTCCTTCTTTGCACCAGGACTCATCTTTTCGAAACAAAGGATCTGCGGATCAGTCGCTATATTTTGGACCTCCAACCATACATTCAGTGTGATTTGGGATTACGAAAGATGCCGACCTTTTTTAAGGCGGTTGAGTATGCTACCAAGGTCGAGGCTTATCACATGGCACCAGCAACTCCACCACCCTCCCGAGCTCCAGTGACAGCCCCCTCTACCACTACTCTAGTCACCTCTACTACCCCCTCATCGCCACATTAGGGTCCTGCCACATTCCGGTGCTACAATTGTGGCAACATTAGACATCGAGCTTCAGAGGGCTCTCTTCCACATCGCCGTGCCCTTTTAGCGGTGGTTTAAACACCAAATCAAATTAAACTACAAGATTAAGGGTTTAAACACCAAAATCCTCAAAAACCCATTTATGGTTTAAATCTCCAAAAACTAACTATACATGCAATTTATCACATTAAATCATGATCTAGCAAGTAAGAAACTTACCTCAAGTTTGTAGTCTCGGATTTTCTTCCCGTAGCAATGATTTTCAGCTTCAATCTTCCTTTTCTCTCTCTTTTCTCCATTTCTCCCAACTATCTCTTCTCTCTCTCTCTCTCTAGGCTTATAACATGAAATGAGAAATAAAAGAGGTTAGAAGACTTAAACGGGCCTCAAACATAAATTCTCCTCATTTAAATGTTGATACACCATTAAATTGACTCGTAACTACATAATTGAGTCATAACTTGTCAAAAGTGCCCGAAACTCAAAAATACAACTTGGCACTTATTTTTACTATCTCGACTATTTCAAAACCAATCGCACCCTCTAAATTGACATCTGGAGTAACGTATAATAATTTAGGGTCCAACGTCATTTTTAATTCATTAATTATGCTCAAATTTAAATATAAATCATAACCGTCGCTTAAAGCACGAAAACTTTTCGACAAATAATCCGTTATTTTATATTAGTGCAAACTTTCCTCATGTTAGTTCGAGCACTTTTTTAATATCTTTTGTGCCAACTTTTAGTAGGAATTTAAACCATCAAATATTATTTTTTATAAAACTTGAAATAACTATTTAGACTTTTTAACTTAAAAAAATAGTACTCATTTTTTCTTTAAAAAAATTAAACCAATTTTATTACAACTAAAAAAATTTATTAACATCTAGTTATTTAAAAATAAATTTTAAAAAAAAACTAAAGGTGCAACTAATATCGATTAAAATTTATAGTATATATATTAAATGAGCAAAATAGAAACATTCTGAAAAAAAGTAGAAGAAAACATCCAAAAAGGAGTTGTGTCCGAAGAGATAATGATGGGAATCCCATAATACTTTTCCTTTTATTTTAGTTATTTTATTTCTTTTATCTCTTTTAATTGGTCTCCAAGCATATTTGGGAACAATTAGATATATTTTTGTCAATATTCGTCATTTTTAATCTTTAAAGTAATTACTTGGCTAGTAAGTAATTACCCTATATAAATACTTTTGTACTCCTTATTTGAGGACATTCATCCATTTGTTAATATAAGAAATTCTTAGTTTCTCTCTCTAGAGATAGTGTTTGTTTTGGACATTTGACATGTATTTTACGTCAAATTAGTATCAGAGCAGGTGCACTCCAACATTGATGTATTGGTGTACTGGTATATCGATGTGTAAATAATTAACAAATTGTACACTACATTCTCAATGGCCCCGAATAAATCGAATCGATACTAAGAAGAGATTAATCAAGAATTGATGTGAAAAATGGAAGAAATTGCACAAAAATAACAAAAATTTTGATGCCTTCTACAACTCTTCTCCGAAATCCAATCACCCATCACAACGAATGAGCCACCAAAATCCACCCCACATAGGCTCGAAAAGTTGGTCATCAGCGAAAAATCGACGACGGGCAGCCGACACTAATAAAAAGTTCCAGCCTCCTCGGCATAAGCAAAAATCTTTCCCTCCTCGACTACCCGCTCGGCCATCAAGACCAACCCGCCTCCGTGGAATGTCCTGAAGCCCTCAACCCCGTCAAATTTCTTACCCCCTCGGCAGAAAGTCAAAGAGGCCGCTCTCCTCGAAAAAACAGCGAGTCCCGACTGGCACTGTCGGTGATCCGACCCCGGTGATCCCTTCGGTATTTCTGACCCAAGCCACTATTTAAAAAATCCCGAACCCCCCGATATAAACTTTCGATCAAAACCACCCATCGGGCCAACCCGAGATGTCCGAGCCATTCAGAGAAGTAGAAAATACTTGCCTGTTCAAAAAATCCGACCCACTAGGAAAAAATATCGGGTCTCCAAACTCATAGGCCATCTCCAAGGACCCACAAACACAACCCTACCCGACCGAACCCCCGACCCAGTCACCTTCACTGAGAATTCCGAACTACTCGGAAAAGCAAAGACTGCCGACCTCCTCAGAGTCCTCAACCACTCAGTGGGAATTCCTCTCTGAGTTCATGGACGAATTCTTATTGAGGGGGGCGAGTTATGGGAATCCCATATTAGTTTTCCTTTTATTTTAGTTTTTTTTTATCTCTTTTAATTAGTATTCAAGCATGTTTGGGACTGATTAGACATATTTTTGTTAATATTTATCCATTTTAGTTATTTAGATAATTACTGGACTAGCAAGTAATTACCCCATATAAATACCAATGTACTCCTCATTTGAGGACATTCGTCTATTTTTTAATATAAGAAATTCTTAGTTTCTCTCTCTGAAGTAGGTGTTTGTTTTGTTTTGGGCCTTTGACGTGTAGTTTACGTCAGATAGCCTTGTGATTATTCTATTTGCAGAGATGTCCTTTATTTATTTTTAAGAAGTCATTTAAGTAGGCAGTGATGTAAAGTCGTTTTGGCCTCTTTCTTCCCAATAATTGTGTATCAGACGAGATTAAACAAAATCACCAACACATAACGTTACACCGGATATTTCGTTAGTATCTAATGATTCAACCAACACGGACAAACCTCGTATCATGACTTGGTGTCATATCGTGGACCTAAGAGACCGAGTCAACTTTGTTGAGATTTTGAACCATGCATTAGGTTCAAACAAAAACAAAAAGGATAACAAATTGAGTCTTAAAAAATTCTTAGAGTTTAAACTCAAAAATAAAAGAGTTGCATTTGAACGGGTAGCCTCATGATTGTTCTATTTGCCTCTCTGTTTGTATCTAATAATAAGTTATTTAAGTAGGTGTTGGCGTGGATGTGATGAAGATAGTTGAAAAAAAATGGAGAGGGGGGGGATGTTAGCACTCATTTGAATAAGGTCAACAAATTGGTTGGAGTCACAAGCTAAAAATTATATGAATTTATCACTTTAGAAAAGGCGTCTCAAGTAGAAAATATTACATCAATAAATGAAACTTGTATTCTATGCCATTAACAAGAACACGCCAGCTTGTTAATGCTTCGTGAAAGAATAAGACGTTGAAGGGAAGATTGAAAAAAATAAGTTACCAGTAGGCAGAGCGTGGCTTCTTGGCAAGGTGTTGTGTCGTCAAGTCATCAAGTAAATTGGGTCCTTTGGGATGTTCATACCTAGAAGAGAAAAGAATTCCAGAATTAAGTCTTATTATAGGAGGGCTTAAAAAAATCTCAAGTGGATAGAAAAAACAAAGCTACTACTTCATGAAAAGAGCATTAGAAAAAATAGAATAAAAAGAAAAACACAAACACAAACACAGGGCTTCATAAGTTGTTGTTTTAAGCTGTAGTAAAAATAAGAACACATTGGGCTATAGCAAAAAGAATCTAATAGAGTTGGAATGGTTATCCATATCAATTCAACCCAATTATAAACAATTTTGGATATACACAAAGTTAGAGAGAATGGTTGGAATGTTAAATTGTGTAACATTGTTAGAAGTAAAACAAGTGAACATACACCAAGATATTCTCAACGACGGAGAAATCAGTCCTGACGAGATCAAAAAAGCAAGGGTCATATTCGAATAGGAGATGATGCTGTAGCTTCACATCCAAGAAGCCTTCTCCATGGGTTTACAGCCTTATCACCACAAGGATGGCAAATTGAACTGTGTCATAATCAGTGGAAAAAAGAATGACTTTGTCATCCTCACCCAACTCGCGGATGAAAGCAGTCGGGGGAAAGGGAACCAAGTCAAGATCAGTGGGAGGAGAATAAAAGCAATAACAACAAAAGCAGTGACGGTGTGTGGATGAGGAGGAAGAGGAGGAGGAGGAATCTTCATTAAGAGTTACCAGATGAAGCCCAAGTTTGACAGAGTCGAATATCTGGTGATGTTTTAGAAGATCCCATTCGTTAGTTGAACTAGGGTCGTATAAGTGAGAAACTAGGCCCTCTCTCCTAGTAAAAGAAATGACCAACCCTTATTCTCTTGGTTTCCAGTTACGTTCGAGAAAGCAACCGTTTACCAAAATAAAGGGAAAGAGCACCCCGGCTAACTGATATCGCTCTATAATTAGGGGATCCTGGTGCCATTTTCGGTCATCGACATCGTAAAAGTAAAAATAGTCACCGGATGCAATACTCCTGAGATATATTTTACGGCCCAAGGCATAAACATTATAGAATGCTAAGGAATTAAAAGGTCGTGGACCATCGAGAGTCTGTGCAAAGTAAGGAGGGTCTTCTAGCGCCTCCCACGTGTTGGTGGGAGGATGGTAACACTCAAACTATGGAGATGGAAGCTCCCGTGTATGCATATACCTATACGGGTCACGGTCGAGTAGGTATATTTTGTCATCGATATTAAATACGATAGGATGGGGCATTCCTGCCATGATGGCACATTTTTTAGACTGTATAAGAATTGGGCCGAATGGATTTGAGGGATCCATGAGTATCACCATCATTATTATCATAATTATCAGCATCGTCAGAATAGCGATCGGAGACATGAGTATCACCATCATTATTATCATAACCTTTAGAACGGAGATGAGTATCAGCATCGTCAGAATGGCGATTGGAGACATGATTATCACCATCATTATTATCATAACCTTTAGAACGAATATGAGTATCAGCATCATCAGAATGGCGATCGGAGACATGAGTATCACCATCATTATTATCATAACCTATAGAACGGAGATGAGAATCAGCATCGTCATAACCTTTAGAACGGAGATGAGTATCAGCATCGTCAGATGGCGATCGGAGACATGAGTATCACCATCATTATTATCATAACCTTTAAAAGGGAGATGAGTATCAGCATCGTCAGAATGGCGATTGGAGACATGAGTATCACCATCATTATTATCATAACCTTTTAAAACGGAGATGAGTATCAGCATCGTCAGAATGGTGATCGGAGACATGAGTATCACCATCATTATTATCATAACCTTTAGAATGGAGATGACTATCAGCATCGTTAGAATGGTGATCAGAGACATGAGTATCACCATCATTATTATCATAACCTTTAGAACGGAGATGAGTATCAGCATTGTCAGAATGACGATCGGAGACATGAGTATCACCATCATTATTATCATAACCTTTAGAACGGAGATGAGTGTCATCATCGTCAGAATGGCGATCGGAGCCATGAGTATCACCATCATTATTATCATAACCTTTATAATGGACATGAGTATCAGCATCGTCAGAATGGCAATCGGAGACATGAGTATCAGCATCATCATCGTCAAAATGGTGATTTTCGTGGTCATGAGTATCATTATCAGTATCAGAAAAGGCCGATGAAAAATGACGACGAACACGAGGAGGATTAATTGGAAAGTATTCTCCCCCGACCAAATAGAATTTGGAATCGAGGATAAAAGAACCCATTCCAACGGGGATACCATCTTTCCAATAATCGACTCCTTTTATCATCTTTTCAGTGGGGGATTTTGTGAGAGATCGTCGACACTAATCCGGCATAAATGTGTCCTGAAAACTATGTATAAATGTTTCTCCTGTATTTCCATTTCTACTTCTCTCACTCGACTCTAGGGTTTGCCTCTCGTACTCGGGAACAAGATCTTCTACCGTTTATGTATATATACACGACAATAACATAACAATCAATTATCTAATGCGCGTTTGTTTTTGTATTTAGAAAAATCGATTATATATATATAATGTTGTTGTGAAGATCAATCTGTATTTTAAGAGTGCGGACCGGACATGTGTCACCTGACGGTGAACCTAGAAATTATCTCCTAAATTATAGGCACACTCTCTCTTTTCTGGGTTCACCACCAGGTGACACATGTTCGGTCCGCACCGGACATATATCACTTGACAGCGAACCTAGAAATTATCTCCTAATTTATAGGCACGCTCTCTCTCTTTTCTGAGCTCACCGATAGATGACACATATCCGATTCGCACTCTTAAAATGCAGACTGGTCCGCACCAGAGTATTACTGATATATATATATACATATATCTATATATATATATACATATATATATATATATATATACATATATATATATATAGAGAGAGAGAGAGAGAGAGAAAAAGAGACGCATATTTTTAGTTTAATCCATTTAGTCGCTCAAACACCCACTTATCCAATATTTTCTTTTTTTTAATGGTCCGCGCCAGTGGTACCCAATTCCACCCCTACTCACCCAAACCGGAGATCTGGTGGATCCAAATCCCATTTATCCAATATTCTCTTATTTTTATAGGTTCGCGCCAGCTGCAAAGCATGCGAGCTCTATCCACCACAAATCGAAAAATGAAATAGTTTTTTATATATGTGACATTTTCCAAAATTCTTGTGAAAATATCACATTTTCTTGCGAACACGATAAACTTTACTGTATGCATGCACCAGAAAATGAAAGTCTTATATCTGTGACATTTTCATAAATAGTAACATTTATTGTGTTAAAATAGTTTTATATCTGTGCCATTTTCATAAATAATAACATTTATTGTGTTGATATTATATATATAAATAAATAAATACGATGTATGATCCTATCAATGACATACAATTTTGAAAATTAAAGTCGGGGAACGAAATTTTTGTCGTTTCGTAATTATGTACTTTCGAAATTTTTGTCGTTTTGTGATTACGTAATTTGAAAAATTGTCATCGTTTTGCGATTACGTTCTTTGAAAAAATTTCATCGTGCCTTCAGGCACAGGCATACGCTAGTATATATATATTGTAAAAAAGACACATATTTCTAGTTTAACCCATTTAATCGCTCAAACACTTATTTATCCAATATTCTCTTATTTTTTAAAGTCTGCGCCAGCGGCTCCTCTTTCCACCTTACTCACCCCAAACTAGAGCTTTGGTGGATCCAGACCACTTTTTTTTGACATTCTGTTATTTTTAAAGGTCCTCACTAGCGGCATCCAATCCCCACCACCACCCACGCCCATTGTCGGAGCTCCAACGACCTTAATCAGAGCTCCGATTTGCGGTGAGTAGGGGTGGCATTGGGTGTCGCTAATGCGGATCTTCAAAAATAAGTGAATACTGGATAAATGAGTGTTTCAACTAAATGGGTTAAACAAAAAATAGGTGTCTTTTTTACAATATATATATATATATATATATAGTTAGGTTCTCCAATATACCTTATTAAACATACCTATTTTTTTCATTGTGCTCCTGTAAAAATATTCAGAGCAAAATAATGTGTTTTGATATTTTTAAAAAATAGGTAAAAAAACTGCCAGTTTTAAAGGGTAAAAACTCGCAGTTTTTTTACCTATATTTTAAAAATAACAAAAACCATTATTTTGAAATGATTTTTTTATAGGGGTACATTGAAATATCATGAACCCATATAAAAATATCATCTCAAAATTATTATTTTTACTATTTTAAAAAAAGGGTATGTTGCTAGGTATGTTGTTAGGAGGTATGTTGGAGAGCCTCTCTCTCTCTCTCTCTCTCTCTCTCTCTCTCTCTATATATATATATATATATATATATATGAATTGACCAGCACATTAAATTTTATTGTCGGTGTAATATCAACACAATAAATGTTATTATTTGTGGAAATGCAAAAGGTATAAAACTATTTCAACAAAGTAAATGTTACTGCTTGTGAAAATGTCACGGATATAAGACTATTTCATTTTCTGGTGCATTCAGTAAGGTTTATTGTGTTCATAAGAAAATGTGAAATTTTCACAAGAATTTGTGAAAATATCACAGATATAAAACTATTTCATTTTTCAGTTTGTGGTGGGTAGAGCTGGCAAGGATTGCCGCTGGCACGGACCTTTAAAAATAAGAAAATATTGAATAAATGGGGTTTGGATCCACCGGATCCCCGGTTTGAGGTGAGAAGGGATGGCATGCGTGGCGTTGGCATGGACCTTTAAAAATAATAATAATTTTGATAAATGGGGTTTGGATCCACCGGAGCTCCGGTCTGGGTGAGTAGGGGTGGCATTGGGTGCCACTGATGCGGACCTTCAAAAATAAGAGAATATTGGATAAATGAGTGTTTCAATTAAATGGTTTAAACAAAAAATAGGTGTCTTTTTTACAATATATCTATATATATATATATATATATATATATATAATATATATTAATTAACCATCAGAGTAAATTTTATTGTCTGTGCAATATCAACACAATAAATATTACTGTTTGTGAAATGGCACGTGTATAAAACTATTTCAACATAGTAAATATTAGGGGTGTTCAAAAAACTGACCGAAATGATGGACCGAACCGAACCGAGCCGAACCGCCTTATTTTAGTCGATTTTTTTGTTAATCGGTTCATTCCCATTTTTTTTTTTTTAAAACGACTGAGTCTGTTCGGTCCTCGAGTTTTGCATTGATGTAGTCGGTCTGGACCGACCCGAACCGACAACAATTAAATATATATATTTATATTTTATTTAGCCTTTTAAATATGTTGTTTAAGTGTAGTGTCAAATAAAACAAAGATGGAGGTTAAAAAAGTCCGTTGTCCAATGCTTAATCTAAACCATACACGACCACAAGACCAAATCGTCTCTTCTCTCTAACACACACAAAACCGTTCTTCTCTCTATCTAACACAAAGCTGACTTTTCCCTTCTCCCTTGCTATCAGCTGCGACTGCCGACTTTTCCCCTTCCCCTTGCCATCGTCGGCGAACCCCTTCTCCCTTGCTACAGAGACGATCAACGTTAGATCATTACCAGATCAGGTATTCATTTTTTTAATACGATCAACTCCCTTTTTTTTAATGTCTAACCACGATTAGATCCGATCTATTTTTTTTAATACGATCTGAACTAGTTCATATGTAATCATTTTTTTAATACGATCGGATGATGATCTGCTACGGTTTGTTTTTTGGTTTCGATCTGCGATGTTTTTTTTTACCCGATCTGATATATTTATTTAGTTTGTGCTATGTTTTTTTTATACCCAATGTGTTATGTTTTCGATCTGATATTAATAAAATTAATTAATGTTAAGACCGACAAACCAAACCGAACCAACCCTGTAAAAAAACAGAATCGAATAGGGTCGGTTAACCGACATTATCGGTCCGGTCTTGGTCCATTTTTTTAGAGGACCGACATAGTCGGTCCGGTCCATAAAAAACTTCAAAATCGAACCGAACCGGACCGAACCGAACCGTGAACACCCCTAGTAAATATTAGTGTTTGTGAAAATGTCAGAGATATAAGACTATTTCATTTTCTGGTGCACACAGTAAAGTTTACTGTGTTCATAAGAAAATATGACATTTTTAAAAGAATTTATGAAAATGTCACATATATAAAACTATTTCATTTTTCGATTTATGGTGGGTAGAGCTCGCATGGATTGCCGCTGGTGCGGACCATTAAAAATAAGAGTATTGGATAAATGGGGTTTGGATCCACTTGATCTCTGGTTTGGAGTGAGTAGGGGTGGCATTGGGTGCCGCTGGTGCGGACCTTTAAAAATAAGAGAATATTGGATAAATGGGTGTTTGAGAGACTAAATGGGTTAAACTAAAATAGGTGTCTTTTTCAATATATATATATATATATATATATATAAGTTTATTGATTTCATTTTCCAGTTTGTGGTGGGTAGAGCTGCCATGGGTTGTCGTTGGCGCGAACCTTTAAAAATAAGAGAATATTGGATAAATGGGGTTTGGATCCACCGGATCTCCGGTTTGAGGGGAGTAGGGGTGGCATTGGGTGCTGCTAGCGTAGAACTTTAAAAATAGGAGAATATTTGATAATGGGTGTTTGAGTGACTGAATGGGTTAAACTAAAAATAGGTGTTTTTTTCAATATATATATGTGTGTGTGTGTGTGTGTGTGTGTGTGTGTGTGTGTGTGCGTGTGCGTGTGTGAGTTTATAGATTTTTTGACCCATTTATTTATCCAGTAAATTTTACTTCCTGTGTAATATTAACACAAAAAATATCACTGTTTGTGAAAATGTCATAGATATAAGACTTTCATTTTCTAGTGCATACAGTAAAGTTTACTGTATGTGTAATTTTTTTTCTTTGAAATTTCATAGGCTTCATGGGTCTTGTTTGACAGATTTCGACGAGGAGATTTCAAAAATAGTAATTTTGCGAAAAATGGATTTGTCAATCAAAATTTGTGATCATTTGAAAATTAAAAAAAAATCAACCACTTCTGTAACTTCCCCAAAGAAGTTACGGATGGTTGGTTTTAAAAGGGTATAATTGTGAAAAAAAAAGTTCCAAAAAATTAGGAATATGACCTATATGTTGGGGGGAAACATGATGGGACTAGAATGAGTAAATAAATGTCTATTAGGACTTATATATAATAATCTCTAAATGTATATATATGCATACATACATACATACATACATACATTCAAAGATACATCATAAATTATATACATGTACATTTAATATCATGTATTTCTATGTATATTCAATGAAGTATGTTGGGAAGTTTAACTATATATATATATATATTGTAAGATGTGGGTTCTTCAAATACAATTAGTATTAAGTGAGGCATAACCCCTTATCAAGATCAGGATTAACACCGTTAGATATAAAACATGGGCAGTAGCCACAGGTAAATTAGAGGCAAGGAGATTCAATGTTCAGGCTTGCATGAAGGAGCATATTAACACAGAAGACATGTGGCAAGCACAATAAATGAATGAGAGCAGCAGGTAACGTGGTCGGAGGGAGAAAGAACAAGCACTCTAGGCACAATAAAGCCAATGCAGGAACTTCAAACTTAGTTAATGCCCAATCATGAGCGTACTAAATGTGTATAGGGGGTTAATGCTCTCGCAATGATTCTCGGGTGTGAGGAAATTTGGGCAGCAATTCTAGGCTCAGAATGCCATCCCCTCTGATTCGTTCATATGGTATATTTATATGTGGGCAAGGCTGCTCGAGTCAGCCTGCCTTCGATCCGCCTGATAGGGTGCATTAAATGCACAAGATATTGCATTCAATGCGTGGGATCTGATAGTTTTGACGGGAAACCATTTTATTAGCTGGAAGTATTGTGGGCATTAATGAGGGATATGACCCGTCAGCTTGACGCTTACTCTAAGATGGCTAGATGGTCAGGTTTGGTGAACTAGACCTGTCATCCTAAGGATAAATCCACTTGAGTGTTATATTCTTGAGTCCCTAAATGTCAGACGTTATGACGTCAGAAAGTGGTTCAAACAGTGAATCTTGTTAGATATCTGGTCACATCAGTCACGCGGGCTGGCATCCAAGGTACCTCGAGGGGGCAAGAATTGAGAGAGATCGGGTACCTCGAGAAGTCAAAAAATCTATAAACTTTCTCTCTCTCTCTCTCTCTCTCTCTCTCACACACACACACACATACACACACACATATATATATATATATATAGAGAGAGAGAGAGAGAGAGAAAGAGAGAGAGAGAAAAACACACATATAAAATTATTTCATTTTCGGTTTGTGAATGGTAGAGTTGGCATGGATTGTCGTTGGCGCGGACCTTTAAAAATAAGAGAATATAGAATAAATGGGGTTTGGATCCACCGAATCTCCGATTTGGGGTGAGAAGGGGTGGCACGGTTGCCGTTGGCGCGGACCTTTAGATATAAGAAAATTTTGGATAAATGGGGTTTGGATCCACCGGAGCTTCGGTTTGGGGTGAGTACGTGCGGCATTGGGTGCCGCTGATGCGGACCTTAAAAATAAGAGAATATTGGATAAATGAGTGTTTCAACTAAATGGGTTAAACAAAAAATAGGTGTCTTTTTTACAATATATATATATATATATATATATATATATATATATTAATTGACCACCAGAGTAAATTTTATTGTCTGTGTAATATCAACACAATAAATGTTACTGTTTGGGAAATGGCACATGTATAAAACTATTTCAACATAGTAAATGTTACTGTTTGTGAAAACATCACAGATATAAGACCAATTCATTTTCTGGTGCATACAGTAAAGTTTACTGTGTTCATAAGAAAATGTGACATTTTCACAAGAATTCGTGAAAATGTCACATATATAAAACTATTTAATTTTTCGGTTTATGGTGGGTAGAGCTGGCATGGATTGCCGTTGGTGCGGACCTTTAAAAATAAGAGAATTTTGGATAAATGGGGTTTGGATCGAACGAATCTCCGATTTGGAGTGAGTAGGGGTGGCATTGGGTGCCGCTAGCGCGAACCTTTAAAAATAAGAGAATATTGGATAAATGTGTGTTTGAGAGAATAAATGGGTTAAACTAAAAATAGGTGTCTTTTTTCAATATATATATGATCCCTTCATATCTTCTCTCTTAAATATGATCCCTTCATATATTCTCTCTTCAATTTCCACTACCCATACGCTTTAATAACTCCTAAAATCCCATACATATACTCCTCATATCCCCTCTTTGCATCCAGATTGCTCTTTACATCATTGTAAAAGTATTTGTTTTAGCAATTTTTTTCGGTCCACTCAGGTATTCTTTGATGGACATGGTGAACTCATATATCTCCAACATGCCTTTCCCCCTCATAAGCCCCTTCCAAAGCTAGATTTAAGCTTATATGTTCATAGACAACTATTTTCCATCCCCCCGTCTCCTCTCTTCTCAGAAATTGAACTCTTTGATGATCAAAAATCCTTATCGGTTATGGTTAGTGGAATCCCACTTGATAGTTTTTATTAGCGGAATTCTCATATAGGTAATTTTATCTCTTCTCTGTGACAACTTTTATAGAAAAACAAGAGATGAACAAAAGCGCAAATAAGGGAACATAATTATATTTTTGTTCCGCCGTATAAAGACCTGTTAGGCAGCATTTATACACAACTAATATTAACGTTCAGATACAGATTTTATTTGGATTAGTTCGATTGTATTAATTGTTGATATGAGTTGCATTTTGGTCTTTCTGTGCTAACATTGGACTATGAACAACTGTTTATTGGCTCGCAGTTAGATCAAATTTGTTTTATTCAAGTATATGTTTATACAATTTTGTCTTTTAAATGTTTGAAAAAATGCTAGAGTGATTTTTTATTAGTGTATTTTTTTGAAAAAGAAACATTTATATTATTCAGATGAAAGAAAAAATATTTGCAACTAAAGATGGGTTTGTGGTGGATGGGTTTCCTTCTTATGACATGGATTTCCTTTTTTCGTATTTTTTTTATACAGATGATGCAGTTGCTGGAAGTATAGTAGATCCTGCTGCTGCGAAATTGCATCCATGTCTGAAACTTAGTGTTCCAATTGCTTCCAAATATGCATTTACAAATGGAAGGTCCATTGCATCCACTACATCACATAATATTCCTAAAAATTATTGCCTATATAAAAAAAAGGGCAAATGTTGGCCATTTTATTCATTTCTTCTTTTTGTTTTGTTTAAAAAACACCATTAAACTTTGTATTACATTTGACTTTGGTCCAAAAGTGGTGTTAAAGGTCCAATACGAACTGTCGCTAAAAATCCTGTTAGATGAAATGCTGAAAATAAGTCGAGTCGTCTAATGACTAAAAAAATAATTTATAAACTTCACTGCTCATTTTTGTGATGAAGTCTTATAAAATATCGAAAGAGTGTGAATACACAGGTGCTATACTTAGTAAAAACCTCATTTGTGTCCATCATGAAACAAAGGAGCAGTGAAATGTACAATGCACACAGTAGTACTGAGAGTTTTCAATATCATAAACTATTAAATGAGTAGAGACATTGGGATTATGGTACAGTTACAATGCATTAAGTGAGTAAAAAGCTTTATTTTCAAAATCCTAAAAACAGCGAAAACAGTGGAATAAACATGCAGACATCAAAATAGAAAAATGAATAAATGTTTCAAAAGTTACATAAGAAGTCTATGATTATACGAACGTCGCAGAACCTCCCTGATGCTGTTTTGAAGTGATTTTGTCCATTGGGTGGGGGTCGGGGCTCGACCATCCCGGCAATTAAACACCCTGGATTAAACAAAATTGCAAAAACCACATAACAACTTTGATGTTTTGGATTGCATGCTGTCAAATAGATATTTAATTATTGATCTATATTCTTTCATTACATATGCTTCTTAATGCCTTTTTAAATCCAACTTATACGAAATTTTTTATAAGTTATATTCCACCCTATTATGATGCCCAGTTTCCTTCATTAAATTCATTCACATACGATTCTCTACACTGCCCGCGCATCGCACGAGGCTACAATCTAGTCATTCTTAAAGATAAGGATCCAAGAAATATCTCCTAATCACCTTTTTCTTCCTAAGAGCTACTTATTTATCTCAAAAACCATAAAAACTCAACACCATGTAATTTTGTATCATATATAAACTCGAAAAATTTAAACATCACTTTCTCTCTCTAACTTTCCTCTAACCATTTCTCTCAACCTACACAAACCAGAAATAAAGCCTCATTCTACCTTAAGAGCAAAAAAACTTCGGGTATACGATTCTAATACCCATTATTGTATTCTTTGAACAATGTCTGTCCGAAATGCACACTAAAATGCTAGGAAATCATACCAAGGAGTATCTACGGTAAGGAGTAACCGTGGGAAGTAGCTTACGGTGAGGCGTGACTGTGGGTTATAAGCAGTTTTATGTTTGAATAAAAATGGCAACAACAAACTGTGGTAGTTATACACACGGTCCAAGGCAACCATGGTATAAACAACAACGATTTATTGCGACCGTGATTTGTTGGCTACGGTTATGAGTCACCGTAATTTTCTATGACTCGACTTGATATAACTGTGGTTTCCATATACGGTCATATGTCACCGTTGTTGCTCTCTTATGGTTTCTTCTAAATGTGTGAACACTTAAACATCTATTTATAGTATCACGTACTCTTTTGTTAATGCAATTTTAGGTTATATAAATGGAAAGATCCATAAATCCTCCTACTGCATTAGAGAGAAAAAGGAGGTTGGAGGCGACTAAAGGAGGTGAACAACCCGTATCGCTGAGCGGTAGTGACAATGAAGAAAGTAGAGGGTATTCTCCTTCAGAGTCATTAGATAAGGTTGTTGAGAAGGTGGTTGATGAGGTACGAGGGGATGGGGACGAGGATGAGGTAGCCAATGTGGAGGAGGTTCCTGAGGCGGAGGGGGTGAGAATGATGAGGGAGTTAGTGCTGAGGTTGAGGAGGGTAGCTCGCACATGGTAGTTGAGGAGAGACAACATGAGGCATAAGGTGGAGGAGGTCAAGGAGATGAGACAAATGGCGAGTCTTCCTATTCGTAAGAAGAAATGCAGCCGTCAACATCTGCAAAAACACTCGAGAAGAAACATCAGAAAAAAATTAGCCACTCAAATTCACAACCATTAGAGGGGTGCACGCCAAATAACCCCGAGTTGCTTAAAAAAATTCAGAACCATATTGCTTATTCGATATAGAACCGCAACGAGGAGAGGGTCATGATGAAATGCGTGTACCACTTTAAAAAAAATCGAGTGGGATATAGAAAAGGAGGATGAGAGGGTGGTTGAGTTGGTTAAAAACTCGGGTTTGTGGGGATTGGTAAAACACTCGTACTCTAAAATAATATTACCATTTATTTTTAGCATTAATTCCAATAAACCATTCAAATCCAAAATCAAATTTAATAGATAAAAAAAACACTTATACTAAAAAGTCCCTCAAATATTTTTTAATACACATTTAGTCCAAATTTTTTACTTTATTCTAAAAAATTCCTCACCACAATAAAATATTCAGAAAAAAGGAGCTCCGGTGAGGGCCGTCGGAGCTCCGAAAGTGGGGGGAGTGCCGCTAGCGCGAATCTTTAAAAATAAGAAAATGTTAGTTAAATGGGTGTTTGAGGGACTTTTTGGAACAAAGTAAAATGCTTTGACTAAATGTGTATTAAAAAAATGTTCGAATTATTTTTTGTTATTTCATCCTAAAAAAATCAAACATGTGTGTATACCATTTTCTGCATATTCTTTATTTTTAATATCCTGATCATCCTTTCAATTTGTTATCAACTAATAATTGAGGGTGTATTACCATCACAACAAGCACTAGAGCAAAAGAAATAATGTACCCATGATTGAAACACCTTAGACAAAATGAAAATAAAACAATTTATAAATTGTCTTGAACTATTCTAGCTACTTTGTTTTCCATATCTCTAGAGAGAGCATCGAGTTAAACAAAATATGGTATAAGAGCACTAAGTTAAGCTTTTATTAATAAACCTAATTTTTACACCTCTCAGTCACACTTCAAGCAAAGCAATACCTACAAAATTAAATAAAGAGTAATGTTTGAGACTTTATTAAACTTATAAAGAGTAATTAACTCAAAAATAAAATATTGCAACAAAAGAGTCTTATTCCAGGGGACCAAATTAAACTCAGGAATGTACCAAAAGTGTACATTAGAATTGTCAACACAGCTAGCTACGATCGATCAAGGTCCACTTGTATAGTTTTTTATACCAAAATGTATATCAACCCAAAATTACAATAGCACACATGTCACGTCACAACTAACCATACCCGATGCGCGTGCGATGGCATGATTATAATTTTGTTCAATGTGTAATAGTGTCATTCCATAATGAATAAAAAACTTAGAGCAAATTCATTTTAAAACAAAAGGAACTAAATGGAGTAAATGGAGACATATACATGGCCAACACGATGCAAGAATAAAGTGATTGCCACAAAATTGCAATTGCAATTGTATTTTATGAATGCATGAAACTCAAAGAATAAGGCAAAATTCATTATTATTATTCATTATTCATTATTCATGAATATGATTGAGGACATTAGATAAATTAACTACCAAGTGCTATAACAAAATACCCAAATCTTGAATACTTCTCACGCAGAAAAAACATTTGGAAACAAAAACATGTACTACATTTTTCCCTATAGTTATCCAATTACTGCAAAATATATGGAACAAAAATATAACCCCTAAAAGGAATTATAAGGTGAAAAAACGTTAATTAATTGTAACCCAAAATAGAATTCGAAAGTATCAGTGGATAAAATCGATTGATTGAAATCTCGAAAATAAACAAAGTATGTAAAATACACTCCAAATATAAAACCTCCTCTTACATATTAAGAAATGTTCTTCCACCCAACATGTTAAATAATGAAAAGTAGCTTGTAAATTTCAAAGAGGTTAAAAATGTAAATATCCAGAACAAAAAATACACAACCAATTTTTAACCAATATCAAAACTATGCAAGGTGAGACCACCAATTTTTTGCTCTATAAACTCCATTTAGAAACAAAATGTCCAGATGTTCTCTCCTCTCCTACTGTTAAGCTATTACTTATTTTTTAAACTGGAATTAAAATCAAACCAATTAACATATGCATATTTATATTTAAAATAGATCTCGAAAGACATATAATTTACTCTTACAGGCATACTTCATTGAGAGACTACTAAATATTTAATAGAACATATGCCCTTAGTAAGAATATCACATAAAAGGAACAAATGCCCTAAATAATTAGAACCACTTAATTTTAAAATGCACGGAACATGTGATTACATGAGGAAAATGTGGTTATATGTAACATTTGTATGTTCGGATTAAGTACATTGAAAATCTAAAACGCATACAATCCCTATTTTAACCCTCATAAAGTGTGCAAATTCAAAAACATCCTAATAAGGATGAAACTACTCTATAAAAATTGTAACTTTACTAAATTACCCAAGTACATCTTGAAATTTTAAAATTCTCAAAGTAACACCTCAACTTTTCAAATAAGTATAACTTGACATGTACTTAACCCCTAGACTCAAACATTATATCAAATTGAACCTCTAGACTTCAACTAACCATATGTTATAATTTCAACCCTCATATTTTCCTAAAATTATAGAAATGCCCCTAAACTTTACAAAAATACGCTATTTTGAACTAAATAAGTATATACACTTCCAACTAATGACTAAAAACTAAATAAATGATCCAATGCCTTCGACTTATGAGGACCATGCATACATGTGAGGACCAACTTCCTATCAACTTACCTTCTTAAACTTGGGAAGAATTCATCTCCTAACTGATCTAATGCCTTCTCCCCTTCACACCCTATAAATTCCCCATGATCAGAAGCTCCAAAACCCACATATTAAGTATATCCAAAATTTAAAATTTTCCATCTAAATATTTACTATGTCATTTTATGAATTATAACTCATTCTTTCATTTCCAATAGTTTTCTGTATTGATACTATAATCATATCAATCCAAACATCTGAGCTTTAACGTCCCAAATGACCTTTGTTAAAAAAACAGTAAAACCTCCATTAAATCTTGAGCTCCAATGGTGAAATTTGTTCCTTGACTTTGAACTAGTTTTAAAGTGAGGAAATGGTTCCTTATGAACTCAGAGCTCTAGTGAAATGACCATTTCCAGTGAAATACAGTTTTAGAGCTTCAATTGCTCGAAAGTGTTTTTATTTCAGAAAAAACAAAAATGTCAAATTCTCTTCAAACAGACCCACCCCAATCCTTAAAACGAAAACCAAACTCTTCCTCAAGATAGTAGAAACACAACCGTGTTCATAAATACCTCGGCCATATTCGGTAAAGCTTCGAAAGCTTGATCAAAATTTCTTAATAACGCATAGTTTTGTAACTCGATGAATATCGAATCTCAATCCCTAAAACTTATATTTTTGGATTCCTTGTGAAAAATTAGGTTGGGTTGGTTAAGAAATGATCTCAAATGGTTTCAGTAGAACATGATTTATTCAAGGTCAAAGTTTTTCAAACCCTAGGTCTACTGTCGAGAGATTGAAGATAAACTTTTAAACCAGAGCTATTGATCAACCAAGTGAGGGCGCTCGACCAATAAAAAATTATGATTTTTTTCTCAATATTTTTTATTTTATTTTTTCGATCAAAATGGTACAAGGTAAGGCTGTGTTTGGTCAAACCAAGCCCAAGTTATCAAAATTTAGGGTTTTAGGTTAGAAATATTTTCCTTAAATTACAAATTAACCCATCCTGAATTTTTCAAGTTATGTATTTTTACCCCAACTTTTTTCTACAAATACTTTGACTAATTTTGAGTAAAAAATTCTTACCAAGTTTCAAATTTAACTTTAAGCCTTAGATTTTAAAGTCTCAAAATATTTACAATTTTACCCTTTAAACTTTAATGTACACGACTTTTGGTACAAATTAATCAGAACCAACCTTATTTCCCACCATACTTACTCACATAAATATTTGTATACAGATTATCAAGTACCAGCTCCTCACGGCATCCTTCTTTGACCTTTTATAAGTCTGTTCAAATATTCGTACAAGTAGATTTTTTACCTCTTTAATAGTAAATGATGAGTGCGTTATTTTGTATATTTTATACCCAAATTTATACTTTGTCAGTCCCATTTTAGTTTATTTAATAAGTTCTTAGAACCATTTTATTAAAAAGTGAAAAACGGTAAGAATGACTGAATTCATATACAAAACGACAATTTTAAGTAAAAAATGGGCAGTTCAATAATTTTATAATATTCTTGTGCTAATTTGTGAAAAAATATGTCGAGTGATAACTTTGCAGGTAATGGTGGAATTTGGTGCAAATTGATGACTAACTCGAAAAAGACGCGAAAAAACTGATTTTTACAATCATTCGAAAAAACCTGTTTTTACGCTTCTGAAATCGTAAAAAAAAGTCGGGAATTTTTATTCTCCAATTTGGATGAAACTTGGCGTGCGTGTTCAGCAAGAAAATATAAGAGTTTTCAAAATTGGGAAAAATCGATCCCTTTTCCCGATCCAAATATTAAAAAGGTGGAGTGATATCTTCCAACACTATTCGGCCAATCAGGGAGAGTCCCACCACAACTCAAATACCTCACCCCTTGCCCTATAAAAAGAATCCTCGGGCTCACAATTTTGGGGAGGATTTTCGGTGAACAGTTTTTTAGTGATTGTATTCAATTTGAGGGCCAAGTTATTATCATTTTTTTAGACGGTTGAAGATTACTGTGAGAGAACTATTTGTAAGCTTGATTTATTAATGAAAATCTCCGCTCATTCTTGTTATTTCTCTTTCATTATGGTAGTTGATTCTTCTATTAGAATTAGGGTGAAGTTTATCATAGTTAGTTAATATTATCACGTTAATTTGATTGTTGTTTATTCCCTACTTGTTTTAATTGTTATCAAAGATTCGGTATTCATTTTAAAACGACACGAGAGTGTGTTTTAAAACCTTTAAAATTATTTTGTCAATCAAGTTTTGAAATTTAAAAATAGTATTTTTTTGATGGATTATGCTGACAATTTGATTGTTTTGATAGTCTGTGCTTAAATACATTTGCGAACTTTAAAACTTGTATTTTCTAAGAGAATATGGATTTTAGCCGTCTATTAGAGACGGTAAAAATATTTCGAACATAACTTTCATATTTTTCGAATTAAACGCGATGAGATTTTGTTTAATTTGAGTTGTAAAAAGGGAATGACAACATTAAATTAGTGTGCAATATTAGTTACGTGATAGATGGATTCCGAATCCTAATTGATTCATATTATTTTCAACTCTTGTGTGTTGCCCTCATTATCCGTAATTGCTTATTTCCTACCCATTTATTCTAGTTGGACAGTTACAAATCTTTTAAAAATTAAAATTGACAAATCTCTGTGGGTTCGACCCGGACTTACACTCGATATTCTATAAGCTCGTGCATTTGCGGTATTTTATATATTAACAATAGTAAACTTTTTGCGTGTTTGTTAATCGATAATTGATATAATTTATGATAGCCAATTTGTTTCTAAGTATGTGTTACCATACTCATATGTTGATATATCACTGGTTATTTTTTAAATTGAATTATTCGAATACATTGAAACATTTCTCACCTAGTAACTGTTATCAAGAATAATCATTTTAAATGATTGATTCAATTCACCCCTGCACTTTTGTGCAACTATTTTATATTATAAGCATCGATAATAACTGGGGAGTAGGCTGTCGTGTTATCCCACAGAATTTTCTACTTCGCCTATGGTCTCCGATGTTGAGAGCCGGATTTATTGCTACATACATATGAGTGTCATTTTAATTATGTGCCTAGCCAGTTACTTTTCTCTAGAGGTTTTGGATTGATTATTATTTAGTTTTATTAATTGCTTACTTTTTTTTATACCCACTTTGAAATCTGGGAAGTATGGAATTATGAGTTTAAACTCTTTGACTTTCTTATTATGTGGATATGTTCTTTACCAGACATCTGAATTCTATATACACTCCACCTTCCATCGGTACATATAATTATTATAAAATTAGTAGAACATGCTCAACATATTTGTGCTAATTTCCTTTTCCTCCAGATGTCCTAGAAAAAATAGTATAGTCTCCCTTCCCTTTTCTATTACTTACTTTATAGTTCATGTTGACAATAAGATGTAACTCACCCCTCGGGTGGTAGTACGCTATATATGATGTCTTAATTAATAAAGTTATGTTTTTCACCTTAATTTGAACTCATTGCTTTATATATACTCTCTTGTACATTCATACCAAAAAACATCATTATAATTGTTGTTGATGTAAACAAATACCTGAAAAGTGATCAAACTTAATATTGCATTACTATTCATTACAAAATGAACAGGAAATACAATGATAAACGGAAAGAGAAGAAACATACATTTATAACAAAGTATATGAAATATACAAAATATATATGTTTGCAAATTTACTAACTATATATATTTATTGATTTACGAAATAGAGTTCCTAAAAAAGAATGACCCTTTTGATGACTATACTAAGTATTAATTCAAAAATTCTGAGAAATAACAGTTTAATGGTCCAAAGTACATTTCATCTTAGTTGCCTCAGACAACGTATTAGAATTACACGAAATAATTTGTATTGCATTGTTAGTTTCTAACTTCAGTCTGATTAATATTCTTACCTATACTTTCCGTTAAAATTCCTGCGAGCATAATGGTTAATAACTACAAATCTTAGAAGTTTCAATGTACCAAGACAACTTCCTTATTGTCAAACAATGGAAAGAAGAAAGAAAACAATACATTAGAAAACAAAGCTTCAATTAGAGAAATCTAAATTTGATTGCTTAATTTAGATACAACTGCAACTTTTGCGTATTAATTGCTGAAATAAATTTGAATAATGCTACACCCCCAAAATGCATTAAGTGCTTGTACATTTGAGAAGAACCCACATAAAGTACAAGCACTTAATGTACTTTGAGGGAGGTTTCCGGATATATTTTTGGGACTTATATTATTATTGAAACACAAGATGGCCAAATCTCAAGTGAGTGTTGCAATATCTTTAACTGTAATGTATAGGGAAAAGGAGGTGAACAAATTTCAGCTTGTAAAATATGGCAATTGTCAGGGCACTCACAAGTCTCAATCTAACATACCCCTTTCTACCGTCATCAAAATAGATTCGGAAACGACAAAAGACAGTTAACTGGACTTGCACAACAAATTCATCATACCCATAAACAACCAACAAATGAGTAATATCAACCAAATCTTGCATCCAAATGACTATAGTCTACAACTTTGAACATACATATGGCCAAAAAAAGGATCTTTAACCACACTTTAGAACTGCAACACCACTTGATTCCCAGCATTCACACTTGCAGGAATTAAGGTTCCACCAACTCTGCTGTCCAACTCCTTCCACCTCCTTGTTGGGATTGCTTCCTGCCCACGAATATAAAACACAAGTCAAATCCAGATGCAAATAACAAGCTCTAGAAATTTCCAACAAACTCTTCGGATATGAAAAAAGGTTATTTGTTTTCGTTTTGTGGTGGGAGCGTTGGTGTTTGTGTTTTTTTTTTTGGGGGGGGGGGGGGGGACATTGGTGTTAGTGTACATGAGAATGAATTTAAAAAGTTCACTATTTATCACTTTAAAGCTCTCGATTTTATAGGTCACTTTGGGTGACTTTAACCATTGAGCACTTGGGATACTGTACTCAGTACTCAATTTTTTTACACTTTGCATCACAAAATTTACACTTGCACCTAATCTCAACCAGTATATAACACTCGATTTCCCTTCTTGGGCGTAATCAACGAACCAAATTCCACAATAGTAAACAAGTCTTGATTTTGTCCATTGATTGAACGAATCGTTAAAAACCGTCGTTTTCAAATAGCAGCTATTATTTTGGGACATGGTATGTAACTTTATAAGCATGAAGTGACGAAGCGATCTAACTTATGCAGCATCAAATAATTGACATGCACAAACACGGTACACGAGACTAAATTTATACATCTCTCTGTCAATCTCATATCTCAAATCTCAAAAAGAAACCCTATCTTAAAACAATGTTTATGGATTAATACAAACTCCAAGAAGACTTGGCGGGGCCTAACAAAGACAAACACCCTTACACTAAGGAGAGCCTTATCCAGAAATTCTTATCTCAAGAAGTTTTCTATTTGTGAAGAAATCAGAGAGGGGTTGTATGCTTAAATGGATAGAATGTTATCATCAGATGATCGTCTCAAAGCCAATATCTAGTCGTACTTTTAAGATAGTGAAAGAAAGGAAATTTTGGAACTCCCAAAGTAAATAAAAGCTTTATTTGTTATTTAATTTTTATTGCATATGCTAGTTGTGGCTAAGGAAATATTCCCTATAGTTGTACTTTTATGTACTTTTACCTTTTTTTAATAAATGCTCTATCGCAAGACGTCATATAGTGACGTAATAGCCTCCATTTGAGGTATTGAATATATTGGAGAGAATTAAGGGTGTTTCGGCAATAGTGGTACGAGGAACCCTAGTTTTCTGCAGGGCTGTCCGCCATGACTGATCAAGCTCTAAGCCCTAACCACCTGATATTATCCCTCCAGATCGTGCATCTGCCAAGACTTCGGCGTCCATTCTCACTGGAAAATCTCAATCAGAGGACGTTTCTCTCAAAAAGCCATTAACTTACAAGGATGAACCGGCATTTCAGTTTTAGAATAAGAGATCAACCTTGTAGCAGATCCATTCAAGCTCTCAAGTTTAATTTTATTCTAGAAAGATTCACAACGATGTGTCACCCAAATGAATAGCAATAGGAGAAAATGGAGGTGTGGCTGATAATGCTCTAGTTGGGGCTCAGTTATAAAAAATTGAAGGCAGGAAAGCATTGCCCAGCCCCAATCTTGTTTGACCATCACCCATTTGACCACCTGATCCACGAAGCCTCACCCAACAGCCCATAAGTGGTGATTTTAACCCCCCCGCTTCGGTTGAAGCAAACAGCCCTAGCCCTCTATATTTTCAGCCTTTTACAAATCCAACCTCAATTCTTTTAACCATGCAACCAACTTCCAAAAATTGCACCAAATACTACTCAATTACCAAAATTGCACTTCAGCCCCACAAAACTTTCAGCCAAATTCTTAAAATTACAAATCATCCCCTGAGGAGGACTATGTGATCCTATCTGCATCTGAGCCTACTAGGGAGCCCCTCACGAGGTATGAAAAGATACACATACCCACGGAGGAAGTGCTTCCTCATGGCGAGAGATATATAGTTAATCCAATTTCCATTTTGGTTAAAGACTCTACTTCTTTTCCATGAATACCGTGGAAATATATGATGGATGATTGTCCTTTTCAGGACCTGAGGAAGCTAAAAAAAGCCATAAGCAACCTCCAATACCTTGTGGACAGTCACGTGCTGGTGGATACTTCCATTCCTATTGGGTATTTGTGAGTATTATTTAATTCCGCTGCGTTTGATCAGCATATATATATATATATATATACACTAGCGTATGCCCGTGCCTAGGGCACGGCGATAAATTTGCCCCCGTGATTCATGGGCATGAAATGAGAAAATGTCATGCATGAAGAAATGAAGATATTTTGGAAAAAAACCATGGTACTATATTATATGGATATATATATATATATATATATATATATATATATATATAGAGAGAGAGAGAGAGAGACACACACACACAACTTCAAACTCCCAATTTCCCAATCTCATCCCTCATCCAGGCAATCTTATTTACATACGTGTCTATAAAGATGGATCGTTTGATATTTGATTTTTCTATAGAACGGGTGGGAATTCCGGTATCCCCCAACCTTGGAAAACATTGCACCGCCGATGATTGCAAGTTGATTGATTTCTTGCCCTTCACCTGCAATTGTTACCACGGGCCAGGCCCCTCTCTGTGTGCGTGTTTATGTATAGAAGTCTCCCTAATATGTTGACTTGACCTTATATATGAGTTAAGCATTGCATTTATTCCTAAATGGACCACACCATTCTGGTAAAACCAACGCAAATTGCATATATACAATTGAAAATAACTTAATTATACAACATCCCTTTCAACAAGCTTAATCAATCCCACGATTTTTTAATTGATGAGCGCAATCCCGACTTCAGCCCCTTTAGAGTTGGAGGCACCATCCCCATATAATATTCATTTCCTGGATTGATCAATCCCACGATCTTTTAATTGGTCGACAACCTGTTGGTCGCTAGGTGCTTCTTCTCCCACAAATTCTGCTATAAAACTAGCCAACACATGTCCCTTGACTGTTGTTCATGGTTGATAGTGTATATCGAACCTCCCGAGTTCGATTGACCATTTGGACGTCAGCTCGATGATGATGATGATGAATGATGAATAGATTGATGGCTTTTTTTTGGATATATTTGCGTTAATGATATAGTGAAGACGAATAGATTATACTTGCATAGTTGCATGCCATTTAGTGACATGAACATAGTTGGATTATTGGATATATTTTATTTTGTATTTTGGAATCGAAAACATTGAAATATGACTCTTCATCTTAGTAATGATAATGAAATTTCGTTTTATTTGTTGTACTTCAATGAAATCAAGTCCTAAAATTGGTTTTAAGTCATAATATGTTTTATTACATATTCTAATAGGGTCAATTATTGAATAGTCCCTACTATAAATATATATTTTTTAAAAAGGACACATTTTTAGTTTAACCCATTTAGTCCCTCAAGCACTCAATATTCTCTTATTTTTAGAGGTCCGCGCCAGTGGCACTCCCTCTCCAAAATATGTGGCAAAGGACTTTTTGAAGCAAAATAAAAAAGCTTGGACTAAATGGGTATTAAAAAATGTTCGAGGGACTATTTGGTATAAGTCCCATTCTAATATGTTATTTATGCATTTTCATATATATTACTACAATAATAAAATTTTATACCAATTCTTACGATTCGATTCACGATTTGACAGCGGTGCCGAGGAGCTATGTAGCACGGACACGGACACGGGTGTCGTGTCCGACACGGACACGCCGACACGGCAAATCTAAAAAAATCAGGACACGACACGGCGGGGACACGGTATTAAATAAATATTTTTTATAATTATTTTTATATATAAAAAATATGAAATATCATATTCATACTAATCTCATACTAAGAACAACATTAAACATATAAGCATTAAGAGTATTAAATCCATTCTACACATCAAACATCACAATGATACTAAATCCCATACTAATAATAACAATCAAAATGCATATGGCTAATGCAATTTATTGAACAAGAGATTAAAAAAAAAAGAATAAATAGGTGAGAAAAAGAAGAAGAAAAAAAACATATGTTTCCTGCCCCTTTTTTTTAAAGTTATTATATATTTTTGTCAGCCGTGTCCCTTACGTGTCCCAGCCGTGTCCCAGCCGTGTCCCAGCCGTGTCCTAGCCGTGTCCTACTATTTTTAAATGCCTTTTAAGCCCGACACGCCACGTGGCGTGTCGGACACGTGTCCCAGTCGTGTCCCTTGCGTGTCCGTGTCCTTGGAGTGTCCGACACTCGTACGCGGCCTTCGGAGAAGTGTCCGTGCTTCATAGCCGAGGAGTCATATTGTTCATAGGCGGAGGACAATTGTCAAAGGGTGCCGCGGTGCTACTATTCGTCGTCGGACTAAAACCTTTGGTAAGGGATTCCGTCCTCACCTTCTCTTGTATAAACCATAGTTTCCATGTTTTATTGGTTGAGATGAGCCCTCTTGGATAAATCTAAGTTTTGGGGTAAATGGCCAAAGACATTTAATGTTCATCTTATGTTATTGTTAAGAATCTTCTTTCCTTGTATGGGGTGGGTTTATGGTGCCTAGAGGTAAAATCATTTTTGGATATATTCATGATTTCTCAAGGAAGTTTATTAAGGTTTTCCATTTAGATATTTGAAAACCAAAGTTATGGATCGTTTCGATATAAAATTTTCTTTTTGCTAAATTAACCCTTGTTTGGAGATGATGAGTTCTTACTCCTTCGAGGCCGCGAACTTGGGCAGTATAATATTGTGCCTAAGTTGTTGCGTGTTTCGTTGGATTCCAATGTTGGGGCGGCAACATT
Organism: Sambucus nigra; assembly: GCA_949130495.1. Lineage (NCBI taxonomy): Eukaryota > Viridiplantae > Streptophyta > Magnoliopsida > Dipsacales > Adoxaceae > Sambucus > Sambucus nigra. Next base: position 406,695,202 of record OX422220.1, read on the forward strand.
GATGCGTCAGGGCGAGACATTACGTCTAGAGAAAGCCTCATGCTTTGTGCTTGAGGTCAAAACGATTAGTCCTAGGGAGATTTATAAGATTTGCACATTGACAGAGCTCGACCAAGGTTGTGGAGCTAACAACATACCGTGGATCGTTCATCCTCGTACTGGACGGGAGAAGAGAGCGCGGTCTGTCGCATGATTGGATCAAAAGAAACCTAGAATAAGGCACCAAAATTGTGAAGTTTATCAAAGGTCGGACTAAAGGTCGCGGGCAAATATGGAGATTTGGCAAACTAGAGGAGATCGAGCATTTTGGGAATCTGGGGACTGATAGACCATTGGAGAGCCTTTGGAAATCAGTATTAGGGGTGGGAAAGAGAACTTCTCTCTTTCTTACACTTAAATCTTATCTTATTTTATCTTGTTTTTCATAAATCTGTTATTATATTTGTGATCACTAACATTAGCAAGTTTGTTGAGGACATTTACTTTAACCCACTCTAGACTATTTGAGTTCTTCCCTTTATTCCCCTTCAGGATAATAAGTCGTAGATTTGGAAGGATTTAAGAGGCCGCGAAGTGGAAAGGAATATAGAGAGTTGGCATAGATTTTGTTAAGCCTATGTGATCTAGTTGTAATTATTTATGCCAATAAAGCACTTCGTTAACTCATCTTACTTGTAAAGCTTTTTATTATCATGCATGGAACCAAGTAAATTCTTTAATGAATCTTTTAAGGACTGGTTATTTATTTGAGATGAAACTTATTATCGGGTGTTTTACTATTTATGATGAATGAGAAGATATATTAACTCTGATTATAAGGTCGAGGCCTGCTTAGTGACCGCAACCCTAATTAAGATTGTATTAAATTGTTATTGGGTGAAATTAAGAGAATCAACCCTCAACATGATAGGGAAAAATTGCGGGTGTTAAACCTATAAATATTATACTCCCCATTTGGAGTAAAAAATCAATTAATAGATATTTTGAGAGATAATTTGAATTTCACCTCTAAATGTTGTTCTTGTTGTGTAGTTTTAAATTAATCGTTTGAGCTACCCATTACACATCATTTTAAATTCAAATGATATATTTTAATGATTATTATATGTTAGTCCTATTGTAAGATATTGTCCTTCTATAAGTCTCATTAACTAGTTAATCATTAACTTAGTCCTATTTTAAGAAATTGCCCTTATATAAGTCTCATTAACTAGTCAATCATTACTTAAGTCCTACTTTTAAAAAAAAAAACTAGTTTTATGTTTACCAAAATACCGCAACCTATAACTAAAGAACAAAATATGAAACCAACTTCTCTCTCGACTCTCTCTTGAAAACCACACCTCCCAACCACCAAAACCTCCATACACCCACTATCAAAACCACCACACCACTAAAACCATCAATCCTCTCCATCTTAGGGCAAATTTGAGCAAAGTGATTCAATTTAATTTCCAGATCAGATCTTATTTACAATATCTTGGAACCTGATCCGAGTGGTCGAGGTGGTTTTTAGTCGGTGGTCAATTGATGGTTATACGTCGATTAATGGTTGTGTGCAAGCAATGAGGCGATGCGGGTTGATGATGATGAAGGCATGGCTTTAGGATTTGGGTGGGAGGTTTCAAGATATGTTTTTTTTTTGTTTATTGATGTGTAGAGATCGTGATCAGTGGCTTGATTTACTTAATTCACTGTTATGTTTCTCCAATAGTGCATATCAACTGTTAACTTTTACCAGATGTTTGATTTACTATTATGTTTATGTTGCTAAGACAGTACAATGGCTTTGGTTTTATTGTTATGTTGTTATGTTGCACAGACAACATATATTTATGTTCACAATAAATATTTAATGTCACTGCAATTATTTTCTTAATGAGTCGAAGAGTTACCATAAATATCATTTTTCAAACTTCACTTGGGAATTGAGTTTGTGAATTTGTGTGGCTTATGTGCCGATCTTGTGGACATCATCTTATATCTTTGGTTATCATTAGCATCAGATCATATTACATCATTTCGAATAGCGTAGTACATCACTCATATAGTATTACATCATATGACATATAAAGTCTTAGAAATAAATCCACACAATAATCCCAAACATAAGAAATTAAAAAATAAAAATAAGTCCCCTGGCAAGCAAATACAGAATAGCGAAAAGTAGCGCATATAGCACGACAATGGCGTGAAAGAAGTCGAGATATTTGTGACAACCGCTATTTTAAATGCGCAAATTCGACTTTTATGGGTAAAACGCCATTGCAAACAATTTAACACCCCCCCCCCCCCCCGGTCCCACCCCACCCACCAAATTCATAACTTTTCCCAAATAATCTTTCACCCATTTTCTTGCCTCCACAGCACAAAGAACCATGTTTTGATACCAATTTGACATGATTTGTGCAGTAGAAGCGTAACACAAACACATATAAACTACACAAAATTATGACTAAAAATATTTGATTCTCAAGCACACATCTCAAGATTAATTACTCTAGTATATACTAACGTTCTCACAAAGTATGGAATATTAGTACCCTAACAAGATACAACAATAAAGAATAAAAGTAGGTTCAATATTACGCCCCTGCGTCACAAATATCGAAAGAAAAGGGAAAAAATGAAAAAATCTTGACAGAATAATTAGACTGAAAAGTACATGTCCATCATTCAAATAAAAATAAAAAGTATAATATAAGGCCCATAAATAGATTGAAAAACAAAGCCCTCGAGTGTGTCCCAATTTCTAAAAAAAATAAAATCTCACAAGTTTTATGAGATATGGTTCAAAATCTCAGTCCCGGTACCGAAAGCAATATGTACGCAACGAGACGCTATTTAATGAGCATAAAAATTACAGAAACATATATTATAAAAAAGATAAGATTAATAAGGTGGACCAATTAAATAAGGTCCAACCATCATTTAACGTGCATAGCATTGTCTAATTGATAATATTCGTGCGTAACGGTTCAATATTCCATAATAAACGAATTGTAAGTTAGCAAAACAATCTAATAACACATAAAACTTCATAAAGAAGTAACATTAAATGATTATATTATTTTCATAATTTCCATCTCCGTATCTATTTAAAAAATACCACAAAAATTTTACTATATTTAAGTGCTAATTTTTAATTGAAAAGTAATACTAACTATTATTTTAGGGACAATTAATGCTTAGTCCCTAGGAGCTATGTACATTTTGCACTTTGTCGACCTTAATTTTCTATGCCAAAAAGTCCCCATCGAATTGACATTTTTTCTTAGGAGTAAGGAGAGAAGGAAAAGTTTTTGTGGATGTTTAATATAGCGAGGGACTTTTTGGAAGAAAATAAAAGGCCTTTGACTAAGCATGAAAACTTTTCGACAAATAATCCATTATTTTATATTAGTGCAAACTTTCCTCATGTTAGTTCTAACACTTTTTTAATATCTTTTGTGCTAACTTTTAGTAGGAATTTAAACCATTAAATATTATTTTTTATAAAACTTGAAATAAATATTTATACTTTTTAACTAAAAAAACAGTACTGATTTTTTTCTTTAAAAAAATAAAACAGATTTTATTACAACTGCAATTTTTTATTAACATTTAGTTATTTAAAAATAAAAATAAAAAACTAAAAGTGCGACTAATATCGATTAAAACCTATAGTATATACATTAAATGGGCAAAATAGAAACATTCTGAAAAAAGTACAGGAAAACATCCAAAAAGGAGTTGTGTCCGAACAGATAATGATGGGAATCCCATATTAGTTTTTATTTTATTTCAGTTATTTTATCTCTTTTAATTGGTCTCCAAGCATATTTGAGAATAATTAGGTATATTTTTGTTAATATCTATTCTTTTTAGTCTTTTAAGTAATTACTTGGCTAGTAAGTAATTACCCTATATATATACTCATGTACTCCTTATTTGAGGACATTCATCCATTTTTTAATATAAGAAATTCTTAGTTTCTCTCTCTAGAGCTAGTGCCCGTTTTGTTCCGAACCTTTGACGTATAGTTTTTGTCAAATTAGTATAGAGCGGGTGGCGCTCCAACATTGGTGTATTAGTGTATCGGTGTGTAAATAATCAACAAAACGTAAGCTATATTCTCAATTGCCGAAATCGAATTAATACCAAGAAGAGATAATCAAGAATGGATGCGAAAAATGGAAGAAATTGCACAAAAATAACAACAATTTGATGTCTTCTACAACTCTTCTCCAAAATTCAACCACCCACCACCACGAATGAGCCACCAAAATCCACCCAACATAGGTAGGCCCGGAAAGGGGGTTATCGTCGAAAATCGGCACAAAGCAACAGACGACCGACATTGGTCGGAAGTTCCGGCCTCCTTGGCTTAGGAGGAAATCCCGCCCTCCTCGGCTACCCGCTCGACCATCAAGACCGACCCGCGTCCGTGGAACGGCCTAAAGCCCTCAACCCCGTCGAATTTGCCGACCCCCTCGGCAAAAAGTCAGAATACACTCTCCTAGAAAAACCAGTGAGTCCCGATCGACATCGTGGGCAATCCAACCCCGGCGATCCCTTCGGTTTTTCCGACCCAAGCCACAATTCAGAAACCAAACTCCCTGGTAAAAACAGCCTATCAAAACCTCCATTCGGCCAACCCGAGATGTCCGAGCCATTCAGAAAAGCCGAAAATGCCTGCCTATTCAGAAAATCCGACCCATTAGGAAAATTTCGAGTCTCCGAACTCGTATGCCATCACCAAGGACCCGAAAACCCAGCCCTACCCGCCCAAACCCCCGAGCCACCAGCCTTCCCTGAGAATTCCAAACTACTCGGAAAAGAAACTGCTGACCACCTCAAAACCCTCAGCCAATAAGACATCCCCGCCTACGGAAGAAACCCCTATATCCCGCCCAACTCGAGAACCTTATACAACCCGCCTACCCCGAAATTTCCGACCACTCCGACCTTCCTGAAAACCCATAGAACCCGACCTCCTCGGCTAGAATTTCGGCCTACCCGAACAACATTTTGACCCCCCTCAGACGGCCACCCGACCCCGACCCCTTCCGACCATTCGAGCTTTTCGCCCCTTTTGACCGCCACTGACAGCTTTATGACTCCGGCGGGTATTTCGGAATTTCAAGCCCCCTATCGTTTGACCCACATTTGTTCGTCCCTCCACCCTCACATCACACACCTTCCCACCATGATCTCTCCCTACTTCATGGCAACTCCTCTTCACCCACCGCAGCATTTTGGAGTGAATACCTCCTTCTTTGCACCAAGGGCTCGTCTTCGCGAGACAGAGGATCAGCAAATCAGTCGCTATATTTAGAACCTCCAACCATACATTCAGCGTAATTTGGGATTAAGAGAGATGTCGACCTTCCTGAAGGCGGTCGAGTATGCTACCAAGGTCGAGACTTATCACATGGCACCAGTAACTCCACCGTCCTCCTGAGCTTCACCTCTGTCGGTCCCTACTACTGCTCTTCCTCCATTGATGGCCCCTTCTTCCACTACTCCAGTCACCTCTACTACCCCCGCAGTGCCACATTTGGGTCCTGCCACATTCTGGTGCTACAATTGTGGCAACGTTGAACATCGAACTTCAGAATGCTCTCTTCCATGTCGTCTATGGGGCACCCCCAGAGTATCTTGATGAGTCCAAGGAGCCTCCTCGCCATACTTTGATTACCATTTCGGCGCCTGACTCACACTCGGTGGGTATTCCTCTCCGAGTTCGTGGAGGAACTCTTTCTGAGGAGGAGAGAGTTATGGGAATCCCATATTAGTTTTCCTTTTATTTTAGTTCTTTTATTTCTTTTCTCTTTTAATTAGTATTCTAGCATGTTTCGGACTGATTAGGCATATTTTTGTTAATATTTGTCCATTTTAGTCTTCCGGTGGTCAATTGATGGTAATAGGTCAATTAATGGTTGTGTGCAAGCAGTGAGGCGATGTGGGTTGATGATGATGAAGGTACAAGTCTTTAGGATTTGGGTGGGGGGCTAAGATATGTTTTTTTGGTTTGGTGATGTATAGAGATCGTGATCAGTGGCTTGATTTACTTAATTCACTGTTATGCTTCTCCAATAGTACATATCAACTATTAACTTTTACCAGTAGTTTGATTTACTATTATGTTTAGGTTGCTTAGACAATACAATGGCTTTGGTTTTATTATTATGTTGTTATGTTGCACAGACAATATATATTTATGTTCGCAATAAATATTTAATGTCACTGCAATTATTTTCTTAATGAGTCAAAGAGTTACAATAAATATTATTTTTCAAACTTCACTTGTGAATTGAGTTTGTGAATTTGTGTGGCTTATGCGCCGAACTTGTGGACATCTTCTAATAATTTTCATTATCATTGGCATCAAATAATATTACATTATTTCAAATAGTGTAGTACATCATTCATATAGTCGTAGAGTATTACATCATGACATATAAAGTCCTAGAAATAAATCCACACAATAATCCCAAACATAAGAAATTAAAAAATAAAAATAAATCCCCTTGCAAGCAAATACAGAATAGGGAAAAGTAGCACAAATAGCATGACAATGGCGTGAAATAAGTTGAGATGTTTGTGACAAGCGCTATTTTAAATGCGCAAATTCGCCTTTTATGGGTAAAACGCCATTGCGAGCAATTTAACACCCCCCGCCCCACCCCCCAAATTCACAATTTTTCCCAAATAATCTTTCACCAATTTTGTTGCCTTCACAACACAGAACCATGTTTTGATACCAATTTGACATGATTTAAGTAGTAGAAGCTAATCACACAAACACGTATAAACTACACGAAATTATGAGTAAAAATATTTGATTCTCAAGCACACATCTCAGATTAATTGTCTTGTATATACTCACGTTCACACAAAGTCGGGAATATTATTACCCTCACACGATGCAATAATAAAGAATAAAAGTAGGCTCAATATTACGCCCCTGCGTCACAAAGATCCAAAGAAAAGTGAAAAAATGAAATATAAACTAAAAATCTTGAAAGAATAATTAAACTGAACAGTACATGTCCATCATTCAAATAAAAATAAAAAGTATAATATAAGGCAAAACAAAGCCCTCGAGTGTGTCCCAATTGCTAAAATAAATTAAAATCTCATAAGTTTTTATCAGATATGGTTCAAATGGTTCAAAATCTCAGTCCCGGTACCGAAAGCAATATGTACGCAACGAGACACTATTTAGCGAGCATAAAAATTACTGAAAACAAATATTAAAAAAAAGATAAGAATAATAAGGTGGATCAATTAGCTAAGGTCAAATCATCATTTAATATGCATAGCATTGTCTAATTGATAATATTGGTGCGTACGGTTGAATATTCCATAATAAACGAATTGTAAGTTAGCAAAACAATCTAATAACACACAGAACTTCATACAGAAGTAACATTACATGATTATATTATTTTCATTATTTTCATCTCCTTATCTGTTGATATCGAACATGGTAAGTTTGTGAATAACGTGTAATTATTAAACAGGAACTATATTCCAACTACTACATGACCCAAAATAAAGAACATATTTTAGGAAATTATAAACACAATTTCATATTGCTAATATCTATTTAAAAAATACTATAAAAATTTTACTATATTTTAGTGCTAATTTTTAATTGAAAAGTAGTACTAACTATTATTTTGGGACATTTAATGCTTAGTCCCTAGGATCTATGTACAATTTGCACTTGGTCGACCTTATTTTTCTATGCCAAAAGTCCCTATCTAATTAACATATTTTCTTAGGAGTGCGGATAAGAGAAGGAAAAGTTTTTGTGAATGCTTAATATAGTGAGGGACTTTTTGGAACAAAATAAAAAGGCTTGGACTAAGCATGAAAACTTTTCGACAAATAATCCGTTATTTTATATTAGTGCAAACTTTCCTCATGTTAGTTCGAGCACTTTTTTAATATCTTTTGTGCCAACTTTTAGTAGGAATTTAAACCATCAAATATTATTTTTTATAAAACTTGAAATAACTATTTATACTTTTTAACTTAAAAAACAGTACTCATTTTTTATTTAAAAAAAATTAAACCAATTTTATTACAACTAAAAAGTTTATTAACATCTAGTTATTTAAAAATAAATTTAAAAAAAAAAAACTAAAAGTGCAACTAATATCGATTAAAATTTATAGTATATATATTAAATGAGCAAAATAGAAACATTCTGAAAAAAAGTAGAAGAAAACATCCAAAAAGGAGTTGTGTCCGAACAGATAATGATGGGAATCCCATATTAGTTTTCCTTTTATTTTAGTTCTTTTATTTCTTTTATCTCTTTTAATTGGTCTCCAAGCATATTTGGGAATAATTAGATATATTTTTGTCAATATTCGTCATTTTTAATCTTTTAAGTAATTACTTGGTATACGTATGTACTCCTTATTTGAGGACATTCATCCATTTTTTAATATAAGAAATTCTTAGTCTCTCTCTAGAGCTAGTGTTTGTTTTGTTTTGGACATTTGACATGTAGTTTACGTCAAATTAGTATCGTCAAATTAGTATCAGAGCAGGTGCACTCCAACATTGATGTATTGGTGTACTGGTATATCGGTGTGTAAAATAATCAACAAATTGTACACTACATTCTCAATGGCCCCGAATAAATCGAATTGATACCAAGAAGAAATTAATCAAGAATTGATGTGAAAAATGGAAGAAATTGCACAAAACAACAACAATTTGATGCATTCTACAACTCTTCTCCAAAATCCAATCACCCACCACCACGAATGAGCCACCAAAATCCACCCCACATAGGCTCGGAAAGTTGGTCATCGACGAAAAATCAGCGACGGACAGCCGACACTAATCGGAAGTTCCAGCCTCCTCGGCATAAGCGGAAATCCTACCCTCCTCGACTACCCGCTCGGCCATCAACACCGACCCGCCTCCGTGGAATGGCCTGAAGCCCTCAACCCCGTCAAATTTGCCGACCCCCTCGGCAGAAAGTCAGAGAGGCCGCTCTCCTCGAAAAAACAGCGAGTCCCGACTGGCGTTGTGAGCGATCCGACCCCAGTGATCCCTACCCAAGCCGCTATTCAAAAAATCCCGAACTCCCCGATATAAACTGCCGATCAAAACCACCCATCGGGCCAACCCGAGATGTCCGAGCCATTCAGAGAAGCAGAAAATGCTTGTTGTTCAAAAAATCCGACCCAATAGGAAAAAATATCGAGTCTCCAAACTCGTAGGCCATCACCAAGGACCCAGAAACACAACCCTACCCACCCGAACCCCCGACCCACCTGCCTTCCCTGAGAATTCCGAACTACTCGGAAAAGCAAAGACTGTCGACCACCTCGGAGTCCTCAGCCAACCAGACCTCCCCGCCTCCGGAAGAAACCCCTACCATCCCGCCCGACCCGAGAACCTTATACAACCCGCCTACCTTGAAATTTTCGACCACTCTGATCTTCCCGGATAACCCATGGAACTCGACCTCCTCGGCCAGAATTTTGACCTACCGCGAAATTGCGACCCCCTCAGACGGCCACCTGCCCCGGGCCACTTCTGACCATTCGGCCTTTTCGCTCCTTTTGACCGCCACGGGCAGCTTTATGACTCCGACGGATATTTTGCCATTTCAAGCCCCCCGATCTCTTGATCCACATTTGTTCCCCCCACCCACCCCTCCACCCTCACATCATACGCCTTCCCACCATGATCTCTCCCTACTTCATTTCGACTCCTCTTCATCCTCCGACGCCGAGGACACCCACCGCAGCGTTTTGAAGTGGATACCTCCTTCTTTGCACCAGGACTCATCTTTTCGAAACAAAGGATCTGCGGATCAGTCGCTATATTTTGGACCTCCAACCATACATTCAGCGTGATTTGGGATTACGAAAGATGCCGACCTTTATTAAGGCGGTTGAGTATGCTACCAAGGTCGAGGCTTATCACATGGCACCAGCAACTCCACCACCCTCCCGAGCTCCAGTGACAGCCCCCTCTACCACTACTCCAGTCACCTCTACTACCCCCTCATCGCCACATTAGGGTCCTGCCACATTCCGGTGCTACAATTGTGGCAACATTAGACATCGAGCTTCAGAGGGCTCTCTTCCACATCGCCGTGCCCTTTTAGCGATGGTTTAAACACCAAATCAAATTAAACTACAAGATTAAGGGTTTAAACACCAAAATCCTCAAAAACCCATTTATGGTTTAAATCTCCAAAAACTAACTATACATGCAATTTATCACATTAAATCATGATCTAGCAAGTAAGAAACTTACCTCAAGTTTGTAGTCTCGGATTTTCTTCCCGTAGCAATGATTTTCGGCTTCAATCTTCCTTTTCTCTCTCTTTTCTCCATTTCTCCCAACTATCTCTTCTCTCTCTCTCTCTCTAGGCTTATAACATGAAATGAGAAATAAAAGAGGTTAGAAGACTTAAACGGGCCTCAAACATAAATTCTCCTCATTTAAATGTTGATACACCATTAAATTGACTCGTAACTACATAATTGAGTCATAACCTGTCAAAAGTGCCCGAAACTCAAAAATACAACTTGGCACTTATTTTTACTATCTCGACTATTTCAAAACCAACCGCACCCTCTAAATTGACATCTGGAGTAACGTATAATAATTTAGGGTCCAACGTCATTTTTTAATTCATTAATTATGCTCAAATTTAAATATAAATCATAACCGTCGCTTAAAGCACGAAAACTTTTCGACAAATAATCCGTTATTTTATATTAGTGCAAACTTTCCTCATGTTAGTTCGAGCACTTTTTTAATATCTTTTGTGCCAACTTTTAGTAGGAATTTAAACCATCAAATATTATTTTTTATAAAACTTGAAATAACTATTTAGACTTTTTAACTTAAAAAAATAGTACTCATTTTTTCTTTAAAAAAATTAAACCAATTTTATTACAACTAAAAAAATTTATTAACATCTAGTTATTTAAAAATAAATTTAAAAAAAAAAACTAAAGGTGCAACTAATATCGATTAAAATTTATAGTATATATATTAAATGAGCAAAATAGAAACATTCTGAAAAAAAGTAGAAGAAAACATCCAAAAAGGAGTTGTGTCCGAAGAGATAATGATGGGAATCCCATAATACTTTTCCTTTTATTTTAGTTATTTTATTTCTTTTATCTCTTTTAATTGGTCTCCAAGCATATTTGGGAACAATTAGATATATTTTTGTCAATATTCGTCATTTTTAATCTTTAAAGTAATTACTTGGCTAGTAAGTAATTACCCTATATAAATACTTTTGTACTCCTTATTTGAGGACATTCATCCATTTGTTAATATAAGAGCAGGTGCACTCCAACATTGATGTATTGGTGTACTGGTATATCGGTGTGTAAATAATCAACAAATTGTACACTACATTCTCAATGGCCCCGAATAAATCGAATTGATACCAAGAAGAGATTAATCAAGAATTGATGTGAAAAATGGAAGAAATTGCACAAAACAACAACAATTTGATGCCTTCTACAACTCTTCTCCAAAATCCAATCACCCACCACCACGAATGAGCCACCAAAATCCACCCCACATAGGCTCGGAAAGTTGGTCATCGACGAAAAATCAGCGACGGACAGCCGACACTAATCGGAAGTTCCAGCCTCCTCGGCATAAGCGGAAATCCTACCCTCCTCGACTACCCGCTCGGCCATCAACACCGACCCGCCTCCGTGGAATGGCCTGAAGCCCTCAACCCCGTCAAATTTGCCGACCCCCTCGGCAGAAAGTCAGAGAGGCCGCTCTCCTCGAAAAAACAGCGAGTCCCGACTGGCACTGTCGGTGATCCGACCCCGGTGATCCCTTCGGTTTTTCTGACCCAAGCCACTATTTAAAAAATCCCGAACCCCCCGATATAAACTTTCGATCAAAACCACCCATCGGGCCAACCCGAGATGTCCGAGCCATTCAGAGAAGTAGAAAATGCTTGCCTGTTCAAAAAATCCGACCCACTAGGAAAAAATATCGGGTCTCCAAACTCATAGGCCATCTCCAAGGACCCACAAACACAACCCTACCCGACCGAACCCCCGACCCACTCACCTTCACTGAGAATTCCGAACTACTCGGAAAAGCAAAGACTGCCGACCTCCTCAGAGTCCTCAACCACTCAGTGGGAATTCCTCTCTGAGTTCATGGACGAATTCTTATTGAGGGGGGCGAGTTATGGGAATCCCATATTAGTTTTCCTTTTATTTTAGTTTTTTTTATCTCTTTTAATTAGTATTCAAGCATGTTTGGGACTGATTAGGCATATTTTTGTTAATATTTATCCTTTTTATTTTTTTAGATAATTACTTGACTAGAAAGTAATTGCCCCATATAAATACCCATGTACTCCTCATTTGAGGACATTCGTCCATTTTTTAATATAAGAAATTCTTAGTTTCTCTCTCGAAGTTGGTGTTTGTTTTATTTTGGGCCTTTGACGTGTAGTTTACGTCAGATAGCCTCGTGATTATTCTATTTGCAGAGATGTCCTCTATTTATTTTTAAGAAGTCATTTAAGTAGGCAGTGATGTAAAGTCATTTTGGCCTCTTTCTTCCCAATAATTGTGTATCAGCCGAGATTAAACAAAATCACCAACATATAACGGTACACCCGATATCTCGTTAGTATCTAATGATTCAACCCACACAGACAAGCCTCGTATCGTGACTTGGTGTCATATCGTGGACCTAAGAGACCGAGTCAACTTAGTCGAGATTTTGAACCATGCATTAGGTTCAAACAAAAACAAAAAGGATAAAAAATTGAGTCTTAAAAAATTCTTAAGTTTAAACTCAAAAACAAAAGAGTTGCATTTGAACAGGTAGCCTCATGATTGTTCTATTTGCCTCTCTGTTTGTATCTAATAATAAGTTATTTAAGTAGGTGTTGGTGTGGATGTGATGAAGATAGTTGAAAAAAAAAAGGGGGGGGGGGAAATGTTAGCACTCATTTGAATAAGGTCAACAAATTGGTTGGAGTCACGAGCTAAAAATTATATGAAATTTGTCACTTTAGAAAAGGCGTCTCAAGTAGAAAACATTACATCAATAAATGACACTTGTATTCTATGCCACATAACAAGAACACGCCAGCTTGTTAATGCTTCGTGAAAGAATAAGACGTTGAAGGGAAGATTGAAAAAAATAAGTTACCGTTAGGCAGAGCGTGGCTTCTTGGCAATGTACTGTGTCATCAAGTCATCGAGTAAATTGGGTCCTTTGGGATGTTCATACCTAGAAGAGAAAAGAATTCCAGAATTAAGTCTTATTATAGGAGGACTTAAAAACATCTCAAGTGGATAGAAGAAAAAAAGGAAAAAAAAAGTTACTACTTCATGAAAAGAGCATTAGAAAAAATAGAATAAAAAGAAAAACACAAACACAGGGCTTCATAAGTTGTTGTTTTAAGTTGTAGTAAAAACAAGAACACATTGGGCTATAGCAAAAAGAATCTAACAGAGTTATGGATGGAATGTTAAATTGTATAACAGAGTTAGAAGTAAAACAAGTGAACATACACCAAGATATTCTCAACGACCGAGAAATCAGTCCTGACGAGATCAAAAAAGCAAGGGTCATATTCGAATAGGTGATGATGCAGTAGCTTCACATCCAAGAAGCCTTCTCCATGGGTTTGCAGCCTTGTCACGCGAAGGATGGCAAATTGAACTGTGTCATAATCAGTGGAAAAAAGAATTTCTTTGTCATCCTCACCTAACTCGCGGATGAATGCAGTCGGGGGGAAGGGAACCATGTCAAGATCAGTGGGAGGAGAACAAAAGCCATCACAACAAAAGCAGTGACGGTGTGTGGAGGAGGAGGAATCCTCATTAGGAGTTACCAGGTGAAGCCCAAGTTTGACAGAGTCGAATATCTGGTGCTGTTTTGGAAGATCCCATCCGTTAGTTGAACTAGGGTCGTATAGGTAAGCAACTAGGCCCTCTCTCCTAGTAAAAGCAATGACCAACACTTCTTCTCCTGGTTTCCAGTTGCGTTCAAGAAAGCAACCGTTTGCCAAAACAAAGGGAAAGGGCACCCCGGCTAACTGATACCGCTCTATAATCAGGGGATCCTGGTGCCATTTCCGGTCATTGACATCGTAAAAGAAAAAATAGCCACCGGATGCAATACTCCTGAGATATATTCTGCGGCCCAAGGCATAAACATTATAGAATGCTAAGCAATTAAAAGGCCGTGGACCATCGCGAGTCTGTGCAAAGTAAGGAGGGTCTTCCAGCGCCTCCCACGTGTTGGTGGGAGGATGGTAACACTCGAACTGTGGAGATGGAAGCTCCCGTGTATGCGTATAGGTATACGGGTCACGGCCGAGTAGGTATATTTTGTCATCGATATTGAATACGATAGGATGGGGCTTTCCTGCCATGATGGCACATTTTTTAGACTGTATAAGCGTTGGGCCGAATGGATTTGAGGGATCCAACTTGAACAGAAACTGATTGAGATTCAAGCCATCATTATCATCATAACCTTTAGAACGGAGACGAGTATAAGCATCGTCAGAATGGCGATCGGAGACACGAGTATCACCATCATTATTATCATAACCTTTAGAACGGAGATGAGTATCAGCATCGTCAGAAAGCGATCGGAGAAATGAGTATCACTATCATCATCATAATTACCTTTAGAACGGAGATGAGTATCAGCATCGTCAGAATGGCGATCGGAGACATGAGTATCATTATCAGTATCAGAAGCAGACGGTGAATAATCAGGACGAAAAGCAGGAGGAGGAAGACGAATTGGAAAGTATTCTCCCCCGACCAAATAGAATTTGGAATCGAGGATAAAAGAGCCCATTCCAACGGGGATACCGTGTTTCCAATAATCGACTCCTTTTATCATCTTTTCTGTGGGGGATTTTTGTGAGAGATCGTCGACACTAATCCGGCATAAATGTGTCCTGAAAACTATGTATAAATGTTTCTCCTGGATTTCCATCTCTACCTCTCTCGCTCGACTCTAGGGTTTGCCTCTCGTACTCCGGAACAAGATCTTCTACCGTTTATGTATATACTAGTGGTGACCCGTGCATCGCACGGTGAGGTGTAACACGTTCTGAATTATTTATTTAAATATATATAAAATAATATATAATTATTATCTGTATTTAAGATAAAAGATCGTAACTATAACCGTGAGCACATGTGGCCAGCCTTTTGATCTCATCGTTTACGTATCATACGGTTCAAACTTTATGTATATAAGTATTCTTCTTATTATTTTTTTATTTATGAGCATTGATAATGTTAATTAATTTGATATTTTTTTTAATATTTTCGTATGTAAATCATTTCATTACATAATTTTTTTTAATATAAATAAATATGGTACTTTACTTATGTTATTGACACACTTTAAAATGTGTGGTGACCCATGAGATGCACGGTCGTGTGTAACGCGTCTTGAAATATTTTATTCAAATATATAAATTAAAATATAATTATCATCAATACTTAAAAAAAAGATCTTAGCCATAACAATGAGCATGTAAATTAATGTAATTTAATTCTACTTCTACACGTTACTTAAGTAAAAAAACCTAATTTATTATATATTTCTCAAAGATAATATCAATCTTTTGTTTGGTGAACTGTGTAGCTGAATTCATTTAACCAAACACCTAATTTGCAAATGATATATTTCTTTGTTTCCCATTGTCTCAATGCCACATCTCAAATACATTACTTGAATTTGAAAAAATATAAATTAAGGAAAGTTACCAATTATCATTAAGCTACTCATGTAAAATCAGTTAAAGAAGAGAAGGAGATGAAAACAAACAAACGAACATAAAAGCTTTCATATTTGTCGAGGCCCAAACACATAAAAAAATTAGACGTGATAGTAATATTATAAAAATTAACAAAGATGTTTAAGGAATAAATTTAGCCACATAAACTTACATAATGGAGAGCCCTCTTATAAATACAAAACGCGGACAAAAGCCATGTATACCACGTTTCCCAAACCAAAACCCATTTACATCCCCACAGACACAGAAAACAAAAACCTTAAACCACATAAAATTACATAATGGAATATAAACTTACATAATGGAGAAGCAATAACTATCATTCGTGTGACTGGGACTTTGTGGAAGGTGGATTGTGGAAGGGGAGAGACATAGTAGAGGTGGGGCGAGAGGTGAGAGCGATTTTGTGGGAGATAAGGTAGTTTTGAAATAAAACGTGCATGAGTGATTTAAGGGGCAGTTATTCAATTATGTGGGAGAGAGTTTGGAGGGATTATGGCGGAGAGAGTTCAAAATTAAAAAGATACGTGTAGAGGGAAGTTAAATATTTATAAAAACAGTTATTTTTTAAAATGATTTTTATAAATATACATAAAAACTTATTTTAACTGTTTTTTAAAAAGAAAAAAATAGGTATAATAATAGGTAAAAAGTTTTATATATATATATATTATAAATACACATAATAGCTGCTAAAAAACAGTTATTTTTTAAAATATATACAAAAATAGTTTTTAATTTTTTCAATGTTTTTATAAATATATATAAAAATAGTTATTTTTCAATATGTTTTATAAATATATATAAAAACTGTTTTTTTAAAAAAATAGGTAAAATAATAGTTACAAAGTTTTGTAAATATATATAAAAACTGTTTTTTATAAACATCTATAAAAACTGTTAAAAAAGAGAAAAAAAACTGCTATTTTTTAAATATATATCAAAACTGATATTTAGTTATGTTTTATATATATATATATATATAAAGTCATTTTTCAAAATGTTTTTTTATAAATATATATAAAAAATATTTTTAACTTATTTTTATAAAAAAAAAATATGTAAAATAATAGTTAAATTTATTTACAAATATTTATAAAAAAAAAAATTTCATAAGTACACATAAAAAAATATTTTTTAGCCATTTTGACCTACACAAAAAAGAAAAATGCATACATGTTAGTGATAAAGCAATAACCAAATCAAGTTAGGCGACAAATGTACAAAACGGGTAAAACCTCTGGTTGGGTAATTTGTCGAACATATAGTGTGGAAGGTATGATATGTCTTTGGTGGTGATGTTTAACGGCTAAATCTTTCCCAGATTTTTTTTATGCCAACAAACATTAACAAAAATTTGTGTTAAAAAAACAACAAATAATATGAAAATATAGATTGCAACTATAAATTTCTACAACTTAATCAACTATACCTCTCTGATCAAACCACATCATCATCCAATGAAGTCATTTTCCATGGATTTCTGGTGGTCGTTAGCGGTTTTCGATAACGATGGCAGTGGTATTTCCAACCCTTGTAATCGTAACCCATTTAAAAATGAAAGAATGCTTCACAATGGAAGCATTTATTTGTAAGGGTGGATTGGTGCATAGGTGGTTATTTACATAGTAAACGTGCTAAACTGTCCTGAGATCGTGGGATAGGGTTACGGATTTTGTTAGTATGAGAAACCCACGCGTGAATTTTTTTGAAAATTAAAAGCTCAAAATTCTGAAAAATTAGGGATGGGTTTTTGGAGCCTTCCCAACGTTCCAACTACATACGTATATATAATAAGATACACGACAATAACGTAACAATCAATTATCTTTTTTTTTATTTTATTTTATTTTTTATTTAGAAAACAATCAATTATCTAATGCGCCTTTGTTTTTGTATTTAGAAAAATTGATTTAAATGATATTTTTAAAATTGACAAACATATATATATATATATATATATATATATATATATATATATATATATATATATATATATATATATATATATAGAGAGAGAGAGAGAGAGAGAGAGAGAGAGAGAGAGAGAGAGGGGGGATCTAGTGCAGACCTAGTATGCGGACTAGCTACCGTCCAAAACTTACCTAAGGACCACTTTTGTTTTTATATGTTTTCGTCTTTTTCTAAAGTTTTAGGGAATAGAATTTTATACCCCAATGATTTCTAAAGTCTTTTAAGCTTATTTTAACGCTTAATTAATCTGGAAGTCTAATTGTAG
This sequence comes from Sambucus nigra, assembly GCA_949130495.1. Classification (NCBI taxonomy): domain Eukaryota; kingdom Viridiplantae; phylum Streptophyta; class Magnoliopsida; order Dipsacales; family Adoxaceae; genus Sambucus; species Sambucus nigra. The sequence goes on from OX422220.1 coordinate 406,713,243, forward strand.
AAGTTTCAGGACTACTGCTACTTCTCAGACTTATCCGCACCAGAGTATTACTGATATATATATATATATATATATATATATATATATATATATATATATATATATATATATAGAGAGAGAGAGAGAGAGAGAGAGAGAGAGTTGGTCTTCTGAACTATTATCAGAATGGTATTCTTCTAAATCATAGGAAATTCCCTTTCCTTTGAAGTCTTTATTTTCTTGCAATCTTTTGGCTATATTTTTATCAATATCTTGATAATATGTTTTAATATCTAAGTCTATTTGAGCATCATACTGGCTAGTATAAATTGCTCTAAACCTAGTTCTCCAACAGTCTTCATGGTAGTGTAATTGACAAATAATACAAACCATAAATAATTATGTTTGTATAATCTCAAAGTATTCTACACATCTAAAGTCTTTCTTGCTACATTTCATTTCAAATGTGCAATAATGTCTTTCATCAAAGTAACATCTAGGTATATATGTTAGTAATTCTGGATTACTAAGTGTCCATATTTTCTTTAAAAATTGGCTTAATATACACTTATACCAAGCTTCTTCAAAGTATATATATTCATTATCTAAATCGTCTTGATTAACTTGCATCATATATAAATCTTGAGAGTCTTCGTACTCATCAGTATCACTATAGTCTTCTGAATCACTATCTCTATATGCACTATAGATACTAGTATTGTCATCATCTTCTATGTCTGATATTTCTATAACATATAAGATATCTAACTCTTCTTGATCTGCATAGTCTAATATTGTATTAATAATCTTAATACTTTCTTTATCTTTCTTATTAGGGCAGTCTTTAGCAAAGTGTCCTTCTTTGCCGCAAGTCCAACATTCTTTGGTAGCAGTCTTAGATTGAGCTACGTCCTTCTCCTTTCTATAATTAGGAACCTTCTTATACTTACTAGTATTTTTCTTAAAATATCTTCTTTGGTTAAATCTATTCTTTTTAGTCTTAGGATTCCTTTCTCTAAAGGTAGTAGATTGTCTAAATTTATACTTCTTTGGAAATCCTAAAGGTCTAGTTTTAAAGTTCTTATATTTCCATTCTACTTTCTTTTTTAATTTCTTAGATTCACTTCCACATCCCCATTAGATTGGAGCGATATCTCTTTCGTCTTTGATTGGAGGGATCTGCTTGAAAGTTTCTTCTATTAACTTTCCTTGAGTTATATCACGTCTCTTTGATATGATATAGTCTTTGGCGAAATTGATTCTTTCACCAAGGGAGTTATTCTTAACTCCAACTACTCCTGGCCAATTCCTATATTCATTAATTAGGATTTATCCTATGGCTGGTATCTTTCTAAAGTATTCATCTTTTAAGGTTTCTCCAAATTCTTTAATTTAGTAATATAGTTGGTCATAATTATTGCTATATTCATTTATCTTGTCTAATTTCAAATGCTAAGGAGGTCTAACTTAGTTTTTGCTAGGTCTTGTTCATTGATTTGAGCTAGATGTCCAGCTCCAATGAATTCTGATGTGAACAATTGAATATATTCTTCAATTGATCTTTCTTCTAAGTTTTCTTTTATCTTCTTAACCTTTGCTAAGGAGTCTTCATCTGTAGCATTTCTTAAACTATCTAAGTAATCTTTTGCAATACCTCTAATGGATTGCTCTGCGTACTGCTTACATGAACTTGCATCCCATTGTTCATTAGATGCAAAACACATGTTCATCTGATTACGCCATTCATCTAAGGCCTTCTTCCTATCTTGAACATTGTCTAGGTTAAGGTATATACCTACTGGATTTATGGTTTGGCTTGCTATAGTCTTAATAGGAGTGAAACTCTTGTCACTAGTTAGAAAGTCTTTTATATAATCAGGTTTAGTCTTAACTACGGTGCTTGAGTATATAGGAATATTTATTCCTATTGGTTTACTAAAAAGTCTAGGAGCATCTTTTAGCCTACTACTACTTCCTATCTCTTATTTACTAGGCTCTACTTGTGTAGTTGGCATTGGTTTCAGGTTTCTAAGAAGTTCCTTAGTATTCTTGGATTCTTTTAATTTTAATATCATATTAAATCTTTCTCTTTCTTGAAATCTAACAGAATGACTTTTCTTAAGGTTATCTTTAAATGTCTTCATATCCAATTCTGAGGGTTCATGTCCAAAGTTTTGGATCCTAGCTTCTTCTTTAATTAATTCTTTTTGTTCAAATGATCTTCTAGGTCTAATTATCGGGGCTTGTCTTAGTAAACTAGCACCATTCTTACTACTACATTCTCCTTCTGAATGATCATTGATTATGGCTTCTCCCATATTCCTAAATCTAATTTCTTCGGTCTGGATATTCTTATTGACAATCCTAGGAGGACCAAACTGGATGGTAACATTTCCAGTGACGTCGTCTTGATTAATAAATAAATGTTTATTTTGTATAGTTTTAGTTTCTTGAAATTCTGGCAATTGCCAGAGGGTCTTAGCTTTTTCTTTCATAGGTCCAGTATTTTTAATACTGTAAGTATGATTATAGTCTGAAACATTGGTTCTAACTAAGATTTCTTCATTAAGTCTACCACTAGGAATTCCCGATTGCATTCCTTCATAAGAAATTTGGGAGAACTTCACATAACTTTGGAATTCTATATTTATATTAGCGTCTGGTATAATATAGTCTTCATAGCCACTAGCATATAAGATTAACTTAAAATGTTTGACTGTGTCTATGGTTACTCTAAATGTCGTAATGACATAAAGTATCCTATATTGTCTAATATTTCTAATTGGGTTATCCCAATAAGGCTTTTCTCAAAATCTTTCCATCTTTTATCTACTAAACAACATAATATCTTGATATTATTCTGGAGTCTATGTAATCCTTGAATTTTTGCTTGAAAGAGTCCAAAGGTTAGGAATTGGAACTTTCTATCAGTTCCTCTAGATCTAAGCCATTCCGAGTCAAATACTTGGAGCTCAGTATAGGATTTGTCTAACACATGATTTCTATAATGGTAGGTCATGTTATAATTGGGAGTCTTAGGAGTAGCACCTTCTTTAAACAAATCTATATATCTAACGGCAGAAAGTTGTCCATTATGAATGGAATCCTCAACAATCTTCCAATCAACTTCACCCAATTCCTTCCATTGGAGAGGATTGGTGAAATTTCTTTCTTTCCACCATGTCCTAACAATGGAGGATGAATCCTTAAGTATTTAGAGCATATGGTTACTCTGTCCAATATTTGGGATAGAGCTAACTATCTTATTAGTCTTATCTAATCTGTCATTTATGACACGTCTACCTATGGTATTCCTTTCTCTAGTTTCTATAGGAGGGGTTCTCTAAATTTACAGGTGGTTACCTGTTTTTGTTCCAGTCTCTTTTTAATTCTTTCTAAGAAGTCTGAATAATCTTTTTTGTCTTTTTATCTGATTAAGGATTTCTTCTTTAAAATTCTTATTTTCTTTTCTTGTCTTCTCAGAACTTTCTTCACTATGTCTAGCTAGAGAATTAACAATGGTTTTACCAACATTAGTAATATAGTCTTTTATTTCATTATCTTTTTCTTGTTGATGCATAGTTCTAACTTCTATGGCTTCTACAGTCTTTCCTATTTAATCTAAACGAGTTAGAATAAAAGGAGAGTCTATTTCTGCTTGGGAAGGTTTATTATATACGGCCTTAATTTCGTTTATAATTTCTCCGTATTTTTCTTCTACTTGGGCCATGTTTAGTCTTAGTTCATTAATAATATTATCCATCTTGGATAAGTTATGGCTTTCCATATTATTAAGATAATTTGCTAAATTTTGTTGAAATTTAACAAAGTCTATGTAGAAGGTGGTTAATCCTTCTGTCTTAGCTTTCAAATCTAAATGCAAGTCTTTAACAAAGCTACTGTTATAGTCTTGGGTAGCAGCTATGGATGTAGAAATTAAATTTAATCTTTCTAATATAAGTTTAGTTGCTTTAGCAGCGTTACGAATCTCATTTTCATTTATCTTATAATAAAATCTATCATCATTTATCTTTTCTAAAATTCTTTGATAAAATTCTGATAAAGTCTGAATGGAGAGGTCTCTTGATACCTCATTCCAGTCTGATCTAACTATCTTCATTAGGAAGATAACTATCTAATCTAGGGATAAGCTTATCTTGTTCTTTGGTAAGTTTAATTAACTCACTGTCTTGATTTTTAATTGAGGTTTTAATTTCTAAAATGTCTTTGTTAAGGACTTCTATATGATTAGTCTTAATATTTATTTCTTATAGAACATGAACTAAGTCTATTGGGATTTGATTATCTAATTCTAGTAATCTTTTAGAGATATTTTGTATCTCTGTCTCTAAGGTTTTAGTATTTTTTATTAATTGTCTTAATATAAGGAGTATATACTTATTTTGGTCTATTATGCTATTAATAGCACTAGCTGTAACTTGTCTACTATCTGCGTGTTTGGCTGGGATATGTTCAACATGTGAACAACCGTCTATGTGTGTGGTTAAACAACCTTCTGAGTCTAAATCAGTCATGGGTATAGGTTGGTAGTCTGGGTTGGTTCTAAAAATATCTTGGTAAATGCGAGGGATAAATCCCAAGGGCATTAGAGTCTTTTTACTAAAGTCTAAAAGGAGCGTCTTATGGATCTGATACCAGAATTAGGGTTTGGTCGTGAGAAACGTGTGAGTGGCCCGATATGTGTGTTTTAAACAAAACCAATTCTTCTTCGAAAAAAGATTCAACTTTTAATTATGCACTAAACTAAGTTGTGAAAAACCCAATTCTTACTTTAAACCAGTTTTATCTTGATTAATCCTAAACATGCATCTAGAGATTAAAGCAAATAAAATAAAGTAAAGAATACTCACAACGCCGGATGTACGAGGAAAAAACCTAAAACGGAAAAACAACCTCGGACGGCCCAAGTCAGACAATCACTATGAACAATGGTTTTACAAAGACAGATTAGCCTTACACTGAGACTCGATCCCCACGGATCTTGACGCTCCTTCTGATCTTTAACCATTCTTCAATAGTGCCCACGCAGAAATTCCGTCTTCCACGATACCTGTCCACAACACACGCGTCCACGTATGTCTCGGTGTCCTCCGATATGGCTTTAATACGTCTACGATGTCGAACACGATGTCCGTCGCTTCTTCACCGCAAAACCCTTTGTGTTCAATGTGTAGAACAAACAACTTTGGTACAACAAGATCACATAAACATATAAGAATGATATCTCGGCTCTTTGCAAACTCTAAGGATATGTTTAAGACTTTTAAACCTTAGAAAACATGTGCAAAACAAGTTTCTGGTCGAATATTGTTTTCCAGAATGCACACCTTTCGAAATTATGATGAAAACACCGTTTAAATAGGATTTAAACGCCGCCTCCAAAAACGTGTCGTTCGAACGACTTAAGCTTGTTGTTCGCGTGACATTGTATCTCGTTCGAACGAGATCCAATGTCGTTCGAGCGACAGCGCGAAAGTTTGACTTTCTTTGACTTTCTGATTAAAACGTCTCTTAACAAAGAGATTCAAATTATTCAAACTCTATTTCGAGCTTATCATCATAAAACGAAGTGTAAACCTTTTAAAACTGAGAAACGTGTGTGCTCGCGTTCAAATGATCAAGTTATATATAAAATACCTTTTAACACAAACAAACCCTAAACATGCAGCAGTATGTGATTGAATAAATTGATAATCTACGCAAGAACATTCAAACACATGCAATTAAGGAAAAATCCCCCTCAGGGGCAAAACCATTTATTTTCACTATAATTTGTAAGAAAACGGCTTACAATCGGATTACAATGAAAATACAAGTTGACTAAGAATTACCCTCGGGTATCGAATTCTGTAGTCGCGGCTGGAATTATCCCTTTCCAGTAGGGCTACAATGAAGAAGAAGAACGGTCTCCTCCACAAGGGTTGAACAAACCAAAGTTGTGTTCTTGGGTTGCTTAAAGGATTCACAAAGGTTTGACAATGATATGTGAATTAAAACATGAGTCTTGGAACTCAAGAATATGAAGACTAGATGTATTTGGACTCTCAAATTCGTCTCCTAAAGTCTTGCAAAACAACTCTCCCGAAGTTGGTATTTATAGGAAAAACTGATGAAGAGACCCACGATTTTAAAACACTGAAATCTTATCCAGCGTCAGGTACACCGAACCGGTTCGGGTACCCCTGCAAACCGGTTCGCCCCTCCGAACCGGTTTGGGTCAGGGTTCGGGAAAGTGTGCTGGAAAAAGTCTTTAAACACTTAGAAAAATTTCCAGACTTTTCAATGAACATATCTCCATTTTCAACGGGCCATAACTTGTTCACCGTAGCTCGGATTGAGGTATCGTTTCTTCCAGTATCTTTGTTGCGACAAGCTCTTCAACTTTCCAGTTGATCGGTCCTCTGGACGGTGGCTATAAAATTACCAATTTGCCCTTGAACATCCCTATCATGCCTTGTTTCACTGATTTGACTTCTCTTGCGTTCCACTTGCATTACGAGCCTAGAATCAAGGAACGTGAAGTCGTTGATGAAGATGAGGAACACATTAGTGGAGATAATGCATGCTTGATTCCCGGAATTCGGATATAGGCCGTCATGTGAGTTCGTGAGGTGACGTGCAAAATGTAGCGGCATACGACATAAATAAATGAAACATTTCGGACATGAGAAAAATGTCCTTACAAATCTCCCCCTATGTCTATGCCGGTACATACATAAAAAATCCGAATTATCAAATATGAAATTGCCTATACAAATCTACCCTCCCATGAACCCAAAACTGGAAAAGGTACAAATGAATAGTCTTCATCGTTTGTTCTTCAATTCTTCAGGAATCTCAAAACTTTTCTCATCAGGGTGTGCAACATATAGATCTGCAATCTTCATACCTGCACACATGAGACAAAGCAAAATACCAAGTGACATATCGAGTTTGAAATGATGAGATAAACATATATATAATCAATTTATGAGCAAACTCAAATTTCAAAAGCTCCCCCATAATAAGATAATTCATTCTCCCCCTTTTTATGATGTCCCCAAATAGACAAATGAGAGAAATAAATTAAATAAGCAAGTGCGGGGTGTCACTAGGATAAAAACACACCATGAATAGACAGAAAGCAACCAAGTCGATGATAGCGTAAATGAAGTGGTGTGATCAAATTCGATAGGAAAATCAAGGGATATAACCCACTAGATAGGGTTCATTGTTATACGCCTCTGGATAGGGAGTACGGAAGTCATCGTACACCAAGGAACTGTCTCCTTTAGAGACAACTATAAACTTTAGCAGCTTTTTATTTATATCCTCCAAGCTGGCGGGCGAGGGGCTGGATGGCTTCAGCATTATTACCACCGAGGTCGTTGAGGCTGGTACGCTTGCTCCTTGGCCGACTGTTACAACTGGAGCCACCGAAGTTGCTACCCCACTCTGCAGCACTTCCCCCATTATCACGGGTGGGACCGTGGTAGGACACGCATCGCTTGAGGGTGGTGAAACAGTGGGTAAGGCGTTATTAGAAGCAGGCATTGCCACCCCTCTAGTAACATTGGGAGCTCGCCGTTGGCGGTGTAGTAAAGGGATTCGCTCCCATGGTCCCCCCAACATTGCTTGGGTTGTCGGAGTTTTAATGAACTCTGCGAATAAACCCATCAGCCTCTGTATTTGCTCCTGACCTATTCCTCCTTGTGTGGCCATCACCTCTACCATACCAACACCGGGTGCTCTAAGCTCCGTCCATGTCGTTCCCGCCCCATTAGGTAGCGCAACGTTATTTGCCTCTTCTTCACGCTATATGGCGTCGAAGTCAATGACTCTAATGGTATTATCCGCTGGCTTCTTTTCAAAAGAGAATACCCTGCCAGCGGAGTCGCTAAATGTAAGATATGGGTTCTTCAAATATAGTTAGTATTAAGTGAGGCGTAACCCCTTATCAAGATCAGGATTAACACCGTTATATATAAAACATGGGCAGTAGCCACAGGTAAATCAGAGGTAAGTAGATTTAATGTTCAGGCTTGCATTAAGGAGCATATTAACACAGAAGACATATGGAAAGCATAATAAATGAATGTGACCAGTAAGTAGCGTGGTCGGAGGAGAATGAATAAGCACTCCAGGCACAATAAAGGCAAGGCAGGAACTTCAAGCTCAGTTAATGCCCAATCATGAGCGTATTAAATGTGTATGGGGGGTAATGCTCTCATAATGATTATCGGGTGTGAGGAAATTTGGGCAGCAGTTCTAGGCTCAGAATGCTATCCCCTCTGATTTGTTTATATGGTCTATTTATATGGGGGTGAGGCCGCTCGAGTCATCCTGCCTTCGATCTGCCTGATAGGGTGCATTAAATGCATAAGATATTGCATTCAATGCATGGGATCTGATAGTTTTGGCGGGAAACCATTCTATTAGCTGGAAGTATTATGGGAATTAATAAAGGATGTGACCCGCCAACTTGAGGCTTACTCTAAGATGGCTAGATGGTCAGGTTTGGTGAACTTAGACCTGCCATCCTAAGGATAAATCCACTTGAGTGTTATATTCTTGAGTCCCTAAATGTCAGACGTCATGACATCAGAAAGTTGTTCAAACAGTGATACATGTTAGGTATCTAGTCACAACAGTTAGACGGGCTGGCATCCAAGGTACCTCGAGGAGGTAACCTCGAGGGGGCAAGTATTGAGGGAGATCAGGTACCTCGAGGAGGTCCACTCGAATAAGTAAGCAATGAGTAGGCTCAAGTGACATTTATTCTAGATGAAGTTTTGCCCAAGTGTGCCAGGAGGGTTGGTAATAATTCCCAATGTTGCCTTGTTCTCAATCCTCCAAACCATGTCCTTGCGAAGTTCCCAAGAGGAAATTGCTTGATAGAGCATGAAAGCTCTCCCATGCCCTTCCATGCATGGTGCCTCGTGGGTACCAAACAGCCTCACTCGACATGTACATTCATAAGATAAAATACATAATACAACATTTTATTTCTTGTTACAAACTATTGTCATCCAGGTGACTTTCTTTTACGGGATGGGTCCTTCGAGCCACTTACTGTGAAGAATCTTCGAGGTGGGTAATTCGAGACACTTATGGTGAAGAATCTTCAAAGTGGGTTTGTGGGACATCCTTCCTTCTCCTTCTTTGTGAACAAACCAATATGCTCGACTAAGTTAACCACTCGTTGGGGGGGGGGGGGGGGGACACCCTATATATATATATATTGCATGTGTAATTCGCAATAAAATTATATACATACATGAGTTGATAATATTTTTTAATACCTATGTACTATATGTATATTTTATATTATTCCATACATTAATAATACATGTATAAAACTATATATAAGCAACATGTATCTATTCATAATATTATTTAACATATGGATCTTAGTATATAATATAATTTAATAATATAAATATACGTAATTTTGTGTACATGTGCATATATATTTTTTATTTATAAGAATTACACACTTATTAATGTACTATGTAAATATATTTTAAGGTATAAATGCATTAGAACATTAAGAATGAATAATTCAATAATTACTCAACATACTCTCTCTAACTTTCTCTGTTTATTCTCCCGCCTTATCATAAATTTGGTGACTTTTACCCTCTCTCTTAAATATAATCCCTTCATATCTTTTTTCTTCAAGTCCCACTACCCATACGCTTTAATACTTCATATCCTTGACTAAGAATTACCCTCGGGTATCGAATTCTGTAGTCGCGGCTGGAATTATCCCTTTCCAGTAGGGCTACAATGAAGAAGAAGAACGGTCTCCTCCACAAGGGTTGAACAAACCAAAGTTGTGTTCTTGGGTTGCTTAAAGGATGCACAAAGGTTTGACAATGATATGTGAATCAAAACATGAGTCTTGGAACTCAAGAATATGAAGACTAGATGTATTTGGACTCTCAAATTCGTCTCCTAAAGTCTTGCAAAACAACTCTCCCGAAGTTGGTATTTATAGGAAAAACTGATGAAGAGACCCACGATTTTAAAACACTGAAATCTTATCCAGCGTCAGGTAGACCGAACCGGTTCGGGTACCCCTGCAAACCGGTTCGCCCCTCCGAACCGATTTGGGTCAGGGTTCGGGAAAGTGTGCTGGAAAAAGTCTTTAAACACTTAGAAAAATTTCCAGACTTTTCAATGAACATATCTCCATTTTCAACGGGCCATAACTTGTTCACCGTAGCTCGGATTGAGGTATCGTTTCTTCCAGTATCTTTGTTGCGACAAGCTCTTCAACTTTCCAGTTGACCGGTCCTCTGGACGGTGGCTATAAAATTACCAATTTGCCCTTGAACATCCCTATCATGCCTTGTTTCACTGATTTGACTTCTCTTGCGTTCCACTTGCATTACGAGCCTAGAATCAAGGAACGTGAAGTCGTTGATGAAGATGAGGAACACATTAGTGGAGATAATGCATGCTTGATTCCCGGAATTCGGATAAAGGCCGTCATGTGAGTTCGTGAGGTGACGTGCAAAATGTAGCGGCATACGACATAAATAAATGAAACATTTCGGACATGAGAAAAATGTCCTTACAAATCTCCCCCTATGTCTATGCCGGTACATACATAAAAAATCCGAATTATCAAATATGAAATTGCCTATACAAATCTACCCTCCCATGAACCCAAAACTGGAAAAGGTACAAATGAATAGTCTTCATCGTTTGTTCTTCAATTCTTCAGGAATCTCAAAACTTTTCTCATCAGGGTGTGCAACATATAGATCTGCAATCTTCATACCTGCACACATGAGACAAAGCAAAATACCAAGTGACATATCGAGTTTGAAATGATGAGATAAACATATATATAATCAATTTATGAGCAAACTCAAATTTCAAAAGCTCCCCCATAATAAGATAATTCATTCTCCCCCTTTTTATGATGTCCCCAAATAGACAAATGAGAGAAATAAATTAAATAAGCAAGTGCGGGGTGTCACTAGGATAAAAACACACCATGAATAGACAGAAAGCAACCAAGTCGATGATAGCGTAAATGAAGTGGTGTGATCAAATTCGATAGGAAAATCAAGGGATATAACCCACTAGATAGGGTTCATTGTTATACGCCTCTGGATAGGGAGTACGGAAGTCATCGTACACCAAGGAACTGTCTCCTTTAGAGACAACTATAAACTTTAGCAGCTTTTTATTTATATCCTCCAAGCTGGCGGGCGAGGGGCTGGATGGCTTCAGCATTATTACCACCGAGGTCGTTGAGGCTGGTACGCTTGCTCCTTGGCCGACTGTTACAACTGGAGCCACCGAAGTTGCTACCCCACTCTGCAGCACTTCCCCCATTATCACGGGTGGGACCGTGGTAGGACACGCATCGCTTGAGGGTGGTGAAACAGTGGGTAAGGCGTTATTAGAAGCAGGCATTGCCACCCCTCTAGTAACATTGGGAGCTCGCCGTTGGCGGTGTAGTAAAGGGATTCGCTCCCATGGTCCCCCCAACATTGCTTGGGTTGCCGGAGTTTTAATGAACTCTGCGAATAAACCCATCAGCCTCTGTATTTGCTCCTGACCTATTCCTCCTTGTGTGGCCATCACCTCTACCATACCAACACCGGGTGCTCTAAGCTCCGTCCATGTCGTTCCCGCCCCATTAGGTAGCGCAACGTTATTTGCCTCTTCTTCACGCTATATGGCGTCGAAGTCAATGACTCTAATGGTATTATCCGCTGGCTTCTTTTCAAAAGAGAATACCCTGCCAGCGGAGTCGCTAAATGTAAGATATGGGTTCTTCAAATATAGTTAGTATTAAGTGAGGCGTAACCCCTTATCAAGATCAGGATTAACACCGTTATATATAAAACATGGGCAGTAGCCACAGGTAAATCAGAGGTAAGTAGATTTAATGTTCAGGCTTGCATTAAGGAGCATATTAACACAGAAGACATATGGAAAGCATAATAAATGAATGTGACCAGTAAGTAGCGTGGTCGGAGGAGAATGAATAAGCACTCCAGGCACAATAAAGGCAAGGCAGGAACTTCAAGCTCAGTTAATGCCCAATCATGAGCGTATTAAATGTGTATGGGGGGTAATGCTCTCATAATGATTATCGGGTGTGAGGAAATTTGGGCAGCAGTTCTAGGCTCAGAATGCTATCCCCTCTGATTTGTTTATATGGTCTATTTATATGGGGGTGAGGCCGCTCGAGTCATCCTGCCTTCGATCTGCCTGATAGGGTGCATTAAATGCATAAGATATTGCATTCAATGCATGGGATCTGATAGTTTTGGCGGGAAACCATTCTATTAGCTGGAAGTATTATGGGAATTAATAAAGGATGTGACCCGCCAACTTGAGGCTTACTCTAAGATGGCTAAATGGTCAGGTTTGGTGAACTTAGACCTGCCATCCTAAGGATAAATCCACTTGAGTGTTATATTCTTGAGTCCCTAAATGTCAGACGTCATGACATCAGAAAGTTGTTCAAACAGTGATACTTGTTAGGTATCTAGTCACAACAGTTAGACGGGCTGGCATCCAAGGTACCTCGAGGAGGTAACCTCGAGGGGGCAAGTATTGAGGGAGATCAGGTACCTCGAGGAGGTCCACTCGAATAAGTAAGCAATGAGTAGGCTCAAGTGACATTTATTCTAGATGAAGTTTTGCCCAAGTGTGCCAGGAGGGTTGGTAATAATTCCCAATGTTGCCTTGTTCTCAATCCTCCAAACCATGTCCTTGCGAAGTTCCCAAGAGGAAATTGCTTGATAGAGCATGAAAGCTCTCCCATGCCCTTCCATGCATGGTGCCTCGTGGGTACCAAACAACCTCACTCGACATGTACATTCATAAGATAAAATACATAATACAACATTTTATTTCTTGTTACAAACTATTGTCATCCAGGTGACTTTCTTTTACGGGATGGGTCCTTCGAGCCACTTACTGTGAAGAATCTTCGAGGTGGGTAATTCGAGACACTTATGGTGAAGAATCTTCAAAGTGGGTTTGTGGGACATCCTTCCTTCTCCTTCTTTGTGAACAAACCAATATGCTCGACTAAGTTAACCACTCGTTGGGGGGGGGGGGGGGGACACCCTATATATATATATATTGCATGTGTAATTCGCAATAAAATTATATACATACATGAGTTGATAATATTTTTTAATACCTATGTACTATATGTATATTTTATATTATTCCATACATTAATAATACATGTATAAAACTATATATAAGCAACATGTATCTATTCATAATATTATTTAACATATGGATCTTAGTATATAATATAATTTAATAATATAAATATACGTAATTTTGTGTACATGTGCATATATATTTTTTATTTATAAGAATTACACACTTATTAATGTACTATGTAAATATATTTTAAGGTATAAATGCATTAGAACATTAAGAATGAATAATTCAATAATTACTCAACATACTCTCTCTAACTTTCTCCGTTTATTCTCCCGCCTTATCATAAATTTGGTGACTTTTACCCTCTCTCTTAAATATAATCCCTTCATATCTTTTTTCTTCAAGTCCCACTACCCATACGCTTTAATAACTCCTAAAATCGCTCACATATACTCCTCATGTATTTGCATCCAGATTGCTCTTTACATCGTTGTAAAAGTATTTGCTTTACCAATTGTTTTCGGTGCACTCATGTATTCTTCGGTGCACTCATGTTTATACAATTTTGTATTTTAAATGTTTGAAAAAATGCCAGAGTGATTTTTTATTACTGTATTTTTTTGAAAAATAAACATTTATATTATTTAAATGAAAGAAAAAATATTTGCAACTGAAGATGCGTTTGTGGTGGATGGGTTTCCTTCTTATGACGTGGGTTTCCTTTTTTCGTATTTTTTTATACGGATGATGTAGTTGCTGGAAGTATAGTAGATCCTGCTGTGAAATTGCATCCATGTCTAAAACTTAGTGTTTTAATAGCTTCCAAATATGCAATTACAAATGGAAGGTCCATTGCATCCACTACATCAGATAATATTCTTAAAAATTATTGCCTATATAAAAAAAACACGGCAAATGTTGGCCATTTTATTCATTTCTTCGTTTTGTTTGGTTTAAAAAACACCATTAAACTTTGTATTACATTTGACTTTGGTCCAAAAGTGGCGTTAAAGGTCCAATACGAACTGCAGCTAAAAATCCTATTAGATGAAATGCTGAAAATAAGTCCAGTCGTCTAATGACTAAAAAAAATAATGTATAAAGTTCACTGCTCATTTTTGTGAAGAAGTCTTATAAAATATCTAAAGAGTGAATACACAGGTGCTATACTGAGTAAAAACCTCATTTGTGTCCATCATGAAACAAAGGAGCAATGAAATGTACAATGCTCACAATAGTACTGAGAGTATTCAATATCATAAACTATTTAATAAGTAGAAACATAGGGATTATGGTACAGTTACAATGCAGTAAGTGAGTGAAAAGCTCCACTTTCAAAATCCTAAAAACAGAGGAAACAGTGGAATAAACATGCAAACATCAAAATAAAAAAATGAATAAATGTTTGAAAAGTTACATAAGAAGTCTATGATTAAACGACCATCGCAGAACCTCCCTGATGGTGTTTTGAAGTAATTTTTTCCATTGGATGGGTGTAGGGGCTCGACCATCCCAACAATTAAACACCATGGATTAAACAAAATTGCAAAAAACACATAACAACTTTGATGTTTTGGATTGCATGCTGTCAAATAGATATTTAATTATTGATCTATATTCTTTCATTACATATGCTTCTTTGTGCCTTTTTAAATCCAACTTATATGAATTTTTTTATAAGTTATATTCCACCCTATTATGATGCCCAATTTCCTTCATCAAATTCATTCACATACGATTCTCTACATTGACCACGCATCGCACGGGGCTACAATCTTGCCATTCTTAAAGATAAGGATCCAAACAATATCTCCCAATCACCTTTTTCTTCCTAAGAGCTACTTATTCATCTCAAATACCTTAAAAACTCAACACCACGTAATTGTATTATATATAAACCCAAAATAATTTAAACATCACTTTCCCTCTCTAACTTCCCTCTAACCATTTCTCTCAACCTACACACAAAAAAAAAAGCCTCATTCTACCTTAAGAGCGAAAAAACTTCAGCATGCGATTCTAATACCCATTATTGTATTCTTTGAACAATGTCCATCTAAAATGCACACTAAATTGCTAGGAAATCATACCATGCAAACCCTACTGTGAAAATGTTTATAAACTGAAATGTAAACATTTTGAATGGTATTTACATAATACATTATTGCAACACCGCAAATATATTCTTTAAAATGCGAATAAAACACCTATAAATTACAAAAAAAAAAAATGGGACGCTGAACATACGGCTACCCATCACCGTAGGTGACAATCATCTTCGTTGACGTCCTGCCGTGGATAAGTATCTACGGTAAGGAGTAAATGTGGGAAGTATCTTACGGTGAGGTGTGACCATGGGTTATAAGCAGTTTTATGTTTAAATAAAAATGGCAACAACAAACCGTGGTAGTTATACACACGGTCCAAGGCAACCGTGGTATGAACAGTAACGATTTATTGCCACCATGATTTTTTGGCTACGGTTATGAGTTACCATAATTTTCTATGACTCAGTTTGATATAACCGTGGTTTACATATACGGTTATATCTCACCGGTGTTGCTCTCTTATGGTTTCTTCTAAACGTGTGTGTAAGATGTGAGTGCAGATTTAGGGAGGCGCCGCGTTGAGCGTGTTTTAGGCTTGAGCAACGTGGTTGCACCTACATATCCGTCTTTGTGGAATCAAAGCCTGCGTATTTCGTGGGTCCGTGTGATACGCCAGAGAGAGCTCAATTTTTTATGGTTTTAGTGCGTGAGGGTGACAAATCCGGCAAACCGCCTCTCAAATGCCCATATACCGTATAAAACTATGTAAATCTGCTCGTCACTATCGAATCGGTGATGGAGCTCAAAAGGTGCGTAGGGGATAAGGGTTATATTTCCTCTTCTTACTTTGCCCCCAAGACCATCATCCATCAAATGAGGGGGGAACCCTCTTTTTATAGCAAAAGTGCCTCAAGTGGGCTTGGCACATGCCATGTTATCTATGGAGCCAAGTGTCTAATATCTATGGTGTCACTTGTCACAATATATGTGGTAGTATATTAAATGAACAAATTAAATCATTTACTAGAGTATTGTCTAGTGTAACTCCTTAAACGCGGAGTATACGCAATATATTAAATCACGCGTGATAATATCTCCACCCATGTAGGGTCTGGATTGCAGTAAACCTCGATAAATAATAATCAATATTTGATCAAATCCATGGGGTTAATTACTAGAGTGTTGGTGGTTAATTCATTTTAACCCCTTTACATTTTCCCCCTAGTGGACATAGTTTGTGTGTTGATGCTTCGGCTGAGACATATCAACTATGTGTGCGAAACAAATCGTTTAGCCTGTTCGACTAGAAAAATCATCACATGACCATGTTCGATTTGTTTATCATGCGTGCATATGCGCATATCATCTGTATGTAGTTCTGAGGGCTATATTTACTTCCTCTTCTTTTCATTTTGGAGGATTATTTTGGGGGTTGCCCCCATTCCTCTGGAATGAGCATGTCTCCATAATTTTATTGTGGTTTTGAATATTTTGAACAACAAACTTTCCAGATATTCTGGCTCGAACAACCAACTGGTGGTTTATCTAAGTATAATGGATATTTTGCAATCATAAGATCCAACTGTGTCGAGAGTACTCGGTCGAGCAACCATAAAGGTCCTTTTAGGACTTCAAGCATGCTCGGAAATCAGGGTCTTTAAGCGTGCCTAGTAATATAGGGATTTAATCTCTCAAAAATAAGGCTTATGCCTAGTAATTTAGGGCTTTAAGTCTCCCTTAAGAGGGTCATGCGTGCCTAGTTATGTAGGCTATAAATCTCCCATATCTGAGGGTCAGGCGAGCCTAGTAACATAGGACTTAAATCTCCCATATCCTAGGGTCAATCGGGACAAGTAATGTTGGACTTGAATCTCCTATATTTGAGGGTCTCAAGGGCGTAGTAATGTAGGACTTAAATCTCATATATCCGAGGGTCAGGTGGGCCTAGTAATGTAGGGTATAAATCTCCCATATCCGAGGGTCAGGTAGGCCTAGTAATGTAAGTCTTAAATCTCCCATGTTCGAGGGTCAGGAGGTCCTAGTAATATAGGCTATAATTCTCCCATATCCGAGGGTCAGGAGGGCCTATTAATGTAGGATATAAATCTCCCACATCCGAGGGCCCGCCTCGGCGGGCCTAGTAATGTAAGCTATAAATCTCCCATATCCGAGGGTCAGACGGGCCTAGTAATGTAAGTTATAAATCTCCCATATCCGAGGGTCAGGCGAGCCTAGTATTGTAGGCTATAAATATCCCATATCCGAGGGTCATGCGGACCTAGTAATGTAGGACTTAAATCTCCCATATCTGAAGGTCGGGCGGGCCTAGTAATGTAGGCTATAAATCTCCCATATCCGAGGGTCAGGCGGGCCAAGTCTTATTGACATAAAATCTCCCATATCCGAGGGTCAGGCGGACAAGTCTTATTGGAATAAAATCTCCCATAATTGAGGGTCAGGCAGGCCAAGTATTATTGGCATAAAATCTCCCGTAAATGAGGGTCAGGCGGGACAAGTCTTATTGGCAAAAAATCTCCCATAACCGAGGGTCAGACGGGCTAAGTCTTATTAGCATAAAATCTCCCATAACCGAGGGTCAGGCAGGCCTAGTAATGTAGGATTTTATGAGAACTTTAATGCACCACTTTGGGCGACTTACCTAAAAACTGATAAGGTTTGTGAAAACTATAATGCACCTCTGTGGGCGACTTATCTCGAAGCTGATAAGGTTTATGAAAACTATAATTCACCTCTGTGGGCGATTTACCTTGAAGCTGGTAAGGTTTATGAAAACTATAATGCACCTCTGTGGGCGACTTACCTCGAAACTGGTAAGGTTTGTGAAAAATATAATACACCTCCGTGGGAGACTTACCATAATATTGGTAAGGTTTGTATGCGAACTCTCTATCCATGCTCCAGGTTTAAGGGGAAGTTTTTCTTGCCCCCTCTCGCAATGCTGGAAATAATGTTATGTAGATTGTGGCACATATGAGCCATCCGTTGGTTGTGCTGATCAACTCTGATATTTCTTTTGGGGGTGCTTCATCAAGGATGGCCATTCTGGGAGCGAATCTGAGCATGCTTGTCACCTACAAGTGGTACATTATACAGTACTTTTCCCCTCTTTACTTTGCTTTCTCTTTTATCTCAATATAAAGTAAAGTAAAGAAAAATATAGCTACTAGTTACAACAACATCTAAGAGTTGAAAGCATTTATATACATTTCATGGGGTATTTGCCCCCAAAAAAATAAAAAAAAGAAATCTCTTGAGCGTTTGGCTTTGACATCTGTAAGACCTGATGTAATTGCTCAAGCTCGATTTGATCATGTGCATTCAATATCTTTATTTGGAGAATACTGTCCCACCGCCACCGAGTTCTCCGTACACGCACGAGGCGTTACGCAATCGAAATCACGAATACCTCCCCAGTAGAGTCGCCAAATGTAAGATGTGAGTGCAGATTAGGGGAGGCACCGCTTTGAGTGTATTTCAAACTTAAGCAATTTGGTTGTGCCTATGTATCCATCTTTACGGAATCAAAGTCTGTGTAGTTCGTGGGTCCGTATGATACGCTGGATAGAGCTTAATTTTTGGTGGTTTTGGTGCGTGGGGGGGGGGGGGGGGCTAAATCCTGCGAACTGCGTCTCAAACGCCCATATACCGTATGAAGCTATGAAAATCTGCTCGTCACTATCGGACCCATGACGGAGCTTAAAAGGTGCGTGGGGGAGAAGGGTTATATTTCCTCTTCTTTCTCTGCCCCCATGACCATCATCCATCAAATGAGGGGAGCCCTCTTTTTATGGCAAAAGTGCCTCAAGTGGGCTTGACACATGTCATATTCTCTATGGAGACAAGTTTCCAATATCCATGGTGCTACTTGTCATAATATATGTGGTAGTATATTAAATGAACAAATTAAATCAAATACTAAAGTATTGTCTAGTGTAAGTCATTAAATGTGGAGTATACGCAATATATTAAATCGCGCGTGATAATATCTCCGCCCGTGTAGGGTCTGGATTATAGTAAACCTCGATAAATAATAAATCAATATTTGAACACATCCGTGTGGTTAATTACTAGAGTGTTAGTGGTTAATTAATTTAACCCCCTCTACAGTGGGAACACTTAAACATCTGTTTTTACTCTCACGTACTCTTTTGTTATTGCAATTGTAGGTTATATAAATGGAAAGATCGAGAAATCCTCCTACAACATTATAGCGAAAGAGGAGGTTGGAGGCGGCTAAAGGAGGTGAAAAACCAGCATCGCTGAGCGGTTGTGACAGTGAAGAAAGTAGAGGGTATTCTCCTTCACACTCATTAGATAAGGTTGCTGAGAAGGTGGTTGATGAGGTACGGGGGGATGGGGACGAGGATGAGGTAGCCAATGTTGAGGAGGTTCCTGAGGCAGAGGGGTTGAGAGTGATGAGGGAGTTAGTGCTGAGGTTGAGGAGGGTAGTTCACACGAGGTCGTTGAGGAGGGACAACTGGAGGCAGAAGGTGGAGGAGGGCAAGAAGATGAGACAAATGGTGAGTCTTCCTATTCGGAAGAGTAAATGCAACCGCCAACATCTAAAAAAACACTAGAGAAGAAACCTCATAATAAAATTAGCCACTCAAATTCACAACCATTAGAGGGGTGCACACCAAATAACCTCGAGTTGCTTAAAAAAATTCAGAACCATATTGCTTATTTGATATGGAATCGCAACGAGGAGAGGGGAATAATGAAATGTGTGTACCACTTAAAAAAAATCCGAGTGGGATATTGAAAAGGAGGATGAGTGGGTGGTTGAGTTGGTTAAAAAGTCGAGTTTGTGGGGATTGGTAAAACACTCGTACTCTAATAATATTACCGTATAGTTTTAGCATTAATTCCAATAAACCATTCAAATCCAAAATCAAATTTAATAGATAAAAAAAAGTTATACTAAAAAGTCCCTCACATATTTTTTAATACACATTTAGTCCAATTTTTTTACTTTATTCTAAAAAATTCCCCACCACAATAAAATATATAAAAAAGGAGCTCCGGTGAGGGTCGTCGGTGCTCCGACAGTGGGGAGTCAGGTGGGGGAGGGAGGTGGGGGTGAGTGCCGCTAGCGCGAACCTTTAAAAATAAGAAAATGTTAGTTAAATGGGTGTTTGAGGGACTTTTTGTAACAAAGTAAAACGCTTTGATTAAATGAGTATTAAAAAATGTTTGAAGTAATTTTTGGTATTTCATCCTAAAAAAATCATACATATCCGTATACCATTTTCTGCACATTCCTTATTTTTAATATCCTAATCATCCTTTCAATTTGTTATCAACTAATAACTCAGGGTGTATTACCATCACAAAAAGCACTCGAGCAAAAGAAATAATGTACTCATCATTGAAACACCTTAAACAAAATGAAAAATAACATTGTTTATAAATTGTTTTGAACCATTCTAGCTACTTTGTTTTCCATTTCTCTAGAGACAGTACCGAGTTAAACAAAATATGGTATAAGAGCACTAAGATAAGCTTCTATTAATAAACCTAATTTTTACACCTCTCAGTCACACTTCAAGCAAAGCAATACCTACAAAATTAAATAAAGAGTAATGTATGAGACTTTATTAAACTTATAAAGAGTAATTAACTCAAAAATAAAATATTGCAACAAAAGAGTCTTATTCCATGGGACCAAATAAAACTTAAGAATGTACTAAAAGTGTACATTAGAATTATCAACACCGCTAGCTACGATCGATCAAGGCCCACTTGTATAGTTTTTTTATACCAAAATTACAATAGCACAAATATGTCACGTCACAACTAACCATACCCGATGCGCGTGCAAAGGCACGATTATAAATTTGTTCAATGTGTAATAGTGTCATTCCATAATGAATAAAAACACTTAGAGCAAATTCATTTTAAAACAAAAGGAACTAAATTGAGTAAATGGAGACATATACATGTCCAACACAATGCAAGAATAAAGTGATTGCCACAAAATTGAAATTGAAATTGTAATTTATGAATGCATCAAACTCAAAGAATAAGGCAAAATTCATTATTATTATTATTATTATTATTATTATTATTATTATTATTATTATTATTATTATTATTATTATTATTATTATTATTATTATTATTATTATTATTATTATTATTATTATTATTATTATTATTATTATTATTATTATTATTATTATTATTATTATTATTATTATTATTCATGAATATGATTGAGGACATTAGATAAATTAACTACCAAGTGCTATAACAAAATACCCAAATCTTGAATACCTCTCACACACAAAAATACATTTAGAAATAAAAATATGTATTGCATTTTTCCCTACATTTATCCAATTAGTGCAAAGCATATGGAACAAAAATATAACCCCTAAAAGGAATTATATGGGGAAACAACATTCATTAATTGTAACCCAAAACAGAATTCGAAAGTATCAGTGGATAAAATCTATTGACTGAAATCTCAAAAATAAACAAAGTATGTAAAAGAGACTCCAAATATAAAACCTCCTCTTACATATCAAGAAATGTTCTTCCACCCAACATGTTAAATAATGAAAGGTGGCTTGTAAATTTCAAAGAGGTTAAAAATGTAAATATCCAGAACAAAAAATACACAATCAATTTTTAACCAATATCAAAACTATGCAAGCTCAGACCACCAATTTGTTGCTCTATAAACTCCATTAAGAAACAAAATGTCCAGATGTCCTCTCTTCTGCTACTATTAAGCTATTACGTATTTTTTTAACCAGAATTAAAATCAAACCGATTAACATATGCATATTTATATTCAAAATAGATCTTGAATGACATATAATTTACTATTACAGGCATACTTCATTGAGAGACTACTATATCTTTAATAGAACATATGCCCCTAGTAAGAATATCACATAAAAGAACGAATGCCCTAAATAATTAGAACCACTTAATTTTAAAATTCACGAAACATGTGATTACATGAGGAAAATTTGGTTATGTGTAACATCTGTATGTTTGGATTAAGTACATTGAAAACCTAAAACCCATACAATCCATATTTTAACCCTCATAAAGTGTGCAAATTTAAAAACATCCTAATAAGTATGAAATTACTCTATAAAACTGATAACTTTACTAAATTACCTAAGTACCCCTTGATGTTTTAAAATTCTCAAAATAACCCCTCAACTTTTCAAATAAGTATAATTTGACATGTACTTAACCCCTAGACTCAAACCTTATATCAAATTGAACCTTTAGACTTCAACTAGCCATATATTATAATTTCAGCCCTCATATTTCCTAAAATTATAGAAATGACCTCAAACTTTACATAAATACCCTATTTTGAACTAAATACGTATATACACTTCCAACCAATGACTAAAAAATAAATAAATGATCCAATGTCTTCAACTTATGAGGACCATGCATACATGTGAGGACTAACTTCCTATCAACTTACTTTCTTAAACTTGGGAAAAATTTACCTCCCAATTGATCAAATGCCTTCTCCCCTTCACACCTTATAATTTCCCCACGATTAGAAGCTCCAAAACCCACATATTAAGTATATCCAAAATTTAAAAATTTACATCTAAACAGTTACTATGTCATTTTATGTATTTTAACTCACTATTTTAATTCCAATTGTTTTCTGTATTGATACTTGTGGGAACCGATTTATTTTCAGCCCACAAGAGTAACCGATCAGGCCCAGAAATGGTTGAGTTATTGTCCGACCCAAATTATGTAATTGAAATATGCACATGTGTTACTTAGCATGATCAACTACCCTGGCAAAGGATCAAGTCAATCTCCCAGAATCTCGAAGAGATATTCAAGGGATTCATGATTTGCCTCATTGTATCATCTCTAGAACCATTGGGATAACAAGAACTCAAGTGCTATAAATTATAAACCCTAGCCCGGGACAAGGGGAATATAACAGACCTTCTTGAGAGATACTTAATAACAAGCATAGGCCTCTCCGTGGACGTAAGCAATTTGTCGAACCACGTATATCTTTGTGTTGTGATCTTGATTATTGTTGTTCTTATTCTTGGTGATTGTTCTCTTCTATTATTTGTGTTGTGAGATTTTTTATCATCACAATTGGCACCGTCTGTGGGAAGCGATTATTTTTCCCTGAGAAAACCTTCACCAACAAGAACCAACGATGTCTGATCATAGTAGAAACATCCATCAAGTAGGCGACATTCAGCAGTAGCCTATCCCTCCAATGGTAAGGTCTGATATTCACTATTTAAACCCAAGACTTCACCAAGAGAGGCAAGTCTCTAAAAAAAGCCAAGGGCCACCCAGGTCCACGCAGATGTATAGGTTAATTGATGCCTATGAGGCCAGACTCCAAGAGCAGGAGGAGGCTACTCGCCAATAGGAGAATAAGAATGTTTGCCTCAAAAGAGATTGGAAAGACTGGAAATAAAACTCCATCAAAATATAAAGTAATGCCACAGCCAAACTCCTAGCCCTCAGGCGAGAAAGTCTCTCAATCGAGGAAGGAGTCTAAGACGTGGCTCAAAAAGAACTGAGAGATGCCGATCAGGTGATGATCATCTCGAGTGACTATAAATGGCTCACCAATATAGTAGTCCTAGTCGGCAAAATGATGATATACGAAGTTTGGTCCGGAGAGAGATGGACCAGAACCTAACTCATCGTGGTGTCAGATCTAAGAGGGATTTAGCCAGGTGAGCTCTCAAAACTTATATGAAGTCCCCCTTTTCAAGGGCAATTGAAAAAGAAGGAACCCCGAAGAAGTTCGCGATCCCAGATTCAAAATTTACGATGGGAAGACTGACCCCATTGACCATGTCGGGAAATACAGGCAAGCCATAACTGTGTGGAACAATAACGACGCGCTCATGTGCCTTCCCCTCGAGCTTGCACGATGTGGCCCAGAAATGGTTCAAGAAACTACCACATAAGTCCATCCAAAATTTTGAATTTCTGGCCAAACTATTTACAGCGCGCTTCATAACAAGCAACTCTCATCGGAAGAGGATGGATGCCCTGCTCACTATGAAGAAAAAGCCATAAGAGAACCTCAGAGAATACACGAAGAGGTACTGGGAACTATTTAATAAAGTTGAGGATTGCTCAAAGCAGGTCACCATAGCATCCTTCAAAATTAGTCTGCCTAGCTCCTGCCTCCTGCCTCCTGTACTAGTCCCCAACTAAGAAAAAAGCCACAACCATCGAAGACTTGATGGGTCGCATTAAAAAATATGCCAAAGTTTAGGATGTGATCCATCTTAATGCATGGGATAATGGTCGCACAAAGGTTAGCAAAGCAGCTGAGAAAAATGAACCCCTAAAGAAAGGAAATAAGAATGGGGGCAAAAATGGCTCCAAGAATGGAAACAAAACTGAGGCCTCGAAGGCATTTTAGGCTGTAAATACAGTCTTCAAGGAGCCGATATACAAGATTCTAGCCAAGATCAAAGATGAATCATTTATCAAGTGGCGAGAGAAGATGTGAGGATGGAACAACGCACTAAGGTGTGCATTCCACAAAGAGGGATGCCATAAACCTGAGCACTGTAAAACCCTCAAATCTCATCTCGAAGAGTTGGACCAAAATAGGCATCTTAACGAGTTCGTGGAAAAGAAAGTAGAAAAGGCCGCAGTAAATTGGGAGCAAAGGCCCGATAATGTCCTTAAGGAGGATATCATCCACGAGTTTGCGGTGATCCACGAAGCTTCATACCTAAAGAAAATTCAAGGAAATATTGCTCGGATGGAAGTAAAAAAGCTCACTGTAATCATGCAGGCCTTTCAGATCGATCCAGCCAAAACTCAAGCCGAAAAGCGTCGGTGATCGGAGGACGTCTATTACAATAAGGACATCATGTTCACTGATGAAGGCTTAATCGGGGTAAGAACCCCTCATCATGACGCGTTGGTCATTACACTCAGGATAGCTAACTGGGACATCGACAGGTTGCTCGTCGACCAAGGAAGCTCATCCGAAGTAATGTACCTCGAATTGTTCAAAAAATTGAAGCTGAGCGTATCCGACCTCAAGGAAGCCACTGTTCTGCTGGTCGGCTTCATTGGAAAGATTACAGTCCCTCTGGGAAAGATCATCCTGCCGATCAGAGTAGGGAACATCGCAAAAATGATTATGTTTCTCGTTGTTGACATTAAGTCCCCTTAGTAAGCCATCCTCGATAGATGATGGTTCCATGCAATGAAGGTCGTATCATCGAGCTACCACTAAAAACTAAAGTGTATAACTGATTGAGGAATAATCGAGATCCATGGAGACCAAGCTATGTCCAGAAAGTGTTTCATCGCAGCCATTATCCCCAAGTAGGAAAAGAAAGTAGAAGAATCAAAAAGTAAGGAAGAAGCCCAGGAGGGCATGATACCCTCCAAATAGTAGCTAAGGTATGGTCGACCAGAAGTGGAGGAGACCAGGCTCCTTCCCTCTGAGAAGTTCATTGAAGACCTGAAAGAAGTCACAGGTGGGAGTAGCTCGATCGAGAAAAAGTTTTTGATTGGTACTTCCTTGACCGATCGCGAGAAAAAAGAGTTAGTCATCCTCCTCCGGAGTAATGTTGACATTTTTGCATGGGAGCCCTACGAGTTGCCTGGGATTGATCCCGCCATCGCTTGTCATCAATTACATATGGACCCAACCTTCAAGCCAGTCACACAAAAGGCCCGTCAAACAGCCCCACAAAAAGCTAAAATATTAAAGAAGGAGATCGGGAAGCTACTGGATGTAGGTTCCATATGGGAGGCCAGTTAATTAAATGGTTATCCAACCCAGTAGTAGTTCCTAAGAGCAATAAAAGGTGGAGAGTTTGCATAGACTTCACCGATCTCAACAGGGCCTGTCCCAAAGATAGTTTCCCCCTTCCAAAGAGTGATAAACTAATCGACGCTACAGCAACTCATGAGAGGATGAGATTTTTAGACGCGTACTCTGGATACCACCAAATCCCCCTTCATGTGCGAGACCAAGATAAGACCTCCTTCATAACCACTATTGGTTTATACTGTTATAAAGTTATGCCATTCGGCCTTAAGAATGCATGATCAACTTATCAACGGCTAGTCACAAAATTATTCAAAGAGCAAATGGGGGATACTATGGAGGTTTACATTGATGACATGCTCATCAAGAGCAAGCTTAAGGACGATCACCTCTCTGACTTGGCAAGGATTTTCAAAATCCTCATGAAATACCAGATGAAACTCAATGCAAGTAAGTGTTATTTCAGTGTCCAGTTAGGACAATTCATTGGATACTTAGTTAGCAAGAGAGGAATAGAGGTGAATCCCGACCAGATTAATGCCATCAACAAAGTTCAGTGCCCTCGAATAGTAATAGATGTACAGAAGCTCACCGAAATGCTCACCGCTCTCAATCGATTCATTTAAAAGTCTTTAGAACGATGTCGACCATTTTTTTAGTTGCTGAAAAGAATAAGGGAATGGCATGGAACGAGGACTGCTCTAGAGCCTTAGGAGAAATCAAGACCTATATCAGCAGGCCGCCTTTGCTTTTGATTCCTGGAGAAAGTGATCCTTTATACCTTTATCTTACAGTCTCAGACCATGCTGTGAGCTCTGCCTTGGTATGTGAAAGGGAGAGGATCCAGCATCTAGTCTACTATGCAAGTAAGACTCTTTTGGATGCCGAGAAATGATATCTGCCATTGGAGAAGCTATCCTAGGCATTGGTGGTCACCTCAAGAAAACTGAAGCATTATTTTGAGTACCACTCAATCTTCGTGATTACTTCGCACCCTCTAAAGACTGTCCTGAGGAGAATAGACCTCTCTGGATGATTGTCGAAGCGGTTAGCAGAGTTCAGGAGGTTTGATATTCATTTTCAACTAAGAACAACCATCAAGGGGAAAATTATAGTTGATTTCATTACTGAGTTCACAGGAGAATAACCTGGCGATCAACCAGGAACCAACTGACCAATGGAAAGCTTACAGGAACCAAGCATCTGGACCTATACATTGATGGAGCCTCCAACTCAAAGGGGGAAGGAGTAGATATTGTACTAGTGACTCCCGAAAATGTAGTGGTCAAGAAGGGAATCAGACTAGGATTTGAAGCTTATAACAACGAGGCAGAATACGAGGCGCTGATCTCTGGATTACGCAAAGCACAAATGTTAGGGGCAAGGCACCTTTAGGTCTTTAGGGATTCCCAACTAGTATCCAATCAGATAAATGGTAAATTTAACACAAATGATGACATGATGGTAGCCTATCTCGATGTTGTGAAGAAAATAATGGCCAACTTTGATCAGGTGGATGTTTAGCAATTCCCAGGGGACATAACAACCACGCAGATGCATTTGTAGCTCTGAGCTCAGCAATAGACTATAACTCGAGAAGAATAATCCAAATAGGCTTCCTCCTATGGCCCAACATTGATCAGACCACTGATCCACCAAATCCCAAGCAGATTCTCTATATTGAAAGAGCTCTGAGCTGGTTGGACCCCATTGTGGACTACTTACGAAGTGATGTACTACCAAGCGGTAAAAAATTGGCTCACCACATAAAAGGTAAAGCTGCTCGCTTTCACTTATCTCATGAGGGGAAGTTATATAAGAGATCCTTCACCGGTCCCTACCCATAGTGCGCTCATCCACGAGACGCCGAGAAAGTTCTGCATGAACTTCATGAGGGAATTTATGGAAGTCATGCGGGGGGGAAGCTGCTAGCCTTTCGAGCAATGAAGGAAGGATATTGGTGGCCATACATGAAGAAGGACGCTGGAGTCTACGTTTGAAAGTGCGAGAAGTGCCAAAATCATTCACCATTGATCCACCATCCAGCCAGCGAGGTAAAATCACTAACCAGCCAATGGCTTTTCACTCAGTGGGGTTTGGACATCGTAGGTCCTCTCCCTACTACTGCAGGCAATCAAAAGTATCTGTTGGTTGCCACATACTACTTCACTAAGTGGATAGAGGCAAAACCACTGGAAAACATCAGGGATGTAGATATGATGAGATTCATATGGAGAAATATCATTACCTGCTTCGGCATACCCAAAACGATCATTACTAATAACGGGACCCAGTTTCAAAGTGGCCTCTTCTAAATTTTTTACAATGATCATGGAATCAGGCATTACTTCCGCTCTGTAGCATACCCTCACAATAGTGGTCAAGATGAGGCTTCCAATAAGACAATGATTGATAAAATAAAGAAATTCCTAGAACGAGCTAAAGGGGCTTGGGCAAACGAACTGCCTCACATCCTATAGGCCTTTCGCTCCACCCCCTGGCGAGCAACTGGGGAAACGCCCTTTGCACTCACGTATGGAATGGAAGCAGTTATTCCACTAGGAGCTGGTATCCCCACCACGAGGTCTAATTTGGTCATCCAAGGCCACAATAATGAAGCATTGCTCACTGAACTTGACTTAGCTGATGAACAAAAGAATTAGCTCTTGTTAAGCTGGCATCCTACCTGTAATAACTAGCCAAACAATACAAACAAAACGTCAATCCAAGGAAATTTTATGTCGGAGACAATGTCCTAAGGAAAGTCCTTGGCAGTGCTGTGAAATCATCAGATGGCAAGATAGGAACAAACTAGGAAGGGCCATTCAAGGTGGTAAAGGATGACCTGCAAGGAGCCTATCACTTAGAAATTCTAGAGGAGAGAGAGATACTAAGAGCTTGGAATGCGACCAACCTGAAAAAATTCTACTTCTAGATTTCTCTATCCATGCACCATTAGTTTAGGCAATTTTTCATTTACAAATTAATGTTGTTCTCTGTTCCTGACTTTGATCAATGAAACTCGATAATTAGCCTTGGAATTCTATATGTATTGGTGATCTCAAATATATTTTGTTATATATACACCCTTTCCAAGTTACAGGCTTCACTTTTTAATATAATTAATAGAGATCATGGATTACAGCAACTTGCTCTAGCCAAAAGGTCTCTCGAGCTAGCCTCTTGTGATTGTATAACAGTGGTTGGGTTTATACTAGCTCAATTTCTCCAAAGCATAGCTAGTAGGGTTGAAATATGATACCCTCCTCGGGATTTTGTTAATAACATAACTAGACTCGCAGGTTGCTCCGACAAAAAATAAAGACCTACAGGGAACCCTTAGGCAGCTCGACCAACCCAGATTGGTCGCCAACATAGTTTGGCTCCAAAATCCTGCTCGGGTGGATTTCCCATTAATCAGGTGTATCCTCTCCATCGCCCTACTTAGATCTAAGGTAGTGTGACGACATGACTTAAAAGGTAAAGTGAGGCAGAATGGTATGGATAAGGCATAGTGGACCGGGGGAATACTCATAAATATGTTTAGTCGACCGAGGTGCCCAAAATAATTAAAGATTATTAATAAATCAGAAATACACAACATATGTTTAGTCGGCCTTGGCTCAAAACAGAGATATTTTATTGCTAAAGATTACATAGTTACATGTACAAATAGTGATAAAGTAAATAAAATCCTAAGGAGATCCAAGTTACTGAGTAAGGTAGTCAACTACTCGCGCTCTCCGACCATCATTAGGATGAGAGGAAAAGTCCTCCTTAACCTCCTCCACGCTTGGCTCCAGTAGCTGCCTCGGGATATCATCTATTGGGATCCAATGATCATCCCTTTTAAATGGATTTAGTTTTAAGGATGAGGGAGTGATCTCATGCTTGTACCAGAGGGTGGAATTCTTAGGCACTATTAACTCCTTGAGGGCACTTAACCACCCTTTAATAAAGGCTAGCTCTTCGACCTCCTTTAACTTTGTGGGAGTATATGTCCATCCTTGATTGTATCCATATGCCCACACATGCCGAGGAACTTTTTTGAACAAGTGCCTCAGTCTGGTAACGTCCCTCTGAATCCCAGTAGCTATCACTTACGGTCGATGAACATCTTCCCTCAACTCGATAATCTCTATTTGGGTACATTCATCAGCAATCATAGCTCGCTGACTGTCAGTCATAACTCGCTGTTGGATGATGACGAAGAACCCTGATAACCGAAGGAGCAATGCTCGACGCATTCTCCCTAAGGTGTGCAACCTCCCTCCTTAAGGCATTATTCTCCTACTACAACACCTCCCCAATCTAAGTGATCTCAGACGCATGCAAGAGCTTTGCCTTCAGAGCATTCACCTCTTTTTGAACAGAGGCACTGATCTATTCCATCTCTTCAAGCCTATCCTTCCACTTGGCAACCAATACAGACTGATTTTAGAAGCCCCTGTTCCTTGCCCTAAGA
Organism: Sambucus nigra; assembly: GCA_949130495.1. NCBI lineage: Eukaryota > Viridiplantae > Streptophyta > Magnoliopsida > Dipsacales > Adoxaceae > Sambucus > Sambucus nigra. The sequence continues at coordinate 406,743,691 of OX422220.1, forward strand.
GATTTATAAATTTTTATAAACGCTCGACAAACTCGATCATTCACATTAGGATAAAGAATTCGGCTCAAGTGAGAGGTAGAAGGGATATAATCATCAAGAGCATCAAGCTATAAAGCATAAAGAACACACAGAATGAACATCAACGAATGTAAAAACTAGAGCTTCTTCATTTCATTAAAAATATGGCAGTGGCCAGATGCAAATACATCGAGTGGAAAGAAGAAGTTGTAGAGTTATAAAAGGATCCCTAAGGGTCTATTTGGTGGCATCGACATGATCAGGAGCAGCTGACCATTTTCTTTTATCAGCAGCATCTTCACCTGGCCTAACTCCAGTCACATCTCCCTCGATCGGGGCAAGGTTTGTTCCCTGGTCGCCAGCAGGGGCAGCGAAAGCATTATAAGTAACAGAGGCCTCACTAGTCCGATTAGTTGGGACATAATCTTCAATAATGGGATTGGGACCTAGATCGTGCTCATCAAAGAGAGGAGAATTAACTGTCGCTCCAGTAATAAGTAGTGCTTTGTCCCAGCCCTTTTTGAATTTGGCTCGACTGATATAATCGATCTGGGCGTCAGCATCCTCATATGCTTCCACCCATCCAGCATTGTAACCATCCTCTTAAACGAATGATGCCTCAGACTCCATCTTCCCCACCATCACAGCGAGCTTCGCCTTCTCATCAATAAGCAACTAGTTATGCTCAGCGACTGCCAGCTTGCTCGCCACAATAAGGTCATAGGCCTTTTAAAGCTACTTTTTGCTCCTTTGCTGTTGCTTCCTTCTCCTTATCAAAAGAGGCCTTAGCCTCTGTAAGAGGTCGCTAGGAGGACTTCTGAGCCTCCTGGGCAGACTTTAAGTTCTCCTCAAGCTCTGAATTTTTCCTCCCCAGCTCGCTGTGGCTACGCCTGAGGACAGTATGGTCAGATAAGAACTGCATAATGAAACAGATGTGAGTCAAAGAATATGAAGAAATTACATAAAAAAGAGAAAAATGGGAAATGGCCTTACCAAAGTAAGCCCCTGATTTGATTTCAGGGTTAACTGGTCTGGTCCCATCTTTGAAGACTGCTCACGATCCACTATCAGCACAACTCTCTTGAGCATCATGGGAGCGAGCTAAGGAGATAGATCTACAGAGGCCCCCTTAGCTGGGACAGACACAGGTATAAGAGAATACTGTGCCTTCTTCATCTTTTCTTTCTCTCTCTTCCTCTCCTCTTCTCTCTTCTTCTTCTTCTTCTCCTCAACTTCTTTCTTCTCCTTCTCCTCTTCTCTCTTTCTCTCTTCCTCTTTCTTTCTCTCTCTCTCTCTCCCTATTCTACTTTTCTTTTCTCATCTTCCTCTCCACCTCCTTCTCATGAGCTATTGTTTGGAAACCACTATTAGTATCCCCATACCTTAGTTTCTGAAACTTCAGGCTATCAGATAATAGGATATCACCATCATCATACCGGACCAAGTTTCTTCTTCTAAGGGAACCATACTTTCCTCGCTAAAACTTTCTGAACTGGAATCTGAAAAATGCCACTTAAGACGTTTAAAACAGAGTTAGACTATTAAAATGGCTCCGAACTGTTTGTTGAAGAAACTCTTTTAATCAAAACAAAACTTAACACAAGATATGTTTAAAAACTTATCAAAATATTTTGTAATAGTGCAAATGAGTTATTTCAGATCTAGAGTAAACCAGTTTTGAAAAATAAAACTTAAACTATTAAATCAACTCAGCTTTAGGAGAAGGTGATGAGAGTATGAGGAAGAACACAAGTTGTTTTTTTACGTGGTAAAACCTCACCCAATTGGGGAAACATCCACGGTCTCCTCTACGGCATAAAACAAAAATTTAATAAAATCAAAGTCACAAATTACAAGCTATACAACAATCAAAACAAAGCAAACACACCTAAACTAAGTTCAAGATCGTTACCAACTCCTCTGGATTAGATCTGACTTCTCTGAAGGTTGTTGTTGTTGATGTTCTCTGCAGCCTTGTAACTTTACTCGATTCCAGTCTTTACGTCGACTCCAACAAGTTCAAGATCATTCAACCAACACTTTAAGTGTGGTAGAGTGCAAGTGTAGTGGTGATGTGCTCTCTAACATATGCATTCAACACACCCACTTTTAATATAGACAAAATGACTTAATCAAATTACAAAATCACTAGACACGCAAGGTTTTCTAAAATCAATTTAGTAAAACCAAAATCAGACTTTAAACCTTTCAATCTATCCCTAGATCAAGAGGGAATCTTGTTGAGAAATATTCAAGATCCTAACACTTTCTTATTTTGAAAACCGTAAATAAAAAGTGCAACCCCCAATCAAGATCTCAAAAATAGGTCTTAGCCTGATAGTTTGAGTAAAATGAAATCAGAATAAATATTATTGGTATAGGGTTTAAAAAACATGAAATCAGTTTAAAATAACCAACAAATATGATTTCTCGAAATAAGAAATAAAAACAGAAATCTATCTACGTGATTTGTATCACTTAGATAAGATCTCAGGTTTCTATGTAGAGAAATTGAGAACCTCTACCAACGTGACTAAGTCGGAACGATGATCAAGAACAAGATAGGAATATTTCTCAAACCACGGTCTAAGCACTCAACACTCAAGGTTTTTAAATCTCAGAAAAGTGTTTCTGAGTTTGGATTTGATAAAGTTAGATTAGGGTTTCATCTATCTCTAATGTTTTCTCTCTCTTCTCTCTTTTTTCTCTCAAACGAGGAAATAGCAAAAGTCTTCAAATGCCTTACAGATGGCATCTATTTTTACTAGGCATCGAAGGATCTCAAAAGAGGGTTTGAAATCAAAGGCTGAGATTAAAACGATTTAAATCGATGGAGATATAATGGTTCACAGTTGGCGGTGGGAATGAACTACTCTAATTGGTTAAAAAACATTTCACATGGATCAAGTCTAATACATGCAGACCGTAGATAAAAACAATCCAATTGTTAAAAATTGGTTTTAAGTGCGTGAGTGCAAAGAAACACAAATCCACCCATCCCGTGTGCAACACGTGTACGCTCTGGATTCAATTTCACACGCGTGTTTTTGGTTTTCCAAAAAATCTCATTTTCCACCACAATATTTTCTTCCGCTTTTGGTTTCTGCCCAAGCCAGTTTTAAGGACAAATTTTAATTATAAAACAACCCCCAAACTTTACAGGGTTCAAATTTTAATTTCCAAAAATCATTTTAAAATTCTTTGAAAATTCTTAATAAATCCCAAAAATTATTTAAAAAACATTTTAAGGGGATTTAACTCACTGAAGATTATATTTTGAATTAAACACTAAATGTATGCAATCCTAGTGAGTGGTGTAGTGTTATACCTTCATGAACTAGTAGAGGAATACCAATGATGATTATGAAGTTCTGAGGCTTTTTGGTTCAACTAGGATTAGACACAATTTTGTCACTATTTACAAACTAGATGAGCTCCTATATAATGTAGACTCAAATAAGTCAAGGATATAGGGTGCTTCAATCTCCCCATGTGGAAATATGAGACAAAATCTCCTTTGAGTCAATAAGGACTTGTAGGCATACCAAAAAGAAATAAGAAAATCCTATTCCTATACATAAATTTCTATCTACCCAATCTCCTAGAAATGAAAAATTACATAACTCAACTATATACAAACCAATACCCTATCAAAATCCGATCCTGCAATAAAATAACTAAGATCAAGTTCATTAGTTGAGAATGTACAATAGTGTCCAAGTGGACTCAAAATTTCTCCCTCATTTTGTCTCAAATGGACAAAGGGTAGCAATAATCAAATAAGAGAGTTATTGTAATACCCCGTATTTTTATGGCTTTTAAATTTAGGGATTTATTAAATTTAATTGAGATAAATTAATTTAATTTTAATCCTGAAAGTTGTTTTAAATATTTACTAGCGTGACGAGAGTTAATAATTATTGAAAGTTTGTTGATCCGCTAGATATTACTTATTGAGTAAAGTAATATGTAGAATTGATTTTTTGTTAAAAATTGTCACGAGTGAATAAAATGGCAATCATGGAAATTTAAGTCGGGACGCGTCAGTGTCGCGTCAGGACTAAATTATTACTATATAAAGTGAATAAATTATGAGTTGCTCGTATGGTCATTTTGAGTCAGCCAAAGTGTCCGGAAGGGTCGAGATAGTCAGAAAAGTATACTCGGGGGTTAACAAACACAAAATCAAAGGACGACCATTAGAGAAGAAGTTGGCAAGCTTTTCAAGAAATTCAAGGCCAAAGACTCAACCGTATTCACAACCACAACCACCAAAACGTAGATCGCGCGACGAGGAACGCAACCATACTATTTCATCCACGAAATCAGAACCTTGAATTTCAGGCAAGTATCTATCTTGCTTTATTTTTAGTTAATGTCTCAATCATGTTAGTCTAGGGTTGTTTTGGACTTGTCCCATGAAAGAAATTGTTAATTAAGAGACTTTACATCGCATGATTAGAGAGATTCAATATATTCTGGATATACCCATCATATGTAGAGGATTTCCCACAAATTATTGTAAGTTTATAAACAAGAAATTTGGGAAATAATTAGAGGAATGGATATTTCTTCCAAAACTAGGGTTCTTAAAGATTATGTCAATTTTACCCCATTAATTCGATATTGTTGATGAAATTATACATGTTTCACGTAGGAAACCTTGTATATATGTATATAGAACTTGTAATACTGTTATTTGAGAATTCTAGAGTTGTAAATGTCCTTTTTGGAGAAATTGGAAGATGAAACCCGTAGGTTTAATTTGCAGTTTCTGGACAAGAACTGCTTGATCGATCGATCAATCCAAGAGCATCGATCGATCGAATGATCGATCGATCGACCCCTCCTAGAAAATTGAATATTTCTCATTCGTTAGTTTAATCCGATTAAGATGTATGGGAACTCTTAATTGTTGTTGTTGGAGTATAATGGGATATAGAGATGACCATTAGAGCCTAGGTAGACCCCATTGAGAAACATTTTAGTGTAAGATGAGATTTTGGGTTAACGAGGAATGATTCATGTGTATAACAAATCGTGCGTATATTTAATAAAAAGATCGAGACTCGTAAGGGAGTTAGACCGGAACGTAAGTGAGTGAATGCCTACTGAAATTTCTTAGAATACTTCGAGAGAGGAGAAGTGAGTATGAAGTGAATAATAAATGAGAATACAAATAACGAGTCCGTTATATGAAATAATTGAGTAAAATGTGTAATAACGGATAATCATAATTATGGGTCGTAAGCGTACCTAATTTAGCAATATGGATGTGTGTATATATATATGACTGTGTGATTGTGCATATATTATATCTGTATAAAAATCATACTCGGGCTACTTGCTATCACGGGGGTTTTCGCGTCGGGACGGTCTTATCTCGATGGGATCTTTATGGGGGATATTGACTCGTACCCTAGAACATAGGATTCCTTAGTACAGGCTATCTGATTGATAGTTAGACGGTCCTAAGAGATGTGAGGGTATGTGCTGACCTCTTAGTGACTTGGAACTATGCTTCGCCTCCATTTATATGTGTTTTATGTTAATGCAGTTCCAGAGTGATTCCGAACTAGCATTTCCCTAAATATGTATGATACAGGGACTTGATAGCAGATTATGCTAGCACCATAGTTTTTATGTGGGGTGCCGTTAGTATATATATATTATATGAGTGATTGGTATATATATACTTATATATGGAAACCTTGCACCATAGATTTTATGTGGGGTGCCGTTAGTATATATATTATACGAGTAACTAATATATATACGTATATCTATATGAGAACATTCTACTGTTCGTAATAGTAGTTAAGTAATGTATAAATTCTTCAACTTCACTATAAGTATTCATAAACTTTATGACGGTACGGAGTTATTATAAACAACGTAATAAATCCTGAAGAGATTGATTTTCTAAAGTGAATATCATAACCTTATTTTCAAGTGATAAAACTTTATGGAAAATAAGTGAGATAGACTTCTGAGGTTTAGTAGTACGGTAGACGTGCACACTAGATGAGAGGTGAGAATTCTCAAGAGAGTTTCGCATACTAGCATGGTTGTTGCATTAGCAGGTAAGCATTTTAAATACTTGCTAAACTATTTTTTTTAAAAACTGTTTTACAATCGGGCTCTGACCCGTTCTCTGTTATCTCTTCTCTCTTGTATATATATATATATATGTATATATTATAGGTGCCCAGCCACAGGGGCGTCATGCATAGGTTCTTTGGATTGGATGCGCTGTAGCTTATGTGGGAGTTGCAGGTCTTTGTTGTAGACGACCTCTTCATTGATTCGATTCTTGTATAGTTCTTCATAGTTAGGGCATGTGTCGCCCATTTCCCATTCAGTATAGATTTGTCAGAGATATATGTTCATTTATTTTCAGCATTCGGTACTCTTTGAGTATTAACTCTTATCGGGATGATTTCATTTGTAGTTTAAATTTTGTTTGATTAACCTAGATGAATTATTTCTTTTGTGTTGATTGCTATCCGTAGCACTTACGTGATTCTTAAACTGTTGGTTATTTAAAAGGTTCTCAAATTGGAATTTAATAAAGATGGAAATAAAGTTTTAAATTGTTTTGGCACTTGGCTTAACTATTTAGGGTGTTTAAAATTGGAAATTTTATTTTGCGACAGTGATGCTAAGAATGAACCAACTGTTCACCTTGATTTTAATTTAATAAAGGATTGATCGCCGGTATTTAATTAAGCGGGGTGTCACAGTTATAAGCAGGTAGATATACAAATTATTCAGCTAATACCATGCCAATTGATTTGCGTAAAGATTCTAAACGCTTAAAGTCCAAAGGTTTTGTAAACAAATCAGCCAATTGTAGATCAGTAGGTAGGTAATTAATCCCTAGATCCTTTGATTCAACTAATTCTCGTATGAAGTGATATCAAATTTTAATATGTTTAGTGCGAGAATGTTGATCAGGGTTCTTAGAGATGTTGATCGCACTCTGGTTATCGCAATAGAGATGAAGTTTTTCTTCATTTATATCATAATCTCTCAACATAAGTTGTCGCCATAATAATTGGGCACACCAACTTCCAGCTGCAATATATTCAGATTCTGCGGTGGATAAAGATGTGCAGTTCTGTTTTTTACTGTTCCAACCAACCAATTTATTACCGATGTAGTAAAATGCGCCTGATGTACTTTTACTATCATTCGAACACCCAGCCCAATCAGCATTGGTGTAGCCAACTTTAGTGCTCAATGTGTCATTAATGTACCACAAGCCTAAATTGTGAGTGCCTTTTATGTATTTAATTATTCTTTTTACACATAATAAATGACTCTCTTTGGGATTATTCTGATAACGGGTGCACACGCACACATCGTACATGATATCAGGATGGGAGGTAGTTAGATAGAGCAAACTTCCTATCATACTACGGTATAAGGTAGAGTCAATAGATTTACCATTTTCATCTTTGGAGAGTTTGAACGAGGTACTTATAGGCATTCTATCTTCGTTAGCAGTATCTAAGCCAATTTTTTTTACAATATCTAATGCATATTTAGATTGCGAAATAAACAATCCTTCTGAATTTTGTTTAACTTGAAGGCCTAAGAAAAATTGCAACTCCCCCATAAGCGATATTTGGAATTCTATGTGCATAATGTTTGAGAAAGACTTGGCTTCTGAAGGGGAAGTGGATCCAAAAATGATATCGTCAACATATACTTGAGCAATAGTAATGTTGTTGTCAAAATGTTTGACAAACAAGGTTTGGTCATTTCCTCCTCTCCTAAATCCATTATTTAAAAAAAAGGTGGACAGACGCTCATACCAAGCTATAGGAGTCTGTTTTAACCCATAAAGAGCTTTCTTAAGACGATAAACATAATTAGCATGATGAGGGTCAATAAACCCTTTCATTTGTTCTACATAGGTCTCCTCAGTTAAAATTCCATTAAGAAAGGCAGACTTTACACCCATTTGGAAAAGTGTGAAATGTAAATGACATGCTATAGCAAAAAGTAAATGAACAGATTCGAGTCGAGTAACAGGAGCAAATGTTTCCTCGAAATCTATTCTTTCAATCTGAGAGTAGCCCTGGGCAACTATTCTAGCTTTATTTCTAATGATCATCCCAGACTCATTAGTCTTGTTTTTAAAAATCCAACGTGTGCCAATAACCCTTTTATTTTCAGGTCTGGGTATAAGATACCAAACATCATGAATGACAAATAGAAGAAGTTCTTCTTGTATTGCAATAATCCACAATGGGTCATTCAATGCTTCATTTACATTTTTGGGCTCAATAAGAGACATAGAACATGCAAAATGAGCAATGTTACGAAGTTGGGATCTTGTACGAACAGGTTCTATAGGATTACCAATAATGTTATCTATGGGATGGTCTTTAGAAACCCAGTTAGGTACTTCAGGGGTCTCTGTTGGTAAAGACTCAGTTATTTATGGAGATTCATAATTTAAAAGGTTTTCAGACTCATCCATAATAGCTGGTTTATGAATTTTACTTTCTACAGAAGTGTCATTTATAATCATATTAATTGATTCCATCATGGTCTTAGTACGCAAGTTGTAAATACGGTATGCTTTACTGTCAGGTGAATATCCTAGAAATATAGCTTTATCACCTCTTGTTTCGAACGATGTATATATAAATCTATTTACATATTTTTTATTTTAATTTGATTTTTTTTAGTCCAATTTTTTATTTCAGCTATTCGGGTATTCGGGTTGGGTATCGGGTCGAGTTCTCGGGTCCTTAATGGGTCTGGGTCTGGACAAATTTTTTTAGACCCTACGGGTAATCGGGTAAGACCCGATCCACTAAAAAAAATTCTCGGATCGAATATGGATAGAGGAAGACCCGACCCGAACCCGACCCATTTACAGGCCTAGTCGATGACCTATTCGACCAGCTGAGAGGAGAAACCTCATTTTCGAAGATAGATTTGAGATCGGAATACCATCAACTACAGATTAGGGAGTAGGATGTGTTGAAGACTACTTTCTTGACGAGATATGGGTCCTATGAGTTCAGAGTTATGCAATTTGGGCTGATAATTACTCCAACCGTATTCATGGACTTGATGAACTGAATGTTCTGAGAGTTCTTGGATCAATTTGTTATCGTATTTATAGATGACATCCTGATTTATTCATGGACTGAGGAGGATCATGCCGATAACTTGAGACCAGTTCTTCAGACTCTACAAGAGCATCAGCTGTATGCTAAGTATGAGAAGTGCGGATTCTGGTTACAAGAAGTGCAGTTTTTAGGGCACATTGTGTCGGAATTGGGGATATCGATTGACTCGAGCAAGGCGTCGACAGTGAGGGAGTGAGGACAACCCATGACACCAACATAGGTGCGCAGTTTCTTAGGGTTTGTCAGGTACTACAGGCGATTCATTATAGGCTTTTCGAAGATAGCGGGTCTATTGACGAAGCTGACTCGCAAAGGAGTACCATATGTATGGGATGATGCTTGTCAATTAGCTTTTAACGAGCTGAAAGATAAGCTGACTTCGGCGCATGTTCTTGCTTTTCCCAGGCCAGTAGTGGAGTACACGGTGTATACTGATGCCTCTTTACAGGGACTCGATGGAGTACTTCAGCAGGAGGAGCGGGCTATAGCTTTTACCTCCCATAAGCTTAAGACTCATGAAAAGAATTATCACACCCATGACTTGGAGCTTGTAGCGGTTGTGTTTGCATTGCGGATTTGGAGGCATTACTTGTTAGGGGAGAAGTTTCTCTTATTCACAGACCACAAGTCACTGCAATACTTGTTCACTCAGCAAGAGTTGAACATGCGTCAGTGCAGGTGGCTGGAGTTTGAGAAAGACTACCAGTTCGAGATATAGTACCATCCGGGTAAGGCTAACGTAGTTGCTGATGCGTTAAGAAGTAGGCCGATAGGTGAGGTAGCGAGAGTGTGGAAAGTGAAGTGGAAAGAATTGGGATATCAGGACACGGTAGCCCGTTCCTTTATATTTGTTATGTCAGTCACACCTGAGATTGTTATGAGGGTAATACAGGCACAAGCAGAAGATACGTTTTGTCAGGATTAGATTGTATGACTCTTAGCTGAGGGTGCTGAGTCCTATTATGTTAGTTCTGATGGGGGTTTAAGGTTTAGTGGGAGATTGGTGGTCCCGGAGGGAGATGATTTACGTCATGCAGTGATGACACAGTCACACGGGTCTTGATTCGCGATGCATCTCGGAGGGGATAAGATGTACCATGATATGAGATGGCAGTATTGATGGGGTGGGATGAAAAAGGACATTGCGGAGTTCTTGTCCCAAATGTTCTACCTGTCAGATGGTAAAGATGGACCACCAGAGACCACCAGGGTTATTTCAGCCGTTGGAGATACCTACGAGGAAATGGGAAGGCATTTCCATGGATTTCATTACTGGGTTGCCTACATCACAGCGGGGTCACAATTCCATATGGGTCATAGTGGATCGATTGACCAAGGTAGCTCACTTTCTGCCAGTGCGGACAGACTACACTATGGGCTAGTATGCACACTTATTTATTACTGAGATTGTTAGGCTACATGGGGTGCCCCTGGATATTATGTCTGATAGCGATAAGATTTTCATGTCGCGCTTCTGGGAGAGTTTCAGGAGGCCATGGGTACAGAGTTGAGATTGAGTTCAACTTATTACCCATAAACGGATGGATAGACAGAGCGTACCAATCAGATGCTGGAGGATCTTCTATGCGTGTTCTTGATTTTGGAGGAGGTTGGGAGAAGTATCTTCCACTGGTGGAGTTCGCCTATAATAACTCCTATTAGTTCACGATCGGCATGGCCCCATTTGAGGAATTGTATGGTTGACCTTGTCGTTCTCCCGCCTATTGGCTAAAGGTGGGGGACAACAAGTTTCTCGGACCATAGGTGATTCAGGAGACGTCAGCTAGGATTGAGCTTATCAGGAGTCGCATTCGAGTAAACCTGAACTAGCAGAAAAGCTATGCTAATGCAAAGTGGTCCTTTCGAGAGTTTAGCGTGGGGGACCAAGTATTACTGCGTGTGTCTCCTATGGAAGGAGTAATGAGATTCGGGAAGAAGGGGAAGTTAGCCCCGAGGTACGTAGGACCATTTCACATTATTGAGAGGATTGGGCCGGTAGCATACAGATTGGGGTTGCCAGAGCACTTGCACCGCATTCATGATGTTTTCCACATCTCGTCGTTGAGACAATATCTTCGGGACGATATGGCCCACACTCACATCGCGATAGAGGAGATTGACTTACATCCCGACAGTTCTTACGAGGAGAGACCAATGGCTATCCTAGACCATAGTGAGAGGAAATTGAGGTCGAAGGTAATTCCACTTGTACGGGTTCAGTGGGAGCATCATAATGTGGAGGAGCCAACTTGGGAGTGCAAGGTAGATATGCGCAAAAAATATCCAGATCTATTTTTACCATATATGCCTTATTTTTCGAATTTCGGGACGAAATTCCGTTATTAGGGGGGAAATATGTAATATTCCGTATTTTTATGACTTTTAAATTGGGGATTTATTAAATTTAAATTGAGATATTAATTTAATAAAATTCGGAAATTTATTTTAAACATTTACTAGCGTGACGAGAGTTAGTAATTATTGGAAATTTGTTGAATATTACGTAATTAGTAGAGTAATATGTACAATTGAACACATTAAAATTGTCATGAGTGAATAATATGACAATTATGGAAATTAATTCGGGATGCGCCTATGCGTGTCGGGACTAAATTATTATTATAAAAAATGAATAAATTGTAAGTCTCCCGTATGGTCATTTCGAGTGCGCCAACGTGTCCGTAAGGGTCAAGATAGTCAGAAAAGTGTATCCAGGGGTTTAGTTTGGGTCTCGAGGCATTTTTAGGCCTAACTGGCATCCCGTGAGGGTATTATAGTCCTTCTGTATTTTTGGGAAATTAAACCCACGAATTTCCCTAAGTTATATCAGAGTTAAACTTTTAGGGTCATCAATCACATAAACATATAACGACCATTAGAGAAGAAAGTTAGAGAGCTCTTCGAGACTTGATCCCAAACCGTAACACCTTTTTTAAGATTAACACCACCGGGGCATAGATCCTAAGACGAGGAACACAACCGTATCTTTATCACCAACATATCTGACCTTTGAATCCCAAACAAGTATCTATCTTGCTATTTTTCTAGTTGATATTTCACCCATGTTAGAATAGGATAGATAAAAATATGCTTTATTGAATAATTCCATGAATTAGAAGATTTGAATCACATGTTGTAGGAGTAATACATGTAATCAGGAACCCTTGTCATATGTATAGGATTACCCACGAAATTATAATGGTTTAGAAGAAAGAAATCTGGAAAAAGAATTAGAAGATTGGAAATTTTAATGAAACTAGGGTTCTTGGTAAATATTAGGAATTGGGCCTTTAATCCTATCCTTTTGATGAAATTTGTATATGCTTTACGTAGGAAATCATGTAGGTAGGTTAATATAACTATTAGTTCAATTGATTGGGAGTTTGGGACTTAATTATGGAGTTTTGGTTGAATTTGATGAAGGAAACCCGTAGTTAACAATGGCAGAATTCAGAATACCTGTTCGATCGATCGATCAACTCAAGAATGTCGATCGATCGACTGAATCGATCGATCGACTCCTTTCATCGATCGATAGATCCCTCCTGGAAACTTCATGTTTTCCCCCTTTTTGTTTAATTCAGATAAAATGCGTAAGAACCTTTGAATATCATTTAAAGATTATAATGGGTCATGAAGAGGACCAGTAGGGTCTAAGTAGATTCCGTTGAGTGAAAGTTTATATGGGATGAAATCGTGGATTAACGGGGGGTTTCGTCACATATTGGAAATTGTGCGTATGTTCACTAAGGAATTGAGAGACTCGTGAATGACTTAGACCAGTATGTTAGAGAGGGTGTACATATTGAATTTATCTTTAGTAAGAGAGAATGCTTCGAGGGATGAGAAGTAATTATGAGATGATTATAATTGAGAATAAAAGAGATGAATCCTTTATACGTAATAATTGAGTAAGATTGTACTAAGTACAGTTAATAATATTATCATGGTTCGTGGGTGAACCTAATTGGAAAATGTGAATATTTATATATATGGTAGTGTGACTGTGTACTCATACTAAATATTATATTTGTGAATAATCATACCCGCGCTACTTGCTATCATAGAGGTTGCCGCGCCGGGACAGTCTTATCTCGATGGTACCTTTATGGGGGATATTGACTTGTACCCTAGAACATAGGATTCCTTGGTTTAGGCTATCTGAGAATGATTGTCAGACGGTCCTAAGAGACGTGAGGGGTATGTGCTGACCTCTTAGTGACTTGGAACTATGCTTCGCCTCCATTTTGTGTGTATTGTGTTAATACAGTTCGAGAGTAATTCTGGACTAGTATTTCCCTTAGTATGAGAGATACGGGGACTTGATAGCAGAGTATGCCAGCACCGTAGATTTTATGTGGGGTGTCGATAGTATATATATATTATACGAATGATTTATATATATACGAATATATGAAATTCTTCTACGTATAAGTAAATAAATATGGAATAAATGCTCCTCAATTACATTAAGTGTTCGGGAACTTTATAACAGTATGGAGGTATACATAAGTAATGTAAGAAATCATTAAGAGATTAATCTCTAAACTAAAATCACAGCCTTGTGACTTCTCCGAAATAAAATTTATGGGAAAGGAGTTAGATAGACTTATGAGACATTTAGTAGTACGGTAGGCGTGAACACTAAATGAGAGGTGAGAATTCTCAAGAGAGTGTCACGTACTAACATGGTGGTTATATTAGCAAGTTAGCATTTTAAATACTTGATAAACTATTTTAAAAACTGTTTTACACTCGGGCTCTGACCCGTTTTCTGTCATTTTTCTTTATCTTGCATATATATATATATATACACTAGCGTATGCCCGTGCCTGAAGGCACGACGAAATTTTCCAAAGTACGTAATCGCGAAACGCCGATAATTTTTCAAATTACATAATAGCTAAACGCAAAAATTTTGAAGTGTAATTTTAAAACAATGTCAAATAGTCCAATAACATTCAAATAGCAGATTTGAAGCTGAATTTCCCATTAGCCGAGGGTGACCAAATAAGTTCTCCTCTGACTCCGTGAATGTTATTATGAAGGATTGTCTCCATACATTTGATTCGTATCATTCTATGAGAGACAATAGATCTTGGCAAGTTCGCATATTTCTTCTCATAAACATAGCCCACAAATTGGACTCGGTTTTGAGGGCACATAGTCTTAATTGTAGTGGTGGTATAGAAATCTAACTATTTGTGCAACTCATATATTAGGCTCATTTTATGTAAAGAAGTCATGGCATTTAATTTAAAGTGCAAGTTGGTTTAATTATCATATATCATGACTAAATTGATACTACAACATTTAGGTTGTTAATGGGTTTAGTTTATCACATGATGAAATAATATTCTTTCTTTATTTTTGTTTGATTATGATTTATCAAAAACTAAAAGAGTGTAGTTTCTGGATATTAAGGGTCCATTTGGTTTTGTATTCAGAAAATTCGATTTAAACAATATTTTTAAATTCAATTTTAAAATTCTGATTTATTGTTTATAAATATTGGTGTGTTGGGTAAACTTGTTTTTAAATGCAATTTTTTTGATAATTTGAAAAAATTGGCAAATAGGTATATATATATATATGTGTGTGTGTGTGTGTATATGTGTATACAAGTTAAATGTATGTGTGTATACTAGTTAAATATGAATTTTGAGATAGCAGTTTGGATTGCACTTTTATAAGGTAATTTAAATAATTCAGTTTTTTACATGCCTAACCAAAGAACAAACTGTAACAACCCTCGATTTTTGGAGACTGAGAAATTAAATTTTGGGAAAATAAAATTTAATTAAATTGGAGAATTTCAAAATTTGGGAATTTAGGCCCAAAAATAGAGAATATTTCAAAGTATTCCGGTTGATATTTTTGAGGGTACCATCGATTTCGGAAGGGTCGAGATAGTCAAAATGACTGTCATTGGGTCTTATTTCGGTTACGGAATGTTTTTAAGTTATTTTGACTTGAATTGGAGTAAACGAGTCATTTAAATTGTGTATTAACATTTAAAACTGGGTTTATTGTTTTAAGGGATTTAAGGATTACGGATCAAGCCTTTCTCATTTTGAGAAAGAGAGAAAAATCCCTAGAGGGAGAAAGAAGAGAGAAAGAAGAAGAAAAGAAGAGAGAGAGGAAGAAAGCTTGGAGATTCCGACCCAAAACCGCGACATCGAGGACGATCCAACCTTTACAAATCTGAGGCAAGTGTTTAATCTTGCTAAATAGCTATTTGTGTATTTTATTTCATAATTTGCGGGGTAAAGAAATGGTTTTTGGGTATAAGCATCAAAACCTAATTTTGGTTTAAATCTTGAAATTTAAGATTTTAATTGGGTTTAAGGGATATAAATGGTTGGGATGATATGTAGGAAGGATTTTCTTGTTAATAACATTTTTGGGTTAAGGATTTGGGGGCTTAGTGATGATATTTGGGTATTAATTTTCGTGGGTTTGCTGAGAAAGGGAAATCGGCCAGCTGATCTGGTATGGCCGGTCGACCGCGGTCTGGGGACCGGTCGACCGCGCCTTAAGGAAAAATCCTACTGCATTTCTTCGTAGGCAAATTTTGGACCCGCGGTCGACCGGTCCCCTATTTTTAGCCCAAAACTTGGATTTCTTCTTCCCCTTTTTCTTTTGGAGTTTATTCTTAGAGGCTTCCTTAATGGTTGTTTTAGGGGGTTTATCAAGGAGGACTTCTAGCCCTTTTTGGTTGGGTTTGTTGATTTGGGGCCCTCTCTTATGATGTAAAAGATATGTTCTTGGAGACATTGAAGGTGTTCCTCACATATTAGGATTTTTTGGGGACTCATTCGGGTAATTTGGGAGAAATGTACCCATGCACGTATTGGAGTTACATATGGATATTGGGGAAACCTCTTGGAGGTCGGGAATACCGATTATATATAGGTAAATATGATGTGAGGTTGAGAACTCTTAGAGAGTGAGGGATCTCATACCCTTAGATACGTATAGGCTAATGAACAACTGATAACTCAAGAGGAGTAAGGGTTTCTGAGACTTATTCAAACCATAGGTGACATTGAGAACGCTTTGGGATCGTACTATCGACTAGAATAAGTGGTAGCATAAATTCTAGTTAGGATAGTTTACAAGTAATCATGGGGATATGACCATTGAGATTCCAATACTTGAAACAAGGTTGGAATAATTTGAGGTTTTAGACTATTAAGTCATGTATGTACCTATGGTTAAATAGTAGTAAAGGTATTTATGTACTTTTGGATATGGATGAAATGTGTAGTGACGGATTCCTACACATACTCTTGGGTGATAACCCTAATGTTGAATATATATGTATAGATATATACATATGGTTTTGGGAGACTATTCATCATGGAAAAAATGATTGAATATGTTTCAAGTGAGGGATTGTATTCACATATCGAGGTACAATTAACGGAAATTGTGGTGACGGCTTGTATATTGAGGATTATGTATTTTCATAGCCGAGTTTATATATCTTATACATATGAACGAGAATTAGTTTGTATATATAATGATGTAGCGATGTGTGAATATGTGTACATATATCTATGTATGAATATGAATATATGGATATATTTATGTTGTGGACATATATGGTATGAATATTTAAACCGTATATGCTGGTTTACTATATTGGATCATATGATGGGATCATATGGATGTATGTATATTGCGCATGTGAGCGATATATATACTTATTTGGTTAAGCATACCCCGCTCATGCTATCATTGGGAAGTTTCCGCACAGAGGGTGAGCATCCTGGCATATAGAGCAGGGTGTGGATATTCCCCAGGTCATAGTCGTCCCTTGTGTTATTATACGATAGATATATATTTTGGGATGAGACGTGGTGGGTATGTTTCGTCTCATTGCCGGTTGGAACTATGACCGCTTCTCGGGACGTCGTGTGTGTGAGTTATCACGAGGTGGGTGTCGTTGATCCCCACCAGGTGGTCCCCAGTTGTTACGTGAGCCGGACTCTGGGAAGATGATAACATTGATGCAGTTTTATCGGCGCTATATATAGCCGGGTATTATATGTGCATGTCCATTATACATCATATATGGTATGTACACTTGGTCATGGGTATGGATGATGGCATGTATATATATATGCTGAGAATAAAATATCTATATATATATTTATATATCCTAGATGAAAGGATATGGTATTTCTATGGGGTACATCTTGGATGATTATGGTGTACCAGATTTATTGGGGGTTGATGTATCATATTTGAGGAATACTTCGATTACATCATACCAAGGATATTATTGGAGATTTTTAGTTGTTTTCATATTGTAGTTTAAAGTTTTAGTAGTAATGGTAGTATTAAATTGTATGTTAAGAATTATGGATCTCTAGGATCGACATTGCCCAGGAGTAGTGTAACGAGGTGGTTCCTTGTTTGGATTTCGCTTTGCGAGACACCTCACGCACGAAACGTAGTGCAATGTCGAGATTTGAGAGAAGTAATCATATATATGGCATAATGGATCTCTGGTCTTGACCTTGTCAGGAGTAGTGTAACGGGGCGATTCCTTGTTTGGATTTCGCTTTGCGAGACTCCCCACGCACGGAACGTAGTACAATTTTGAGGTTAGAGAGAAGTTTTGCCAATGATTCATGTGCATATTATTTAGAAATAAATTCTTATATTTTAGCCTATATATATGTATATATATATATATAGGGGTAACGTATTAAGAATTATAATTCATGAAATTATAAATCGGAATCCATAAAGCCTATTATGGCATAACTGTTGGTAATCATAATCTAGTAGGATTAGATAAGGGTGGATCCTCGGATTATGATGGGAGAGTAGCTCTCGTGGGTATAAGCTAGGCCTATGAGATGTTAGGTTTTCCTTATACAATGGGGGTAATTTAACTAAAACTTGAGGACGCGAATAGGTGCGCGCCTTTAGATGAGAGGTGAGTTGGGGTTTCACGAGAGTGCGGTCTCACTTTAATTATGAAATAAAGTGCACCGGTAATTATTATGCACTGTTAACACACTTGCTAAATATTTTTCACAATCGGGGCTCTGACCCGTTTACTTTTCTCTCCTTCTTGTATATATATATATATATATATATATATATATATATATA
Source organism: Sambucus nigra (assembly GCA_949130495.1). NCBI lineage: Eukaryota > Viridiplantae > Streptophyta > Magnoliopsida > Dipsacales > Adoxaceae > Sambucus > Sambucus nigra. The sequence continues at coordinate 406,761,993 of OX422220.1, forward strand.
TATATATTACCACAGGTATCCTACGGCATGGATGCCGGATGACTTTCTATCCAGAGTCTTGGGAGCCGTGACAGGTGCGGATTGTTGCGGGATGTTTCATGTAGCCGCTTCCTACTTCTTTAAAATTCTATGTAGGATTCATGTTGTATATCGGGTTTGTACCCAAGGGATATTCATATACATGTTTATATTTATTCCATTTCAGTTATTGTATTGGCTGTGACCCGACAGCTTATTCGGGTCTACTTCGTGTAGTACATTCAGTTGTATTTATTTAGTTCATTTTATTTCTAGCATTTCATTTATCTTAGTTCTTTCATGCATCTTTCTTTTCTTCTTGGTGGTGTTAGTGCTAGTTGGTTGTTTGTTGCACATTTTATTTAATTTTAACATCCCGCTTATATGATTTCGGATAGTTAGTCCTATATTATATAGTACCGACAGTGGATGTTGAGACTGGACCATCTGAAACTCCTGATTTAATATAGTATAGGACTGGCCACCCGTTATTATTTTAGGCGGGTTGTGACAGATGGTATCAGAGCATCAGGTTCTAGTGTCTTTAGGATTTGTGAGAGTTTTTTGCGTTCTTTCGTTAACGTTCTTGACATAAAGCCCTACAAATAGGACTGTTGTGTTCACTGCGTTATTTTCTTCTGTGAAGTATATTCACTTGATTGACGTTCTGATAACAGTTGCTCTTGTTTCGTTTCAGACGTCTCCTAGATTTTGTCGTCTAGGAAAGGATAGGATTAGAAGTACAATACCCATAGTATATTTTGGGTACGCTTTAATCGGGGGTATTTGTTTTCCCGGTTTTGGAGGAGATATTGAGGAGATTTCTAGTAGTGGTTCGAGGTGATTTATCGGCAGTTGAGTAAGAGAGGAAAATTTACTCGAATAGGGAATCTTGGGCTTAGTAAGGTAAGTCCGAGGAGAGGCAGGTAGTGTAGTCCTTGGGAGGTTTAGATTGGGAATCTGTTAACCTTCGTTAGGAAACCTAATGTTGGTGACTCTTACCGAGGTGAGGTAGGTGGAGTTGTCCCAATATCAAGAATATCGCCTTCTAAGATGACGGAGAATGCCTTTGGAGACTCAGTTTCGTTGTGTAGGACTGAGGGAGTTTTCGGCAGTTGCAATCGCGCCTTGCCCTTCATTATGGTTAGGAAGGGTTCTGAGGAAGATGTTTCTCTTGGGAAGAAATAGGCTTAGGGATAATGATTGTCCTGGAAGAAGTTGAGGACCCTGAGTTCAGATTCTAGGACGAGGGGAAACCATTAGATAACGGAAGTATAAGGTATAATATCTTTCTTTGGGTTTGAGTTATATTTTGTGCGATATTGGGAACGTCGCGTGTGAGGTGTGATGAGTAGCTAGCCGCTACACCGCTAGGGTGTATGGAATTTTCCTAGAGGAGGAAGTGAGCAAGTGTGGCCTTTATATGGCATCTTTGGAGATGATACACCTTTTCGTAAAGAAACAGTAGGGAGGAATTTATTTTTATATAAAAGTGTTGGTGTGATGTAGAGGAATTTCATAACTGAGAGGTTCAGAGTTTGGTAGATTTATGTGGAGCGGATAGTTTAGCTCACAGTTGCGCTAGTTTTGAGAACTAGGTATTGGCTAGAGTATTGTATTAGTTGAAGCCTTGTGTCTTAAACATAAGGTGTTTGTTTGGCGTGTCGAACGACGCATAATATATTTATATTGTATTGTTATTTAGGCCCTCGGGCAATATCTAAAATATGGAAATCCTTCTTTTTATGAAACCTTAACCCTGGTTCAACTAATCTCAATCCCCGACCTAGCTACACAGTAGTGTATTGGGAGGGTTCCTTGTTTGGATTTCGCTTGCGAGACCTCCCCCGCACGAAGGTGGCTAGTGTTAGGAATTGAGGAGAGTTCTACCATTGGGAAATTTTTAAACTCCTATATATTTAGTATGTTGTTATAGATCATATTGCTGAGGGTTATATTATGATTTGAGGCTAATGGAGCCTGATCATAATTTTATGAGTGAAAACTCGGATACGGGGTGTATGGGCGCCCTGGGTAGTAGTTGCTTTAAAACTATTTGGTTCGATATGAGAACCAGGAAGGATCGGTATAGTGATCCTAAGGATTGATGTGAGGACTAGATGATATTGAGGTCCTAGGCATGTCTTAAATTTCGCGGATGAAATTTTTGTAAGGAGGGAAGTATGTAACAACCCTCAATTTTTGGAGACTGAGAAATTAAATTTTGGGAAAATAAAATTTAATTAAATTGGAGAATTTCAAAATTTGGGAATTTAGGCCCAAAAATAGAGAATATTTCAAAGTATTCCGGATGATATTTTTGAGGGTACCATCGATTCCGGAAGGGTCGAGATAGTCAAAATGACTGTCATTGGGTCTTATTTCGGTTCTGAAATGTTTTTAAGTTATTTTGACTTGAATTGGAGTAAACGAGTCATTTAAATTGTGTATTAACATTTAAAACTGGGTTTATTGTTTTAAGGGATTTAAGGCTTATGGATCAAGCCTTTCTCATTTTGAGAAAGAGAGAAAAAGCCCTAGAGGGAGAAAGAAGAGAGAAAGAAGAAGAAAAGAAGAGAGAGAGGAAGAAAGCTTGGAGATTCCGGCCCAAAATCGCGACATCGAGGATGATCCAACCTCTACAAATCTGAGGCAAGTGTTTAATCTTGCTAAATAGCTATTTTTGTATTTTATTTCATAATTTGTGGGGTAAAGAAATGGTTTTTGGGTATAAGCATCAAAACCTAATTTTGGTTTAAATCTTAAAATTTAAGATTTTAATTGGGTTTAAGGGATATAAATGGTTGGGATGATATGTAGGATGAATTTTCTTGTGAATAACATTTTTGGGTTAAAGATTTAAGGGCTTATTGATGATATTTGGGTATTAATTTTTGTGGGTTTGCTGAGAAAGGGAAATCGGCCAGCTGATCTGGTATGGCCGATCGACCGCGGTCTGGGGACCGGTCGACCGCGCCTTAAGGAAAAAGCCTACTGCATTTCTTCGTAGGCAAATTTTGGACCCGCGGTTGACCGGGGGTCTGGGACCGGTCGACCGGTCCCCTATTTTTAGCCCAAAACTTGGATTTCTTCTTCCCCTTTTTCTTTTGGAGTTTATTCTTAGAGGCTTCCTTAATGGTTGTTTTAGGGGGTTTATCTAGGAGGACTTCTAGCCCTTTTTGGTTGGGTTTGTTGATTTGGGCCCCTCTCTTATGATGTAAAAGATATGTTCTTGGAGACATTGAAGGTGTTCCTCACATATTAGGATTTTTTGGGGACTCCTTCGGGTAATTTGGGAGAAATGTACCCATGCACGTATTGGAGTTACATATGGATATTGGGGAAACCTCTTGGAGGTTGGGAATACCGATTATATATAGGTAAATATGATGTGAGGTTGAGAACTCTTAGAGAGTGAGGGATCTCATACCCTTAGAAACGTTTAGGCTAAGGAACAACTGATAACTCAAGAGGAGTAAGGGTTTCTGAGACTTATTCAAACCATAGGTGACATTGAGAACGCTTTGGGATCGTACTATCGACTAGAATAAGCGGTAGCATAAATTCTAGTTAGGATAGTTTACAAGTAATCATGGGGATATGACCATTGAGATTCCAATACTTGAAACAAGGTTGGAATAATTTGAGGTTTTAGACTATTAAGTCATGTATGTACCTATGGTTAAATAGTAGTAAAGGTATTTATGTACTTTTGGATATGGATGAAATGTGTAGTGACGGATTCCTACACATACTCTTGGGTGATAACCCTAATGTTGAATATATATGTATAGATATATACATATGGTTTTGGGAGACTATTCATCATGGGAAAAATGATTGAATATGTTTCAAGTGAGGGATTGTATTCACATATCAAGGTACAATTAATGGAAATTGTGGTGACGGCTTTTATATTGAGGATTATGTATTTTCATAGCCGAGTTTATATATCTTATACATATGAACGAGAATTAGTTTGTATATATAATGATGTAGCGATGTGTGAATATGTGTACATATATCTATGTATGAATATGAATATATGGATATATTTATGTTGTGGACATACATGGTATGAATATTTAAACCGTATATCCTGGTTTACTATATTGGATCATATGATGGGATCATATGGATGTATGTATATTGCGCATGTGAGCGATATATATACTTATTTGGTTAAGCATACCCCGCTCATGCTATCATTGGGAAGTTTCTGCACAGAGGGTGAGCATCCTGGCATATAGAGCAGGGTGTGGATATTCCCCAGGTCATAGTCGTCCCTTGTGTTATTATACGATAGATATATATTTTGGGATGAGACGTGGTGGGTATGTTTCGTCTCATTGCCGGTTGTAACTATGACTGCTTCCCGGGACGTCGTGTGTGTGAGTTATCACGAGGTGGGTGTCGTTGATCCCCACCGGGTGGTCCCCAGTTGTTACGTGAGCCGGACTCTGGGAAGATGATAACATTGATGCAGTTTTATCGGCGCTATATATAGTCGGGTATTATATGTGCATGGCCATTGTACATCATATATGGTATGTACACTTGGTCATGGGTATGGATGATGGCATGTATATATATATGCTGAGAATAAAATATATATATATATATATATATATATATATATATATATATATATATATATATATATATATATATATATATATATATATATATATATATATATATATATATATATATATATATATATATATATATATATATTTATATATCCTAGATGAAAGGATATGGTATTTCTATGGGGTACATCTTGGATGATTATGGTGTACCAGATTTATTGGGGGTTGATGTATCGTATTTGAGGAATACTTCGGTTACATCATACCAAGGATATTATTGGAGATTTTTAGTTGTTTTCATATTGTAGTTTAAAGTTTTAGTAGTAATGGTAGTATTAAATTGTATGTTAAGAATTATGGATCTCTAGGATCGACATTGCCCAGGAGTAGTGTAACGAGGTGGTTCCTTATTTGGATTTCGCTTTGCGAGATACCTCACACACGAAACGTAGTGCAATGTCGAGATTTGAGAGAAGTAATCATATATATGGCATAATGGATCTCTGGTCTTGACCTTGTCAGGAGTAGTGTAACGGGGCGGTTCCTTGTTTGGATTTCGCTTTGCGAGACTCCCCACGCACGAAACGTAGTACAATTTTGAGCTTAGAGAGAAGTTTTGCCAATGATTCATGTGCATATTATTTAGAAATAAATTCTTATATTTTAGCCTATATATATGTATATATATATAGATGTATATATATATGTATATAGGGGTAACGTATTAAGAATTATAATTCATGAAATTATAAATCAGAATCCATAAAGCCTGTTATGGCATAACTGTTGGTAATCATAATCTAGTAGGATTAGATAAGGGTGGATCCTCGGATTATGATGGGAGAGTAGCTCTCGTGGGTATAGGCTAGGCCTATGAGATGTTAGATTTTCCTTATACAATGGGGGTAATTTAACTAAAACTTGAGGACGCGAATAAGAGAGCGCCTTTAGATGAGAGGTGAGTTGGGGTTTCACGAGAGTGCAGTCTCACTTTAATTATGAGATAAAGTGCACGAGTAATTATTATGCACGGTTAACACACTTGCTAAATATTTTTCACAATCAGGGCTCTGACCCATTTACTTTTCTCTCCTACTTGTATATATATATATTACCACAGGTATCCTAGCGCATGGATGCTAGATGACTTTCTATTCAGAGTATTGGGAGCCGTGACAGGTGCGGATTGTTGCGGGATGTTTCATGTATCCGCTTCCTACTTTTTTAAAATTCTATGTAGGATTCATGTTGTATATCGGGTTTGTACCCAAGGGATATTCATATACATGTTTATATTTATTCCATTTCAGTTATTGTATTGGCTGTGACCCGACAGCTTATTCGGGTGTACTTCGTGTAGTACATTCAGTTGTATTTATTTAGTTCATTTTATTTCTTGCATTTCATTTATCTTAGTTCTTTCATGCATCTTTCTTTTCTTCTTGGTGGTGTTAGTGCTAGTTGGTTGTTTGTTGCACATTTTATTTAATTTTAACATCCCGCTTATATGATTTCGGATAGTTAGTCCTATATTATATAGTACCGACAGTGGATGTTGAGACTGGACCATCTGAAACTCCTGATTTAATATAGTATAGGGCTGGCCACCCGTTATTTTTTTAGGTTGGTTGTGACACAAACACTTAGTTTTTGGTAATTTCTGTTTCGATAATTTTAGCTCCCGGTGATGAAATGTAGTAAACCAAAATCATTATTTTTGAAGCACAACGGAACAATAAAAAATGTACCATAACAACCCTAGTCTTATGTGTTCTATCTTTTTATTCATTTTATGGAAATATTTTCAGACTCCATTAGTTATTATTCTTTATAAATAACATGTGGAATGTCTTGAGAAAAGATTTGTTTTTCTTGAAAAATTAATTTTCTTTTCCGTTTGAAGAATATTGTATGATATATGGATAGGATGTCTTAAAGCTTTGATAATAACTAGAGGAAAAATTTATTGCCATGTTTTCAAAGATTACGAGTCTACCCTCCTTCTCGCAATTGCATCGTTTTTTAAAATAAACCAGTTTCCCACTCATGAGTTTCCAATATATCTACATTAAAAATCACCAAAAATATGGGTGAAGGATTAAGAGTTGTATGTTAGTTTTTTTAAAGCTACGTATGATATATATACAAAAAAGATTACTCATCTTGCTCTCAAGACATATATTTTAGTTTAAAAACGTGTCATTAAGATATTTTTCTTTATATTTTTTTGACAATTTGGATTTTAGCAAACTCCATATAAAATCCAAATTGTCAAAAAAGAAGAATATCTTAATGACACGTTTTAAAACTAAAATATAAGTATTGAGAGCATGATGGATAATCTTTTTTGTTTTATTTTAATGATTTTGACATTGCTGTTTTGATTTTCGAAGAATTATCTATTGTGCAATGTTATACTTATTATTTTCCTTCCAGTTATTTCAAACAGGTACCTATAAACAATGATGAACAATTCAAGCATGGGTTACATGAACATCGGGAATATTTATGTTTAGAAAATAGTCATACGAAATAGTTGTTAGTCATACAATGAGATATGTATATAACATTATATAGTTGAAACTATGGATTGAAACACTGTGGAATATCAATAAAGCTTCCTCTTTTGAAATAAATGTAGTTTTTATTATGTTTTATTATTTATTAGGATAAACCTCACACTCGGGAAATCAATATGTGACAACATGGTATTAGATCCAAGTTTGAAAACAAAGTTGGTCATTAATCGATATTTTTACAAACTCTGCATGTATTTAGTATCGTAACAAATGTTTTCGTAACGGGGGTCTATGTAACAAGGTTTATCGAAAACAATTTGAAAGTGCCCTTTTTGTGTGTGTTTCAAATCAAACCAAATTTTATAAGAAATTATCCAACTTTTAATTATGCACCAAACCAAGTTGTGAAAACCCAATTCTTACTTTAAAACAATTTTATCTTAATTAATCCTAGACATGCATCTAGTGATTAAAGCAAGTAAAGTAAAGTAAAGAATACTCACAAAGCTGGATGTACGAGGAAAAAACCCAAAACAGGAACACAACCTCGGACGGCCCAAGCCAGACAATCACTATGAACAATAGTTTTACAAAGACAGATTAGCCTTACACAACGATTCGATCCCCATGGGTCTTGACGCTCCTTCTGATCTTCAACCGTTCTTAAATAGTGCCCACGCAGAAATTCCGTCTTCCATGATACCTATCCACAACACAAGCGTCCACGTATGTCTCGGTGTCCACCGAATGACTTTGTTTAGTCTACGATGTCGAACACGATGTCCGTCGCTTCTCCACCGCAAAACCCAGATATTCAATGGTAAAACAAACTCTCTTTGGTACAGCAAGATCACGTAAACATATCAGAATAGTAACTTGGATCTTTGCAAACTCTAAGGATGTGTTTAAGCTTTGAAACCTTAGAAAACATGTGCCAAAGCGTTTCTGGTTTGTAAAACTGTTTTCCAAAATGCACACTTACGAAACAATGATGAAAACACTGTTTAAATAGGATTTAAACATCGCCTCGAAAAACATGTCATTCGAATGAGTTAAACATGTCGTTCGAGCGACATTGCATCTCGTTCGAACGAGATCCAATATCGTTTGAATGACACCGTAAAAGTTTGACTTTCTTTGACTTTCTGATTAAAACGTCTCTTATCAAAGAGATCCAAATTAGTCATACTCTATTTCGAGCTTATCATCATAAAACAAAGTGTAAACCTTTTAAAACACTATAAAACATTTTAAAACATTTTTCTTTATTAAAAATACATCTTTAGCTTTTATAAAACAATTTCGAGCACCATTAATTATACGCATTCATATCTGAGTGATCTCGAAATGAAATTAACTTTGAAGACGAATAAACTTGCACCAATTCAAACTTCGGCACCATTAAATCTTTGAAGCTTTACCGCAACGTCTTCAATTTCTTCAATACGTCATAGACCGAGTGGGATCGTGACAAAACAAAAATACCTTATGATATATTACAAACACAGTTTTGTTCACGGAATTAAGTCAAAGAAATACAGGAACTCAATTGGAAATTTATGTCCTTACAAATTAACACCGAGACATACATGGACGCGTGTGTTGTGGACAGCGATCGTGGAAGACGAAATTTCTGCGTGGGCACTATTAAAGAACGGTTGAAGATCAGAAGGAAAGTCAAGATCGGTGGGGATCGAGTCATTGTGTAAGGCTAATCTGTCTTTATAAAACCATTGTTCATAGTGATTGTCTGGCTTGGGTCGTCCGAGGTTGTTTTCCCATTTTGGGTTTTTTCCTCATACATCCGGCGTTGTGAGTATTCTTTACTTTAATTTACTTGCTTTAATCACTAGATGCATGTTTAGGATTAATCAAGATAAAATTGGTTTAAAGTAAGAATTGGGTTTTCACAACTTGGTTTGGTGCATAATTAAAAGTTGGATAATTTTTGATAAAAATTTGGTTTGATTTGAAACACACACAAAAAGGGCACTTTCAAATTGGTATCAGACCTAAAAATACTATTTTATTGTGTTTGATCCGTGTGTTTGTGTTTCCTTGCGAATATTTTGATTTTACTCTCGATTTGTTCTTTCTCGATGGATTCTCTAAGCTTTGACGAGTTAAATCTCTTGAATTGAAAATTTGCAAAACGTATTGAAGTCTTGGAAGAAGAAAATTCCCGTTTTAAAAATATGATTGGATATTTGCAAACGTTTCAAATTCGAAGAGATATTTGTTGTGAGAAGTTTGGAACTCTATTTAATAACCTTGAATCTTTTAAAGTTTCCAAAAAGGAGAGTGATGATAGAGTCCTCATTTTAGAAAAAGAGTTAGAGGATTTGAGAAATTCTAGGGTTTGTGCCGTTGAGGAAAATAATTCGATTAATGATTTTGTGGCATGAGAAAAGGCTCTTAGGGATAAGTTTTCTCACATTGAGGGGGATAGAGATAACCTTATAGGGGTAATTGAGAATTTAAAGAAGGAGTCCTTAAAGTTTGAGGAGCTTAATTTTTTGCTTGAGTCTAAAGTTTTGAAGTTTAAAGATAATCTAACCGGCTCAAGTAGTTTATGTAGTAATGGTAATGGCTCATCTTGTTCTAATGCTTCTGTTGCTAAAGCCAATACCATAAGGTGTTTTAGAGCATCAACCACATCCGAGGGTGTTAGAAAAGGCAACCTAAAGGTCCCGTTCCTTGTCGAGTTTACACATGTTCGCATTGTGGTAGGGAAGGTCACCTTAGGAGTTTTTTCTACGATCTTAGAAAAGACCCTATGAAGTTTAAACATAGTGTCCCATTGGTTCCCCAAATTCATTTTGTTAGGTATACACCTGTTTGGGTGAGGAAATCCATTTGGGAGATGCTAAATGCTAGGTGTTTGATTCTCACATGCTTGCACATGATTCGTCACATGCTATTTCTTATGGATAGTTGCTTGCATGATATTATTTATCATGTGATAGTTATGCTTCATGATATATTCTTCCTAGTGTTATGACATGTTTATCTCTTTGTATTATATGTTTCACTTGTTTGAGTTTTATTTGAAAAATACAAAAAGATTTTGTTTTTGAGAAAACTTTTGAAAAAACAAAAATAGTTTTGTTTTTGTTTTTGAGTTTACATGTTTGATGTGGCATATTGGTGTGCTTGGACTCCCCCCATCGTTTCATATCCATGTGGCTATGAATTTGGTCATTATTATCGATACTTAGAATGATCTTAACCACTGTTTATATGGGGATGTTTCGAAGTTGATATGTATTTTGATTCGACTTTGTATATATGCCAACATTGCACACATGCACGAGTTTATATAGATGTTTGACTTCTCTTTCATATTTGAATTTGGTGAGGCGTTCTTATCTCAATCTTGTCATCTATGCGTAAGTACACTTAAGTATAAGTGTGGGCATGTAATAACCGTTTACCGTGAGGATTTGAATTGTTATCTATTTAAAAAATGATGAGTGATTCACGGGAAAGGGCTGCGAGAGTTCAAAATTGACTCGTCGTGAAAGCCACCATTTAAAAGAGCCCAAAAGAAAAAGAAAAATGCTAAGAAAAGTGCCAATAAGATTTTCTATCAGTTGAGAATGCTAGAAACCTCAAAAGAACTTGAAAAAGTATGTTTATATGAGGGTGTTTGGTTGGAGAAAATTTAAACGGGTTTGCCCATCTAATCTTAATGTTGAAACATTGCAATTTGACGCTATTATTTGTAGAATCGTCCAAAATATGGATTTGTGTGCATGTAGGTATGTTTATTTCATTAAGCTCACACTTTAATTGTCATATGGCTATGCTAAAGTTTGATGATTTATCACTATCAATTAGAGCATTTTGATCATTTCGATGTGTTGGAATTGTGACTCATCTGTTGTGGTTTCACGCCCATACATTCCATGTCCATGTTTGAGCACATCGATACTATGTTTGCATGTAACTTGCATTTTTAGTTTTTATGAGTTTTTGCATTTTGTGCAAAAAGCCTAATGTTTTAGCACTGTTTTGCATCTGTCAGGCCCTTCCTGGAATTGTTTTGTGGAAATTTTTCCAATGGGCAATATTTTATAATATTTCTGGGAAACAGGGAAATTTTGGCAGGTCGCGCGAAGTCGTTCAAACGACATTCCATCTCGCGCGAACGACAACTGTCCTTCGTTCGAGGGACTTCCTCATCTCGTTTGAGAAAAGTCCCTGGCTCGTTCGAACGACAGGCTGCATCTTAGCTTCTGATTGGTTTACAGTCCACTGGTTTATTTTGATATTTTGTTGGTACTACTGGAAGCATTTCTGGACTGACTGGTTTATATATAGGTTCTGTTTATTTCAAATTTGGTATTTTGCATATAGTCCTTTTATCACATATGTTTCTTTTGCTATATTCTTTGTGTGATGGTTTACTAGCTACTGATTTGTCATTACATGATCATATTTAGCTGGTTGTTTCATGATTATCTAGCATGTTCACGTTTCACATTGGTATCAATTTTAACTTGTTTCAAAATTGGTATATTCTCAAGCTAGATAATTTCTTTGGTTTATCTTTTCACCAGGTTGTCTATTCGAGACAAAAGGGGGAGAGATGTGTATGTGATGTAGGGGGAGATTTGAGCATGTTTTGGTTTACATATGTTTACTAATTGGTATCTCATATTACTAGTACAAATTGGTATCATTGTTACATTCATCAAATTGGTATCATATTGCTCATATGTTTAACAAATGTGTTTTCAGAGTTTATTCATATTAGTATCTATTATCGTTTGGTATAATTTGGATATAATTATTGGTTTCATTTGTTCCTCCATACTTTCCTGGGTATTTGTTTGTATGTTTCATGTGTGTAGGTATGCTTCAGCGATTCGATATTTCAAGTCTACATCACAATCAGACAGTTCATGCTCGCCGGTGCAACATATACTTGTCCGTGTCCTGTAATTTTGACTTTGGGTTTATGGAATGGGATTTAGGCATCATACGGCTTGACGGCCCGGCTTAGGCATTTCACTAGTTTAGTTTTGTCCCGAAATAGTCAAAGGGGGAGATTTTTAAGGACATAAATTTCCAATTGAATCCCTGTATTGTTTTGACTTAATTCCGTGAACAAAATTGTGTTTGTGATATGTCATAGGGTGTTTTTATTTTTTCACAATCCCACTCGGTCTATGACGTATTGAAAAAATTGAAGACGTCGCAGCAAAGCTTCAAAGATTTAATCATGCCGAAGTTTGAATTGGTGCAAGTTTATTCGTCTTCAAATTTAATTTCAGTTCGAGATCACTCAGGTATGAATGCGTATAATTAATGGTGCTCAGAATTGTTTTATAAAAGATAAGGATGTATTTTTAATAAAGAAAAATGTTTTAAAATGTTTTATAGTGTTTTAAAAAGTTTACACTTCATTTTATGATAGAGTTTGACTAATTTGGATCACTTTGATAAGAGATGTTTTAATCAGAAAGTCAAAGAAAGTCAAACTTTCATGCTGTCGTTCAAACGACATTGGATCTCGTTCGAACGAGATGCAATGTCGCTCGAACGACATGCTTAAGTCATTCGAATGACATGTTTTTCGAGGCGGCGTTTAAATCCTATTTAAACACTATTTTCATCATTGTTTCGCAAGTGTGCATTCTGAAAAAAAGTTTTACAAACCAGAAACGTTTTGGGACATGTTTTCTAAGGTTTCAAAGCTTAAACACATCCTTAGAGTGTTCAAAGATCCGAATTACTATTCTTATATGTTTACGTGATCTTGCTGCACCAAAGAGAGTTTGTTGTACCATTGAACATCTGGGTTTTACGGTGGATAAGCGATGGACATCGTGTTTGACATCGTAGATGAAACAAAGCCATTCGGTGGACACTGAGACATACGTGGATGCGTGTGTTATGGACAGGTATCGTGGAAGACGAAATTTCTGCGTGGCCACTATTGAAGAACGGTTGAAGATCAAAAGGAGCATCAAGACCCATAGGTATCGAGTCATTGTGTAAGGCTAATCTGTCTTTGTAAAACCATTGTTCATAGTGATTACCTGGCTTGGGCCGTCCAAGGTTGTTTTCCCGTTTTGGGTTTTTTCCTCGTACATCCGGTGTTGTGACTATTCTTTACTTTACTTTACTTGCTTTAATCACTAGATTCATGTTTAGGATTAATCAAGATAAAATTGGTTTAAAGTAAGAATTGGGTTTTTACAACTTGGTTTGGTGCATAATTAAAAGTTGGATAATTTTTTTTATAAAAAAATGGTTTGATTTGAAACACACACAAAAAGGGCACTTTCACAATTTGTATAGTTAAGGACATAAAGGAATAAAAGTCAGTGTCTATAAGAACTTCAATGCAGTTTGGTTGTCTGAAGTTTGTTTCACACATCATTACTTCATTCTAAAAAAGGCGATATCGGTAAGACGATATCATAGATTGAACATTGGTTTCGTAATAATTTTCACATCTATTTACACCATGGTAATTGGAAGTATAGTTCATTTGATCAATTATGAGAATCCTAAGTCCTTTAAAAAAATATGATTTACTGTTCGGTGATCATCAGCTTTGTTTTAGCCAAATGTATAAGCCAGCCTTTAATGATTCGAGTATAAAATTCAACAAGCAATTACGCATAGAACCGAGGATATGACATTTTGAAAAACCTGAATAAATGCTGTGTGTGATAATTGATTAAATTAATTAGCAAGTTTCCAAGTAGACCTTATTTAATTGGACTCTATTTTTTAACCAAAGTAATTCAGCCCCTAAACATCCATCTAAATGTGTTCGTGTGTCAAACCATAAACAAGTAAAGCATGCGACACAAATTTAAGGAAAAATCTCCGAAGGGAAAAACCTTTTATTTCTATAACTATGACAAGTTTACAAGACCATTGACTTACATATCATCTTGCTTTTGTCCACAAGAGTAACGCACGGTGTCTTCGTCAAACCTCCAAAGAAACGACTAGAAATAAATCAGCAATGATTCGCACGCAGCTATACCACAAGGATCGCAATCCCAGACACGCAGTCTTTTCGGTGTAGATTATCCTCCCCACAAGAGTAAACAATAGCAAAGTGTGTTCTTGAACACCAAAACAATTCACCAAAGCATATGGAATTTTTGTGAATTGAAAACAAAAAGGGATTAAACCCCAAAAGAAGAAGCCAAAAGGATTCTGCAAATCGCAGTTTTTCTGTTCTGTAAAACGCTGGGACTTCTTAATGAAAATGAAACCATTTAATGAGTAATTATAAGAAAACTCGTTGCCTCGATATTAGAGCTCGTTCGAATGAGAAGGGGATGTCGCGCGAACGAGAAAGTGATGTCGTTTGAACGACATCGCGCGACACTGCCATGTCGCTCGAACGAAAGTAAAAAGTCGTTTGAACGACTGTTGCGTTAAAAAAATAATATTTTAATGTCTTCTCCAATACTTATAAAAAAATGCTCATTCTCAAATTTTGACGAAAAAGTCCGCTCCAACACTTAGAAAATATTTTGTAAAAATATACCAAAAGCTCTAAGTGAAAAGTTAAGGTATTTAAAACAAAACCTTACCAAAGTAAACTTCGTGGAGTATTTTTGATGAAGAACTTGATTAATTCGGATCCGTCTTTGATGCTCGAATGTTCTTGAATGCTCTTCGACGGTGTAGCAGAATATGACATAACAAATTGATAGTGGACTTATAAAATAATGCCTTTACACATTTAATACAAAGAATATTTTTTATCTTTAATAGCCCCTTTCCATTGCTTAATATATAACAATATCTTTCGGAGAAAGACAATATCCAGGCAATGGTTCTTACATGAACAACTAATCTCTTTCTACATTTAGTTCTTTATTAAGAAGAATTGAAATGAGAACATCATATTCGACAAATGACAACTAAGCACAATGTTCATAAAGTTCTTTCATGTTTGCAATAAATGTGACAAGGAGTCAAACATGTTGAAAGTGGTCATCAAAGATCAATTTAATGATATCCATAATTATCAAGCAAACTATTGAAATACATTCATCTCTCAAAACACTGCGAAAAAGTCACGTGAATAGATGGAATGTAGCGTTGATATGGAAATCTTAAACATCCATCCATATATGGTGAAAACAAAAATACAAAACACTTTTTTTTTTTAATTTTATCAAAATAAAATCTTTTTCACTTTTTCTTAAAATGGAAAATCTTTTTTTTTAATTTTTCAAACTTTTTCCAAAAAAACAAAACACTTTTTGGATTTTTTGAAAGATATCAAAAAGAAAAGAACATGTAAATACAATGATAACACAATGTAGCAATAGGTATATACGATATGAACATGATAACACCTTATTCTAGAAACAAGTCTTTGCCTCAATCATTAAGCCTTGAGGAGTTCTCAAAAGGAGAAGACTGTGACACCCCGCCTAATTAAATACCGGGCGATCACTCCTTTATTAAATTAAAGTCAAGGTGGACAGTTGGTTCATTCTTAGCATCACTGTCGCAAATTAAAATTTTCAAATTAGAACACCCTGATTAATTAAGCTAAGTGTCAAAACCATTTAAAACCTTATTTCCATCTTATTAAATCCAATTATAAAACCTTTAACCAATAACATTTTAAGAGTCACACAATAAGTATAAGAATAAAATAAACATTCAAGAGTTTAACCATCAATAATAAATCCCAACTTTAAAACACTAAAGGAAAACATCCTGACAGTAATAAATCCCGAAGTAAAGATACTGAAAGTAAAAGAATTACAAACTCTGACAAAACCAACTAAATAATGGAAAAGGGCGACACATGCCCCACTGGATAAAACTGAACTAGAAGTGGAGTCAACAATGAAGTCGTCTAAGCAATGGACTGCAACTCCCACAAAAGCTACAATGCGTCCGGTCCAAAGAATCTAAGCAAGACGCCCCTGTGGCTGGGCACCTGAAATATATACATATATATATATATATACAAGAGAAAAGAGATAACAGGAAACGGGTCAGAGCCCGAGTGTAAAACAGTTTAAAAATAGTTTAGCAAGTATTTAAAATGCTTATGTGCTAATGCAACAACCACGTTAGTATGCGACACTCTCTTGAGATTTCTCACCTCTCGTCTAGTGTGCACACCTACCGTGCTAATAAATCTCATCAATTTCCCTATCTTATTCTCCATAAGGTTTTATCACGTGAAAAGTGAGGTTAAGATATTTACTTTAGGAAATCATTCTCTTGAGGATTACGTACGTAATTTAAAAAATCTCATTTATCATTATAAAGTTCCCAAACACTTATAATAAAGTTGAAGCATTTATTCATTACTTATCTACTTATACGCACAGTAGTAAGTTCCCATATAAATATACGTATATATATTAGTCACACATATAATATATATACTAACGGCACCCCACATAAAATCCATGGTGCTGGCATACTCTGCTATCAAGTCCCCGTATCGCACAAACTAAGGGAAATACTAGTTCGGAATCACTCTCGAACTGTATTAATACAAAACACATACAAATGGAGGCGAAGCATAGTTCCAAGTCACTAAGAGGTCAGCACATACCCTCACGTCTCTTAGGACCGTCTGACTTTCAATCAGATAGCCTGTACCAAGGAATCCTATGTTCTAGGGTACAAGTCAATATCCCCTATAAAGGCCCAATCGAGATAAGACTGTCCCGGCGCAGAAACCTCCGTGATAGCAAGTAGCGCGGGTACGATTTTTACACAAATATATAATATATGCACAATCACACAGTCATATATATATAAATATTCGCATTTCCAAATTAGCTGCGCTCACGACCCATAATTATAATTATCCGTTCTTAGAACATATTACTCAATTATTTCGCATAACGGATTCGTCTCCTTTATTCACTTTTATAATTTATTTTATACTTACTTCTCCTCTCTCGAAGTATTCTATCTTGTTAAGTGAAGTTTCAGTAGGTATACTCTCACTTACCTTATGGTATAAATCCTAATTATGATTATCTCACTCTCGTGAATTTCAGGGCAAACTCATCGTCCCAAATATTTAAATCATTACACCTAAATAACTTTCAATAATTTTGTACTATTCTGGGTTCCCCGGATACTGGTCTTCCTCACTCAAATTTAACCGTTCACTAAAATAGGGGCAAAATAGGAAATTCCCTAAAATGAGAAATCTCGCTCGAACCAGAATGGATCTCGCTCGAACGACTTCCACATGTCGCTCGAACGACTTCGCGCGACATGGACATCTCGCTCGAACGACTTCGCGCGACATCACGTGAGATGGACTGTTTCGTCTTCAACCTTTGACAGTCTCGTTTTTCACCATTTTAAGCCTAGAAACCTCTACAATTTAATCCCCAATGTCTCATCTTCAATTCCAATCAATAATAACATGGTTATATATCATTCATGACCTCCTAGAATCATTAATTCGTCAAAAATCATTAAGATTACATGAAATCCCCAAATTAATTCATAAGAACCCTAATTTCTAAATTTCCAATTAAATAACCCAATCAAACTCAATTCGTTCATCAATATTATTTCCAATCTCGTGATAAATCCTCTACATATGATCAAAATTTAGGCTACATGGATTCTCCCTACAACACATGCGATTTTTCTTCTAAAACATATAATTCTTCAAATAAAATATACAATCCTCATTCCTAGACTAACATGGAAGGAACATTAACTGGAAATCAGCAAGATAGATACTTGCTTGAAATTCAAAGTTCTGATTGTGGAAGAATTTGGTGTGGTTGAGATCCTCGTTGCGCGATCTACCATTTGGCGGTGACGGCGGTGCAACCGGAGGAGTTCTTGGCCTAGAACTCCTTGGAAAGCTTCTCCTCTTCCTCTCCAATGGCCGTCTTTAGTTTTTGGTTATGATAACCCTAGAAGACAACACTTACCATTTGATATAACCCTAGAAAATTCGTGGGTTTAATTACCCAAAATTACCAAATGTCCAAAATGCCCTCCCGAGGTACTAATTAAGCCTAAAAATGCCCCGAGACCCAAACTAAACCCCCGGGTACATTATTTTGACTATCTCGACCCTTCCGGACACACTGGCGCACTCAAAACGACCATACGAGTGACTTATAACTTATTCACTTTTAATAATCATAATTTAGTCCTGGCACGACACAGGCGCGTCCCAACTTAAATTTCCATAATTGTCATTTTATTCACTCGTGACAATTTTTATAAAACCAAACTTATATATTACTTTATTCATGTAGTGATATTCGACAAATTTCCAATACTTACCAACTCTCGTCGCGCTAGTAAATAATAAACCATTTTCCGAATTAATATTAAATTAATTTATCTCAATTAAATTTAATACATCCCTAAATTTAAAAGCCACAAAAATACGGGGTATTACAAAGACATCCTCTGAAATTCCTATATCAAATATTATGAAGTCTTTACTAAGTAATCTACTTGATCTCAAAAACTCTCAAAATCTCTAATTTGGTTTGTGGGAGCATATGGAGCAACAGGTGTGGGAGCGCGTGGGGGAATATGTGTAAGAACTCGCATTGTATAATATTGGGAACAAGATGAACTCGTGTGGGAGCATATCGAGAACACGAATGTGAGAAACTCTCCCTAGCTTGAAGTAGAACTCTCTAAGGTGGCCAGTTAGTTTGCAATAGGAACCAAGATAAATGTGCTTGGCACCATCTTGCTCAAAGCATCTAGGAAGAGATCTTCTCTATAGGCTAGGTATCCTTTGTGATTAATTTTGAGGGCCATAAGTGTGACACCCCGCCTAATTAAACACCGGGTGATCAGTCCTTTATTAAATTAAAATCAAGGTGAACGGTTGGTTCATTCTTAGCATCACTGTCGTAAAAATAACTTTTCCAATTAAACACCCTAAATAATTAAGCTAAGTGTTAAAACCATTTTAGACATTACTTTCCAAATTTTATTTTAAAAACCAACATTTAAAACTTTACATAATTCATAGTTAAATAATCACACAACAACTATTCTGGAACATATAATCCAAACAATTAAACATCCAACTGATTGATTCCAATATTTAAAACTTAAAGGAAAAACATCCTGACAACAATAAAACCCAAAGTATAAATACTGGAAATAAACGAATCACAATATCCAATAAAACAACATAATAATGGAAAAAGGCGACACATGCCCAACTGGATAAAATAATGCTAGGAGTGGAATAAAAAATGAGATCAGCTAAGCAAGAGGCCTGCAACTCCCACCTAAGTTGCAGCGCGTTCCTTCCAAAGGATCCTATGCAAGACGCCCCTGTGGTTGGGCACCTGTAATATATACATATATATACAAGAGAGGAGAGATAACAGTAAATGGGTCAGAGCCCGATGGTAAAACAGTTTAAAATTTTAGTTTAGCAAGTATTTAAAATGTTTACTGGCTAATGCAACAACATATTAGTGCGACACTCCCTTGAGAAATTCTCACCTCTCTTCTAATGTGCACACCTATCGCACTAATCTTCCCAACAGTTTAACTTATCTTATCTTAAGTTGCTCGTGAGGTTTTAAACCGACAAATTCAAATGTTGAAGAGGTTAATTTTTATTTAAAAGAAAAATTATCAATTAAACCTTATATAATAATAAAGTTTCTCAGTAATATATCATGCTTTTCAAACACTTATACCCAAGTTGAATTAATTATTCCTTTCTTACTTACCATAGACACAGTAGGTAGTTCCCAAGTTCCAGATTTAAATGTATATATTAAATACTCATATAATATATATACTAACGGCACCCCACATAATAATTATGGTGCGGGCATACTCTGCTATCCAGTCCCCGTATCTCTTGCACTAAGGGAAATACAAGTTCAGAATCACTCTCGAACTGTACTAACACAAAACACATACAATATTGAGGCGAAGCATAGTTCCAAGTCTCTAAGAGGTCAGCACATACCCTCACGTCTCTTAGGACCATCTGACTATCGATCCGATTGCCTGTACCAAGGATTCCTATTTTCTAGGGTACGAGTCAATATCCCCCATAAAGGTCCCATCAAGATAAGACTGTCCCAACGCGGTAACCTCAGGGATAGCAAGTAGCGCGGGCATGATTTTTACACATATATAAGATATAAGATCAATCACAGAGTCATATAAATATATAACTATTCACATTCATAAGTTAGGTACGCCCACGGCCTAACATTATATTATTCCATTCTTAGTACATTTTTATTTGATTATTTCTTATAACGGACTTATTCATTTTATTTTTGGAATTTAATTTATTCCCACTCACTTCTCATCTCTCGAAGTATTCTCTTTACCTAAGTACAATTTCAGTAGGCCCTCACTTACCTTCTAATCCAACTCCTAGACATTTCGATGATTAAGTCTACACACATTAAATTTCTTAGATATGGATCTTTCCCGTTTACCCTTCATTTTCCCATTTCATTAAAGTTCCACTTAACGGGGTTTACATTGACCCTACTGGTCCTTCTTATGTTTCATTAGGTCCTAATAACATTACTTAAGGTTTATTACGCATTTAATCGGATTACGTCAACGTAAGGAAAAATCTAGTTTTTCCCAGGAGGGGTCGATCGATCGATAGAAAGGGGTCGATCGATCGAAGCTCTTGGCTCGATCGATCGATCAAGCAGGTATGGCGAAAACTGCAGAATACCGGTTACGGGAATTATCATCCAAAATCATCCAAATCCAAGTTTTAACTCCAAAACTCCCAAAAATTTATACCACAATCATTATAAACCCAAATGAACAATATTCTATGTAAGGCATGCCAGTTTTCATCAAGTATCATGGATTAAAAGGGCCAAAATTTATATAATTCTCATGAACCCTAAAAATTTCTTTAACTTAATTATTCTCATTCTTTTTCCAGAATTTCTACTTCTAATCCGGGGGTTCAACCTCTACGTGTGAAGGGAATTTCCAGAATGATGTTTATATCTCTACAACATGCGATTTCTAACCTCCAACATAGGTTTTCTTTCATAAAAACTCATCCTAATCAACCCTAAACTAATATGAATGAAGCATTAACTAAATTAAGCAAGATAAATACTTGCTTAGGATTTTTTTTTTCTGATTTGTGGATGAAATCAGTGTGGTGGTGATCCTTGTTGCGCGATCTAACGTTTGGCGGTGACGGCCGTGCAAACGGAGGGGTTCTTGGCCTAGAACTCCTTGATAAGCTCTTCCTTTCCTTCTCCAATGACCGTCTTTTGTTTTTGGTTGTGTTAATCCTATAAGACAACCCTAAGCATCTGATATAAACTAGAAAATTCGTAGGTTTCCAAGCCCAAAAATACAAAATGCCTAAAACGCCCTCCCTGGGTGTTAATTAAGCCTAAAAACGCCCCGAGATCCAAACTAAACCCCCGGGTACATTATTTTGACTATCTCGACCCTTCCGAACACTTTGGCGCACTCGAAATGACCATACGGGTGACTTATAATTTATTCACTTTTATTAATCAAAATTTAATCCCGACATGACACGGGCGCGTCCCGACTTAAATTTCCAAAATTATCTTTTTATTCACTCTTGACATTTAATAGAACCAATTTTATATATTACTTTGCTAATTAGTAATATTCAATAAGTTTTCAATAATTACTAACTCTCATCACGTTAGTAATTAAAAATAATTAATTTCAGAATTTATATTAAATTAATAACTCACATCAAATTTAATAAATCCCCAAATTTAGAAAGCATAAAAATACGGGGTATTACAATAAGGATCCATCACAAGTCAGTAATCAACTCAGGTGAAGATTTGGAAGTGGATGCACATCATATTATATTCCTTCCCTCTCAATGTTACCTAATGTGGGACCGGGGAGAACCTTTCCAACCTTCATAGATGAATCCTCTAAAGTGACCTTCACTTCCCAGGCATGTTCGAGATCACTCTTAAGTTGGGATACACGAGTTTTAAGTTTCTTATGAGTTTCTAATGATATTGAAGATTTCTCATCAGACTAGCTACGGTGTTGGTCAAATCGGTCTTCTCCCTACCTAAAATAATTAAATGCTCACACAAAGAAATTTTGACCTTATCGAATTGTCTGACCGATGTCTCACTCTCTCAAAATATTCACCTACTTCTTCAAATCTCACACCCTATGAGACAAATCTTTATTAACATTTTTTCATTTTTAAAGTCTCAGTGTAAAGATAACAAAAGGCTTTTTGGAGTCTAGCTTCTCGCATACTTAAATTTTCGTTCTCACTCTTACTCTCTTCAGAATGATTCGAAACATTATCGAGGCTCTCACATTTTGAAATGTCGTCATCGACATGGGACAAACTATAAGTACTCATATGACTATCCATGAATGCAATAAACAGTTCATGTGGTGATTCATTCCCAAAATCCACCAACTCGACGTCACTATCGCTGAGAGTGTCCTTATGTGCAAATTTCTTTCCCTGTCTCTTAAGCCTAATGGGGCACTTATGTGTGTTATGCCCTTTTCCCTCACATTCATAGAATATCACATCATATTTCTCATGCACATTCTTACCCTCATTTTCCTTTTTATTTTTCTTAAAAATATTTTCTTTGGAAGAATTTTCTTTTTTAAGTTTAAGAAAAAATTTCTCAAAAAGTGCTAAATCGGCAAGCTTAAAATCAATTTTAGACTCGGAATCATAACCTTTTCTTTCTTCTTTTTGTCTTGAGTTTTCAAATCAATCCCTATTTCCTTTTATTTTTAGTTTTGTGAAACATGTCGATTTTGTAAGTTCGAAGGTCTCCTACGAGTTCTTCTAACCTAAGAGTATCTAAAATTCCCATTGAATTCAGGACAGTGACTTTCGGGATAAAACGGGTTAAAGGGGATCTCAAAATCTTTTTCCCAACTCTCGTCTCATGAAATTTCCCACCTAAATTAAAAGAATTGACTGTGTCCAATAAATATGTATAAAACTCATCGAAAGACTCAGACTCTAGCATATTGATCATCTAAAATTGTGTGGTGAGATTTTGCATCTTAGAATCTTTTATATGATTAGTGCCCTCGTGAGTGAGTTGGAAGATATCCCAAGCTTCTTTAGACGTAATGCACATCATAATGCAACAAAACTCATCAGGGTTGATGACTCCAAACATGGCACTCTGACAGCGTGAGTTAAAATTTCTCCATTCAAAATCATCATATGTCCATGAAGAGACATGTTTTGGACCTTTGACATCACGATTGGCCACTTTGGGTAGTGTCCACCCTTTTTCATTAACTAGCCAAACATGTTCACCTATAGATTCTAAAGTGGATCTCATCCTAGCATTCTAGTAAGCATAATTTGACCCATCAAAGAAAGATATCCTATTATACAAATTATCCATAAGATACAAATTTTTAAAGATCAACAATCTTACAAAAAAAATTAAGAAAGTGCAAAAAGAATCGCACAGTATTTTAGTGTAACCAACTCTCATTCTAATTTAAGAATGATGGGATTGTATGGAATGATTCTTATATTACATTTCCACACAAAAATTCAATTTTATCAACTTTTATATTCTACTAATTTAAGCGTGTATACAAATATGTAGTCCAAATTTTAATTAAATAAACCAAGAATGTAAGTAACACAAAGAAGTAAGGAAAAATTCCTAAAAGGTCAAAACTTTTATTTAGTACTATAGAGTAATTAACGTAAAGTTGACTTACAGACTAGTTAGGATGACTAAGTATAACACGCGGAGTTTTTAATTTCTTCTACCAAAAATAACCCAGTCCAGTGTCGTCCATAGGAAGAGATCTTCCCTCAGTATCCACTCATCAACTTTCTTCTTTTTCACCAGTGAAGTCTTTGTTTCATAAATCAGCACTAGATATTTCTCTCTGCAAGGGTATTTGAGATAAAAAGGTTCTTATTGATTTAACAAAGCAATATTTAGGTTTCTAACGGGTTTGGAATAATTATGGAAGGGTTTAATCACAAAGAGAACTAAAAAAGGTGAAAAAATCTTTCAAAAGGAGTTTTTCAAGTCTCTAATCCCATCTCTCCATTTATAAGGAAGTTTGTTACAAAGGGATAATTACAAAAAGATTAGGATCATATTTAATATCAAACATAAAATCTCACTCGTTCATTCAAACTCCAAATACCTCGTTCGAACGATATACAATTTTCGTTCAAACCAAATTCCAATGACCTATCGAACGACATTCCATATAAGGACAAAAGGTCAAGTCATTCGATCGTGGGAACCTCATTCTAACGACCATGTGTATTTTGTTTGAACATCATTGGTAGTTCGTTCTAATGAGTTCCCAAGTTTTTAAAAAAATCCTTTTAATTTTGTAAAACCATTTGGAAATGCAAACTCTTAAAATTTTAAAAAGCCCTGGAAAAATAAAACTTTACCAAATGCATCCACAACTTCTTCTAAAGTTGTTGAGACGTATGATTCTTGAATCTTCTAAAAGTCTTCAATTTTGACTTCTAATTTGTAAAAGTCAGGAAGGTGAAGTGAATGTGTAACGGGATAAGACAAAATAAAAAATAGAGTGATTAATTATAAAACTTCCTCTTTCTCCAATGTATTGGTGAGAGGCTGCCATATGTTTAACAAGGTTGTTAGAGGTTCTCGGAGCTCCAACAATGGTTTGGATGGTGGTGCTGGAAGGGGGAGAGGTTTTGTAAAGATTGAGAAAGAGAAATGGGTAAATGGGCTTGTCTGTCTTTAAATGTCTAAAAATTATTTGAATGTGTCCTAGAGAGAAACAATTGACTACAATGGGCATAATTGTAAAAGCCCATACGTTTTCTAAAAAAATTACATAAATAAGTATTAGAGAACATATTTTATTTAAGATACTTTTGTAAATAGTATAGATATAAATATTACATGGTCGGGAAATAATTATTGTAGGTTCCACCTATAAATATTTGTAGTTGTTTGTCTAATATCATCTATACTATTTAGAAATGTTGCAGTAAGAGTTTGGGATACCAATTTTCACTAGTACTTTCACACCTTTCTTTTCTTTTCTTTTTTGTTATATTTTATTTTATGGATACGCTTTTGTAAATACTCTCTTTCTCATAAGTCATTTCCCATTGCTCAACATTTGTTCATTATACTCATGGTTGTGTGACGGTTGCATATCTTGTTAGAAATATTTTAGATAAAAATTCTTCATAATGTGCTCTATAATTATATTAATATTAAGAGTCACTTTTGTTAATGAATTGATACTCCAAATTTCAAGAATTAAAATGACTCTTAGGTATCTTTCTTGATGGACAATTGATATTAAATGACTGTTGGAGATTTAGGTCATGTCACTACATAGAAATAAGTGAGTGATTTTCCATCATCCAGACAAACTAAAAGACAACATAATGAAATTATAGGATAAGGGAAATAAATATTAACACTCAATGAGAGTTAATTTCAAAATAGTATTTTGACCATATAGGAGGATCTAACCATTAGAATGAGCTGAAAACGAAAATGATTTTTCCAAAGACAAGATGAAGGCATAATCCGAAGATCAGCCCGATCGGACACCGTCGAGCTCAATTGCCCCATCAATTTTTAAGTTTTTATGTGATGGAGGTATGTGATTATAATATCATTTTATGTTTCGTATAATTACTATATGTGATAATCATGTTATCTAAGATCTTAATGTTAAAAACATAGTACATAACGTTTTGTATGATTTAAAAATAAATATCATGATCCACATAAAATTGTTAATCACGTGTTCTTTTTATTATATTTACATGTGTTATCAGAGCTTAGGTTTCTGATCTCATGATTGTCCATTAAGATTTTTTTCCTACAAAAAGAATCCGTTAAAAAAAATTAATGAATTACTGATTTTTTAGGGATAGATTTTTTTCTTAATCGAAATTTTACGTAATTCATATGGTCAGCTAAAAACAATAAAATAAACAAAACCCATTGTATACAATGGGCACCACCCTATCTCAGTAATTTGACATTGTTTAGTAAAAAAAAAAATCACTTTTAGTATTTTTAGTAATAATGTTAACTCTAATAAATCTCGCTTATGATTCTGTAAATTGGAGAGTGATCCTTAAAGGATTATTTATGTTTTTGTAGTGATAACTAAAAAAATCTATTTTTGGAAATCTATTTTTTTTTCTTCATATTTTATGGTATAAATCACTATATATATTTTTTTCATCAAATGATTGTTCTAGTATTCATGCTATGTATTATTTGGTATTGGCCAAAGGTTTGAATATAAATTGGAGAGATTATTTGGTATATACCCACCTAGCTATGCTACCCAACCTAACTAGACACCATAAGTAGACTCCTAACCTCTAACAAGTTTAGCTCACTCGTACTGTCCACATGATACACTATCGTAAAACCAATAATCAATATTAGTCGAATATTATATATTATAGGACCATAAACTAAGTTTCTCTTACTTAAGTTATCTTAGATTTACACTATATAGTTTTTCTATTATCACACAAATTTATAATAACCACACATGTGTGTTTATATATATATATATATATATATATATATTGAGAGAGAGAGAGAGGCGGGATCTTGTGTACACTAAATTTGCACACGTGATGGCGCACACATATTTTTTCAAAATATTAAAATATATATTTTTGAGTTGGTTTTTTATGTGATATTTAAACATTTCAACGTACCCATGTAAAAAAATCTGATCAAAAAAAGTTTTTTGCTATTTTAAAAAAATGGTCAAACTTTTGCAGCTTTTAAGTGCTTTTAAAAGTGTGAAAATTTGACTGGTTTTTTAAAATAGCAAAAAAACTTTTTTGAGCTGATTTTTTTATATGGATCCGTTGAAATGTTTAAATATCACATAAAAAATCAACTCAAATATATTTTTTTAATATTTTAAAAATTAGATGTGAAACTTGATGTGCAAACTTAATGTGTGTAGGAGTCTGTCCGTCTGTTTGTATATATATATATATATATACACACAACTTCCCCGGAATGGCCACCGAGATGCATGCATACTCTGCCATTAAGTCAATGTATCTCTCGTACCAAATCAAGGACTATCGGTTCAGAATCACCCTTGAACCATACATCAAATACACATATAATGGAGGAGAACATAATCCTAAGCATTCGGGCTATGCCCATGCCTAACGCTCCCAAATGACCGATCACACTGTCATACACTCAGAAAATGATTCCCTAAGTTCTATGTTCTTGGGCTCACATTCATGCCTCGCTGGCATCTCCAAGGTAGGATCGTCCACTATGCAGAACCTCCCATGATAAAATGCAGCGTAGGTATGATTATACACATAAAAAGAACATGATGGGCATACACACAACCTATAAATATAACCAATATATTCTACGTATGTCCCGAATACCAAACGTACTACAATTCACAACAAATATTTTTTTTTATTTTCTCGAGTATCACTCACTACCATAAGGGTCCTAGATATCCCTTAAGTAATTTCAGTAGTTTACACATCACTACCCTACTAGTATCAATCTTGGGTTATTGTCTACACTTCCCATAAGCCATTAGTAAATTCTTGATTCTTAACCTAATCGGTTACTCTCGCAGGCCCTAGTCTCATTTTACACTATTTACGACTAAGCCGAAGCTTTAATTATAGGTTTGCTGATATCATCTAAGCCCTCATGTAGCCCCAACAATTATTGCTAAAGAAAACAACAGAAATAAACAAATACCCCCATTTTTTGTACTGTCATTCGATCAACAGATTTGATCGATCCATCCATTTATCCATCGAATTAGATCCTTCGATCGATTGATCGAGACCTGCTATAAATGTTTTCTTTGAACTTTGTTTTGCTCCATTGTTACACAACGCAATCTCCATCGAACTCATTAAAATGTTCACCGAAGTTACCTAGACATCATATAGGGAGGCTTAAAGAGTTTCTAACGCAATATATCCTCAAATCATTATGGAAGTGACATTAATCAAGAGCGAATTCTCACTTTCTTCCTATAAACTCGAGATTTACTTTTCATGCATGTTCATCTTCAAGAAATAAGATATTTATTATTCTTTTTAACCCATATGTCATATTTCTTGTTACAATAACAAAAGGTTAGTTTCTACAATGATATTTCCACAAAACATGAATTAATCTCTACATATATTCCCAAAAATCATATTTTCAAGCAATATTAACCCTACACTATCACGGGTATTATAAGTGCTCAAACGATTGCATGATACACTTGCCTTAGGTTTGAGTGATAATATTTTCGTTGGTTTATGATGGACGTTTCCTTTCCTTGTTCTGATCTAGATTCCGACAATGTTGGTTATGAAAACGGTGTAAATTAGCCTAAGGACTCTTCTCCTACCCTCTCTTATGGAATCTCTTCTCTCTCAAGTTTATAACCCTAGCCTCTACACCCAAACTACTGATATAAAACTCTAAAATTAGGATTTTTCCTAACAATAAACTCCCAAATAATTAAAACACCCTTATGTAATGTCGGGTCGGTATAAAATTTCCTTAGGACCCAATTAATACATATGGGTACTCTTTTCCGCCTATATTGACCCATTCGGAAACAACTGTGACCTAGAAATTATCATCCAAGTCACTATACATATATTTCCAATATCGACCTTAACATAGACTACACACGACTCTCAATTAAGATATAACATAGTCCCGTTGATATTACTCACTAAGAAGTATAATAATTATCACCTTTTATTTACAACACACTTAGTAATTGTATCCCATAAATATTAATCATAATAACTCCCGATCAATAATTAGTGAACACACAATATTTTATTTAAATTAAATTACTCCACACGTATAACTTAAAAACACTTGAATTAATTAAATTCTAAATGTTCAAACATACGGGGTGTCACGTAATTCCTCCCTTACAAAGGAATTTCAACACCAAAATTTGGATGTACCTGCAGTAAATAACTCTAGATACTGCTCTCGCATGTCGTCCTCTTGCTTCCACGTCGACTTGTCTATATTATGGTTCCCCCACTGAATTCGGACTAAGGGCACCTCCTTAGACCGTAACTTATGCTCACTATGATCAAAGTACAACAACTTGTCTCTCCTCGTAGGAGATATCTTATTGTAAGTCTATATCCTCTAATGGAATGTGTTAAAACTTCCTCTTGCTCCTTCGGTACCTCTTTAGTGATGACATGTGGAACGCATCGTGGATCCGTTGTAAGAGCTATGGTAATACCATCATGTATGCAACTGGTCCTACCCTCTCGATAGTCTAAAATGGCCCTACATACCACAATGTTAACTTCACTTTCTTTCGAAACCTCATGAATCCCTTCATAGGAGATACATATACCAAAACCTAGTCACCAATCTCCAACTCTTTGTGCCTTCTATCTGCATCGGCGTAACTCTTCGGTCTGTCCTGATCAATACGGTTGTGCCCTCAAATCAGCTCTACCTTAGCAGTCATAATCTGAATCATCTATATCCCTAAGAGTTTATTGTCCCCCCCACCTCTAACCAGCAAGCGCGTGAACGACAAGGTCATCCATACAACTCCTCAAATGGTTCCATGTTGATTGTGAATTGTAGGAGTTATTATAAGAAAAATCCACTAATGGAAGGTACTACTCTCATCCTCTCTCTAAGTAAGCTATACACATACTTAACGTATTCTCTAATACCTGATTAACTCTCTTCGTCTATACATATGTCTACGGATGATACGCGGTACTCAATGCAAATCCGTCCCCATAGCCTCCTAAAAACTCTACTAGAAGTGGGATGCAAAAAATCTTATCCCGATATGACATGATATTAATCTAAACTCCATGCAACCTCACTATCTCTGTAATAAACAAATTTGCGTACTACCTCATCTTTAAATTTGTACGAACTCGTAGAAAATCTGACACTTTAGTCAAATGATCCACTATTATCCAGATGGAGTCATAACCCCTCTCTAATGTTGGTAACCCGATAATGAAATTCATAGACATATTCTCTCACTTCCACACTAGGACCTCTAGTGGATTCAACATCCTCGTCATTCTTTTGTGGTCTACCTTCACTAGCTGGCAGGGAACACACTTTGAGACAAACTTCCTAATGTATCGCTTCATTCCCGACCACCAATACTTCCCACACAAGTCTTGGTACATCTTATTTCCACTGAGATGTACCATAAACCTCGACTCGTGAGACTCAGTCATCACTTCATGTATCAAATCTTTATCCTCTAGCATAATGAGTCTCCCATTGAAGTGCAAGCCTCCCTAAGAACTGATCGAATAAGACTCTACCCCTTCCACTAATAATTGTCATATTCTGTCCTGGCATAACTAATCCCACGCGTTTGCTTTCACAACCCACGTAACAATCTCAGGAGTTATAGCCAATGATGATGCTGAGATTTAGCACCACCAGATAAGTGATAGTGAGCTCAAACAGTAACAGCCATGGCAGCCATAGAGATGTATAAGTATATAGAAGGGGATGAGTATAAGAGGAAATTAGACAATGATGTATAGTGGTTCAGCCAATTTGGCCTACATCCACTGTGAGTGTGTGATCCACTAAGTATGGGCGCTAATGGCCTTGGATACAATGCACATAACCCTCCCTCTCTCTCTACTGTCTGTGTACAAGTAGAGTTTTAGCTAGGGCTACTGTTCCTGGATCGATCCCCTGTAGGGTTGTAGGTGACAAGTATATATAGGTCTTGGGGGGTGTAGTGTACCCCCCCCAAGTAAGCATGGTGCATGTGAATGATGATCTAACCAATCCCCCGTTGACACCTGTAGATGCCAAATGATGACATAATATTCCCTCACGTGAGGGTGTGATTCGGTTATAACGGTCTGCCACGTGTCATATGAGCCTAACACGCACTGTTCCATGCGTGTCCCAAACCACGCGCTGCCATGATGTCACCCTCGGCCTATGAGCCGAGGCCAAGGGCGAAGTTTCTTCCGGTAGTGAGTCTGGCTTGATTCTGGTCTCGTACTGTCGTACCCTCGTAGGGTCGTCCGGAGCCTGGGGAAGGGTCGTACCCTCGTAGGGTCGTCCGGAGCCTGGGGAAGGGTCGTATCCTCATAGGGTCGTCCGGAGCCTAGGGAAGGGTCGCCCCCCGTAGGGTCGTCTAGAGCCTGGTGGAGGGTCGGCCCCTCTTAGGGTTGTCTGGACCTGGTGGTGGCCAGCTGGGGCCTGTTGAAGGGTCGGCCCATCGTAGGGTCGGCCGTATTGGAGGTAATCCTCATCCAGGCTGAGGGTATAAACGGGTATATCAATCACCCCCCAGCCCTTAGCCATAGGTGTCATTGAGATGGCTGAGGGATATTTGCTGAAATTGAGACACGTGTGATCGGTTAGGTGAGTGACACCTGTGCAGATACTCATTGCTGTTCCAGTTTCCAAGGCAGGGCGGCTGTGCAGTGTGCTTGGGGCCTTGTGCCCTAATTATACCTTTCTTTGGTAAATGGGTCCACTCATTACGAAAGCATTTAAGAGATTTTCAAACTCTCTCTCTTCCTTCTTCTTCTTCTTCGCGCCTAAGCATTCTCTCTCTAGAACCAGTCGCCATTTGCAGCCTTCAACCCTTCAGACCTAGCAGCATTCTTGTTCTCTCCTCATCAGGTAACCTTTTTCTCCTCGCGCCTTCCTTTGTCTTCATTTCTGTGTATTTTTTAGGGTTGTAGGTCGGCACTTTCTTAGAGTTCCCCCATAGCCTTTTCCGGTGTCTTCTCCGGTTGTTAGTTCTTGAGCGTTCTTGACAAAAACTTTTTAGTTCTTTGGTTTAATCCAGAAGTCAAACCTGGTCAATCCCCCATGTGTTTGTAGTTGAATTAGCCAAGTCTAGTGTAATTTCTCCAAGTGTAGGGTCTTCCCTTTAATGCTTAGAAGGCTTTACAACATAGTATCTGAATTCCCAACTTTGAGAGAGAAACTATTTACCGAGATCAGACGAATAGAGGAAGAGGAAGAGAGGAGACGAGGGGCCGACCCTAATTGGGTACGACCCATCTTTCCCATTCCTCTTGCCACCATAAGACCATCTGAACCCTCTGAGTCTTGTGGGTCGTCATCTCGTCCGGACGAGACACCCAAATCAAGTGAAATGGATGAGAGAGCTTCCTCGCCAACTGGTGCTAGAACGTCCGGTAGGAGGGACACGTCTGACCTTAGCCCTCCCCGAGAGGCCGAAGGTACGACCCCCTCTGAGGCTGTCCCTGTGACAACCCTATCCCCCAATGCCTTCCAAGTGGCTTTTCCCTAGGATCATCCTGCAGGAGATGAGGGGGAAGGAGATGAGGACAAGGACGATGGTACAGATGAAGAGGTTGACACCTCCCACGCCTCGTCCTTTATCTCCTCCGTTAGGGATAGAGACCTCCTGATATGGAGGCATATATACGGAGTGCCTTCTGGGGTAACTATGAGGGTTCCCTATGATACTGAGAGGGTTTTTGACTGTCAAGAGGGAGAGGTTGCAGTTTATGAGCAGATGTTCAAGGTAGGGGTCAGACTTCCCTTCCACCCTGCCATTGTAGATATTCTGTCGGCTCTGGGCGTCTCTCCCTCTCAACTTCCACCCAATTCTTGGAGGACGATCCTGGGTTACATTTCCCTGTGGAAAAATGCTTTCACTGATGAGCCCTCGCCCGACGTATTCTTGGCCTGTTACAACATCACCTCTTCATCTAAACAGCCCGGATACTATCATCTAGGGGCGAGAAGGTCTGAGAAGAAACTTCTTCACGTGGCTCAAACTTCCAATCATGATTGGAAAAAGAGATTCTTCTTCATATCTGGGGCGTGGGAGTGCTCCACCGAGGCATCCCCTTCTGCCGATGGTCCGAGGGTCCCTAACAAATGGTCTAATCCCTCAATGAAAGCTAGGTCAGACCCCGGACTTAGCCTGGAGGAAAGGGATATTGTTGAGTATCTGAGGGGAAGAGGGAGAGGGGGTGAGATCCCAAAGTTTGAAGATTTGATGATCCCTCGATACCTCAAAGAAGCTGGTCTGAGGGTCGGCCCTCTGACGGAACTATGTGAGTTATACAACACGTTTTCCATTCTTTACTTTTTAAAGTGTTTCCTGTTTATCTCTGTATTTTTCTGATGCATGGTACCCTTTTCAGGTCGTCCTGTAGGTGTGTCAGATTACCTCTGGGAAATGACTGCTCCAAGCCTACTCGCTGGTTTGTCAAAGAAGAAGGGGAAGGAGCCTCAGCAAGCTCCAAAGAAGACGAGGGCCTCAGGGTCGACGGTTGTTGAGCCGACAGCCGATAGCCACAAAAGGAAGGAGCCTGAGGCTCCGGTTGAGCATCGGCCTGACCCTAAGACAAGGGCCAGGGTCGAGGCCTCTGAGGGGGCAACCTCTTCGTCGAGCATGGGGGCCTTCTGGTCTCAAAATCTAGCCCATCTGAGGGCCGACCCCTCGTCGCTGATCACAAACTTGAGGGCAGCCAAGGCCTCGATGTTCTCTGCACCGTCGGCCTCTGACTTCGAGTTCTTGGCGAAGATGCCCCCTGCCAAAGTGTACGACTATGGTATGCACTCCCTTGCTCAGGTATTGGTCTTGACCTTTTAATTTTACTCTTAAAAACTGTTACCTCGGCCCATCTTGATGTTTGTTCATTTTTTCTTGCAGTCTGTTTGTGCCTTGACCTCAGCCACCAAGTGGATGGCCGAGAATCAACAAAAGTTTCACGAAGCTGAGAGGGCCATTCAACATGAGGCTGAGTTGCAGGCAGAGCTAGATACAGCAAAGACTGAGCTTGATACTGCGAGGGCTGAGCTTGAGAGTGCTAGGACCGAGCATGCTAGGGTCCTAGATGAGCTGATGAGGCAGCACGATGTCGACCTGCAAGCCAAGGACTTGATAATCAAGGATAGGGATGAGGCTCTGATCAACCTGGAGGCCCAGCATAAGACTGATCTGGAAGCAGCCATCAAGAAAGCTGAGGCTGATGCTGTTGAGGCATACAAGACTTCAGATGAATTTCAGGGCTTCGGTCTTGAATATCTAGAAAGGGGGATTAGGATGGCCTGCCGATGGGTCGTCCTCAAATTTGGCGATGTCGTCTCCTCTGTTCGTCCTTCATTGGAGGGTGTTCAACTAGACGACCCCCTAATTGTCGAGGCCTTCAACCAAGTGGAGTCCCAAGTCCAGATCGAGGGGGTCGGTACATCTGAAGATCATCTAGTGCTGGTAACTGAGGAGACCATTCCCATTGATGTTGAGGCCCTGCCCTCTGATGTCGTCCCATAGGGTGGCTGCCTGTAGCCCATACCCTTCAAGTGTATTTTTGTTCAACGGTCTTGTAAAACACTTAACATTTTATTTTATTAATACCAGTCTCTTCCATAATTGCTGTCTTCCATACTTAATTCTATTATGGCTTGCTCATTGTTGATGCTACTAACCCCTCCCTCGTCTTTTTTGAGGACCACTGTGGGGTCGTCCCCTCATGTGGCCTCATTATGGCCGAGGGTTCAAGTAACCAAATTAATGATTTTTTAAATAAAGTCTTCCCTCGTCTTTTTTGAGGACAGTGGTGGGGTCGTCCCCTCCACTGGTCCCCATTATAGCTGAGGGATCAACTTTCCGATTTAATGGATTTTCAAGTCTTCCCTCGTCTTTCTTGAGGACAGTGGTGGGGTCGTCCCCTCCACTGGTCCCCATTATAGCCGAGGGATCAACTTTCCAATTTAATGGATTTTAATGTCTTCCCTCGTCTTTTTTGAGGACAGTGGTGGGGTCGTCCCCTCCACTGGTCCCCATTATAGCCGAGGGATCAACTTTCCAATTTAATGGATTTTCAAGTCTTCCCTCGTCTTTCTTGAGGACAGTGGTGGGGTCGTCCCCTCCACTGGTCCCCATTATAGCCGAGGGATCAACTTTCCAATTTAATGGATTTTAATGTCTTCCCTCGTCTTTCTTGAGGACAATGGTGGGGTCGTCCCCTCCACTGGTCCCTATTACAGCCGAGGGATCAACTTTCCAATTTAATGGATTTTAATGTCTTCCTTCGTCTTTCTTGAGGACAGTGGTGGGGTCGTCCCCTCCACTGGTCCCCATTACAGCCGAGGGATCAACTTTCCAATTTAATGGATTTTAATGTCTTCCCTCGTCTTTCTTGAGGACAGTGGTGGGGTCGTCCCCTCCACTGGTCCCCATTACAGCCGAGGGATCAACTTTCCAAATTAATGGATTTCTGTAGATGTTTCCATGCATGCTAGGACTGACAATCAGGATGAAGGAAACACTGATATTTCTCATTAATTTTCCGAGTGTTCTGTTGGAGCAACTCTCATTACAATTATGGCCTTTCAAGACCTTACAACACTACGGATAGTATTTCTTCAAATGATCTGCATTCCAGGGGTTTGAAAAAGGTTCCCCCTCTAGGTTTTCTAGTCTGTAGGTTCCAGGGATGACTTCATCGATGACCCTATATGGGCCATGCCAATTAGGGTGAAGCTTGTTGGGCTTTTGCCAAGTCTTCTTGAGGACCAAGTCCCCCACTGCGATGGGCCTCTGTTTCACCCTCTGATTATAGAACCTTGCGGTCCTCTGTTGGTAGGAAGCGTGCCTTATCTCAGCATCCTCCCTTCTTTCCTCAATCAAGTCCAGGTCAAGTCTCCTCTCTTCCGTATTTCCCTGGGGGTCGTACATTTGGACTCTATGCGTAGGAAACTCAATCTCGGTGGGGATGACGGCTTCTGATCCATATGCTAGCATGAATGGGGTCTCCCCGGTGGAGGTCCTCACTGTCGTCCTGTATGCCCACAGCACGGCATATAACTCCTTGACCCATCTCCCTTTTGCCTCCTCAAGCCTCTTCTTAATCCCATCTAAGATTGTCCTGTTCGTAACTTCGGTTTGCCCATTGGCCAGAGGTCGGCCTGGGGTGGAGAAAAATTGTTTGATACTTACCCTCTCACAGTATTTCTGTAGAGAGGTATTCTTGAACTGAGTCCCGTTATCCGAGATGAGGGTGTTGGGGAGACCGTATCTGCATATGATGTTTTTCCAGATGAACTGGAAGGTCTTCTGCTCTGTGATTGTCACCATTGGCTCCGCCTCCATCCATTTTGAAAAATAATCAATGGCTATGATGAGGAATCGATAGTTATTGATGGCCCTGGGCAAGGGTCCTACTAGGTCGATCCCCCACACTGCAAATGGCCATGGGGAAGTAATGGAAGTAAGAGGCTGATGGGGTTGGTGAGGGATGGTGGCAAATCTTTGACATTTGTCGCACTTTTTTACGTATGCCGCTGCGTCCTTCCCCAAGGTCGGCCACCAGTACCCCTGGGTGATTACCCTCTTCGCTAGGTATCTACCCCCAATGTGGCTTGAGCACGACCCTTCATACACATCTTGAAAAATGGAAGGGACTTCTGAGGGATGCACACACCTAAGTAAGGGGAGAAGAAACCCCTTTTTGTACAAGGTGTCTCCGATGACAGTGAATTTTTCCACCCTGTACCTCAGCTTCTTCCTTTCTTGCCTTGCTTCTGGCATCTCACCCTCTTTAATGTATCTGATAAGGGGGTCCATCCACGAAGCTTCTTGGGAAACACTTAGGCAATTGCTAGGTGTTCCCTCAGCGTCCTCAATAGTCGGTCGGAGCAAAATTTCTACTGGGACCGTCCTCCTGATGTCTGTTCTTGTTGCCGAGGCCAGCCTAGCAAGGGCATCAGCGCGACCATTATCAAGCCTAGGTACCCTCCTTAATTTCACTTCTCTGCCCTTCAGTAATGACCTCACCTTCTCGAGGTACCTAGCCATCCTTTCGTCCTTAGCCTCGTAGGCTCCTAGTATCTGATTCACGACTAGTCTTGAATCACTATGGACCAAAATCTGGCCGACACTAAGAGACTTGGCCAAGGAGAGGCCTGCTACTAAGGCCTCATATTCAGCCTCGTTGTTGGAGGCTTTAAAGTTGAACCTTAGGGCATATTCGACGTCTGTGCCATCGGGTGCTGACAGTATCAGTCCAGCACCACTTCCGCTATCACAGGAGGACCCATCAACGAAGAGGCTCCACGGAGTCTTTCCTTCTGAAAAATTTCCCTCAGAGAGGGACCCCTGTCTAAAGATGTATCTTCCCTCTTCGTTTTCAATCGCTTTCCTTCTAGCGGTGCTCGTCTCAGCCCTATCTGCGGGTGTGTCTGCGGGTCTGTCTTCTGTATCCGTCTTCCCGAGGGTCTCACCCTCGGCCTCATCATCTTCCCAGGTGAACTCAGCCACGAAGTCTGCCAATGCCTGCCCCTTAATGGCTGTCTTAGGCTGATACACAATATCGAACTCCCCCAGCTCTATAGCCCAGGTCATTAGCCTTCCTGATTTTTCAGGCTTGTGTAGGACCTGCCTAAGAAGAGAGTCAGTAAGGATGACCATAGTATGGGACTGGAAGTACGGTTTCATCTTCCTTGAGGCATGGATCAAGGCGTAGGCCAACTTTTCCATCCTCGGGTATCTTTGCTCTGCCCCCTGGAGTGCCTTGCTGTTAAAGTATACAGGCTTCTGTATACCATCATCGTCTCTCACAATGGTTGCGCTGATGGCAGACTCTGAGACGACGAGGTACACGTAAAGTCGTTCACCCTGCACGGGTCGTGACAGCAGCAAGGGAGACCCTAAGTATGATTTTAGTTCCTTGAAAGCCTCATCACACTCTTCACTCCATTCAAAGGCCTTCCTGAGGATCTTGAAAAATGGTAGACACCTGTCTGTAGCCCTCGACACAAATCTGTTCAAGGCAGCCACTCTCCCTGTGAGCCTCTGAACGTCTTTGATGGACTTGGGGGTC
This sequence comes from Sambucus nigra, assembly GCA_949130495.1. Classification (NCBI taxonomy): domain Eukaryota; kingdom Viridiplantae; phylum Streptophyta; class Magnoliopsida; order Dipsacales; family Adoxaceae; genus Sambucus; species Sambucus nigra. The sequence goes on from OX422220.1 coordinate 406,799,960, forward strand.
TTCATCTCAATAAGGGCCTTTATCTTTTCAGGATTGGCCTCGATGCCTCTTTGATTGACAATGAACCCCAAGAACTTCCCCGCTCCGACCCCGAAGACACACTTGGCCGGATTAATCTTCATCTGGTACTTGTCCATCGTATTAAAGGTCCTCTCCAGGTCTGCCACATGATCCTCTACTTTCAAACTCTTGGTCAGCATGTCATCCACGTAGACCTCCATGGACTTCCCAATTTGGTCTTCGAACATTTTATTTAGGAGGCGCTAGTACGTTGCCCCCGCATTTTTTAGACCGAAGGGCATGACCCTATAGCAGTATGTACCCTTGTCAGTGATGAAGGCAGTCCTCTCCGAGTCTTCAGGGTTCATGAAGATCTGGTTGTACCCTGAGTAGGCATCCATAAAAATCATGAGCTCGTGGCCTTCAGTAGCGTCTACCATCTGGTCAATGCGGGGGAGAGGGAAGCTGTCTTTGGGGCAGTGCTTGTTGAGGTCTGTGAAGTCCACACACATCCGCCACTTCCCGTTGGCCTTTGGGACAATGACTGCATTGGACAGCCATTCAGGGTAGAAGACCTCTCTGATAAATTTAGCGTCTTCTAATTTTTTGACCTCGTCCCTGATGACCTCATATTTTTCTCTGGAGTAAATTCTCCTCTTCTGCTTCACCGGCTTCACTCCCTCTACCACATTGAGCTTGTGGCACATAATTTCAGGGTCAATCCCTGGCATATCTACATGACTCCAGGCGAAGACACTTCGCCTTCTCCTCAGCAGTTTAATGAGGACTTCCTTGATTTTGGGCTTCAGAGACTTGCCAACTTGGACGATTTTTTCCGTGTCATCCTCATCGAGGATGATGGATTCTACTTCTTCCGCAACCTCTCCTTTTTTCAGCTTCGTTTCATCTCTGGGGTCTAGGGTATCAATATTATAATTGGTTGTAACCCTCTTGTGTGCCTCCCTCTCTTCAGCGGAGTTGTAGTAACATTCTCTCGCCATCGTCTGGTCTCCTTGAACTTCCCCCACCCCGTAAGGGGTTGGAAATTTGATCATCTGGTGGACCGTAGACGGCACGGCTTCAAACCCCTTGAGGGCCATTCGCCCCAGTATGATGTTATAGGCCAAAAACACCTGCTCATCCATCACAAAGAAATTGACCTTTTTGGTGAACCATCTCGGCCACTCGTCTCCCATCCTCACGTCGGCCTCATATACCCCAAGAGGGTGAACCCTTTCCCCACTGAACCCAATCAGTGGATTATGGTAGGGGACGAGTCTAGCACGGCTGAGACCCAAGGCCTTGAAGCATGGCCAGAACATGACATCTGCAGAGCTACCCCCATCTACCAAGATCCTCGGCACCTCGCATCCGTGCACCCTAGTAGTGATAACGAGAGGGTCATCGTGTGGGGCTAAGAGGCCTTTGAAGTCCAACCTTGAAAACCCTACTATCAGTGTGTCCATGTCAACCTTCTTCCTCTTTTCTGACTTGACCTCCAGGGAGGTTGCCTGCACCGTCTTCGTCAATGCCTTTGCTTCAGCCACATGGGCCTTCCTGTCGGCGACCTCAGACCCTCCTCCTGCAAGTCCCCCGGAGATCATTCCCACTCCGAGGGAGATCATATTGAGCCTCTTGACAGGGCCGTGGTCGTCTCTCGGTGGGAGGTCAGGGTCGTCCTCATCATCAGAGGGGTCGTCCCCTCTTTTTTGAGGACCTTCTCTGCAGGCATCGACTCGCTTCTTTCTGGGGTCGTCCCCTCGGCCCCTCTTGAAGGCGCCTTTGTCGACGTACTTTCTGAGCTTCCCTTCCTTCAGCATCTTCTCAATCTCGTCTTTCAGAGCAAAGCATTTATCCGTCACGTGGCCGTGGTCTTGGTGAAATTCTCACCACAGGTTCTTATTCCTCTTGTCGGGGGCTGCCCTCAGCTTCTCAGGCCACTTCAGCGTCCGGTCACTCTTTATCTCATTGAGGATCTGTTCACAGCTGACCGTCAGAGGGGTGTACCCCGCGAACTTATCATCCATGGTTCTCTTCTTCCCCTCTTTATTCTTCTTGGGGTATTTACTCCCACTTGCACCTCCTCTTTCGTCCTCATATTTTGCAGCTATCGCCTCTTCGGCGTTCATCACCTTTCCTGCTGTTGACAACAGCTCGGCCATCGTCCTCGGAGGGTCTTCAGCAAGCTTCCATAACAGCTTCCCCTTTTGGAGTCCTCCAATCAGGGCTGTCATAGCTATGCTCTCCTCATAGTCTTCCACCTCCAGCTTCTCTTTATTGAATCTGGCTATATAGTCCCTCAGACTTTCACTCTTCCCCTGCTTAACATAGAGCAGGTGGGTGGTCTTCTTCTGTGGCCTCACCCCAAAGCAGAAATTATGGATGAACAGGTCGGCCATCTGCTTAAAGTTTTCAATGGAATTTTTTGGAAGAGACGTGTACCAGACATGCGCAGCCCCTGTCAAGGTACCAGAGAAGGCACGACACCTCATCTCATCTCATCTGAGATAGAGTATATGTCTGCCGCCGACTGATACATCTCCACATGGTGGATGGGGTTGGTACTCCCGTCATACCTTGGGGTGACCATAGGTGGCTTGAATTTTGATGGCGTGGGGAAGTTGACTATCTTTGCCACAAAGGGTGAGCCTATGGTGTATCCCCTCTGAAGTGGGTCTCGACTCTTCAATATGTCACCAATCTTATCCTCTAGCCACTGGATTGAGTCGTTCCAGGGCCTCACAGGGTCGGCCTGGCCGATGTTATCCCCTGCTGCCTCTTCGAGGTGGACGGAGGGTTCTGCTGCAGCAGGCCTGTGTCGGCTGTTTACTTCCCTTTGGCCATCATCTCGTCCTCGGGGTCGGCCATCCGCTGCCTCCTCCCTCCTGGATCTTGCAACACTCCTTGGCCTGGACAACTGCTCTCGTAGGTCATTTACTGGCCTAGCCTCTCAAAGGCCGACCCCCTGCTCAAGCGATCAAAAGCAGAGCCTCTTGGGCGATCATCAGGGTTCGGTCTCCCGCACTTTCCCCTACTGTCCTGGAGGAGTCGCACAGTGTTGTTGGAGACCTCGTAAGGTTCCCAGCACTCTATAGGAGCCTCCTCTCCCTCCAGATCTCCATACCTATCCTCAGGGAAAGGGTTTTCTTGCCTCCCCAGGCGTAGACGCCGGGGGTCAGCAACATCCCTACGCCGCTGAGGGGGTGGAAGGTCTTTGCGGGGTGCCTGGGGTGGTCCCCTGGCCTCATGCTGTCCTGGAGCTGCTGCCGGAGTAATCATCTCAGGCGAAACCCCTGGTGCTCTTAGTATGTTCTGGCTTAGAGCTGTGAACTGCTCCTGCATCATCCGCTGGCTTGCTGCCAGAGACTTTAGGGCTGCTGCAACATCAGCCATCTCATACTGAGGCGGCGGCTGACTGGAACTGGGTCTTCCCCTCTCATTCGGCGGGGGAAGTGGTGGCGGTGGCATCTCAGGTGCCATGTGCTTGAGCTATGAAAAGTTGAACTGAAGAAAATACTGGTTAGCTTGGGAACCTTAGTGGGTCTCTTTCAATGGTGAAACACCTCCTCTCAGGGGGAGTGTTGTTTCACCACCAGAGTGCCCAGTGAGGTTAAGCTGTATAAAGGAAGAGATGTCTTCTCGTTCCCACAGACGGTGCCAAACTGATGATGCTGAGATTTAGCACCACCAGATAAGTGATAGTGAGCTCAAACAGTAACAACCATGGCAGCCATAGAGATGTATAAGTATATAGAAGGGGATGAGTATAATAGGAAATTAGACAATGATGTATAGTGGTTCAGCCAATTTGGCCTACATCCACTGTGAGTGTGTGATCCACTAAGTATGGGCGCTAATGGCCTTGGATAAAATGCACATAACCCTCCCTCTCTCTCTACTGTCTGTGTACAAGTAGAGTTTTAGCTAGGGCTACTGTTCCTGGATCGATCCCCTGTAGGGTTGTAGGTGACAAGTATATATAGGTCTTGGGGGGTGTAGTGTACCCCCCCCAAGTAAGCATGGTGCATGTGAATGATGATTTAACCAATCCCCTGTTGACACCTGTAGATGCCAAATGATGACATAATATTCCCTCACGTGAGGGTGTGATTCGGTTATAACGGTCTGCCACGTGTCATATGAGCCTGACGCGCACTGTTCCACGCGTGTCCCAAACCACGCGCTGCCATGATGTCACCCTCGGCCTATGAGCCGAGGCCGAGGGCGAAGTTTCTTCCAGTAGTGAGTCTGGCTTGATTCTGGCCTCGTACTGTCGTACCCTCGTAGGGTCGTCCGGAGCCTGGGGAAGGGTCGTACCCTCGTAGGGTCGTCCGGAGCCTGGGGAAGGGTCGTATCCTCGTAGGGTCGTTCGGAGCCTAGGGAAGGGTCGCCCCCCGTAGGGTCGTCTAGATCCTGGTGGAGGGTCGGCCCCTCTTAGGGTCGTCTGGACCTGGTGGTGGCCAGCTGGGGCCTGTTGAAGGGTCGGCCCATCGTAGGGTCGTCCGTATTGGAGGTAATCCTCATCCAGGCTGAGGGTATAAACGGGTATATCAGCCAATACTAATATAGAAGCTATGATGATCTCTTCATCATATTAAAGTTCCCTCTACTTTTCCTTCCAAATGTATGCTACCTCCCTAGTAGGTCGTCGGCTCAATGTGTCCACCACGTTGGCCTTCCCAGGATGATATGTAATATCAAAATGGTAATACTTTATGAACTCTAACCATATCCTCTGCTTCACATTCAGATTCTTCTGGGTGTATTGTTACTGAAGTGATTTATAATCTATGAACAAGGTAAACAGTTCCCCCACAAGGTAATGCCTCCAAATCCTCAAAATAAAACACAATGGTTGCTAACTCAAGGTTAGACGTGGGGAAATTCTTCTCGTGGGTCTTAAGCTTGCTAGATTCATAAGCGAGAGCAAAATTCCTTCTCCTATAGTACACCCCCAAGTCCCTTCAAGGATGAATTTCTATAAATAAGGTACTCCACTCCTCCCCTAGGCAATTTAAGCACATGTGATGAAATCAATTGTTCTTTAGCTCATCGAAATATAACTGACAGTGGTCATCCTAAAAAAATGGCCCCGTTTATGAGTCGTACTTATTTAGTAAAAATTATCCTCTTATTTGTGAAAGTTATAAGCAGCTCTTACCAGAGTGAGGCTCTGCTCAACATCCCCATTACTGTTGGATCCTTCTTTGGACAGAGAGATCCATCACATGTATCTGTACATTCTTTCTATCTATCTCATATATGATAGACCTCCTTATTTTACACATATACAGACTATGTGTCTCCTTAACGAGATTCAGTCCATCTTACTATAACAAATCTTCTTCTAACTTACCCATACGTGCACATTCACCCATACGCTTCCACATCTTTTTATTGCGGACGATATTGATAATCCAACTAACTAGGGCCCCCATACACCCTTTATTATGTGCATATATGTACCATATGCTAAACGTAACATTGTTATATCAAATCATGCCTTACATACTTGGCATGAATATACAGTAAGGGTATACCCAATTACCCCACTATTCGCAATATAATTATTCTCGAGCTTACCTCACCGACCCTCTAGTGGTGCAAAAGTTCCACAATGCTTTCTTCACAACACTACCCGGCTCAATTGGCCTTAAATCATAAAATAATTATCACTCACAGTTTTGTCCACACATACGTGTAATAACTAAAGTATTAATTCCATACTCTAATGTAATAACCCTCGCTTATGAGACCGTATTTTATAGTAATTACTTAGTATAGTAATTGGAGCCAAGTGCTGGGTTATGATTTGAATGCTAATTCAACGTAGAAAGTCGATATTTATTGTGAGTTTGCATACATATCATAATTATGGGAAAATATTGCTATGTCATGCTTATTAATATCATCTGTATTTAAAATGATATTTGGCTTAATTATGAGACCGGAACCTAAATTGAATGTTAAAATGTCCAAATGATAATTTGGAGGTTGCAGTTGATTCCGGAATGTGCGATATAGTCAAATAATGTACCACATTGTATCTTGTAGTTTTGGGCATTTTTGACTGGTTGTGCCTTAATTACAGTTGCGTATTATTTTATCGCACTATTAGTTAATTAAGTGGGACAATTGCCTTAAGCCACGACTTAAGCCTTTTTAGTCTTCTAATTACCCTAATTCCCTTCCAAAACCAAAGAGAGAAAGAGAAGAGTAGAGAGAAAGCTTTGGAGATTGAGAGAGGCTCTTGCTACTACACCAAGAATTCTGCAAAGTTGCTGAATCAAGGCAAGTTTTTACTTGCTATTTGTGTCTTGAGATAAATGATTGGTTGTGATAATGGTGTATTGATTTTAGTTTAGCAAACTTAGGGTTTTCTTATGTATTTTTGGGTTTTGATCCACTCAAAGATGATTCATGAGGTTTTAGATGATCAATAGTATCATTGATGTTATTTTAGTGTTGGTATATAAGTTTGGTTTGAAGAGATTGGAGTTGGGGTAGAAAATGGAGTCCAAGACTCCATAGCCAATTCTTGGCAAAATCGCAGGCCCGAATCGATTCGGCCCCCTTGGCGAATCGATTCGGTTAAGTCCAGTACCCAGGTCTTGTGAACCTAATCGATTCGGACTTTATCCGAATCGATTCGGCAGTTATGCAGAAACCCAAACTTTCTGACCGAATCGATTTGGTTTCCATCCGAATCGATTCGGCTACTTTTCAGAAACTCAAATTTTCTGGCCGAATCGATTCGGCCAAGGGGGCGAATCGATTCGGTAGCCCTGCACTTTTTGAAATTTTTCTTTTTCATTTTTAACCCCTTTTCTTTAGGATTAGTGAGTAGGGACCTTCTCAAATGAAGTAAACATAGGGTTTAGAGTATTAGTTGAGTTGGGTCGACATTCTAGACTCGAAAGGGTTCATTTAGGGTTCGTTTAAGGGGGAATTTAAAGTGATGTTTAGGCATTACTTTCGTCGTGTAGTTTTATAAGGGTCTAGAATATATTAAGGTCAAATTGGAGACTTTAGAATTCAACTCGAGTTAGATTTGACTTGAGGGTTTATATAAAAGCCTAAAGGAGGCTTCGGAAATAACTTTGGAGTCTGAATTCCTTATCGAGGATGTTATGTCGGTACGTAATATGTATAGTCCCAATTTAGTTTATACATTTATTTATAATGGGAAGTTGATAAGGTAAATGATAATTTACTAAGTCATAAAATGGAAATAAATAAAAATGGATGCTACACACCTCTCTAAATACCATCTTAAGGGAAGTCCGTGCGAGAGGTGAAGCCCCCTGGATAATAAATGCAGGGTGGATATAGTCCTAGGCCATATGAGCGCTTATTTTATTTTTCTGCGATGGGTAGGAGATTCTGGGTGTGGTCTTGACTACCCCGCAGGCATATGGCCGCTTCCCGACATTTTCGTTAGGATCCCAGGTTGTCTTATGTTAGGCCCTGGAAGATGATGGTTATTTAGGGACGCGCACAGTGGGGAAACCCGGACGAGCGGTCTTAGAATCGTTATATTTATATTTATGACTATTCTAATTATCGAGTTGGACTCGATGGAACATGAATGCCATAAAGAGCAAATTTATGCCACAAAGAGCATGCTATTGAGTTTAGTGCCATATAGAGCACATGATGATAATTATATTCCTGATAAGGAATGGAAAAGAAGATTGAAATTGAAATATGATGTATGATGATAAAGGCTCACAAGTACTTTTAATTCTGTTTTAACATGAATCTCACTCTATATAGCCCTTTATCAGTTTTAGTTCCTTATATGATGTTACCATGCTAGACTATCATCCTTGATCATTGTGCATCATTGTCATACCTGTCATTTATCTATTGATCACATATACCTGGTCCTGACCGGTTTTCTTTTCTTGTTGTATCTATATATATAAAATCCGTTCAGGTGTTCCGCCGCACGGTCGCCAGTAATGACCCTTCCTTCCTTATGTTTTGAGGAGCCGTGACATTGTGCGGGTTTCACGGGAGTTTTGTGCAGACGCCTCCATTTATGTTTCTAGTTATGTTCAGTTTATTCGGGCTTGTTGCCCAAACCGTTGTAATTGTATAATGGATCTATTATGTAACACTTGGTACTAATTGTATGTTGTATGGTTGTTATTGACCGACGTTTCATTCGGTCCCTTGTATCTTTTGGGTTTCTTATTTACGCTTGTGGGGGTTTCCACCCTCTATTTCTATTATGGGTTGTTGAAAATGTTTTCTTTTTATTTCAAATCAAAGTTTTTGATAACCCGTTTTCTGGAATATAGAGTGGTTATTCCTTATACTTTGCATATTGTTGTGATGCTGAGAATGATATTTATCAATGATTTCCTATTTTATCGGGGTATAGGGCTGACCACCCTTTATTCTGGATAGCGGGTTGTCACAGATGGTATCAGAGCATCAGGTTATAGAGTCTTTAGGATCTATGCGGACTTGTCACGTTCTACCGTAGCGTTCTTTGATATAGAACTTAATGTTAGGATTGCTTTGTTGCCTATGTAGGCGATCTTCTGCTAAATAGATTGTTTTATATTATGTTTTAACTCTATCTCGTCTCTATCTCAGATGCCACCGAAGAGAGGACGTCCCGCTAGACGTAATAGGGTTGTTGAGGATTAGTTTGGTCCTCCACCGCAGCAGGGGAATATCAGTGCCGCTGAAGTGGCAAATATTGTGGCCCAAGCTGTCAACGCCGCGATGACTACAGTGGCCCAACAAATGCCACAAGCTCAAGTGAGGGGACAAGAGGCCCTAGTTCCTACGGGACCTTCTCAGTGGGAACGAGTGAGGGAGTCTTTCCTTAAGGGACATCCCCCGGAATTCGAGGGAGGTTCGGATGTTATCAAGGCGAACCAGTGGAAGAGAGATATGCAGCGCCATCTTAGGATGGTGGAATGTAGTGAGGAGAAAAAGCAAATTCTCGTTACTTTCAAGCTTGTCGGACCGGCCTTGCACTGGTGGGAGTCAATGACGACACCCGAACAAAGGGATACTATGTCCATCACAAATTTTTGGGCTTTGTTTGATGGAAAGTATTTCCCTCCCACAGTTCAGAGGGAAATGCAGAGGAAGCTTCAGGATTTGGTACAAGGGGAGAGGTCGGTGGCCGAGTACGAGGAGGAGTTTACCCGGTTAGCCAGTTTTATACCGGATGAGGTAACTCCAGAAGAGAAGAGGATCTCCAAGTTTGTGGGAGGTTTGCATTGGCGAATAAAACAACATTTGCTGGGAAACCCATCTCTGGTGACTTTTGGTGATGTGATGAATGCTGCTCTACTTCACTGTCAAGAGCATAGATTGTTTGTGCAAAACAAGAAGAAGGTTGTGACTGCGGAGCAAACAGTGAGACAGGGAGGAGTTAGGAGCGGAGGGGGAACCTCTTCTTCGTCCCAATCCTCGGGGAACAAGCAGGTTGAGAGGGATCCTCAGCAGGGGGATTCGTCCAAGCGTCAACGTTTCGGTGGGTTTAATGCTGGTGGCAACAATAATAACAGGCAGGGTCAAGGTGGTCAGCAACCACAGGGTGGTAGAGGTGGAAATGGATGTAGGGGCCAACAGGGCCGAGGTGCGGGGCAATTCCGGAATAACCAAGGCAGGAATCAGGATAATACAACAAATAAATGTTTCCAGTGTGGGGAGATGGGTCACTATAAAAGGGCATGTCCTCAGTTGGTTGGAGGGCATCTTCCAAGGGCCCCACAGCAGCCGTATGTACAGTTTCCGCCCCAAGCGCCAAATCCGGTTGCTCCTCCTCAACAGGGGAAATTGCAGTACGGAAGGGTTTACCATATTCAGGAGGCTCTGCTTCCTCCAGCTCCTCCTGCACCGCCAGCGATCGAGGGTAAGTTTCTCATCCATGGGCATATGGGTCGAATCCTATTTGATACGGGTGCTACACACTCCTTTATTTCTAGAAGTTTTGCCCAGACTACAGGTTTGATAAAATCTGCTGAAAGTACCTTCACTAGCGTTGAATCCTCTATGGGCGATGGTTCATTGATTTTCTTCGTATGTAAAAACGTAGGGATTAATCTTGGTGACTTGTGTTTTGAGGCCGATTTACTCGTCCTTGATATGGTCGGGTACGATGTAATTTTGGGTATGGATTGGCTAGTGAAGTACCGTGCTATAGTGAATTGTTTCGGGAAGAGTATAGTTTTTGCGGTTCCTGGACAAGAGATGTTCCTGGTAGTTATGCCTTGTATGGAAGGGAGCACGAGTGCTTATCTATATTGTATTGCGGAAGATGCATCTAGAGATGTCGTGGTTCCCCTAAATTCTCTTCCAATCGTTAGGGACTTTGAAGATATTTTTCGGGAAATAGCGGGATTACCTCCAAGTCGGGAAATAGAGTTTGTGATTGACTTAATGCCGGGAACTCGACCGATCGCCAAAGCTCCTTATCGAATGGCTCCTGTGGAGATGAGGGAGCTGAGAGATCAGATTCAAAAGCTACTAGAGCAGGGATTTATTAGGCGTAGTACCTCACCGTGGGGCGCTCCGGTATTGTTTGTGAAGAAGAGAGACGGGTCTCTCCGGTTATGCGTGGGCTATAGGGAGTTGAATAAAGTCACCATCCGGAATAAATACCCTTTACCTCGCATCGACGACTTGTTTGATCAACTTAGGGGAGCTTCCTACTTCTCCAAGATCGATCTGAGGACGGGGTATCACCAATTGAGGATACGAGAGCAAGATGTATCCAAGACGGCCTTTTTGACCCGTTATGGATCTTATGAATTCTTGGTTATGCCCTTTGGGCTAACCAATGCCCCTGCAGTGTTTATGGACCTTATGAATAGGGTGTTTCGGGATTTCCTTGACCAGTTTGTCATTGTATTTATTGATGACATCCTAGTCTATTCTTAGACAGAGTCGGATCACGCTGCTCACTTGCGGTTGGTCCTGCATAGATTGAGAGATCATCAATTGTATGCAAAGTTTGAGAAGGGTGGCTTCTGGTTGAAGGAAGTTCAATTTTTGGGGCATGTGGTGTCATCACAAGGCGTGTCAGTGGATCCGGGTAAGGTGATCGCGGTAAAAGAGTGGGGTCAGCCCACTACACCTACTGAAGTTCGTAGTTTTCTGGGCTTGGCGGGTTATTACCGTCGATTCATTAAGGGCTTTTCTAAGGTTGCTAGCCCATTGACGAATTTAACCCGGAAAGGAGTAAGATTTGTTTGGGACAGTTCATGTCAAGCGGCTTTCGATGAGCTCAAGGATAGACTGACTTCCGCTCCAGTCCTGGCATTGCCAAAGCCGGGATTGGAATATCTCGTCTTCACCGATGCATCTCTTCTGGGATTAGGAGGTGTTCTTCAACAAGAGAGACAACCCATTGCGTACGCTTCTCGTAAGTTGAAGCCTCAGGAGAGGAACTATCCGGTACATAACTTGGAATTCGCCGCCGTTGTATTTGCCTTGAAGATATGGAGGCATTATCTCTTGGGGGAAAAGTTTAGTCTTTTCACCGACCACAAATCGCTGCAATATTTATTCTCCCAAAAGGATTTGAATATGCGCCAGCGTCGTTGGTTGGAGTTTGTGAAAGACTACCAATTTGATATTCATTATCACCCCGGAAAGGCGAATGTGGTAGCAGATGCCTTGAGTAGGAAGCCTGATGGAGACTAAGCTGAGGTGTGGAAAGCTAAGTGGAAGGAACTCAGCCTGGAGGATGCAGGGGTGAGAGCATTCCTTTATGTGATGACGGTTACTCCCACGATCATAGCAAAGATTGTGGAAGCTCAGAAAAGAGATAAGGTTTGTCAAGACCATACACGCCAGTTGTTGTCTGAGGGAGCGGAGTCATACTCAATTGGTTCTGAGGGTGGACTACCCTTCCATGGAAGACTTGTGGTTCCCGACGATGGGGATTTGAGACGTACAGTGATGGCAGAATCCCATGGGTCCAAGTTCACAGTGCATCCAGGCGGGGACAAGATGTACCAGGATATGCGTCGTTTGTATTGGTGGGCGGGTATGAAGAGGGATATCTCAGAGTTTGTGTCTCAATGCACTACTTGTCAGTTGGTTAAGATTGACCACCAGCGACCGACAGGTTTGTTACAACCGCTCGAGATTCCCGTATGGAAATGGGAGAGCATTTCGATGGGCTTTGTTACGGGTTTGCCTAGATCGCAAAAGGGTCACGACTCAATTTGGGTGATTATCGACCGTTTGACCAAGTCGGCACACTTCTTTCCCGTGCGCATCGATTATGATACCGCTCGTTATGCCCAGTTGTTCATTGAGGAGATCGTCAGACTCTACGGGGTACATTTGAATATTATCTCTGACCGAGATAAAATATTTGTGTCCCACTTTTGGCAGAGTTTCCAGGGAGCTATGGGGACTGAATTGAAGTTAAGCTCTTCCTATCATCCTCAAACAGACGGTCAGACCGAAAGGGTAAACCAGATGTTGGAGGATATGCTTCGTATGTGCATACTCGACTTTAAAGGCAGTTGGGAACAATACCTTCCGTTGGTTGAGTTTGCTTACAACAACTCATACCAATTCACTATTGGAATGGCACCTTATGAAGCTCTGTATGGCAGGCCTTGTAGATCGCCCGCTTGTTGGTTGGAAGTGGGTGATAATAAGTTCCTTGGACCTGAAATGATCCAAGATACTTCTTCAAAGATTGAGCTTATTCGGAATCGCATACGGATAGCCCAAGATCGTCAAAAGAGTTATGCCGATGCGGGTAGGAGACATATGGAATTGGAAGTTGGAGACCAAGTGTTAGTGCGAGTGTCCCCAATGAAGGGTATTAAACGTTTTGGGAAGAAAGGAAAGTTTGCACCCCGTTTTGTTGGACCCTTCCCGGTAATTGCTAAGGTTGGTCCAGTAGCATACCAACTTGCCTTGCCGGAACCTTTACAACAAATCCATGATGTATTTCACGTCTCCTCTTTGAAGAAGTACAGAAGATGTGAAGGTGCCCTTTGGCACATTCCTTTCGAAGATATCGAGTTGCAGCCCGACGTTTCTTATGAAGAACAACCGGTTGCAATCCTTGAGTTTGGGGAACGAAAGTTGAGATCTCGTGTGGTGCCCCTAGTGAGAGTTCATTGGAGTCATCATCATGCAAGCGAATCAACTTGGGAACGTGAGGATGAGATGCGGGAGAAATATCCACATCTTTTCTTATGAGGTCCGCCCGAATTTTGGGGGCAAAATTCCCTCATAAGGGGGGGAGTATGTAATAACCCTCGCTTATGAGACCGTATTTTATAGTAATTACTTAGTATAGTAATTGGAGCCAAGTGCTGGGTTATGATTTGAATGTTAATTCAACGTAGAAAGTCGATATTTATTGTGAGTTTGCATACATATCATAATTATGGGAAAATATTGCTATGTCATGCTTATTAATATCATCTGTATTTAAAATGATATTTGGCTTAATTATGAGACCGGAACCTAAATTGAATGTTAAAATGTCCAAATGATAATTTGGAGGTTGCAGTTGATTCCGGAATGTGCGATATAGTCAAATAATGTACCACATTGTATCTTGTAGTTTTGGGCATTTTTGACTGGTTGTGCCTTAATTACAGTTGCGTATTATTTTATCGCACTATTAGTTAATTAAGTGGGACAATTGCCTTAAGCCACGACTTAAGCCTTTTTAGTCTTCTAATTACCCTAATTCCCTTCCAAAACCAAAGAGAGAAAGAGAAGAGTAGAGAGAAAGCTTTGGAGATTGAGAGAGGCTCTTGCTACTACACCAAGAATTCTGCAAAGTTGCTGAATCAAGGCAAGTTTTTACTTGCTATTTGTGTCTTGAGATAAATGATTGGTTGTGATAATGGTGTATTGATTTTAGTTTAGCAAACTTAGGGTTTTCTTATGTATTTTTGGGTTTTGATCCACTCAAAGATGATTCATGAGGTTTTAGATGATCAATAGTATCATTGATGTTATTTTAGTGTTGGTATATAAGTTTGGTTTGAAGAGATTGGAGTTGGGGTAGAAAATGGAGTCCAAGACTCCATAGCCAATTCTTGGCAAAATCGCAGGCCCGAATCGATTCGGCCCCCTTGGCGAATCGATTCGGTTAAGTCCAGTACCCAGGTCTTGTGAACCTAATCGATTCGGACTTTATCCGAATCGATTCGGCAGTTATGCAGAAACCCAAACTTTCTGACCGAATCGATTTGGTTTCCATCCGAATCGATTCGGCTACTTTTCAGAAACTCAAATTTTCTGGCCGAATCGATTCGTCCAAGGGGGCGAATCGATTCGGTAGCCCTGCACTTTTTGAAATTTTTCTTTTTCATTTTTAACCCCTTTTCTTTAGGATTAGTGAGTAGGGACCTTCTTAAATGAAGTAAACATAGGGTTTAGAGTATTAGTTGAGTTGGGTCGACATCCTAGACTCGAAAGGGTTCATTTAGGGTTCGTTTAAGGGGGAATTTAAAGTGATTTTTAGGCATTACTTTCGTCGTGTAGTTTTATAAGGGTCTAGAATATATTAAGGTCAAATTGGAGACTTTAGAATTCAACTCGAGTTAGATTTGACTTGAGGGTTTATATAAAAGCCTAAAGGAGGCTTCGGAAATAACTTTGGAGTCTGAATTCCTTATCGAGGATGTTATGTCTGTACGTAATATGTATAGTCCCGATTTAGTTTATACATTTATTTATAATGGGAAGTTGATAAGGTAAATGATAATTTACTAAGTCCTAAAATGGAAATAAATAAAAATGGATGCTACACACCTCTCTCAATACCATCTTAAGGGAAGTCCGTGCGAGAGGTGAAGCCCCCTGGCTAATAAATGCAGGGTGGATATAGTCCTAGGCCATATGAGCGCTTATTTTATTTTTCTGCGATGGGTAGGAGATTCTGGGTGTGGTCTTGACTACCCCGCAGGCATATGGCCGCTTCCCGACATTTTCGTTAGGATCCCAGGTTGTCTTATGTTAGGCCCTGGAAGATGATGGTTATTTAGGGACGCGCACAGTGGGGAAACCCGGACGAGCGGTCTTAGAATCGTTATATTTATATTTATGACTATTCTAATTATCGAGTTGGACTCGATGGAACATGAATGCCATAAAGAGCAAATTTATGCCACAAAGAGCATGCTATTGAGTTTAGTGCCATATAGAGCACATGATGATAATTATATTCCTGATAAGGAATGGAAAAGAAGATTGAAATTGAAATATGATGTATGATGATAAAGGCTCACAAGTACTTTTAATTCTGTTTTAACATGAATCTCACTCTATATAGCCCTTTATCAGTTTTAGTTCCTTATATGATGTTACCATGCTAGACTATCATCCTTGATCATTGTGCATCATTGTCATACCTGTCATTTATCTATTGATCACATATACCCGGTCCTGACCGGTTTTCTTTTCTTGTTGTATCTATATATATAAAATCCGTTCAGGTGTTCCGCCGCACGGTCGCCAGTAATGACCCTTCCTTCCTTATGTTTTGAGGAGCCGTGACATTGTGCGGGTTTCACGGGCGTTTTGTGTAGACGCCTCCATTTATGTTTCTAGTTATGTTCAGTTTATTCGGGCTTGTTGCCCAAACCGTTGTAATTGTATAATGGATCTATTATGTAACACTTGGTACTAATTGTATGTTGTATGGTTGTTATTAACCGACGTTTCATTCGGTCCCTTGTATCTTTTGGGTTTCTTATTTACGCTTGTGGGGGTTTCCACCCTCTATTTCTATTATGGGTTGTTGAAAATGTTTTCTTTTTATTTCAAATCAAAGTTTTTGATAACCCGTTTTCTGGAATATAGAGTGGTTATTCCTTATACTTTGCATATTGTTGTGATGCTGAGAATGATATTTATCAATGATTTCCTATTTTATCGGGGTATAGGGCTGGCCACCCTTTATTCTGGATAGCGGGTTGTCACATCTAATGACCGCACATCACTCAACTTTTGACGTCCACTAAGGTTCATGTGTGGTATGTCTCGTAAGAAAAATCAAAATAAGGAACTTCCCCCCCCCCCCCCCCCAATACACTATCATCTAGCATTATCTGTCATCGAGATCCATATGCCCAAAGCACATGACTGGGAAGTTCTAAAATCATGTCCCGAGATGTGTAAGTCTAATATGTAACTCCTATATATATAAAGGAGTCGTACACCACCACACTCTCCCTATCCCGAAGTCCTCGATGATAAATAAAAAATAAGCTCGATCTCTCGCTCAACGGTAAACCCGATATACCCTGAATAATCTCGATAAAAGTCCCTATGCACCGGAATCAAATATAACAAGAAAAATATACCGTTCAAAGCCTTTTTTACAATATGATACATATACATGGACGACCCTCTTTCAGGTGATACCATTCAAAACATTACACCCTACCCTGGATAAGAGAACATGATAGTCTTACTATAAAAATTTATTATTGCTCAAAGATTCACTAACTAGTCCATACTTAGAATAATAATATGTTAAAACCTCATAACTCTCAAAAGGGGCAAAACTATTACATGATATAAACATCCATTTAGTGCCCCTATTCACTCCCCTGCAGACAACACCCAAGGTCCTTGCTACCCAATAATAAATACAAGCAAAATAATAAGATTGATCCTGCTAAAGCACCCACTAAACCTGACTCACACCCGAATTTTAGGGTTACTAGTCATCTATTGTGATGCACCCGTGTTACTCGAAAGTTACCCCATTTTACCCAAGGATAAAATAAATAATAAAAATATTGTATTATCCACCGCCAATGGCATCGGCTGCTCGAATGGTTTTTGGTCGTACTATTGTCGCTAGAACTAACTTAGGGACTATTGTCATGGTTTCCACTGTGGGACACCCTGCTGCCTCCTTGAATTGCTATGGGAAATCTTTCTTTGGGTGACCCTCTCACTATAAATAAAACAATGACTTGGGAAGTCACCAAGCCTCTTGCCATGATGGTCCTTTCTAGGTTGTTCCTCAGATTTCTGCAGACAAACTTGACACTTGTGGCCCTACTTTCCACATCTAAAACATCTCTTCGTGAAATATCCCTACTTTTGGCTCTGTTGGCCTTAACTCTGATGTCCATTTCCATTATTCCTTTTGCCCTGATGGCCTCGAGGAACCTGTTGCTATTGTATCTAATGTTGATCATAATGGCCTTTGTAGACACCCCATTCTGTCACCTCCTAACTCTCTTTAGGTCCCTAGTACCTCCCATCATCACTACAAACCCAGGTCATGTCCCGAGTACTGACCTAGAAGCCATCGGGCACTCCTAGGCTCTGTTTGACCAAAAAGTCAAACTCTTCAGCTCGACCGAGGCTAAATGAATCTTTGAAGGGAACTGAAATCCCTTTCCAATGGTCCATCCTGTGCGCGATTCTGACTTACCATGCAGACGAACGATCCGTTTGCTTTCGAAACTTGATCTAGAGGCCATCGGGTGATCCCAGGCTCTGTTTGACCTAAGTCAACTCTTCATCTCGACCGAGGCTGAATGAATCTTCGAAGGGCACTGAAACCCCTTTTTAATGATCCGTTCCGTGCACAATTCTGACTTACCATGCGGATGAACGATTCGTTTGGCTCCAAGAGGTCACCGAATGCTTCCAGGGCTTGGTTGACCAAAGTCTACTCCCCAAACCGGGTCAAACTCTTTGGAATGTCGAAGTACATCTCCTAACCTTTCCAACGGTCCACCCCGTGCACGATTCAGACTTACCATGCGGACGAACGATCCGTTTGCGTCCGAACGATTCCCGTCCAATGGACCGACAAATGCTTCCGAGCCATATTTGACCCGAAGTCAACTCCTGAACCCTGGAGCGGTCCAAAGGACTTTCGAAGGTCTCTGAATTAGGTTTCCAATGGTGTGACCCATGTGTGATTTTGACCAACGGTTTGCCCTCGGCAGCCAATTTTCCAAAAGGGCCTGAAACACACTACCAAATGGCAGGTTCCTTACCCTTCCTATCGGTAGGTGCCGATAGGCAAGACCAGGTCTATGCCAATCGGCAGTGACCTGGGACTGTAAAATGAGGCCTTAACCTGATTTGCAAAGGGAGCCCAGATCTGATAAAAATTGCTCTCAGCGAATCCCAAAAACCTCTATCGAAGGCAGCGCGATTTCAACATCCAAATCCCTTTCTAACTTCCACTTTTCATCATCCTTTTTCATCAAATTTGGTGAATTAATCCACTCTCCATCATCCTCCAAGTTCAAGGGCTGCTCTCCAACATTCAAGATCAAGCTCAAGATCTTCAAGAAGGTTCAACTTTCTCAACTTACTCTTAAATTCTCTTAAATATGCAATAACTTGTTTTATTACTTAGCACACTTTATTATCTCATCTCACATACCCTAATATACTTTTTATTTAGTATTATTGCACATATCCTATTTTCATATAAATAAAAACCCAAAAAATGAGAAAAAGAGGGTTTGGTCATAAATTCCAAATGGGATTCTCACTTTTCTCACAACTAAAACACTTTTTCTACACACACACACACACACACACACACTCACAGATAAGAGATCCCCCATTTGGATTTATGGGATAAACCCCACCCCTCATTTTGTATGCGAACTACGTGGACTTTGATGCCTTTATAGGCTACGTACGTGTCTCGGGGTAAAACCCGAGACTCGAGTCCTCTTTTCACTTTCTCTCCCATTTTCTATCTTCTCTAAATCCAATTTTCTTATATTCTATATACTTGTTCTTAGTGACGTATTACTCCATATGCGTTATTGTTCCATTATAACGATCAACGTAAGGGTAATCGGATAAATCTTATTTTCTAATAATATTTTTATACCTTCCTACGGATGACTCGCTTTATCTCTTCCATGATACAAGTTGAGGATTCCTATCTCCACTATATATATACACATGCACACATATCATGGGTAAAATAAAGGAAAATAGCAAACATCCATGAGAGACCAAAAGGGCGAAATGGGTTCCTAACACCTTCCCATTTCGTAACTTATCCTCCGAACCCTTCTCGAATCATTTTGGTTTCGCACGCACCAGTATGTCTTCGGATGCCATCCTTCGGGGTGGCTTCCCCCTTTTCTTTTGTCTGTTTTGAATAAAATAGACTGGCGACTCTGAATCTCACATTTTTACCCCTCATCTCAAAAGAGGCCAGCCGAAGTGCTCCCGAGAGGGATGCGCGGGACCCGAGTATCCTTCCTTCGCGCCCCCATCCGAGGGCGAGGATCGGGGATGGCCACAGTGGCGACTTTGCTGGGGACTTGATATGTTTTGAGGGATTGACTCTATTTACATGGATGTTATATTTGTTTATATTTCCCCCCATATCTGCATGTTCCCCTTTTTCATGTGTATCCCATGCTTATGCTTCTGTTCACACACTTGTAGAAAATTCTCCATGTACACTTCACACCACGTGCACCTAGGATCACATATATCCACCTGTTGCACGCATCACCCGTCCATACTTGGTGTACCTTTGGTACTTATACTTTGCTCCCTGTTTGGCATAATCAAGAAAAGCATTCTCATCATAAGATACTAATAAGAGAATCATTCATGATTCACACGACATCACCAAAGAGCATTGTTATTGACCAAATTTTATCGAGTAACTAGAGAGTGACTTCGTGATGGGCGCTGGTCCGGCAGGGTGCAGTTAGCCTAAGCGATATGACTCTCACCTTCCATTGGCCAAGTACCTTCGACGTATATCGAACGGTTCCCCCGCATCGTACCGCTTGACTGAAGTCATTACGGGAGGTATATCGCGAGGAATTCATTCACCTACGTCGAGTATATCGAATTATCTCTCACATATACCGTCCCCACGAGGTATATAGTTAGGAATTCACGTACACTCAGGTATATCAAATGGCCTGTCCACACGTACTGATTGCCCGCAATAGCGAGACGTATATCGTGGAAGTCACGCCAAAGGGGGGAACCCATTCCTATTCACCCAACCAACTGCATACCCACATATAGGTGTCAAACCTAGGACACGCACTTTAGATTGCCGGTTTCAACTCGAAACTCTGCCGAAATTACGGGTCGGCTTGCCGCCCAAATTTCATGCATTTTTAAAATGGGACCCTGTCCATGAGCCTGGTTACAAGTCCAGCCGTAGCTTTACATATATTAAAAACCCCACTTTTCTAGGCGCGGGTCCCGTCCGATATTGCGTTTAGGAGAATTAAATACAAGTGAGAACATAATAATCGTAATAATCATGCTGAGTTCCATCTCCAAAAATATTTCTCCCTTCTTTATCAAAAATCCAAAAATAGTTTCTTCCCTTTTTCTCAAAAACAAATCCCATTCTAGGCCTGCTCAGGTCGATCACAAGCCCTTGGCCTGGCTCCCTATTGGCTTCGATCTTCAGTCAAATCACCCCGGAGTTTCGTCCATTCCTCAACTACTTATTTCGAGTCGGAATCCATCCACTTTCCATGGAGAATACAGATCAAGTACCAATCATAGAGCGGGATCTGATGGCAGTCCTAGCTCAGCTCGTGTCCAAGATTGATAACCTCCAAACTGAGGTCCGAGAGATGCAACGAAACCATGTTCCTATTCCTCAAGAGCCCAAGTCCCTATTCCCTCGTGCTATGGGTCCACCCAAGCCTATCTGGGTTCCCGAAGAATATCAACATGCTCCACGTGCCCCTCCTATCAATGGGCCACCGCCTGCCCAGCTTCCGATGCCAAATATTGCCCAGCCCGTGGCTAACCTGCCTATGGTCGTTGATCCAAAAGAGGAGGAGTTGAATAAAGTCAAAGAGGATCTTAACATGATCACCAAGAAGTTTGACCAAGTCAGAATCTCTGGGAATTACATAGACTACACCCTCATGTCTCCTTATCCTAAAGAGAGGTTACCCGAGAAGTTCAAGATGCCAAATATCGAGAAGTTCGGGGGGAGTGGACCCCCGATTGTTCATCTTCACAGTTATCATCGTTCCATGATTCTACTAGGGGCTTCTGAAGAAGTGATGGCCCAATTGTTTCAGCAAACTTTGAAGGATAGTGCCCTCCGATGGTTTTTGTCTCTCGAGGAATCCAGAATCCGTAGCTGGGAGGATGTAGCTCGAGAATTCATGTCGAAGTATAAATACAATAAAGAGATTGAGGTCACCCATCGTGATTTAGAGCTGCTCAAATAGAACCCTGGGGAATCAGTCAGTAACTTCATAACCCGGTGGAGGGAGCAGGCAGCTACCATGACCAATCGGCCATCTGAGGAAGAATAGGTCAACATAGTGAAGAAGAACTTCTTGCCCCATGTCCGAGCGACGATGGGAGGATAATACTATCCCCAATTTTGAGATCTCAGAGAAGCAGGAGTATAAATCGAGGAAAGCCTTGTTAAAACAGAGGTTGAACCGAAGAAGGTGTCCGGACAGTTCACCCTAAGAAAGTATGACAAGCCTGCTAGTGCTACAGTCTCAACCATCAACAACATCTCTCAATCAACCACATTATGGGCACCATAAAGCCGCCCTACCCCCATCCGAAGGGAATACATTGAGCTCCATGCTCCCCTCTCCAAAGTTTACCAAGCCCTGTTAAGCTAAAACCTCATCAAACCCTTGGATCCCCGTATATTGCCAAATCCACTCCCAAGAAACTTCAAGGCCGATGCTCATTGCGCCTTTCACAAAACTGCTGGCCATACCACCGACCAATGCTTTCACCTCCGAAACATAATCCAATATCTCATTGACCGGGGTACCATCGCCCCACCAGCCAATCCTAAGCCAAACACTACTCACAATCTACTCCCAAATCATACCAATGCCATCTTCTTAGAAGAAAACCCAGATTTTGATCCCTCAACTCAAATCACACCCATATACTCTAACAAACCTCTTCAAATTTGCCCTTATTTCCTCCTACACGCTACTAGCCTCGCTGATCAGGCACTGTCACTCCTTACCAGAGCATGCATCGCTGTCCGTACCCGTTCTAAAAATATAAATATGGAATTGTCAGAAGTGTTAAACCAACTCCTAGAGTTCGGGATGAAATTGCCCTCACAGATGGTCATAGATTGCCAAAGGTTCAGTACACTGTTCTTGGAAGCACGAAAGTGGGCCCGAGATTCAGATAAGTGGGTGGTTTCAACCGATGAAGTCAGCCTAGATGATGTTGTCAAGATTATGGAAGAATTATTCGGGCAAACCAATAACATTTGTAGTATCACCGGGTTACTTGACATTTTGAAGCTATAAGGGCGCTTGGTCCCTTTAACCATACATATCACCACATAATGGGAAGACATGTATGAAGAAGCCGTTGAAGTTATGGAATGCATTGACTTTACAAGGAAAGACAGAATTATTGCCACCGGATGGGGGGGAAGAATTTGAAAATTCAAGTGAAGAACAAGCTTCAGGAAGAACTGGCCTAGTAGTCGACATATGTGTGATGATATCATTTGAAGAACTCCTCAGAGAAATAAACAGGGTGACAGAACAACCTTAGATTTACGAGGAAACGGGATTCATGTTCTTACCTTCTTCAATAAATCACATGACCAGATCAGGGAGACATTACCAGGTCCCAAGCTCACTACCAGCAAATGACAAAGGGAAGGGCATTGAAAACCTTCCTATGCCAGAGATGACCATCGAGGAGAGCAAGATCCTCGATCAACTAAAGAAAACTCAAGCTAACATCACTCTATGGGGGCTTTTAATGTCTTCCCAGCTGCACAAAAATTCTTTAATCAAGATGCTCACTGGACCCACATTTCCTCCTTCTACCACACCATAAGAAGCAGCAAATATGGTCGGATCCCTGACCTCTACCCGAATGCTATCATTTTCTAAAGAAAAAATCCCCAAAATTGGGCCAAATCACAATCATGCACACAACATCTCCGTCGAAGTTATGGGGAAGGCCGTGCCACTCTCTCTTATTGATAACGGATCCGCCTTGAATGTCTGCCCACTGAGAACCTTCAAGTGTTTAGGCCTGAAAGAAAGCGACCTCGCTCCAACCTCCGCCGCTGTACGTGCCTATGATAATACCCACCGGGAGGTGATGGGATCCATAAAACTTGTAATATGGGTTGTCCCTATTGAATTACAAGTCATAGACATCCCAGCTTATTTCAATATGTTGCTCGGATGACCCTGGCTCCATAATATCAAGGGTGTGTCTTCTTCACTCCATCAGAAATTAAAGTTCTTCGCCACCGGGCGAGTCATCACCATTTTGGGCGATGATGAAAATGTTGAGGGTGCAAGCACCAACAGTCCAATCCTTGAGATACAGCATGGGTCAAATGATATGCTCCTATCAGGATTCCGAGTTGAGCCACTCCTACTCCCGATAGGGGACGGTTTCAAAGAAAGGGTTTGTCCAGAATATAACCCTCATGGCAATGTCAATGTGATTCAAATGTTCGAAAACATGCACTTCATGCCCGAACTAGGGCTAGGACAAAGGAAGTAAGGGATACTTGAGCCCATCGAACTGAAGAAATATTTCCCTCCTTGTGGCTTGGGGTATCAACCATCAGAACAAGAACTCAGAATGATCCACCAGTCTCGACCAAAGAGAAGATTAGACTGTATCCCAACTATCCCAAGAGACTCCTTGAATGGAAAATTCATCAAAGAAGGCGAAGACTTCCCCTTTTGCAATTTTCCAGAACCATGGTATGGCCACACAAACAAGAAGATGAAGCCTGGAATGGAGATCTTTTTCCAAGATAGCTATCCATGGGCCGAAATTTTCCAACACTGAGTACAACCGCTCTTCAAAGATACCGAAGAGACTGAGGAAAGTGATTGCAAAGATTCCTTTAACTTACAAACACTGGGGCTGGCACTCTATATGGTTCATTCAGGCACTACATCAATGGGTCCATCCCATCTGATTAAACCTGCTGATACACCCCTCCTCAACTGGCATGTTATGCCAGTTCTACCTCTTGAAGTCTCCCCTAACCCCAATTTTTACCCTATTTCTTCTTCTGTTGTCTATTCTTGTTCAAATGTAATTGAGACCTCTTTTGATGAGGTTCTCAATTCTGTTTTTCCTATCAATGAAATAAACGAAGATTTTGAGTATCTTGTTGTGCCTTACATTAATTGTTTAGATTCTAATCGAACTTTTGATGATGATGATTTTGCAAATGAAAAATTCTTAACTAATCTAAATAAGGTTAATAATAAACAACATAACCGCGTTCAAGTTAATGAAGAAGAGACTGTTGATATTAATCTCGGTTCTAGTAGCCAACTGCGCGAGATTAGGATATGGGACACCCTTGACGAGCATGAGCGCGCACAACTCGAAGAATTGCTAAAGGAATTCGTGGATGTTTTCGCATGGTCCTATGATGATATGGCCGGCATTGTTCCTGAAATAGCCCAACATGAGATCCCCACTCTCCCAGATTACAAGACGGTTAAACAAAAATTAAGAAAGCTCCGCACCGAATGATCGCTCAAGGTTAAAGAAGAGGTGGTCAAACAGTTGAATGTGGGCTACATTCGTGTTATCGAATACCCCACATGGCTAGCCAACATAGTACCTATGCCAAAATCAGGGGGAAAGGTTCGAATGTGTGTGGACTACCGAGATTTAAACAAAGCCTCTCCAAATGATGATTATCCGCTACCCAAAATCGACATGATTGTGGACAACACAACCAATCATGCTCTAAAGTCATTCATCAACGGGTTTGCCCGATACAACCAAATAAATATGCACCCAGACCACAAAGAAAAAACCGCATTCACCACCCCATGGGGAACCTTTTTCTACACCGTTATGCCATTTGGTCTCAAGAATTCTAGGGGTACCTACCAAAGTGCTGCCACAACCATCCTGCACGATCTGATTCATAAAGAAGTCGAGGTTTATGTGGATGATATGATTGTCAAGTCCAAAACTAGAGAAGGTCATGTTCCCTCTCTCCGGATATTCTTCGAACGACTGCGACGGTATCAGATGAGACTTAATCCACAGAAGTGTGTCTTCGGTGTTACAAAGGGAAAACTGTTGGGATTCATGGTCAGTGAGAAGGGGATAGAAGCAGATCCTGCAAAGCTAAAGGCCATACTTGAGATGCCATCGCCCTAAACAGAGAAAGAAGTCCAAGGTTTTCTTGGGAAATTGTAATATATCAGCCGGTTCATTAGCCAGCTAACCTCCATCTGTGAACCAATTTTCAAACTCCTCTGAAAGGATTCAACCAAGGTTTGGAACGAGGCCTACCAAGAAGCTTTTGACTGAATCAAACAATATCTGACCCAACCTCCAGTACTCATGCCACCACGGCCTGGTCTCCCTTTGCTCTTATACCTAACCATAACCGACACTGCAGTTGGGGCTTTTCTAGCCCAATACCTTGAAGACTCCCATAAATATAGAGCCATCTATTATGCCAGTCGTAAATTATTCGAGTACTAGTTCAACTACACTACTTTAGAGAAGGCATGTGTCGTACTTGTCTGGGTCACCCAAAAGTTGTGACACTACATGCTCGCCTTCCCCATCAAACTTGTATCCAGGATGGATCCCATCAAATACCTACTTGAGAAACCTGCCTTATCTAGTCGAACGGTCCAATGGTTGATGCTCCTAATCGAGTTCGATATCGTGTACGTCACGTAAAAAGCCATTAAAGGAAGAGCCATCTCTGACTACCTCGCTGATTACCCCGTAGAAGAAGCATATGTCTAGATCTCCAAATTCCCAAATGAAAATATCCTCTGTACCGATCAAGATAACCTTCGATGGAAAATGTTGTTTGACGGCGCTGCCAATAAAAAGGGATATGGCGTTGGGATACTTCTGATCGCCCTAGATGACTCCCACACTCCCATCGCCATCAAATTGGATTTCCCTTATACCAACAACATGACAGAATACGAGGCATGCACAATAGGCCTCAAAGTTTCTTTTAAGAAAGGTATTCAATACCTTAATGTCTATGGGTATTCTGCCCTCATCATCAGTCAAGTGATCAAAAAGTGGAAAGTCAAGGACGAAAAGCTCCAACCCTTCCATGCCCACTTAGAAGAGTTAGCCTCCCGATTCTGAGATATCACCTTCCATTACCTACCTCGAGCAAAGAATAACTGAACCGATGCTCTCTCTACCTTAGCCTCTATGGTCGACATGCCTGAGGGAATAACAATGACCCCCTTCCTAGTTCAAAATCAAGATAAACCAACCCACTGCTACCATATTGAGCTTGTCTCCACCGAAGATCCCGAACTAGACGATTGCTGGTACTATGATATCTGGTGCCTCCTCAAACATGGTAGGTATCTCGAGGGTTCCCACAAGAAAGACCGAATGACCCTTCGAAGACTGGTCGCCTAGTACATCATCTGTCATAAAGCTCTACTCAAGAGGAACTTCGATGGAACTCATCTACACTGTATCGCAGGGCCTCATATTGAAAAGATAATGCAAAAGATTCACAACGGGGAATGCGGGCCCCATATGAATGGTCACATGCTTGCCAAGAAGATCATCCGACAGGGCTACTACTGGACCACCATGGCCCAAGATTTCACCACCTATGTCCGGAGATGCCTCAAATGCCAACTGTTCTCCAATTTTCAACACCTACCTCTGCGAGAATTATACAACATGACCTCTACCTGGACGTTCTCCACCTGGGGTGTCGACATCATAGGGAAAGTTACACTAAAGGCTTCAAACGAACATGAGTTCATCCTAGTTTCCATTGATTACTTCACCAAATGGGTCGAAGCTGAGTCATACGCAATATTGAACGCCAAGAAAGTGGCCAAATTCCTCAAGAAAAATATCATCTGTCGATATGAGGTCCCGCACGAGTTAGTGTCAGATAACGGGTTGCACTTCGAAGCAGAAGTCACAGAAGTAGTCAATGATTACGGGATTTAGAGACATAAATCTTCTCCCTACCGACCTTAGACCAATGGTGCAGTTAAAGCCGCTAATAAGAACCTAAAAGCCATCATCAGTAAGATGATCGAAATCTATAGGGATTGGGCCGACCGGATCCCGTACACCCTCTGGGGATATTGAACCTCAGTCCGAACCTCTACTAGGGCTACCTCTTACTCTCTGGTCTACGGCTTGGAAGCAGTCCTACCTGTGGAGTTGGAAGTACCCTCGCTACGCGTCATGCTCGAAAGCAAAGTTAATGAGGAAGACTGGTGCCAAAGCCGTCTCGACGAACTGACCCTCTTAGATGAAAGGAGATTGAAAGCTCTTTACCATATACATGGGTACCATCGCCGAATATCATGATCATTCAATAAGAGAGTCAAGGACCACGGTGTCCGGGAAGGGGATTTAGCCCTCAAGGAGATAATAGAACCCATCTGGGACCCAGAGGGAAATTCAAGCCCAATTGGAGCGGCCCCTACATTGTGAAGAAAATCTTATCCGACGGTGCCTCCATGCTCACTGACATAGATGGGGAGGAAATGGCTCGTCCAGTCAACCTGGACCGTCTCAAGAAATTCTACCCCTAGTTCGAAATCTCGACGCACTACGACTCTTCTCATCTCCCTTCTATTCTAAAAAAACAAAAAAACAAACAAACAAAAACAACTCTTCATTTCCATCTAACCCATAACTACTTGGGCCTGATCCTCTACAAAAAAAACCATTTTTCAAGAAAAAAAAAATTCAAAATCCCTAGATGTACGTAGGCAGCTCATGCACCTTACATGAGCACGGCCCCTTTCTTTTTCACAAAATACTATTCTTTTCTTATCTCCGAGAACGATAATCCATTCTAACAAAAACTTGAACAAAAGGATTATGTATGCCTTAGCGATCGGTATAGATAATTCAAAATTACAAAATTCATCAAAAGGGACAACTTGATGATCAGAAACTTGCTTATTTTATTAATAAGAAATTACAACACAAATTACATAAGAAAAGGAATGGATAACTCCCTTCCCCCTACTGTCATAAAAATCCAAATAAAATCCCCACATCTATTCCCTATTACACAAATAAACTCTCAGGAGTCCTACCCACAGCTACCAGAGGAGCCTGCACCCTCATCATCTACATCTTGGGGTCCCCAAATTTCCCCTGCCTGAATAGAGTGCTGTAAAAACTCCATGGACCGATAAACCTGAACCAACTTCGAAAAAAACACAACACCCCCTTCCATGGTGTTAAATAAAACAAACCACCTTTGTCCAGTCTCCACTGCTAACATCTTGCTGACTACTCTCCTCCATAACCACTTCATATAATCCCCAGGGACACGCCAAACTCTCCCGATAGACTGAGAAGGACGGGTCGACAGATGCCGATTCTCCCACAGATATCCAAGCAGTAGACGCAGGCGCTCGATCAAATCTTCTACCGGAAAGAAGTTTAGTGTCCGAGGTGGCACGACCTATGCCCAGCCAAATTGGCGTAGAAGCTTCCAAGGGAAATAAAAAGAGGTCTGTCTGAGACCAACCAACCACACATATGAGTACTCTCCTAGCTCCAGAACAGGCAGCAACAACCCCCACCAAGGCACTGACCAACACAGATTCTGACCCCCCATGCTCCACAAACCAATTCTCCGAGCTCGCAATATCCAGGCTAACGCAGATGAAGTAACGTGAAAATAAGTTGGGTACAACCGACAAAGGGTACTCTAGAGGGACCACCAAGCGGAATCTTTCAGACAACCACATGAATAACATCATGGGGCTACCCCTTAGGAAGTCAGAACGACCTTTTCACCAAGTATCCAGACCATTAAGCGTCTCCGCCAGTATCACCGTCGCAGGATTGCGACGGTATGACATCCATGAAGTAATGGCTACAAGTTGCGGGTCCACCAGCAGTTCCCCAGTCACCTATAACAATTTTGAAACCAGGCCCAGAGCAATGGCCCCAGCATAGCCAGCATCACCTACTTCCCGTAAATACACTGACTGCAGCACCACCGGGAGGGAGATCATTCCTCCAGCAACCAATGATCTGGCCGCCGTAGGCAAAATATGAAGAAGCCCGACCAACAAATCCCTGGGAGAACGGGAAAATTTGGGCAAAGTCGCAACAACACTGGGGTTTACAACCAGCATAATAGAAAATTCCTCGTACGTAGGACAAACTTCATCTAACCCAAAGCGGAATACATGGTCTTCGGGGTACCAGAATTGTACTGCCGCCATCAACATGTTCCATTCAATAGGCCGATTGCGCCACAAGGAGACTCGACGGATGTTGAAAGCATCATAGTCGACGTTATAAGAGCACATTGCTTCCAAGGCTTTGAGGTAGTTAGAAAACTCAATGCTATCAGGGAGAGCCATCTTGCAAGGCTAAGCGATAGCGGGTAAATAAGTAAGAATGCAAGGGTGTGATGAAAACATTCCACCCTTACCCCTTTTTATACTTAAGAACCCTCACAAGAGACATAATCCCTGCAGAAATCGGAGGGAATCCTACCCCAAAAAGTACAAAAGGCTGAAGAGGGTACCAATCAAAGCTTTGAATTAATGGGACTGGACTGAACTGTCGATAGGCAGGACAGGGTGCTTGTCGATCGACAACCCCCCATTTTTAGAAATTTCCCTTTTTCCTCTTTTGTCAAATCCGAAAACTCAAATAAAAATAAATTGATATTCTCAACAGAATTTCAAAATCCCTTTTCCTCCTTATCTAAATTCCCTTTTAATTAAAAACTTTCCTTCAATTTATTTTTTACGGTCTTAGCAGCAAAGTAAAAGGCGCATGTGCATGCATTCATCATTAATAAAAGATAATAAAAAACTCCATTGCATTGCATCTATTTGTTTCTGTGTTACATCTTTGCAGGAAATAAAAAGAAAAAAGTAAAAAACAGCAAGACTCAACCCTAACCCACATTCTCTCTCTCTCCCTCACCCACCTTTCTCTCTAAGAGCTTCCACCCCTGCAACGTGCTCTCTTTTCCCTATAGAGAGACGATGCACCACCACTACCCGAGCCAGAGTCCTCTCCGGATGAAGCAGATGGTACCAAGAAAGAATGAATGGGAATCGCATCTCGAATATGGGCAGTCGCCGAAGATATCCAATATCTGATGCCCCTTAGCCAAGTGGTCGACACTCGCACTTGCTGCAAGGAGAAGGCAAAATCAGTATCAAAGCAGAGACGACCAAAACAGAAAAGAAAGAAAGAGAGGAACAAAAGGTATACCGCAGTTCGAAGGACCTCCTCCGTCAAACCCAACTCCTACGGATTCATCGCACGAGGATGATGCAGCATAGGCACCATCCCTCCATCAGCCCACCGAATGTTGTACGAAGGAGTGTGCAATCGCATAAAAGGAACCTCTGAAGTCACAGTCGCTGCAGATGCCGTCAGACCGACACCACTGTGGGAAGATCCCACCGCCCCGATCGAACCCGCAGGAAGGAAAGGCAAGGCATCATATATGCTGGGCGTCATCAACCAGCTCGTCATAAAGTCCATATAGTCATACGGTGCAGCCGTATCGGTGTACAACAAGTAGGACTCGACGATCATCGCCGCGATCCTCGTATCCTCCTACACCAGTCGCTCCCGCCTCATAGACGTAGGAGGATGCGCAGGTGGCACCACCACCTCCTCCTCAGTAATCTGGCGAACCGCCCTCTCCTCGAGATACCAGTAATGGCCGAACTCATGCACCAGCAAACGCCTCATCTGCGCGTTCACCCCGGTCGTCCCCACATCCTGAATGGCTGTCCCCCAGGGATAAAAGGTCACCTGAAAATCTCCAAGCAGACATAAATCAATACAAGATCAGAAGGTGCAAAAATCCAAGACTGAAAATGGAAAGAGTCTTACCCTACCACTGGTCAGGTCATTCAAGACCTAACGCACCGCCTCCAGAGAGGGAGATCCCTTCGACTGCCGATTGGACTTACGCCATCGATACAACCGGCAGGAGTCCCCAACAGTGTTGTCCTTCAGAGCGATCAGCGGGGTATTGCACCCAACCACCTCATAAAACCACGTCTGTCAAAAGATAAGAATTCATAAACAAAAAGAGACGCATAAAGAAAATGCCAATGCATGAAAGGAAAATGCCAATGCATGAAAAGAAATGCACAAACTGAAAAATACCTTAAGAAGGTACGTGGCTCGAGTAAAGGTCTGTCGGCAGCACTGACTAAATGCATCCAGAGA
Organism: Sambucus nigra; assembly: GCA_949130495.1. NCBI lineage: Eukaryota > Viridiplantae > Streptophyta > Magnoliopsida > Dipsacales > Adoxaceae > Sambucus > Sambucus nigra. Next base: position 406,831,124 of record OX422220.1, read on the forward strand.
AGAGTAAAGGGTCACCAAAGTCAGACTCCCCCAATCATAGAAAGGGATGTTCGAAAACATTCTCAGGTACGATAAGAACCACAAATGGATGACGTCGCTGCTCGACGCCATCATGAAACCTCCTAACACTAGTAAAATAAATAACCGGGCCATCTGCCTCACTTGCAGCCCATCCTCCACATCAATCACCCTGCCCAACAGAACATCCTTCAGGAGGGACAGTCAGATAGAATCCCTAAAAACTATCTTCCCTACATCACCAAGTGCCAAACGAACTGCCTCCGGTCTCACCCACAAAGAGCGATCCACCTCTATATGCTCTCCATCACAATCCAGCCCCAACAACTGCTGCACGTCTATGGGAGTCACAGTCATATCTCGAAAACCGAAATGAAAGGTGTGAGTAGTATCCCACCACCTCTCCCCCAAAGCGTACAGGAACGCTGTCGAACGAGGCGTCTCATCCAGCGCAGATGCCAACCTCCCAAATCCCGCTGATGATACCACCCAACGCACCATAGATGGGAGATACTCCCAGACATCCCTAAGCCCCATCGTCCTGCGGGCGCGCATGTTCTTCAAAGAAATATCAGACTGGCAAAAAGAAAAAAATCTCGTCAAAAGTCAAGAAAGAAAGAAAAATCACTAAAAAGAAAGGAATGCCAAATATCAGGTTACTTACATAACCGCCAGGATTCACTCTCGAAGAGCGATGATGCGACGACTCCCACAACAAAGTCCGCTCATTCTCAACAGGCACAAACGCATCAAAGGAGTTCCCACTCCCCAAAGAAAAAGGCGCCCTGGCCCTCCATTCCACATTCGCCCAGTCATCAATGGTCAACCACTCCCTGTGGACTGTAGTGCTCACAAAAGCGGCCATTTCTTGAAGATCGGATTGCTAGAACGATTTGCAGAGGAATTGCAGAAAGAAAGAAAGCAAAGAAGTTGTGAAAAAATGAAGGGATTCTCCCCCTTTATATAGGATGCCAAATGCCATGCCGATTGGCACGGACCCCCACCATACCGATCGGCACTTACTCTTTACCTTCCCGAGGCAGTCCAAAAGTCTGTGCCACTGCTGAATGGCACCCCTCATACCATTCCGATCGGCACCCCCCTTAAATTTCGTACAGAAATTCCCAAAAAATACGAAAAATCCTCAAACAATTCCTCAAAATCCCATGAGGGATTTAGAACATTTTCACCAAGAAAATTTTGCATTACCTCAAGCAAAACCCCTATTTCCCAGCGAAATCCTCAAAAACCAAGGGAATCTCCTCCCGGCAAAGCACCGGAGGTTCTCTAAGGATCGCCTGATCACTTCCCCAGTGGAGTTTTTACCGCACCAAAATTGGTTGTTCCCCCCTGCGAGGCCTCCTAAAGAATCAAAAGCTTCCCCCGCTATCAGCTCTCCAACTCAGATCAAAATCACAAAGCACTTTCTCCAGCAGAATCAAAATCCAATCTTTATCCACTCTTAGGTTAAAATTGACCTCGGTGTTAGATCGTCACCTGAGTTAGGTCAGAATTGACCTCGATCCTCGGTCGTCACCACTCTTAGGTCAGAATTTACCTCGGTCTTGAATCGTCACCTGAGTTAGGTTAGAATTGACCTCGATCCTCGGTCGTCACCTCTCCTAGGTCAGAATTGACCTCGGTCTTGGATCGCCACCTGAGTTAGGTTAGAATTTACCTCGGTCCTCGGTCGTCACCACTCTTAGGTCATAATTGACCTTGGTCTTGGATTGTCACTTAAGTTAGGTTAGAATTGAACTTGGTCTTCGGTCGTCACCACTCTTAGGTCAGAATTGACCTCGGTCTTGGATCGTCACCTGAGTTAGGTCAGAATTCACCTCGGTCCTTGGTCGTCACCACTCTTAGGTCAGAATTCACCTCAATCTTGGATTATCACCTGATTTAGGTTAGAATTGACCTCGGTCCTCGGTCGTCACCACTCTTGGGTAAAAATTGACCTCGATCTTGGATCGTCACCTGAGTTAGGTCAGAATTGACCTCGGTCCTCGGTCGTCACCACTCTTAGGTCAGAATTGACCTCAGTCTTAGATCATCACCTGAGTTAGTCCAGAAATGACCTCGGTCCTCGGTCGTCACCACTTTTATCTCAGAATTGACCTTGGTCTTGGATCGTCACCTGAGTTAGGTCAGAATTGACCTCGGTCCTCGATCGTCACCACTCTTAGGTCAGAATTGACCTCGATCTTGGATCATCACCTTAGTTAGGTCATAATTGTCCTCGGTCCTCGGTCGTCACCACTCTTAGGTCAGAATTAACCTCGATCTTGGATCGTCACCAGAGTTAGGGCATAATTGACCTCAGCCCTCGATCGTCACCACTCTTAGGTCAGAATTGACCTCGATCTTGGATCATCACCTTAGATAGGTCAGAATTAACCGCGGTCCTCAGTCGTCACCACTCTTCGGTCAGAATTGACCTCAGTCTTGGATCGTCACATGAGTTAGGTCAGAATTGACCTCGGTCCTCGATCGTCACCAGTCTTAGGTCAGAATTGACCTCAGTCTTGGATCGTTACCTGAGTTAGGTCAGAATTGACCTCGGTCCTCGGTCGTCACCAATCTTAGGTCATAATTGACCTCGATCTTGGATCGTCACTCGAGTTAGGTCAGAATTGACCTCGGTCCTCGGTCGTCACCACTCTTAGGTTAGAATTGACCTCAGTTATTAGATTCTCACCCTAAGCCAGCAGAATTGGCTTCGACCCACAGAATCGGTCACCCTCATCACTTAAGCCCGTAGATTTAACTTTGACCCACAAAATTGGTCATCCCTAACACACCCCTCAGGTCCTCAGAATCGGCCTCGACCCTCTGAACCGGTCATACTCCCTCAAAAACATCATGTGGTGTCTATTCGACGGTCATCAATTGTTCCAAACTCACCCATCGAGGGGCTTTATAGACACCCCATTTTGTTACCCCCTAACTCTCCTTAGGTCCCTAATACCTCCCTTCATCACTACAAACCCAGGTCATATCCCGAGTACTGACCTAGAATCCATTGGGCACTCTCAGGCTCCGTTTGACCAAAAAGTCAAACTCTTCAGCTCGATTGAGGCTGAATGAATCTTCAAAGGGCACTGAAATCCCTTTCAACCGGTCCATCCCGTGCGCGATTCCGACTTACCATGCGAACGAACGATCCGTTTGTTTTCGAAACTTGATCTAGAGGCCACCGGGCGCTCCCAGGCTCTGTTTGACCTAAATCAAGTCTTCTGATCAACCGAGGCTGAATGAATCTTTGAAGGGCACTGAAACCCCTTTCTAATGGTCCGCTTTGTGCGCGATTCTAACTTACCATGCGGATGAACGATCCGTTTGACTCCAACAGGTCACCGAATGCTTCGAGGGCCCGGTTGACCAAAGTCACCTACCCAAACCGGGTCAAACTCTTTGGAATGTCGAATTACATCTCCTAAAATTTCCAACGGTCTGCCTCATTAGCGATTCGGACTTACCATACGGACGAAAGATCTATTTGCGTCCGAACGATTACTCGTCCAATGGATCGACAAACGCTTCCGATCCATATTTGACCTAAAGTCAACTTCGGAACCCGGGAGAGGTCCAAAGGACTTTCGAAGGTCTCTGAATTAACTTTCCAATGGTGTGCCTCGTGCACAATTCTGACCAATGATTTTCCCTCGGAAGCCAATTTTTCGAAAGGGCCTGAAACACACCACCAAATGGTAGGTTCCAGACCCTGCCTATCGGCAGGTGCCGATAGGCAGGACCAGGTCTATACCGATCGGTAGTGACCTGGTCCTATAAAAGGAGGCCTTCACCTCATTTTCAAAGGGAGTTCAGATCTGATAAAAATCGCTCTCAGCGAATCCCAAAAACCTCTCTTGAAGGCAGCGCGATTTCAACATCCATATCCCTTTCTAACTTCCACTTTTCATCATCCTTTTTCATCAAACTTGGTGAATTAAGCTACTCTCCATCATCCTCCAAGTGCAAGGGCTGCACTCCAACATTTAAGATCAAGCTCAAGATCTTCAAGAAGGTCCAACTTTCTCAACTTACTCTTAAATTCGCAATAACTTGTTTTATTACCTAGCACTCTTTATTATCTCATCTCACATACCCTAATATACTTTTTATATAGTATTATTGCACATCTCCTATTTTTATATAACTAAAAACCCAAAAAATAATAAAAAGAAGGTTTGTTCATAAATTCCAAATAGGGATTCTCATACTTTTCTCACACTTTTCTCACAACTAAAACATTTTTTCTACACACACACACACACTCACAGATAAGAGATACCCCATTTGGATTTATGGGATAAACCCCACCCCTAATTTTGTATGCGAACTACATGGACTTTGATGCCTTTATAGGCTACGTAGGCGTCTCGGGGTAAAACCCGAGACTCGAGTCCTCTTCTCACTTTCTCTCCCATTTTCTATCTTCTCTAAATCCAATTTTCTTATATTCTATATACTTGTTCTTAGTGACTATTACTCCATATGCGTTATCGTTCCATTATAACGATCAACATAAAGGTAATCGCGTAAATTTTATTTTCTAATAATATTTTTATACCTTCCTACGGATGACTCGCTTTATCTCTTCCATGATACAAGTTGAGGATTCCTATCTCCACTATATATATACACATGCACACATATCATGGGTAGAATAAAGGAAAATAACAAACATCCATGAGAGACCAAAAGGGCGAAATGGGTGCCTAACACCTTCCCATTTCGTAACTTAGCCTCCGAACCCTTCTCGAATCATTTTGGTTTCGCATGCACCAGTATGTCTTTGGATGCCATCCTGCGGGGTGGCTTCCCCTTTTTCTTTTGTCTGTTTTGAGTAAAATAGACTGGCGACTCTGAATCTCTCTATATTTTTACACCTCATCTCAAACGACGCCGACCGAAGAGATCCCGAAAGGGATGCACGGGACCCAAGGATCCTTCCTTCGCGTGCCCGCCCACAGGTGAGGATCGGGGATGGACACAGCCTTATCTTGTCATTAGGCATAAAAGACCATGGACGAAATATTTTAGAAAAATCCCTTGATTGGGAATTTTGCACCTGCTGCTTTGGTGCTCCACCACCATTGTTATTCCTTGTCCTTCCTTCCTGACTAAATTCCCTTGCTCTGTTACTCCCTATCATCTAGAAATGGTGATCTTGGTAGTGTAATAATGTGGTAGTAATTGCCTTTGCCACAATGTTTGGAACCTAGGTGACTGTCACCATTCCTTGTGGTACCTTTCCATTATTAAATCTTCCGGTGATCCTAAACTATCATTCTCTCCTAGGTGGCATCCGTAACTAGGTCTAGTTATTAAGAAACAACAAATTTCATCAATTATTAAGATATGATAGAAATCAAAATTAATTTGGAAAAGTTCAAATCCTCATTTTCTTAACAGCATCAAAGTATTTCAAAATGTATAGCCATACTTTTTCTTCTTCTAGATCAAGTTAATTATGAGTGGGACATAATCCATTCTCCTTGATATATTGCATTAGAAGATCTAAGATATACTCAACTAAGTGGATGCCAATCCTCAATCATGAAAGTTGCAATTTTTGACATTATTTATTTAAAAAGGGTCATTTTAAATATAAAAGGGAGATAGAAAGTAAAATGTAAATTTATAAAACAAGTGGAACACGTTCTTACAAATTTAACTTGAATTTATAATGTTATGAACATGAGATATCATGGACCCTATATGTCATCACTATCCATCCTTCTGCATCCATTTAAATGGTCTAAATCTATATACTTATCTAAAACGCTATACAAGAGTTAATTCTTCTTTTTGCTTAAGGTGTCCATATAGGATTTCTGTATGAAATTCCCCTGTTACCAATTTTCTTACATAATAAGCTGGGAGCATTAATCTATTTCCATCTTATAAACATTTCGTCTCTTGATATAAGAGAGAGAGTCGTAACTTACTAACCATATGTTTTGAGAGTGGGAAGGGGTTTATTAACCCAAAGGACAAGGACACCTGTTGTGACAACACTCTACTTTTCCCTCCCCCAAACATCTTATATCCCATATTCTTCTAAAATTTCTAACAGTTATTCTCTCTAACCCTCTTACTCTCTCAAAAACATTGCATAATTATGACGTCATAGCCTATGAAACAAGCGAAAATGCTAACCATGAGAACAACCCATGGTCGAAACTTATTGCAGGTGATGCTTGGTAGAATCCCAACGTTCTTTACAATATCATTCGTAATTCCAAGTATGGTTATTTGTTGTTATGTGGAACCTAGCACCAATTTTAGAGCCAAGGAGTAGAGAGCAAATGTATAGGCATTTCCATCCGCGATTTGGACCCAAACAGCAGCTCCTAGACCTACCCATGGCTCATTGAGATTGAAAATTTGGAGAAATGGATTATGGGTTTGGGTTTGTGGGGTTTGGATAAGGTGAAAGGATAAAAGGGGTCATGGGTTTGTGTTTTCTATTTCTTCTATTCATTTATTATTTATTGTTATCCTCTGATCTTAAATACTAAAAATAAAAATTAGTTATTTTTTTTATTGACTATGGTTGAGTTTTTAGTTATTTTATTGTGATAATTTTGTTTTCTCACAAATCTAATTTTTTTGTGTGTTTTTATTTTTCTTACAAATATTAATTATTTGTTTAATGTTCTTACATTTGATCCTACATTTGAGAATACTAATTTTATGAATTTAATAAAAAATTTATGTACCTATTTAATTTGTTATTTATTATTTATAAGTCTTATTTATGTATGTGAATAAGGTATACAGCTAGCAAGTTGAAAATTGTTTTTAACTCAAACGTATATCAACTTTCAACGATAGTGTTGCCCGTGCATCACACAGGTTTAAACCTAACTAAGTGAATAATGATCTTGAATATAATCTAATGAAAGAAAGGATCCTTATTTTTGTTTCAAATTTTAGTAAATAAATTCCTATTTTTTTCACCAAACTAGAGTTTAAAATATGTTGGAAATGGGTTGAAAATAGCCATAATTAAACTACTTTGGGTTCAAATTAGAGTACGACTTGCGTGTCGATTTTAGTGGGACCTAGCATAATCGCATACTCCTTCGAGAGGAGTATAACGTGGTATATTTACATATCTAAACCCATTAAGTATTTAATGAGAAAATTGTCTCTAAAATCACCCACATGATATGAGAAGTGTGTAGTAAACTTAGTGTAGGACTTTTGTCCAACATTGGCAGAATGTGGAATAAGTAAAGACTTAATATACACATTGTTTGGGACTAAGGCTTGGATGCTTTGTAGGTATACTAATTCTTTTAAGGGAAAAGGACCTATGTTATGCATAGGTGAACTTTGGGCTAAAAACTCGCGCGAGATGCCTTTGTACGCTCGGCCCGACCCGAGCATGGATGTATCCTAATGAAGTATAATTTGTGGGTCAAGTTTTAACGACTAAAAATGTTTGGGGCTTTAATTAATTTGTGGAAAAAATAGTGAACAGTCACATCTTTTTGGGTGAAAATTTTAATTGATTATGAAAAGGTTCATCCTATTTAATTAAACACTAAATAGTCAAATGTTTAGTGAAAGATTGTGACTGTTTGTGAAAATGCATAGTGCATATTCAAATCGTCAGAACAAAAGTATAAAAAGAGTCCTCCATACTTAGTGTTTTTCAAACTAAAAATTTTGCTAACCATTCTCTATCCTTCCTGCATTATATATTTGTAATTATGCTCCTGTTTATAGTATAATTTTGTGTTCAAAGTACAAACTTTTTTTGAGTTTGCGAAGCCTTGACAGTTTGAAGTGATGCTACTGTCAAGTACAAAATATCGTTTCTATCCTGGGAGACAATTGCTAACATTTAACAACCCTCACACAATACGCCGAAGATGGGGTTTGCTTGTCAATATATGTCATTCCTAGCATCAACCATAATAAAACATTTATATTTTAAAAGACTTTCAAATTAACACTAAATTATATTAATAACCAATAAATATTAACAAGTTCAACATACACATCCAAATAAATAAAATCTCAACATAAGCATAACTATATCAACTGACTGAAACAAAATAAACTCCAAGCTTATGCCCAAATAATAATCCAACAATAAAAGACTGAAAGAAGTAGCAACCTAAACTAGAATCAGTGAACTGATTTCTCAGAAGCAAAGTGTGACAGAATGTCTGAAATCTCTTCAATACTCGTATTCCTGTCTAGGAAAACATGGGGGATAAAATATTTATCATTTGGGCCAGCGCCCTAGAGTATGCAAGAATTAACTTACTAAAATTAAGATGAAGTAGTATAGTTAATTCAAGTAGGTATATCCCATTGTCACTCATATACATTTATTTTCTCACCTCTCATCTAGGTGCAATACTATTCACATACTATACCAAATCCCAATTAAACAGTCTGATAATTACCACGACAATATATCATTTTTAACGCATCTAGAACAGATCATGAACTGGATCGGATCATCTATGGATATGCTCCTAGTTCCAAGGATAACCCCTAGGATACTACCCACATGAAATGACATATTATCTAGTATGCATTTACGTAGTATTAGGTTCATTGCCAATTTTCTACATCATTGTCCATACAAGTATTTCCATTTCCTGGAGTACCCCAACATTAATACTCATAAAAGTAACATAACTATATATTATTGTTGATGTAAAAAACTAGATCGCTCTAATTATTCAATCACAGATAAATAAATAAGACAGAGATTTTTAAAGTGGTTCGGCTAGGAAAAAATCCTACGTCCACTGTTATGTTATTGCTGAGTGTTTGCAGAATTCTTGAATACAAGTTCTCTCAAGAAATTCCCGTCCCCTTGAATGGGGTTGATACAAGGTATTTATAGCCTTGAGGCTGTACATGAAAGGGCCAATACATTAAATGATACACGTATGAAAGGGCAATACATTTAATGCAGCGTGTGCGTCAAGATTATGAACATTCAATGAATATTTGAACTGTTGATTATCTGGCAATTAATGATACGACCGAGATGCAGCTCGGACCGCCATAGTTGCTCGTTGCTCAGGAGTTCCTCGGAGCGCTAGAGTACCTCGGTGTGCTAGAGTTCCTCGGTGTATCCTTGTTGCTCGTAGAGAATCATGAGTTGGTCGGGAAATGAACTTCCTCGTTGTTATTGCACCACGTAGATTGACAAGTGTCTTCGTATGATTCGTCCACATCAGCATATTAATTTTGGTATCAACAGAAGCCCCCAATGTTTTATATTTCGAACTTTGAGGAGTATGAAACATTCTTTCTCGGTATTTGGCCATATTGAATTGATCTTCCTGGGTTTTAGGAGCATCGTATTTGAATTTATTTCCAAATTCGAAGAATCCGCCTTTTTTCGAACTTTTAAGAGCGCTTCAATCTTAGTGACCTTTTTGTCCTTTTAGCCGCCGAAAGTTTAATAGTTTCTTTTTTGTAATCATTTCTTTCGCCGCTTCCCAAGGCAAAGTATTTAAACTTCTTAGGTAACCATACCGTCTTCTTCTTTTCCCAATTTCTTACCTTCAAGCTTTATATTCTCTCCTTCTCTCTTGTGCGTTCATCCTTGTTTTCGTTCGTTGTCAACATACCTCCTTTCTTCCTGTAAGATCTTCTTCCTTTCTTCTCTTTTATTCAGTATGGTTTATATTGTGGAGTCTGTTGAGAAATTTAGTTCTGATTTTTCCATTGCTTCGTGGGTAACTCTAGAGGTTCTTTCTGAGCCTTTAGATTACTTTCGATTGGCTGAGGGACATTGGTTCCCCAGTCTATTTGTTGCTGAATGAGGATTTTCTTTTCCACCAAACCCATTGTGTCTTGAGTTTTGTCAGTATTTCGATCTTGTCCCTGCAAGAATAGCCCCCAATTCATGGAGAATAATTAATGGGGTGTACAAATTAAATCTAACTTATGGGACTCGTATAGGGATCCCTGAAATTATGTACTGCTATAAGTGGGCCACTCTAGATAATATTTATTACTTAAAAACTAGGTTTCTGAATAGAGCTCTTGTAGTTAACCTCCCTGATTCAAATAGAGATTATTTTGAACATGGGTTGGTTATTAAAAATTGGCAATATGCCCCTTTAGTTGGAGATGGAGTATACAACGGTCCCAGATGCCCCCCATATGGCAATGGGATAGGTTTATTTTTCATTTTATTTTACTTATGAAATTATGCTTTTATCATGTTTGACAAAATGTATGACTGATATCTCATTATGTATTTATTCGCAGTTGATAGCAAAAGAAAAACTCCAAAAGAATCAGAGGTTAATATTAAGCATCTGAAACTTATCTGGGGTTTGCATAAGAACGTTGCAGACGAACACACCAGGTCTGCCTCATATCTGCTACAGTATAAGAGTTACACAACCTCTTATACTGCTCACCCTATTGAACCAGCTTAAACTCCAGAAGATTCTTCTTCAGATTCTCATCTTCCTTTAAGTCAAAGGATGGGTAAGAAAAGAGCTCCTCCTGCTCTCTTTGATGACATTACTTCTGCTGTTGGGGCTAAGAAGAGCAAAACTGATGTCCCAGAGGGGACTAAGAAAGTGGATGCTGCACCCTCTAAAGCTGCCGAGAAGCCCCCAGTGGCTCCGAGCAAGAAAGTTGCTCCTATGGAAGTGATTACCATCTCTCCGACCAAGAGTTCTTCTTTGGTTGAAGCTGCTGAAGTCCCTTTGAGAAGATTGAGGAAATCATCCTCAGTCAATTTGGCTGAAACTGCCTCTTCCCCACCATCTGGTGTTGTTGGTGTTCCAACCATCATTCCTCCGAGCTCTGCAATGAGCTCGATAAAAACTTGGATCATACCCGAGGTCCAAGGAATTGATGAAAATATCTCCAGGGATATGCTGACATCCCTAGCTACTCGTCACCTTGCTTCGGTAAATTTCTCATACTCTGGGTTTTCTTTCTTTCTCTGAGTATTTGTATTTTTGCACTGACTTACTGTTTTTCTCCTCTTTCAGCTGGTGAACTGTTTTAATAACATTGTGAAGAAGGACGAGGTAATTAAAGACTCTAGTTCCTCGTCTGGTGTAGAGGATGCTCTGTTGGGTTTGACCCAATCCTTGAAGGAATCTCGCCAACAGTACAATGAGGACAAGACTGCTTGGGAGAAAAAGTTGTCAATAGTTGAAGCCGAGAAAGTGAAGTTGGCCGAGATCTCCAAAGGATTGGAGAATAAAGTAAAAAGTTTGGAGGTTGAGCATAAAAAATACGACGACAAGCTCAAGAATTTTGGAGAGCTTGAGGATAAACTGAAGAAGGCAGAGGAAGAATTGTCCGCCCTGCGAGATATCAAGGTCCAAAAGGAAGAATTGGATGTGAAACTCTCCTCGGAGAGACTAAGAAGAAAAATCGCAGTCAAAAAATCTTTCAGCGCTGGCTGGGAGAAAGGATGGGATAAGGGAATTGCTGCAATTACATCCCAAGTTCAATATGGGAAGTTGAAATACTTCCATGATGGCTGGGTAGCTGCTCTGCAAGAGTTGAAGATCAAAGACGACTCTGAGTTATTCCAACTACACCTCCCTGGTCCTCCTCCAGCAATTGTGGAAGAAGAAGAAGATGAGCCTGTCTCTGATGAATCTTCTATGGCCATAGGTGATCAGGTCTCTGCCTCTCAACCCTCTGCCACTGAGGACATTTCTTCCATGCCTCCTCCTCCTGAGAAGATTCCTACCGATCAAGCCGCTGTTACTACCGAGCAACCGAGCTCCTCGTCCCAGCCTCCCGAGAAAGTCTTGGGGGACAAGGAAAAGGTGTGAAGTTGTTCGGTATCATTTCTTTCTTTCATTACTTGTAATCGAACAATGTAATCTTTTGATGATCTAATAAAACACATCTTCATTCCTCTTCATTGTTGATCCTCTGTCCGCTTTTATTTATTAACTCTTGCTTTCTCTTCGTTATTAGTTTTTGGCCAGAATGGAATTGATATCTGCTCCTGATACTGAGTTGATGCGATAATGCAATGGATATTATAAAGCTGGTCATACAGACCTAAGTGTATCAGAGATTGTCGACATCCTTGGTCACGATGCCTCAGAACAAGCAGTTGAGGCTTACCGGTACCTGAAGGATTTACTTGATAGATCTGTGGCCAATAATGTGGCATACTACGAATTGATCGAGGAACTTCATTGTAGCTTAGAAGATCTTCAGAATCAACATAACGAATCAACTGCTTTGCTGCACAAGGAATATGAAAATAGATATCAGCAGCTTTCTTCTAAAACAGGCCATAAAAAGATCCTCGCTGGATATGATATTAGGGAAAGAACTCTAAAAGGTGAGGTTGAGGCCTGCAGGCAGATTGCTGAGTTGTTGGAACAGGAGAACAATAATTTGCAGAAAAAGTTGGCTCAGTATGAATCTGCAGCATCATCTTCCACTGCTTTAGTGCCAATTACTGATGAAGGTTTCTCGTTCTTAGAGGTCGAAAATGCCAAATTAAGGCAAGAACTGGATGACTTAAGAAGATCTGCTATTTATGGGACTGCTCGGGGATGAGGAAGAGGTTCTCGGGGGCGAGGAAGAGCTGCTCAAAATGTTGCCGAGGAGCAAAGTTCTCCAATCGCTGCTCGGAGTCGATCAAGAGTTCTTAATCGTAATGTCGAAGAGGCTCGTACCCAATCTACTTTGGAAACTCAGGCATTCCAAATAAACGTCAAAGATCGAGCTCTATCAGAAATGTCCAAGAAAAATCTATCCTTGGAAGATCAACTTACTGCAACGAAGTCTGCTCTACATACTAAGGATCTTTTTGCCAAAAACCTTCTCGAACAATTGGATAGATTAACCTTTCAATTTCATAAGCAACCCAGGGAATTCTGGATGGCAGGATATAATGAAGCTCTTGTTCACTTGGATGCTCGTATTGAACATGCCAACAATGAAGGTTATAAGCAAGGGTGGTTGAACGCACTGGGTGTGCTAAAATTAGAGCAAGGGCATTATTTATGGGATTATCATGCTCCAGGCTTATTAGACTTGCCTGTGCCACCTTTCAAATTGGACATGGCCTGGATCCCAGCTCGTTCCATTCCTCGTAGCTTAATTTCAAAATACCTCGGTGATTATAGCCTTCATTCCCAAATCGAAGTATCTCGTCCAGAGCATCTAATGGAGACACCTTCAATAATGAATGTCAGAATGTTGAAGGACTTGAACTTTATTAATTCTCCCCTTTGCCTGGAAGATCCTCCTGCTGGAGAAGAGCCTATTTCTAAAGCAAAGGGCAAGAAACCAATAGAATAGGAATATCAATGTAATAGTTAGTACATTCATGTAACCTGTAATTTATTTTGAATTTTAATGAAAATACTTTCATTTTTTGTTTGCAAATTTTGCTATTGTCTTGTATCTGTTAAAAAGATAACAATAATATTGTTCATCGAGCAACTTAATAAAAAGTTACAAGTATCAAGGTTGTTCAATCACTTAATAATAAAGTAATGAGTATGAAATGTTCAAACTGTTTCCAACCAACCAGGGTGGATAAATAATGTTTGTCGACCAACTACAGTTGATGGGATTTTATCCCCGACCAGCCATACTTGGTTCAATTTGGAATTTTTTGTTCTCTGAGGAACTTTTGTGATAATATTACCTCTCGTCCAACATAAGTTGGAATGTGAGAGTATATTTTTCAAATCCAATCAAAAGAGTATTTTTTGGTTCTTTCGAACTGTCCACTAGTTATCTTACCAACCGTAGTTGATCACGCTAGTGTCGTCTCCTAACCAAAGGAGTATTTTTTGGTTCTTTCGAACTGTCCACTAGTTATCTTACCAACCGTAGTTGATCACACTAGTGTCGTCTCCTAACCAAAGGAGTATTTTTTGGTTCTTTTGAACTGTCCACTAGTTATCTTACCAACCGTAGTTGATCACGCTAGTGTCGTCTCCTAACCAAAGGAGTATTTTTTGGTTCTTTCGAACTGTCCACTAGTTATCTTACCAACCGTAGTTGATCACGCTAGTGTCGTCTCCTAACCAAAGGAGTATTTTTTGTGTATAGTGTATAACACTAGTATTCCCCGAAAAACTTTCAACAGAAAGAAAATGGTGAAAACATCCTTGTTTTATTCATAATGAAGGAAATGCATTTACATTTTACATTACTGATAATACTTGCGCAGGTGTTCAGCGTTCCATGCATTCTTAAATTCCTCTCCCTCTAGAGTAGATGTTCTGTAAGTTCCTGGTCGAACAACTTCTGTAACTCGGTAAGGCCCATGCCAGTTTGCTTCCAGCTTATTATGCTTCTGAATGACTTTCTTTAGCACATAATCCCCTTCTTTTAAATCACATTTCTTCACCCTTTTGTTGTAGAACAAAGCTGTACGTTGTTGGTAAGCATCATTCCTAATGGCTGCCTCTTCTCTAACCTCCTCGAGCATATCCAAATCCAGTCTTCGCATCAAATCGCTGACTGGGGAATTGAAATTCAGCACTCTATGCGTTGGGAGACCCAACTCGGCAGGTATCACAGCCTCACTTCCGAATGCTAGCATATATGGTGATTCTCCAGTTGCTGCTCGGGGAGTTGTTCGGTAAGCCCATAGTACTGATTGGAGCTCATTAATCCAATTTGCTTTAGCTTAACTTAACCTTTTCTTCAAACCATTTAGTAATGTTCTGTTCGTTACCTCAGTCTGTCCATTGCTTTGGGGATGGCCTGGTGCTGAATGAAACTTCAAAATGTTCGATTGATGACAATAGGCAGCAAATTCTTCGTTATCAAATTGTGTTCCATGGTCTGTGATGAAAGCATGGGGGAGACCATATCGACAAATGATGTTCTTCCAAATGAACTGATATACCTTCTCGTACGTCATATCAATTAGTGGTTCAGCTTCCACCCACTTAGTAAAATAATCCACTGCTACGACAAGGTACTTGAACCTTCCTCGGGTCGTCGACAATGGTCCAACTAAATCAATTCCCCATATGGCAAATGGCCAAGGTGAAGTTATGGGTGTCAACAATGCTTGTGGAGTTCTTCGGATGGAGGAAAAGCGTTGGCACTTGTCACACTTCTTGGCATAGGCTATACAATCAGCTCTCATCATCGGCCAGTAGTATCCCTGTGTCATCACCCTTTGCAAAAGTGTCCGACCTGCTACATGAGCTCCACAAGATCCTTCATGGATTTCCTCAACTAATTCTTTGACCTCTGATGGATGTACACATCTCTGCAAACCTGCCATAATTCCTCGTCGATACAAAACACCATTAGTTAATACATACCGAGCAACTTTATACTTCAATTTCTTGGCGGTTAGCTTATCCTCTGGTAGTTCTCCTTCTTCAATGTAAGCCCTGATAGGATCCATCCAAGAGGGTCCTAAATCAAGGGTAATTATATTCACCATCAGGTCTTCTTCTATGCTCCGACTTTCTAATACTTCAATTGGTATTGTCCTTCGCAGCTCGGTGCGCGTAGCTGACGCTAATCGGGCCAATGCGTCTGCTCTAGCATTCTCCATCCTTGGTATTCTCACTAATTGAATAGCATCAAATTTTGTCAATAACTCCATCACCTTTGCATTGTATTTCATCATTAATTCTCCCTTAACTGCATATATTCCCATCATCTGATTCACAATTAATTGAGAATAACTGAAAACAATTACTTGCCGTGCTTCCATAACTTTCGCCAAATGAAAACCTGCTATCATGGCCTCATACTCAGCTTCATTATTGGAAGCTTTGAATTGGAATCGCAAGGCATATTCCATGTTAATATCATTTGGGGTGTTTAAAACAATCCCTGCTCCACAACCAGCTGTGCAAGATGATCCGTCTACATATAATCTCCATGTAGGTAACTCGTCTTCAAATTTCTTATCTGTCAGAGCTCCTCGGTAAAATATCTGCTGTTTTCTTTCATCATCCCCTGGTATCTCTCGTTCCTCGTCGATCATCTGTTCGTGCCCTTTTACCAACTGGAGTTGGTATGGGTTGGAATATAATGATTTTTCTACATCCACAAGTCCTTTTACCAACCTTAGTTGGTCTGGACCTGTGTCTGTTGATCCTGTATCGTCCACAGGTAGGTCCGCAAGTACCTTTTGTTCCTCGGGGGTATCAGGGTACGTGAACTCTGCTATAAAATTTGCTACAGCTTGCCCCTTTAATGATGATCTGGGTTCATACACAATATCATATTCACCGAGTTCTATTGCCCAATACATCAATCTTCCTGACTTTTCTGGCTTGTGAAGGGCTTGCCTTAATGGCGTGTCGGTATACACGATGATGGTATGGGCCTGGAAATATGGCCTCATTCTTCTACTTGCCTCAATTAATGCTAATGCCAATTTTTCTAGCTTTGGGTATCTGATTTCGGCACCTCGGAAAGCTTTACTTGTGTAATAAATTGGCTTCTGGACTCCATTCTCCAATCTGATCAATGCCGAGCTGACTGCATTTTTTGATACTGCCAGATATAAGTACAACTTTTCTCCTGTTATTGGCCTAGACAACAATGGTGGGGCTCCCAAATACTTCTTCAAATCTTGAAAGGCCTTCTCACATTCATCAGTCCACTCAAAACTTTTTTGCAGTGTTTTGAAGAATGGGAGGCATTTATCAGTTGCTCGGGATACAAATCTGTTGAGCGCTGCAACTCGTCCTGTAAGACTCTGTACTTCTTTCCTCGTCGTTGGGGATCGCAGCCCTAAAATAGCTTTGATCTTTTCTGGATTTGCCTCAATACCTCGTTGATTGACGATGTATCCGAGGAACATTCCTTCTCGTACTCCAAAGGTACACTTCGTCGGGTTGATCTTCATTTGATATTTATCCAGTTGATCAAAGGTCTGGCCTAAGTCAATTAGATGATCAGTATCTCTCTTGCTTTTGGTGAGCATGTCGTCGACATAGACCTCCATGTTGCAACTGATTTGTTCGGCAAAAACCTTGTTCATCAGCCGCTGATATGTTGCACCTGCATTTTTTAAACCAAAAGGCATAACATAATAACAATAAGTTCCCCTTGGGGTAATAAAAGAAGTACTTTCCCTATCTTCAGGTTTCATTTTGATCTGATTGGAGCCAGAATATGCATCCATGAAGCTGAGCAACTCATGTCCCGAGGTAGCATCCACTAGCTGGTCGATTCTGGGCAATGGAAAATGATCTTTTGGGCATGCTCTGTTAAGATCAGTGAAATCAACACACATTCTCCACTTATTGTTCTTCTTCTTTACCATCACCACATTTGCCAACCAATCTGGATATTTCACATCTTCAATGAATTGGGCTTTCTGGAGCTTCTCGACCTCCTCTTGTATGGCCTGGTTCTTCTCGGGACTAAACACTCTTCTTCTCTGCTTCACATGCTTGATCTACTTATTCACATTGAGCTCATGACATAAGAAGTTTGGATCTATTCCTGGCATGTCTTCATGACTCCAAGCAAAAGTATTCTTCCTGTTTCTCAAAAAAGTTATCAACTCCTGTTTTATTGAAACATCCAACGACGATCCTATCTGGGTTACTCGTTCAGGATGCTCGTCGTCTAGAATAACATTTTCTGTAGATTCTACCACCTGTCCTTTTACAAGTTGAGATTCATCCCTAGGGTCAAGAGTTTCAATTTCTGTACCTTCCTCCACTTGGTATGTAGTCGTCTTTTTCCTTGATTCTTCAAGTTCCTCTTGCTCGGCAGACGAATAATAACATTCCCGAGCTACTTTTTGATCACCTTTCACAACTCCGACTCCAAAATTTGTTGGGAATTTCAAACACTGATGTACCGTAGATGGAACTGCTTCGAACTTTTTCAGTCCAACTCTTCCCATAATGATGTTGTAGACTGATTGCACATTTTTATCCATCACAAAGAAGCGTATTCTTTCTTTTCGACAAGCAGGCCAAGTTCCAATGAGTATATCCAACTTGATCGTCCCAAGTGGAAAAACTTTCTCGCCAGCAAAACCCAGAAGGGGTCTGTGATAAGGTTCTAGTTGAGATAATTTCAAATTTAAGCTATCAAAGCATGAATAGTACATGATGTCTGCCGAACTACCGTTGTCTACCAACACCCTTGAAATGACCACATCTTTCATCCTCATTTTGATCACCAAAGGATCGTCATGAGGGTAAAGAACACCTGCCAGGTCGTTTTTTGAAAAACCAATGACTAGCTTCTCTTTTTTTACCTTCCTCGGACGATCCTCCTCGGCCAGATTTATTCACTGAATATATGAACAAGCTTGAGCCTCTCCGAGGTAAGCTTTTCTTTCGGCAGTAAGGTCTCCTCCTCCTGCATCTCCTCCTGTAATAACATTACAATCAAATGACCCAAAACGTATGGAAAATACTTCTCGTTCAGGCTGCCTTGGCTTCTTGGGAAGATCAGGATCATCATCTGGATCATCTTCGTGGCCCCTCTTCTTTTTCTCCTCTGCACGACGAGGAGATCTAGATCTCTCTCTCGTTCTATCATCATTCTTCCTCTCACCCCTGCGATCTACATATTTTGATAATTTTCCTCTTCGGATGAGCGTTTCAATCTCGTTCTGAAGGGCTATGCAATTTTTGGTAGTATGGCCATGATCTTTGTGAAACTCGCAGTATTTGGCCTTATTCCTCAGATCAGGATTTGTCCTCAGTTTTTCTGGCCACTTGATTTCCTCGCTATTCTTGATTTCTTCCAAAACATGATTAATACCCATTTTCAATGGAGTATAATTATCGTACTTCTTTAGGACCTCCCATGACGTCCTATTATTCTTGGAGTGCTTGTCACCACCATTACCTTTCTGATCTTTCTTCTTAGACTTGTCGACCTCCACTTTACTTTCTTTATCCATATTCTTCTTCGCAGCCATAGCCTCCTCGGCATTCATAATTTTGGCCGCTTTCGCCATCAACTCTGACATAGTTTTAGGTGGATCTTTGGCCAAGGTGTAGTACAGCTTGTTAGGCAGCAAACCGCTCATCAAAGCAGTGATTGCTGTCTTTTCTTCGTAATCTATGACTTCCAACTTCTCGTTATTAAAACGAGTTATATAATCTCTAGTACTTTCACCTGATTTTTGTCTAACACTTAGCAAGTGTGCTACTCGCTTTACCGGCTTCGCCCCAAAACAAAAATTGCCAATGAACAACTCGGCTAATTGAATAAAAGTTGAAATCTTACCCCGAGGAAGATTGTTGTACCATATCTGTGCAAATCCGGTAAGAGTTCCCGAGAATGCTCTACACCTCATCTCGTCGGGGACGGCATAGATGTCGGCAGCAGCTTGGTATTGTTCTATATGAAGAACAGGATCTGTCTTTCCATTATACTTGGGGGTCACTACAGGTGCTTTGAATTTCGATAGTGTAGGAAAATCCACAATGGCTTGCACAAAATCCACCATGAAGGGTTTGTAAGAATTGCCTCATTGTGTCTTGCATGGCGGTTTGTCCTTGAGCCAGATTCGTCATAATTTCGGCCAGATCTGGCGGTGCAGCGGGATTTGGAGGATTTCCAGCATTTCCAGCGTTTCGATTGCTAGATTCTGGATTATCCGCCATTGATGGTAAATGATTTTTATGAAAAACGATAGTAACAGTCGTTTCCCACAGACGGCGCCAATCTGTTGATGTAAAAAACTAGATCGCTCTAATTATTCAATCACAGATAAATAAATAAGACAGAGATTTTTAAAGTGGTTCGGCTAGGAAAAAAGCCTACGTCCACTGTTATGTTATTGCTGAGTGTTTGCAGAATTCTTGAATACAAGTTCTCTCAAGAAATTCCCGTCCCCTTGAATGGGGTTGATACAAGGTATTTATAGCCTTGAGGCTGTACATGAAAGGGTCAATACATTAAATGATACACGTATGAAAGGGCAATACATTTAATGCAGCGTGTGCGTCAAGATTATGAACATTCAATGAATATTTGAACTGTTGATTATCTGGCAATTAATGATACGACCGAGATGCAGCTCGGACCGCCATAGTTGCTCGTTGCTCAGGAGTTCCTCGGAGCGCTAGAGTACCTCGGTGTGCTAGAGTTCCTCGGTGTATCCTCGTTGCTCGTAGAGAATCATGAGTTGGTCGGGAAATGAACTTCCTCATTGTTATTGCACCACGTAGATTGACAAGTGTCTTCGTATGATTCGTCCACATCAGCATATTAATTTTGGTATCAACAATTATGCATATACATAGTATTGGGTTCATAAGTGATTGTCTACATAAATTAGACTAATTAATTAATTTTAATTAATTTATATAACTCGATATATATATATATACACACACACACACACACACGACACAAAAAGGCATCTACCTTCGGTGTCACATTCGTGCTCTATTGGTAAGTACAGAGGAGTCCCTCATCCAAATGGACATCACAAAACACATATAAGTGGGACAACCCCTACGCAGTACCCCATTTCATGGCCCATACCCAACGGTGATAATGTATCCCAATATCTACATGTATCTCCCATAAGTGGCTCTACTACGTAGCACCTAACATATGTCCTGATGTGTGCTACAGTCCCGAACACGTGTAACCGCAACTGATAGGACCGTCCACGAACATAGTTATGTCCACACAAATAAATAATTACATTTTTATCACATAATAAGTATATGTAATTACTTTATAACTACCCCCACGATATACTATTGATTCGCCTATCAATAATTTCCTATTTACTTAACTATCTCATTAATTATCAGTTTCCCTATTTAAATAGTAATCCCAACATTACCAAAAATTATCCACATTTAATTAAGGTGCTTACCAACCTTCCTATTTTGTCCCCAGAAGTCCAATCCTACCTCTCAGACTTTATCTACTAATTCGCATTGTAAACACTTATATTTTCGTACCACAAATTTTATCACGTTTAACCCAAGGTAATATATTATCCTATACATTTCTACAAGAACTAATTTGCATTTACAGATCCCCTAAATTTATTCGGAATTCAAACGACTCGCTTAGGACACAAAAGGACCAACCTGGGCTGAGTCGGTGGTCCGAACCGGTTCTCCACCTGGCCGAATTGGTTCACTCATTGGTTCTGGCCAAGGTAGTGCTGTTGATAACTGGATTTTTATGCGTCAGTCATTGTATTCAAAAGCCTAGTCTCAAAATCCCTTGAATGCCTACAAAACTTGTTAAACAACTCTTATTGCGGTAAGTACGTGTATCAATCCAACTTTCAAGGTGAAATAATTAACGTGAATGATTGAAATTTCAATTTTGTATTAAAATCTTTAAAAAAAAAACAATTTCAATGGAGAATTAACTAATTAATGCTAAAAATATGAATTGAATAAATAACAAAAAATGACACATAACCGAGTGTGATAAATGTGAGAAGGTTCAAGAGATGGGATTACACTGCGTGTTCAGTTATTTTTAATTTCTTAATTTATTGAACTAAAATATTTCAAGATAATAATAAATTTACGATTTAACTATCGTTACAATCATAAATTCAATAATGTCTTTTTCAAAAAACTCATTTAAAATCGCCACTACTCTACAAAAAGGATTTATGCTCTATTTAAATAAATCATCGGCTAAGGTTGATTTGTAAAAAAATATGATTCCAAGAATTGCAAATCCGAGTTCATATTCAAATTTTAGGAAAAACCTATCTCTAGTTCAATTCCCAAAATCAAATATTAAAACAAAATTAATTCACTATCTCTCGATACGTAAATTAATTTTTGACAATTCAGAATCAATTTTCCTAGAACTATAACAATCAATTAAATTAATTAATTAAATTAACATCCTACGCGGCTTCCTCTGAACGGGGTGTTTAGCCAAACATTCTCGTGTTTGAACATAAAATACTAATCAAATACATGTCAAGAATAATATAAAATGAAATGAGGAAAACAAATACGATACGCAAATTTTCTATCGAATCGCATTCTTGAAATCCATTTTGACATGGATTCAACATCTTCAAATTATCAGCACTTGATTACAGTAAAAGAAACTAAGCCTAACATATTTGAAACTAAACTTTTTTGTTTGAATTTTTTTAGTTACTAAACTGTACAAAATTTACGTTGACTTTTTTTTTTGTCGTCTGTGTGTGAGAGACTTTTTTTAATGAGCAGCCCCCTTTTAATTTTAGTCCACGAAGTTGGTTTGTGGAGGATTTTTTGGGATTTTCTTAGGATTGGAAAGGGTAAGTCAAAAGAATCTTTGGAGGTAATTTTGAATTTCATTCACTTGGGGTTTGAGAGTTTACTTGGCATGTGGTTCCTATTTTGGTGGTGGAAATATGGAAGATATGGGTATGGTTGGGTTATGGATTCGGGTAGAGTAGGTAGAGGGTTATGGGTTGAGGTTGGAAAGGCCGGAGGTGGTTATGATTCGTTAATTTTTTAGTTTGGGGAAATGGATCTCGGATATTGGAGGCAGCTGCCCGGGTTAGGGTGAGTTGGGCAGGTCTAGAGGTGGCTAGATTTTGGTTTTTAGGCGGATCCGGAGGTGGTCTCTGATTGTGGGTTGTGATCAGAGTAGGTTCGGGTTAGCTACCAGAGAGTTAGGTTTAGCATCCAAGGTTTATGTCGATCTGGGTAGGTGCGTATGGGGATCGTGTAGGAGGATAGGTGAGGGAGAGATGAGGGTGGTGTTTGTTATATGTGTGTTACTTTACACCAATTAAAAAAAACTAAAAACTAATTAAAAACTCAACTACAATTATGAAATTAATAATACTAAAAAAAATATATTAAAATTAAAAAGTAAAAAGTAAAAAGTAAAATTAAAATCCTAAACTCTAAACTAATAAAAGACTCAAATAAAAATCTAAAATAATAATAATAATAGAACCAAAATAAAATAAGTAAAAAAATAAAGAATAAAGAATAAACCTTATAAAATAGACACCAATATTATATTTATAGAAAAATACACTACGCACACACAATTACTTATAAAATAAATCCTAAAAATTATATACGACTCAAATAAAAATCTAAAAAATAATAAACTTACAAACTAAACACACATAAGCCTCGGGTGATGGCTTGGGTTTGGTTTAGGCTTATGTTTGGTACGGTATTGAGCTCGAGGCATCAAAACACATCTAGAAAAGATCAAAAAGGACTTCTGCCTTTCACGGTGCTTTTATTTTCTTCATTGATATCTTTTAATCGCTAGTTTGTCGTAATTATATTGATTTAGCACAATTTCATATCGTGACTGTCGATTCACCTGCAATATAATTAAATACGGTCGTAAGGACAATTTTATTAAAAACAAGTGACTATAATACATATATTTGTGGCATAAATTAAACAATTTAGGTGCTTATCAGTTGTTACGAATTTTGACGGGATTTCCCAATTTTCTTACACTATTGGCACATTATTATTCACCCAAAATCCAAACTAACATAACATGCGATCCTTAAATGGTTTTCAATCATCAACTAATAATTTTCTACTTGAACTTGATCCTTAGAACATTTCTAATTCGTGGAGTTACAATTCTTTCGAGAATTATAAAGTGGGTAAATACTAGTTTCCAAGATTTATTACTTTTTCATCAAATGGAATCCAAATTCATTCTTTCTTAGGGATATACATTTGATTCACAATAGTACAATATAAGATCATAATAATTTTATCTATAGCAACATAATCATTACTTTTATTCTGGGTTTTCTAATCAATTCATAATTCCTAGTCATACAAAAGTTTAATCCTCTACGCGCATAAGATGAACATTCGTTCTATCATCATCAACTTATGTTCTTAACCCAGAATTATACATTGGGAGTGCCTTTTTGAGAGAACTTAGTAATGTTTCCACCATTAGTGGAATAAGTTGAAAAATCACTAGACGAATTGTGCCATGGTCAGAAGGTTAATTGAATATATTTTCCTTTATAGATATACATGGTATGTATGGTTCAGTTTGGATGCATATGTGTCATCTATATTTGATATTTGTGTATATGTGCATATAATGTGTGATGTATTGATATCCCAATAATATTACAATAGGAGTAGTTGGGCATTTTTCTTTCATCTCGCGGGACACATGCATAAACTAATTGATTATAAACTTAAGAAACTTCTTCGAATTAAAATGTGATGTAATACTTCAGTGAATTCCGAGGACGAAATTTCGTTATGAGGGGGAAGAATGTAATATCCCATGTTTTGGGCATAAATTATTGTTATAAAATGTAATTAAATAATTTTGGAATAAATTTGAGAATAAATTAAAATGGTGGGATTTAAAATAAGTTGGTAGGATTTAAATTAAGAATAAATACTTATTCATGATTGCATATTTATTTGATTCAATTTAGCGTAATGGTTTCATTCGTGAAAAGTAAATTGTATGGTAATTAACTTATAATTATGTGTTCGTTAAACATAATATAAATGTGCATGTTGGGAAAAAATATTCACATTTTGAGGTGTTTTAGGGACTCGTTTAGGTGTTTTAGACCACTAAAATTAGACTCAGGGTATACGTATATCATTTAAGGAGTGGTTGGGCCATTCCAGTTATGGGTTCTAGCTCATTTGGAGGCCCCAAAAAGGGATTGCAGCATAACTCAGGATTAAGGATTTTTATAAGTTAAGTTGGATTTTGAGAAATATATTTCACTCATCTAAAGAAACCTTATCAGCCCCATCCATAGAGAGGAGACACCCAGGTCAAGAGGAAGAAGGAAATTTGATATTCAAGAAGAAAAACTTCAACCTCCATCTTAAGGCAAGCATTTTCTTGCTTAAATTGATTTCCAATTTATTTCTTAATTCAATTGTGCAATCTCTCGACCCCGCTGGCCTTACTTATATAATATAACGTTTCCCGATTCGTTATACCCCCACCCATGTAAAAAGTAATAACAAAACATCTTAGAATCCAACATCTCTCAACTCCTAACATTTTCCAATTTTGTGCATGGGATGTCTCGCAAGCAAAATGCAAACAAGAAACCCTCATGATACACTATTAAATAGCTTAATCAATTATTGAAATCCTTCAGTCCAAGGCTGAAGGAAAAAAATTTACCCTAACCACATGGATTTCAACTCATGCCCATTTTCAAAAAAAGGCTCATTACTTCTAAGGGATACATTATATCCCATTAAATATATCGATTCGATAATGTTAAGAACATCATGTTCCTTTTTACAGATACGATAAGATATCCTCTGTCTCATAGAGAGCTTAATCACTTCTAAGCCTCCAGAGACCTACTCATTTTGATAAAGTCTGTTACCACCCATTTTCAATGGCATCGTCATTATATAACACCATTCATGACCATACACATCCTCATGTGCCGAAGATTATCACTAGCCATAAAGTTCCCAAAGTAACCAATTACTTTTACAATACGAATGCTTCTCTTTTTGTATCTCCTCACCTAAAAAAATAATTTCGTCTCCGGATAACCAACGCATTTACTTATTCCTCAAAATATGTCATCATTATCATCTAGTATATGTTCATACCCCGAGTCAAACATTCATTGTATCTTTAATTTCAAGAAATAGGTCAGTAAAAAATCCTAAAATTTTCACATTGTTGCGCCTACTATCGATAAGGAAACATTCCTTGATTCAAGTTGATCCCGCATCTAAAGTCTGAATGTCCGTATAACCTCTCACTGTATAGGGTTTATAACTCTTTTGAACCATCATTGGTCCTAAGATACTATATCTAGAATTACACTATTAAGCACCTGTTTGCTCACAAATTTCACCCATCATCGGAGCATCAACAAACACACATCTATGAAGCACAAGTCAGATCATTCTCATACCAATTTTCTAATTTAGTTTTCACCCTTAACATTCTAAAATCACACAATGGCACTTCTCCTAGGTCCAACCACTCGCCCATTATTCTCACCGAAATCACGAACAGTTTAATCAATATTATAATTCTTGCCCAATCTAAGCATACCACTAATTTGACGTCCTTTAATTGGAATATATCCACCCCCTAAATTTTTCTTCAAAATTCTCACAATTGCCTCAATACGTCTCTCTCTCTTAAGAACGGTAAATTTTATAAAGTCATTGTATATATCCCCAGTTTCTATCGTCGTCAATTTACCATATTTAGATCCAATGTATTATAATTACCATAATAGTTCTCACAAGTATGGTGAACATCATTGTTGAAATAGTCAATCTACACTTGGCCATTTACTCTAAATGGACCCATAAAAAAGAGACAAGCCCTATAAGTGGCTAGTCGATCCATCCCTAGGATAATATTGTACTCTCACATCTCTTATGCAAATAGGTCTTCCACGAACCTAAGTCTTACCAAAGTCAATCACATACACATAAAGCAATATATGTGACAACCCGAATATAATTATGATTAAATATCCTTAAAGCATGCTTAGATTATGTGATATGAGTCGGGTGTTATTAATATATATGATGTTAAGTCATTATGTTTAGTTTAATCCTACCTTCATAAAGATTGAAATATCGAATTAGTTACACTTGTGAAATTTTAAAGTTTTCGGTAGTAATGTTCCGGTTGGAGGCTAGTTTTGACATTTATGACATAACAATGAACTTGAGGTGTAAACTAGATATTTGTAGATATATGAGTTAGGTTTATAACAAAACAAACGGTTCATCGAACGAACATCTGAGTGGGAAGATATTGTCTTTTTACGAACAGGGGGTAAAGTAGTCATTTAGCCTTAAATGGTATTTTGTTTTATATAATGCCACATGTTATATTTTGATTGGACCAAGGGGGGGGGGGGGGGTGACATTATGCCGACTTATAACCCTTGAATTAAGCTCTTCCTTCAGCATATTTCAGCCATGGAAGAGTTTTAACCTAAGGAAAGAGAGTTTTGAAGTTTAGGAAGAAAGTGTGAGGAGAAATTGAAGAAAAATTCATAGAAAAATTACGTAAAAGCCCCTAAGGTATTTCCATCCATAAATCTTGTTTATTTTTTTGTATTACTTATTTAAATGATTGAAATAATAATTTTTTTACTGAAATTCCATGTCTTGTTGTGTACTTATGGATAGATGCAAGTTTAAGCAAACTTAAATGTGTAAACCCTTGAGATTGTTTTGTTTAGGAACCTTGTTTATTCAAACTTCCATATATTTCTCTATACTTACTGGAATTGATTGATTACAATTGGAGATTAACTTGAACTCATATATGTATGACATATCCGAAAATTATGTGAAAATACCAATAAACGAGTCCTTGGTGAGAGTTTGAAATTCGGGTATGAAATCTTCCCTAAGGGTGAAAGTATGCCCGTCATGTGTTCGATGTTTTGCTTGACATAGCAAATGAACTCTGAAAATTATGAAATTTTAATCTTGTATTTTTCAACATGTTTACTGATTTTGGGTGAAATATCATATAAATTTATGATGTAGAAAAATTATGGAAATTCCTGGAAGTTGAATGAACGATAAAAGAGCCTATAGGGAATATTTGCTATGTGGTAAAGAAATGAGCATATCTTGCTCTAGGAGACTTAAAATGATGTACCGCCTTTTGTATTGGAATACTAATATGACAAGGATTGAATTTCCAAGAATAAATGAATTTATATTTGGTCTATGATTTGGATATGCTAAATATATTAACATGGATTTGGATGGAACTTCACTTGTGATAAATGATTTGAATGGAATCATGTGATGCTTATGGATTGAATTATGTTTAAATCATTTTTTGGATTATTGATATTCTTATGATGATACTAATATTGTAATAATGATAGGAAGGGAAGAAGAGCTGATTGAACAAATACCGGATAAAGGCAAGGGAAAAGCCAGTTAAACTGCCGAGGTGAGTGTACTTATGATTTGTTTCATATATAAATATGAATATAGCTCTAAGAGCAGGATTTGTTTGAATACTTTGGTATTCAGGATTTGTTTGGATATTAAAATATCCAGGATTTGTTTGGGTCTCATGATCCAGGATTGGTTTGAATACTTCAGTATTCAGGATTTGTTTGGATATTAAAATATTCAGGATTTGTTTGGGTCTCATGATCCAGGATTGTTTTGAATACGTCGGTATTCAGGATTTGTTTGAATATTAAAATATCCAGGATTTGTTTGGGTCTTATGATCCAGGATTGGAATTGGACAAATATCCAATGATTTGGTGGAACTAATGTTCCAGGATTTGTTATTGCCAATGGGCATAATTATTTGGATCTTATGATCCATGAATTGTTATTGCCAATGGGAAGGATTATTCGGATTTTATATCCACATATTCGATATAGAATTGTTATTTCTTTGTAGGTAAGGAGTACCTCACTAAGCTTAATGGTTACGGTTTATATTTTAACAATTTCAGGTTTGTATGCTTCCAGCTAGAATACCATATGACCGCTAACTTTGAGAGTTGCACCGTTAGAAAGAGATGGGGTTTAAATATGGGGATTTTATCATTGTCACACTGAAGATTTTAATGTACTCACACATTGTATATATTGCGTTAATATGGTTTGAGTTGATGATTGTGAAATTTTATCATAGTTAATCATAGTATTGTATGTTCGGTTAATTATGACTCTGATATTGATTTCATTATGGTATAATAATAATATTATGTTCATTATACACAGTGTGTAGAAAAATATTGATAAATGAAATTTATTTTCCAATGGGCTCAAGATTATGATTTAATTATTCTAATAAAAAAATATTAGTATGGAAATGGGGTTTGGGGTGTGACAATTAGTGGTATCTGAGCATGGTTATTAATTCTGGACGTGTGTGACGATTAGATGGCAGTATTGAGTTGATTTTATATTTATGAATTGTTTATGTACTAACTAATAGTTTAGTATCATAAACTGTCTAGATTGGTTGTTAGAACTTTGTTGTATTAGAGATAATTCCTGATGGAACCTGGGAATGGACAACATAGAGAAGAGGGAGTGGATTCTCGTACAGAGAATACTGAAGTAGAGCAAAGTGTTGCTGGAAGGGCTAGAGAGCAAGAACAGCCTACAGAGATGCAAATAATGGCACATGCAATGATGAGGACGGCAGAGCAACAAGAAGGAAATATGGTGCAAATGGAAGAACAACAGGCTAGATATCTATAATCAAAGACTGTGGCCAGGATTGAGAAAGAGGCAAGGAAGGAAATGAAAGATTCCATGCATGAGATGTTTTTGAAGTTGAACCCTCCAGAATATTCTGGGTCAGTTGAACCTACAGAAGCTGAGATGTGGGTCAGAGATCTAGAAACTATCTTTGCAGTTATGAAGGTTCCAGATGACCAGAAAGTGAATCTAGTTGTGTTTAAGCTCAAAGGAGAGGCGAAATATTGGTGGGAAGCCAGCAACCATTTGATGCCCAGGATGGAAGTTATTGATTGTATTACTTGGGCTGAATTTATTAAAGCTTTGTATGTTAAGTATTTCCCTGAGGTTTATAGGAGGGAGAAGCTGAGGGAGTTTATAAATTTAACCCAAGGGAACATGTTTGTGAGGGAGTATGATGCTAAATTTACTGCTTTGTCAAGATTTAATACTAAGTATGTGCAGGATGAAGAAGATAAATGTAGTAAGTTTCAAGATGGACTAATTTAGCCTATTCAAAATAGAGTGGCCACTTATGAGTTAGAAGATTATGCTTCTCTGGTAAACAAAGCCACGATAGCAGAAAGGCAAATGAACCAAGGGGTGGCGAGTAGAGAGCGTTTTAAGAAGAGTAGATTCGACGCATCTCACTCTAAGGGAGGTGAGGGTGTAAGTGTTAAGATGGAACCTCATAAATTTCAGAGAGGTGGTGGAGATAGTGGTAGAGGTCATGGGAGATTGGGCAGAGATACCAGGGGTGGAGGATCTTTTGGTTCAGCCAGAAAGTCAGGGAGAGGTGAGGCCCCAATAGGAGGTGTTACATATTTCTTTTGTAAAGAGGAAGGGCATTATAAATCTGAGTGTCCTAAGCTTAAGGGATTAGAATGCTACCATTGTCATCAAGTGGGGCATACTAAGAAGAATTGTCCGCAATTAGCGCAGACTCCAGTAGCACATAGTGAAGTAGAAAGCAGAATGTTATCTCTAGGCAGTGCAGTGAAAAGTATGGGCATAGGACAAGCTAGTAGTTCCAGGCCAGGTGGGCGAGTTTTTACAATGAAATAAGCTCAGATTACTCCAGATGTGGTGACAGGTACACTTTTTATTACTGATAGAAGTGCTTATGTTCTGATTGATCCTGGTTCCACACATTCTTTTGTGTCATATGCATTTTCCATATATCTGAATAAACCATGCACTCATTTAGAGGTGGGGTTGGATATTTCCATGCTTATGGGGGATATGATTGTAGTTGAATATGTTTTTCATGATTGTGTTTTGACTGTGGGGGTTAGAGATATAGTTATAGACTTACTTTTATTGGGTATCTCTGATTTTGACATAATTTTGGGAATGGATTGGTTATCCAAATATCATGCATTCATGGATTGTTTCCGTAAGGAAGTTATTTTTAAATTACCTGGTGAGTCTGAATTTAAATTTGTAGGGGAAAGGAAAATTGTTCCTAGTTGCATTATTTCTGCTATTCAGGCAAGGAAATTATTGAGTAAGGGTTGTGAGGGTTTTATTGCATATGTTCTTGACACTATGAAGGGGGATTTACAATTATTTGATGTTCCCATAGTACGAGATTTTCCAGAAGTGTTTCCTAGCGAATTGCCTAGATTACCGCCAGAGAGAGAAGTTGAATTTAGTATTGAATTAGCACCGGGAACAACCCCTATTTCTATGGCACCGTATAGAATGGAACCTGTTGAATTAAAAGAACTCAAGATTCAGTTACGGGATTTACTTGATAGAGGGTTCATACAGCAAGTGTATCTCCATGGGGTGTGCCAGTTTTATTTGTGAAAAAGAAAGATGGCACTATGCGTTTGTGTGTTGACTATAGGCAACTGAATAAAGCTATAATTAAGAACAAATATCCTTTACCTCGTATAGATGATTTATTTGATCAGTTACAGGGTGCTAAAGTGTTTTTAAAGATAGACTTGCGATTAGGTTATCATCAGTTGATGGTGAAGGGGAGTGATATTTCTAAAATTGCTTTTCGTACTCGGTATGGTCATTTTGAATTTCTGGTGATGCCTTTTGGGGTGACTAATGCTCCAGCTATATTTATGGATCATGTAACGATGGATTTTATGGTTGGTCTTCCTCGATCTCAGAAGGGGTCAGATTTGATTTGGGTAGTGGTGGATAGATTGACGAATTCCTTTCATTTTCTAGCAGTCAAGACTACGTATACAGTTGATAGGTATGCTAGATTGTATGTTAATCAAATTATTCGATTGCATGGAGCACCGGTATCTATTGTTTCAGATAGAGACCCTACTTTTACATCCAGATTTTGGGATAGCTTGCAGTGTGCTATGGGTACTAACTTGAAGTTTAGTACGGCTTTTCATCCTCAGACAGATGGGCAGTCTAAAAGGACAATACATATTTTGGAAGATATGCTTAGAGCCCGTGTGCTTGATTTTAAAGGAAATTTTGATGAATATTTGCCTTTGATAGAATTTGCATATAACAATAGTTTTCAGTCTACTATTGGTATAGCTCCATATGAAGCATTGTACGGTAGACGATATCGTACACCGATATGTTGGGGTGAAGTTGGTGAAAGGAAGATAGAGGGTCCAGAATTCACTGAAGTCACCACTGAAAAAGTGAAAATTATTCAAGATAGAATGAGAACAGCTCAAAGCAGACAGAAGAGTTATGCGGATAAGCGACGGAAAGATTTAGAATTTCAGAAAGGGGATTACGTGTTTCTTCTGATATCTCCATGGAAAGGAGTTATGCGGTTTGGAAAGAAAGGTAAATTAAGTCCACGCTACATTGGACCATATGAAATTCTTGAGAAAGTCGGGATGGTTGCCTACAAGCTAGCGTTACCACAGGAGTTAGCTCGACTACATGATGTTTTCCATGTTTCTATGCTGCGAAAGTATGTAGCGGATCCTTCACATGTATTGGTGGAACAACCTATTGCGTTGAAAGAAGATTTGAGCTATGTGGAAGAACCACTTGCAATCGTCGATAGGAAAGAACAAATATTGAGATCAAAAGTGATCCCACTTGTGAAGGTTATGTGGAGAAGGCATTCCATGGAAGAAGCTACATGGGAGAGTGAGGATAGCATGAAGATGCGTTATCCGTATTTATTTGATTCAGACAACCAAGGTATGTCAATTTCGGGGACGAAATTTCCTAACTGGGGGAGAATTGTGACAACCCGAATATAAATATGATTAAATATCCTTAAAGCATGCTTAGATTATGTGATATGAGTAGTGTGTTATTAATATATATGATGTTATGTCATTATGTTTAGTTTAATCCTACCTTCATAAAGCTTGAAATATCGAATTAGTTACAAATGTGAAATTTTAAAGTTTTCGGTAGGAATGTTCCTGTTGGAGGCTAGTTTTGACCTTTATGGCATAACAATGAACTTGCGGTGTAAACTAGATATTTGTAGATATATGAGTTAGGTTTATAACAAAATAAACGGTTCATCGAACGGACATCCGAGTGGGAAGATATTGTCTTTTTACGAACAGGGGGTAAAGTAGTCATTTAGCCTTAAATGGTATTTTATTTTATATAATGCCACATGTTATATTTTGATTGGACTAGGGGGGTGACATTATGCCGACTTATAACCCTTGAATTAAGCTCTTCCTTCAGCATATTTCAGCCATGGAAGAGTTTTAACCTAAGGAAAGAGAGTTTTGAAGTTTAGGAACAAAGTGTGAGGAGAAATTGAAGAAAAATTCATAGAAAAATTACGTAAAAGCCCCTAAGGAATTTCCATCCATAAATCTTGTTTATTTTTTTGTATTACTTATTTAAATGATTGAAATAATAATTTTTTTACTGAAATTCCATGTCTTGTTGTGTACTTATGGATAGATGCAAGTTTAAGCAAACTTAAATGTGTAAACCCTTGAGATTGTTTTGTTTAGGAACCTTGTTTATTCAAACTTCCATATATTTCTCTATACTTACTGGAATTGATTGATTACAATTGGAGATTAACTTGAACTCATATATGTATGACATATCCGAAAATTATGTGAAAATACCAATAAACGAGTCCTTGGTGAGAGTTTGAAATTCGGGTATGAAATCTTCCCTAAGGGTGAAAGTATGCCCGTCATGTGTTCGATGTTTTGCTTGACATAGCAAATGAACTCTGAAAATTATGAAATTTTAATCTTGTATTTTTCAACATGTTTACTGATTTTGGGTGAAATATCATATAAATTTATGATGTAGAAAAATTATGGAAATTCCTGGAAGTTGAATGAACGATAAAAGAGCCTATAGGGAATATTTGCTATGTGGTAAAGAAATGAGCATATCTTGCTCTAGGAGACTTAAAATGATGTACCGCCTTTTGTATTGGAATACTAATATGACAAGGATTGAATTTCCAAGAATAAATGAATTTATATTTGGTCTATGATTTGGATATGCTAAATATATTAACATGGATTTGGATGGAACTTCACTTGTGATAAATGATTTGAATGGAATCATGTGATGCTTATGGATTGAATTATGTTTAAATCATTTTTTGGATTATTGATATTCTTATGATGATACTAATATTGTAATAATGATAGGAAGGGAAGAAGAGCTGATTGAACAAATACCGGATAAAGGCAAGGGAAAAGCCAGTTAAACTGCCGAGGTGAGTGTACTTATGATTTGTTTCATATATAAATATGAATATAGCTCTAAGAGCAGGATTTGTTTGAATACTTCGGTATTCAGGATTTGTTTGGGTCTCATGATCCAGGATTGGTTTGAATACTTCAGTATTCAGGATTTGTTTGGATATTAAAATATTCAGGATTTGTTTGGGTCTCATGATCCAGGATTGGTTTGAATACTTCGGTATTCAGGATTTGTTTGGATATTAAAATATCCAGGATTTGTTTGGGTCTTATGATCCAGGATTGGAATTGGACAAAGATCCAATGATTTGGTGGAACTAATGTTCCAGGATTTGTTATTGCCAATGGGCAGATGTATTTGGATCTTATGATCTAGGATATGTTATTGCCAATGGGCAGAATTATTTGGATCTTATGATCCAGGAATTGTTATTGCCAATGGGATGGATTATTCGTATTTTATATCCACATATACGATATAGAATTGTTATTTCATTGTAGGGAAGGAGTACCTCACTAAGCTTAATGCTTACGGTTTATATTTTAACAATTTCAGGTTTGTATGCGGAATACCATATGACCGGTAACTTTGAGAGTTGCACCGTTGGAAAGAGCTGGGGTTTAGATATGGGGATTTTATCATTGTCACACTGAAGATTTTAATATACTCACACATTGAATATATTGCGTTAGTATGGATTGAGTTGATGATTGTGAAATTTTATCATAGTTAATCATAGTATTGTATGTCCGGTTAATTATGACTATGATATTGATTTCATTATGGTATAATAATAATATTATGTTCATTATACACAGTGTGTAGAAAAATATTGATAAATAAAATATATTTTCCAATGGGCTCTAGATTATGATTTAATTATTCTAATAATAAATTATTAGTATGGATATGGGGTTTGGGGTGTGACAATATAGGTGCTTGCCCCTCAACTCACAGGTGAAAGAACATAAAACATTATGTTAAAACTAAGTCTACCATCCTCAATGCACTAACAAGGTAGTATTAATAATTGTGTACTATTCACAAGTACTAAACTAAGTATGCCTTAAATGATAAAAAAAGGTAACATACCATCCATTGCTTAGGGTGTGTTGGTCGCGAATAGTCCTTTGTTTTTCGCGGGTATCGCCACGCGGCTTAACCCCGATCACCCCCTCAGGAAGAGGAGGTAATAATAGAGCACCCAAGAGGAGGCAATAATAGAGCGCCCAAGCGAAGCGTCAATTCTGCCTTGTTGTGATAGGGAGTACTCCCCTTTCTCTAATAATAAGGCAGGGCAACGTGATACACACCCCCATAATGCAGCTGCGATTGATGTCCGTAAGGTGGAGCCAGTAGCGGTAGTAAGGATGGGACAACCACTACTGCTTGGGCCTACAACGACAGACGTTGCCTCTGAAGAACTTGGTGCCTTCGATGTCTCCCTAGTTCATATGTTGTCCGATTTCCCAAGGGCATTAATTTAGTGTAAATATTACATATTTATCCCTTTAATTCCAGTACTTTTATGGTACCATGCATTTAATTTATCTCAATATTGTTCTATAAACCCTTTTTGGAGAGTATTTCATGTTTTGTGTATTTCTCTGGTGTTTTGCAGGTAAATTAGGCAAGTGGAGGCGAAAGAGAAATCAAAACGATAAAAGAAACCCGAGAAAGGAAAAGGGAAAATTTGTAATTTCATGGCCAAAATTTGAAATAGGAGCTAAATGAAAACTTGAATATCTTAGAATCACAAGCACTCTAGAAGAAATGATACCTCAATTCGAGCTATGGTGAAGACGTTATGCGCATTTGAAGTTGGGATAAGAATCCGGGGGTGAAAATGGAAATATGAGAAAAACACCAAAAAAGGAGACATTATGCAATGCAAGTACGCAAACTGATTCATATTTCAGAGTGAACCAGTTCATTCAAATGGGTTTGGTGTACCTGATTGAATGATACAAGAATTCTCATTTTGTCCTTTTTTTAGCTACAAGAGTTGTGTTAGTTTAGGACTTGACTTCCATTACAAGTAAATTGTTATTAACAATATTATTATTAGACATGCATTTATAAAAAGTATAGGAGAACCCTAGAAAGAAGTGAATCAAAGTTTATGGTTTTTCTTTATCCAAAATTCAATAAGAAGTTGATTCAATTCCATAATTTGTTGAAGCTTATTCCTTGCAAGTTCTTTGTTCTCTACATATTTGTAACCTTATTTTAATGCTTTATTCTTTTTATTCAATCACCATGCCTTCATACAATCTTTATATTTCATGTGTAGTGATTAGCAATACATGTTCGACTAAATTTATAGAGGGTTGGGTTAGATGAACCTAACAAAGGTGTTAGAGTTGGATACAAAATTGAATATGATCATATGTTAATTCATGTTTGATAAGTTGTTAAAACTAATATTATAGGTATCTTGACTACGTTTGTCATAGGCAACTGGAGTGTTTGCCAATATAATTTATGTATTGACAATTTCGTCATTTACATTAATCTATTTATTGACTAAAAATCGTGCGGAGTGAAATCCTCACATATGTAATGCTTTGATGAAATTAATGTTTCTCCTAATTAAATTTATAATTGTTTAAAACCTAGCATCTAGCGAAAATAACTATGGTTCGGAGGATTGTATAAGGATTCCATTTTTCTAAATTTTTTTCCAAAAATCAAAATTTCAAGTTTTTTACTTTCTTCTAGATTAAAATTTCATTCGTAGTTAAATGATCTTAGTTAAGTAAAGTTTTCCCTAAAACAAATCACCCTTTCTTTTAATTTGTTAGTCAAAACCTAGATTCTAAAAACCTACCTTTTCGTCGTTGTCACGACTTTCATCCTATTTCCCATGGATTCGACCCCGACTAATCGGATTATTACGTGAGCGACCAACTTGCACTTGAGTCATAGGAGCGCGCATAGTATACACACTTTGTGTCGTGACAAGTTTCTGGCACTGTTTTCGGGGAATTAGGTAGATGCTAGGTTAGGTCAAATTAATCTAAATTTGCCTGTAATTCATAAAAAGCCAAAAAAATCATAAAACCTAAAAATTAAAAAAAAAATAAAAAATATCAAAAACATTAAAATATCAAAAAAAATTCTGAAAAATAAAAATAAAAATAAAAATATTATCTCAATCCTTTAATTCAAAATACTCAGCCACATTCCAATACCATCCCTCATATGCTTTGAAAAAAATCTTATAGTTGAAATCAATCTTGATCGAGAGCGCACTCCAAATGCTACTAATTGATGGGTGCTACTTCAAACACCCCGTAGTAACACCACCAGTCATATGTCTAGGAATAGGCTGAGGAAAGTGATTCTATAAGTGTGAGTGCGATGTATGGCCATGCTACTTTTGGGACATGTGAGAGAGTGATGTTGAATCGCCCTATAAGAAACATCTTATAGCGCGAGCAAACTGTCGCTTCGTGATGCATTATATTCCTGTATAATGCGGGGAAGTCTCACTTTAGGAATGGGATGATTAAAATCTTCCAATTTTTCATGATATATATTTGAAAAATCCCTACCTCCACATTGGGGAGTTCAAGGAGGAGTGTGAGACTATTATATCCCGCCCTAAATATTTTAGTTAATTCTCGAATAAAGTTGTGATGATTAAAAAAATATGAAAACTAATCATTATTATTGGAAAATTTATGGGTAAAAGATTAAATTATGTTAAGAGGATTATTGGTTATAAAACTCTGATTACTTCATATAAATAATTAAGTACCTCTTTATCAGATTTCAGAAACTAGTCGAAGCAAATCAGTGAATTTAGAAAGTTGGTCATTCGAGCGACCAAGGTTGTCATTCGAACGAGGAGGAATCTCATTTGAATGATGAGAAAGTTGCTTGAACGACGCAAACAAATTCAGACTGTCATATTTGCTATCAAACGTTCAACCACGATTTCCTTCCATGTCAGATCATGGGCCTTACTTCTTCAGCTATAATTTGTTCTAAGAGCTCATAGTCCTTGCTTTGTATATTATGTCGAGGAGCGTGGGAAATAGGCACCGATGAAGCACTATGATTTCGTGTGCTTCCAAACTATCAACCTTATGATTTGTTGGGTTGTCGAGTTTTTGACCTTCTAAGGCCTGATTTGGGAATGGCTTGTAGGGAGAAGGTTTTCTTTCTTGGTAAACATCTAAGTTGTTTGGCTTATAAGAGAGGAAATCATGTAGTGTGAGGATAATACTCCACAGATCTTAATCGCCTCTCCCTCTCTAATATGGAGCTATAATGGGTGCAAACCCTTATGCCCAAACTTTTACCACACACTCCTACCACTACCAACCCTTATAACCATGATTTCTAGAGATGTTCCATCCATACTTCAAAGGTAGAAATCATAGGTGACTTTTGAGTAAACACGACGATGGTGTTCTTGATGTTTGAGTGAGTATTGAAGAGGGCTTGTTGGAGATTCAAGAAGTGCCTCCATGAATATGGAGAATGGATTCACGGGGACAAGTTCAAGAGGAATTTAAGAGACCCCCTTGAGCAAACCATTAGAGATGGGGGGTTCTCCACTTTTGTCATCATATACACCATGTTAGAGCTCATTAAGGTGGGAAAACTAACTTTGATTTAAGATTAGTGTAGTATATATTCAACTTATTATTTACATATGTTAGATTAAATATATGTAGGAAGGATATTAGCTGGCATCCTAGTGTCGATAATTAATCATCTTAGCATTTGTATGAAATGGGTATAAAAAGGGATTATTAAAATCGGTCTTGAAAACATAGAAAATTTCAGAATAAAAATAACTAAAATTTTTATGGAATAAAAATGTGTTAAAATGCTATTTTTGTATATTTCTAGTAAAAAGGAAATAAAGAATATTTTTATGGAATAAAAATGTAAGAAAATAGTATTTGTATTGATTTCTTGTAAAAGAAATGATTGCATTTTTTTTGGAATGAAAATGTAAGAAAATACTATATTGCGTATTTCGAGATAATAGAAATAATGGACATTTTATGGAATAAAAAAGTTGAATAACGTTAATTTTGTTGAAACATTTATGAAATAAATGTTTCTATGTTTCTTGCAAAGGAAGACTTTAGGCACAAATGCACATTTGTTGACTTTAAAGAAATTAATAAAATGTATTTATTACTTGAAAAGTATGTTTGTGGTAAAAATTATAAAATTCTAGAAGAAAATGTATGTTTAATCCACTTGGTCGGATTTTAGTATTTAAAGTCCACTTTTTGTGCGTATAAACATGTAGTATTTTGTTAATAAATACGTGAGCAAGTTTAAACAAGGTCTTGTTGGGTTTTAACATAAAGTAAGACAAAAGGGAAATTTTAGTCTAATGTAAGGGGTGTTATTTTATGTATTAAAGGTGCTAAAGTTGCAAGTGTGAATGTTCGACAAAAATGTGATATTAAACAAGTGTTAAAATGGCAAAAGTGCTTAAAATGTTAAGTTGGAAACTTAATAACCATTTTTTATAAATAACACTTGTTAAAGGACTAAATTGGAAGTTTGTCAAAAAAAAGAGAAAATTGGTAATTTACTGAAAGTGGAACATTTTTACGAAATAAAAATGTCACATACTGTTTTTACACTAGTATGGGTGAAAATGAATTAAGTCCTAAAGCGTAAATGATTTTAGTGAAAGCCATGTGTGTGAACAAAGGACTTAAAGGGGAAAGAAATAATTTCACAAGTGTTAATGGCAAAACGGATGGTTAAGTCCAGGCTTTAGTGTGACAACCCTCTCATCGAAATAAAGGGTGGCCAGCTCGATACTCAAATAAAAATAGGAATCATTGATGGATCATCCTCAGCATCACAACAACATACCGAGTTTACGGAATAAGCACCCTTAAATTTTGGAAAACGAATTGTCAAAATATGATTTATAATTTAAAAAGGAAACATTTGAACTAAATAATTTACAACAAGGTGGATACCCAAAATGACTTATATAATATCCGCATCAAGTATACAATAAAGGGACCGGATATGATTTCGGTCAACAGTCTCATACAACAATATTCAACAAGTTCATTTAGTTACATAATACACTTCATTAGACAATTACAAAAGCTTGTTCCACACGCCCAAGTAAATGACCCGATCATAACTAGAGTACAAAAATGAAAGTGTCTAAAACAAAATGTTTCGCAACATCTGCAAAGTGTTGCAGCTCTATGACACGGGAAAGGAAAGTCAGTACTGGCGTCCTTGCGATGGAGAACCTGAGCGAATATAAGATTCATGCACAACAAGAAATGTGAACGGGTCAGGGCACGGTTTTATATGATCACCAGATGAATAAAGAGCATGACAGTTATGAACAGCTAATCATGATGCACAACGCTAACAATCTACCTACTCAAATATCAAAGCATGAACTAACGCAATTAAATGATTGTAAGTTTAGTCTAGTTATGCAAGAGGATATGAATGAATAACATTAATTAAAATCTCCATCCTTTACACTGTTGCATTTCATCGTTCCATTTCTCATTAGGAAACATAATCACAGTTATTTTCTCTTTATGGCAATTATCATAAATCAAGTCCTACTTGAATAAGAATAGTTATATTCATATACATATAATGATTCTAAGACAACCCGTCTGGGTTTCCCCACTGTGTGCGCCCCTAAATGACTATCATCTTCCAGGGCCTATCAACCAAGAAAACCTGGGCACCTAACGCAACGTCGGGAATTGGCCATATGCCTGCGAGTGAGTCATAACCACACCCAAAATTACCTCACTAGCACAGAATAAACATATAACAACCAATCATATGGCCGAGGACTGTAGTCTCCCTGCATTCACTAGCCAGGGGACATCACCTCATACGCGAGCTTCCCTTATAATATCATTTAGGGAGGCATGTTTAAGAAAATTATTATTTACCATAATCATTTCCAATTTTCATTTCCATTAGCCATGCGCATGTTTCATTTTATCCGTAACAATAATAATTTAACATCACCATTTCGTCCCTCGTATTAAGTTCCGAAATTGGTCTCAAGGAATTCACTACATTTCTACAAATCACAAGTTCTTGTATGCCTCAATTGAGCCCCTAAAGTCCCTCAATATATAGCTTTACAACTCCTAAACTCAAGCTAACTTATTAAGGAAAATAACCCTTTAACATCTATTTGTAAACCCCCTAAATAACCCCATCTAAACCATTTCTAATCTAGGGTGGTGACCACACCATTTTAAGACTCTAGGACACTAAGTTTACTTCATACAAGAAGGTTCCTAAGTCCTAAGACTAGAAGAAAAGGATGAAAATTGAGTTAGAAAAATAACTCAAAACAGCCTGATTTCGAATCGATTCGCCCCAAGCAGCGAATCGATTCGGATGAAGAATCCAAGTTTCGGCCTTGGTCGAATCGATTTGGCCTTAACCCAAATCAATTCGGGTTTTCAGACCTGTAGCCTGACCCCTAAGCGAATTGATTCACCCTTGGGCCGAATCGATTCGCCACTGCGATTTTGCCAAGAAAGGGGCTACGGGTTATGAACCCTAGTTTTCCCCCAAACTCAAATCTCCTCCATTTTTACACACATCTTGCAACATTAATCTACCCCTAAAACCATTCTACATGATTATCAACTACCATAATCCACAATATCATCAACATGAACCATAGTTAGGGTTCAAACACCATAAAATCCATATTTGTTCCATAAATTCTAATACACAACAATTAATACAATTTATTCATCTTAAATCACATATTAGCAAGTAGAAAACTTGCTTTGAAGTAGAAATCTCAGATTTTTGGAAGATGGAAGCAAGATCAATTCTCAAATCTCCAATCTCTCTTTTTTCTCCTCTTTTATCCACAATTTTCTTCCCCTCTCTTTCTCTCTAGGTTAGTAAATACACTTAAGAGAATAAAATGGAATGTAGGACTAAATCGTGGCTTTATTCTAAATTCCTAACTTCAATGGTTAATACCACATTAAAATGACTCACACTACACATTTAAGTTAAAACCAGTCAAAAGTGCCCGAAACATAAAATTACAATATGACACTTATTTTGACTATCTCGCACATTTCGGGATTAACTACGCCCTCTAAATTATCATTTAGAAATTTTTATAACTCATTTCGAGTTTCGGTTTCATTTATACTATAAACGTCATTTAAAGCATGCGACACTATAAAACGTACATGATGATATTTACATACACATACAGTAAATATGCAACAGTCTAGTAAATATGCTCAATTAATTCATTTAGTTCATAGTTACTTCATCATCCGTATTTTATATAATTACTTCATGCAGTAAATTAATATCAAATAAGTTTCTCAAAAACGAGGGTTGCTACATACTCCCCCCCTTATGAAGGAATTTTTCCCTCAAAATTCAAGCGTGCCTTGCAAGAAGAGCTGCGGATACTTTTCCCGCATATCGTCCTCATGCTCCCACGTCGATTCCTCGGCGTTGTGATGACCCCATTAAACCCGCACCAAGGGTATCACTCGAGATCTTAACCTTCGCTCCCAGTGCTCTAATATTGCAATTGGTTGTTCCTCATATGAAATATTAGGTTGCAAATCGATGTCATCCAAAGGAACATGCCAATGAGCTCCTTCACACCTCTTGTACTTCTTCAAAGAGGAAACATGAAACACATTAGTGAGTTGTTGTAAGTGTTTCGGCAAAGCAAGTTGGTACGCCACTGGGACTACCTTGGTAATGATGGGAAAAGGTCCAACATAGCGCGGCGCAAGCTTTTCTTTCCTCCGAAAGCGTTTAATACCTTTCATTGGCGATACTCGCACTAAAAACTTGGTCTCCAACTTCCAACTCTACATGCCTTCTATTCGCATCGGTATAACTCTTTTATCGATCTTAAGCTATTCGGATGCGATTTCAGATGAGTTCTATCTTGGAAGAAGTATATTGGATCATTTCAGGTCCAAGAAATTTGTTATCCCCCACCTACAACCAACAAGTGGGCGATCTACAAGGACGACCATTCAAGGCTTCATAGGGTGCCATCCCGATGGTGAATTGGTACGAATTATTATACGCATA
Source organism: Sambucus nigra (assembly GCA_949130495.1). NCBI lineage: Eukaryota > Viridiplantae > Streptophyta > Magnoliopsida > Dipsacales > Adoxaceae > Sambucus > Sambucus nigra. Next base: position 406,873,983 of record OX422220.1, read on the forward strand.
TTTGACCAAAGGGAGATATTATTCCCAACCACCCTTGAAATCAAGTACACACATTTGGAGCATATCCTCTAACATTTGGTTGACTCGTTCTGTCTGCCCATCTGTTTGAGGGTGGTAAGAGGTACTCAATTTCAATTCGGTCCTCATAGCTTCTTGGAAACTTTGCCAAAAATGGGAAAAGAAAATCTTGTCTCTATCGGAGACTATATTTATAGGCATCCCATGGAGTCTAACAAACTCTGTAATGAATAACCGGGCATAATGAGTGGTATTGTAGTCGGTACGTACCGATAAGAAATGTGCCTACTTAGTAAAACGATCAACAATAACCCAAATAAAATCATGACCATTTTACGACGTTGGCAAGCCCGTGATAAAATCCATCGAGATTCTTTCCACTTCTATACTGGAATTTCAAAGGGTTGTAACAATCCTGTCGGTCGCTGATGATCTATCTTAACCAATTGATAAGTAGCACATTGGGATACGAACTCAGAAATATCCCGCTTCATACCCGCCCACCAATACTGACGGCGCATGCCTTGGTACATTTTATTGTTACTCGGATGTACCGCAAATTTAGAACCGTGAGATTCCGTCATTACTTCCCGCCTTAAGTCCCCTTCGTCCGGAACCACAAGTCTCCCGTGGAAACGTAACCCAACCTCCGAGCTTATAGAGTAGAATTCTGCTCCCTCGATCACCAATTGGTGTATACGGTCCTGACAACCTTTGTCCCTTCTTTGGGCTTCAACCACCCTTGCCACAATAGTAGGCGTAACGGTCAACACCGACATAAATGCCCTAGCAACCTCATCCTGTTAGCCAAGCTCCTTCGATTTAGCCTTCCATACCAAGGCCAACTCCCCCTCGGGCCTCTGACTTAACGCATCAGCCACCACATTCGCCTTGCCTGGATGATAGTGGATGTTAAATTGATAGTCTTTCACAAACTCTAACCACCAGTGTTGTCGCATATTTAAATCCTTCCGTGAAAATAAATATTGCAACGATTTATGGTCCGTGAAAAGACTAAATTTATCCCCCAAGAGATAATGCCTCCAAATCTTCAAGGAAAAAACTACTGCGGCAAGTTCCAAGTCATGCACCGGATAATTCCTTTCATGGGGCTTTAGCTTGCGAGAATCATAAGCAATAGCCCATCGCTCTTGTTGTAGTACACCTCCCAATCCTTGTAGAGATGCATCGGTAAAGAACAAATATTCTAATCCCGTCCTTGGTAACTCAAGGACTGGATCAGAAGTTAATTTATCCTTGAGCTCGTCAAAAGCTAACTGATAAGAATTATCCCAAACAAATCTCACCCCTTTCCGGGTTAAATTTATCAAAGGGCTAGAAATTTTAGAAAAACCCTTGATAAATCGGCGATAATAACCAGCCAAACCCAGAAAACTACGAATCTCGATAGGTGTCGTGGGATGACCCCACTCCCTCACCGTAACAACTTTACTTGGGTCTACCGAGATACCCTGGGCTATCACAATGTGACCTAGAAATTGTACTTCCTGCAACCAAAAACCTCACTTCTCAAACTTGTTTTACAACTGATGATCCCTCAATATCTGTAGGACCAACCATAAGTGAGTAGCATGATCGGCTTCGGTTCGAGAATACACTAGGATGTCATCGATGATCACAATAACAAACTGGTCCATGAAGTCTCAAAATACCCTATTCATGAGATCCATAAACACGTCGGGGGCATTAGTTAGTCCAAAGGTCATAACCAAAAATTCATAGGACCCATATCTTGTTAGGAAAGCAGTCTTGGACACATCTTGCTCTTGTATCCGCAACTGGTTGTACCCCATACTCAAATCTATCTTAGAGAAGTATGATGCTCTCCCAAGTTGATCAAATAAATCATCAATCCAAGCTAATGGGTATTTGTTCCAGATGGTGACTTTATTCAACTCTCTATAGTCAACACATAACTGGAAAGAACCGTCTCTTTTCTTAACAAATAACACCGGAGCGCCCCACGACGACGTACTACGCCTAATGAACCCTTGTTCCAATAACTGTTGAATCTGGTCTCTTAACTCCCTCATCTCAACAGGAGTTATACGATATGGAGCTCTCCCAATCGGTCGCGTTCTCGGTGCTAAATCAATTATGAACTCGATCTCCCTACTAGGAGGCAAACTCGGTATTTCTCAAAAATATCTTGGAAATCTCTAACAACCAGAATTAAATCCAAGGGAACAAATACATCTCGAGAAGTCTCCTCCATGATACAATACAAATAAGTGCTAGTACCTCCTTCTGAATGAGGCATAACCACTAGAAACATCTCTTGCCCTGAAATGGCAAAAACTATACTTTTCTCATAGCAAAAAACTATTGCACGATACTTCACTAGCCAATCCATACCCAAAATTACGTCATACCCGACCATATCCAGGACGAGTAAATCGACCTCAAAACACAAATTACCAAGAGTTATTTCTACTTATTTACAAATAAAGAAAATGAGTGAACCGTCACCCATAGAAGATTCAACACCAATGAAGGTACTCTCCGCAGATTTAATCAACTTTGTAGACTGAGCAAAACTTTTAGATATGAACGAGTGTGTTGCACCCATGTCAAACAAAATACAATCCATATGCCCCTGAATGAGAAACTTACCCTTAATAGCTGGCAGCGCTGGCGGGGCCATAGGAAGCATAGCATCCTGAATGTGATAAACACGACCATACTATAGCTGTACGTTTGTGTAGGGACAACTCGATTAGGTACCTGCGGCAGTAATTGAGCCTGTGGCTGATGTGGAATCCTAGGAAGCTGTCCCCCAATCAACTAAGGACACACCCTCTTGAAATGGACCGTCTCTCCACACTAAAAACATCGATTCGCCATATTCTCCTGACCTCGACCCCTGTTATTTCTAAATTGCCCGAGGCCTTGGCCCGAATGGCCTGTACCCCCATTTCCACCTCTACCTTCTTATTGCTATTGCGGGGCACCTTGACCCTGCCTTACATCACTGCCACCCACATTAAACCCACCAAAAAGTTGCCTTTTTGACAAGTCCCCTTGTTGGGGATCCCTTTCTTTTTGTTTATTTCTCGAATATTGGGAAGAGGGAAATGCTCCTCCTCCTATCCCATTGCCTCCAGGTTTTCTCGCTTGCCCCATCACTGTAGCCTTCTTACTACTCTGGACATACAACCGATGTTCTTGGCAATGAATCAATGCCGCATTCATCACATCTCCAAAAGTCTGCAAAGCTGGATTACCCAGCAAATGTTGCCTTATTCTCTAGTGCAAACCTCCCATGAACTTTGATATTTTCCTCTCTTCCGGAGTCACCTCATCCGGTACAAAACTTGCTAACCGAGTGAACTCCTCTTCATATTCCACAACTGACTGCTCCCCTTGCACCACATCTTGAAGTTTTCTTCTCATCTCCCTTTGAACTGCGGGAGGGAAATACTTCTGATCAAACAAAACCGAAAAATCATTGATGGTCATAGTATCTCTCTGCTCCAGCATAGTCATCGACTCCCACCAATGTAAAGAAACCCCAACGAGTTTGAAAGTAGCAAGGACTTGCTTCCTTTCCTCACTACACTCCACCATTCATAGATGGCGCTGCATATCCTTCTTCCACTGATTTGCTCTAATAACATCAGAGCCTCCTTCAAATTCCTGGGGATGGCCCTTTAAAAAGGACTCTCTAACTCTCTTCCATGGAGAAGGTACAGTTGGAGCTTATACATCCTGAGCCCGTGCTTTCTAGGCTTATGGTGATTGCTGAACCACGGCGGTCATAGTAGCATTGACCGCTTGGGCCACAATATTTGCTACATCAGCAGCATTTATGGTTCCTTACTGTGGCAGCGGTGGAGGACCAACATCCTCATCTACAACTCTATTTCTTCTAGCTGGGTGACCTCTCTTAGGCGGCATCTGAGATAAAGAAAAAATAGAATTAGAATACTATATAGAACAATCTATTTTGCAGAAGATCGCAAACATAGGCAACAAAATTGTCCTAACATTAAGCTCTATTTCAAAGAACGCTATGGTAGAACGTGACAAGTCCGCAAAGATCCTAAAGACTCTAGAACCTGATGCTATGATACCATATGTGACAACCCGCTCACCGAAATAAGGGGTGGCCAGCCAGATACTCAAATAAAAATAGGAATCATAGATGGATTATCCTCAGCATCACAACAATATACCGAGTATACGGAATAACCACCCTTAAATATTGGAAAACAAATTGTCAAAATATGATTTATAATTTTAAAAGGAAACATTTGAACTAAATAATTTACAACAAGGTGGATACCCAAAATATTCAACAAGTATAATATCCGCATCAAGTATACAATAAAGGGACCGAATATGCGTTCGGTCAATAGTCTCATACAATAATATTCAACAATTTCATTTAGTTACATAATACATTTCATTAGACAATTACAAAAGCTTAGGCCACACGTCCGAGTAAATGACCCGATCATAACTAGAGTACAAAAATGAAAGAGTCTAAAACAAAATGTCCCGCAACATCCGCAAAGTGTTGCAGCTCCATGACACGGGAAAGGAAAGTCAGTACTGGCGTCCTTGCGGCGGAGCACCTGAGCGAATATAAGATTCATGCACAATAAGAAATGTGAACGGGTCAGGGCCGGTTTTATATGATCACCAGATGAATAAAGAGCATGGCAGTTATGAACAGCTAATCATGATGCACAACGCTAACAATCTACCTACTCAAATATCAAAGCATGAACTAACGCAATTAAATGATTGTAAGTTTAATCTAGTTATGCAAGAGGATATGAATGAATAACATTAATTAAAATCTCCATCCTTTACACTGTTGCATTTCATCGTTCCATTTCTCATTAGGAAACATAATCACAGTTATTTTCTCTTTATGGTAATTATCATAAATCAAATCCCACTTGAATAAGAATAGTTATATTCATATACATATAACGATTATAAGACCACCCGTCTGGGTTTCCCCACTGTGCGCGTCCCTAAATGACTATCATCTTCCAGGGCCTATCAACCAAGACAACCTGGGCACCTAACGCAACGTCGGGAAGTGGCCATATGCGTGCGAGTGAGTCATAACCACACCCAAAATTACCTCACTAGCGCGGAATAAACATATAACAACCAATCATATGGCCGAGGACTGTAGTCTCCCTACATTCACTAGACAGGGGACATCACCTCATGTGCGAGCTTCCCTTATGATATCATTTAGAGAGGTGTGTTTAAGCAAATTATTATTTACCATAATCATTTCGAATTTTCATTTCCATTAGCCATGAGCATGTTTCATTTTATCCGAAACCATAATCATTTAACATCACCATTTCGTCCCTCGTATTAAGTTCCGAAATTGGTCTCAAGGAATTCACTACATTTCTACAAATCACAAGTTCTTGTATGCCTCAATTGAGCCCCTAAAGTCCCCCAATATATAGCTTTACAACTCCTAAACTCAAGCTAACTTATTAAGGAAAATAACCCTTTAACATCTATTTGTAAACCCCCTAAATAACCCCATCTAAACCATTTCTAATCTAGGGTGGTGACCATACCATTCTAAGACTCTAGGACACTAAGTTTACTTCATACAAGAAGGTTCCTAAGTCCTAAGACTAAAATAAAAGGATGAAAATTGAGTTAGAAAAATAACTCAAAACAGCCTGATTTCTAATCGATTTGCCCCAAGTAGCGAATCGATTCGGATGAAGAATCCACGTTTCTTCCTTGGATGAATCGATTTGGCCTTAACCCGAATCGATTCGGGTTTGCAGACCTATAGCCTTACCCCTAAGCGAATTGATTCTCCCTTGGGCCAAATCTATTCGCCCCTGCAATTTTGCCAAGAAAGTGGCTGCGGGTTATGAACCCTAATTTTCCCCAAAACTCAAATCTCCTCCATTTTTACACACATCCAACAACATTAATCTACCCCAAAAACCATTCTACATGATTATAAACTACCATAATCCACAATATCATCAATATAAACCATAATTAGGGATCAAACACCATAAAATTCATATTTGTTCCATAAATTCTAATACACAACAATCAATACAATTTATTCATCTTAAATCACATATTAGCAAGTAGAAAACTTGCCTTGAAGTAGAAATCTCAGATTTTTGGAGGATGGAAGCAAGATCAATTCTCAAATCTCCAATCTCTCTCTTTTCTCCTCTTTTTCCACAATTTTCTTCCTCTCTCTTTCTCTCTAGGTTAGTAAATACACTTAAGAGAATAAAATGGAATGTACGACTAAATCGTGGCGTTAGTCTAAATTCCTAACTTAAATGGTTAATACCACATTAAAATGACTCACACTACACATTTAAGTTAAAACTAGTCAAAAGTGCCCAAAACATAAAATTACAATATGGCACTTATTTTGACTATCTCGCACATTTTCGAACTAACAACGCCCTCTAAATTATCATTTGAAAATTTTTATAACTCATTTCGAGTTTCGGTTTCATTTATACCGTAAACGTCATTTAAAGCATGCGACACTACAAAACGCACATGATGATATTTACATGCACATACAGTAAATATGCAACAGTCTAGTAAATATGCTCAATTAATTCATTTAGTTCATATTTACTCCATCATCCGTATTTATATAATTACTTCATGCAGTAAATTAATATAAAATAAGTTTCTCAAAAACGATGGTTGTTACATTTAGCTTCGGTCGGGTAAAAGTAAAGAAGTGGAATGATGTGGAAATGTGTAAAATGTTAAACACATTACTAAGGAATCAAATTCACTTGATAAATAAGCAAGAAGGGCTCGAATCCATTGGGTGAAAAGTCCTAAATTACTGGCCAGAGCATAAAGTGTGCATAGCCGTCATTATGGATTACATGTAAGTATACTGCATGGGAATATTACGGGAGCAAATAAAGTAAATACAAAACATGTCAAGAAATGGGAGTTGTGGTAAAGATGTGTTAATACAACCTAACTTCAATGAATGTAATAAATATTCCGGTAAAGGTGAAATGGACAAGTAAATGCGTAAATCTATTAACGGTCGTAAGATAAGGTAAAAAGGGTAAAGTAAGTGGGTAAATGGGTGATTAGGCAACCTAGTTATTAAACCCATGATTTGCATAAGTGTGTATTGAAAAGGTTTTTAAATGACAATAAGGATTTTCTAACATGGTGAATGTGTGTGTTGAAATGGTATTTTTCAATGGTCATACTAAAGTATATTTAAATGAATAGAAAAAAGCTGATTCTGGTAAAGGAATGGGTTGGGTAAATCAAGTCTAGTGGCTTTAAGTGTTGAATCGGGTATGTTAAATAAAGTGAGAAATGATAAGTATGAATAAAGGAAGTCTTTACAAGATTAAGGTAAATTAATATGGATGAGTAAAGTTTTCAGGAGAGAAACGGTTAATGCATTTGAATATGTATTTTTCAAAGGTATATATATATATATATGTAGATGCGTATATATTTTTTCATGCATATGGTTATATCATGTGAGTATTTTTTTACCGTTTGCTTCTATATTGGTTTGTATATTCCCACTGGGCATCGGCTCGTACCCTCACGTTGTTACGGCAGGTTGGGTACGGGTTTGTATTTTGATACCATCTGTGACACCCCGCCTAATTAATCCCGGGTGATCAGTCCTAAATCAAGTTAGAACAGGTTTCTCAGTTGGTTCATTCTTAGCATCACGGTCGTCTATTTAATTACTAACCACCTAAGTGAGAAAAGTAGACTGGTGTCAATTTTTATCTTTCAATTAAGTAAATAAAACTCACGCGGAATATAAAATAATACACAATCACAGTTAAATGAAATAACCATCCACAAATAAAATACCTAACCGAATAAACCATCGGTCCAAATATCCAATACAAGTAAAGACAAGAAGACAATCTCAACAAGTCTAATACTTAATAAATGAACTGTGAGCGACATGCTTAAATAACTACTACAGAGTCTCTACACGAATGAAACAAGGAGGCGTCTATCAAAAACCCTGCAACATCCACATGTGCTGCAGCAACGGATACCTGGAATAGAGTCAAGCTTGGCGTCCCTGTGGCTGGACACCTAAAAGGTTTGAATTTTTTTTATAGCAAGGGTTAGTACCCAAAACATTTGAAAACATTTAACAAATGATTAACTTGCAGTAATAAATAAATATGCATGCTCTTCATATTTCAGTTAGTGCCACCCTCTCTTGGGGACTTCCTTACCCCTCCTCTAATGTACACTACTAACGCTTCCATTTAACTTACATAGGTCCTACGCTCCTGACCCAATACTTATGTCAACTCTTTCAATTAACCAACTCAAACCGAGTATGCCTTAATTATGAATTTTAAGTTATTATAAAAGTCAACTTAATTAAATCATTACCCTTTTTAATTTCATATAACATCCACACCTGTTATGCACATAATACATTTCACACTATGTATTAATTATCCCATATATAATTATTTACCTAATTATATATTTAATCATATTGCAGTATTCACAACCATACTTGAAACAACATTTAATACTAATATCCCACCGAGTAAAAATACTCCAAAATATAATTTCTCTAAAGTGCTATCCCACTAGGTGTATTCACATAACCTAGTTACCCAAGTCAGATTCGCTCACTAACTTCGTTTAGCATACGATTGGAGGCGGTCATATTCCTTCCCTGAAAGTGAGATGCCCCTCACCCCATAAAACGGACGCTATGACCTGGGAATATACTCTCCCTACTCCTCAAGCTAGGGGATTCATCCACTACGCGCAACCTCCCCCTATAGCACTAGAGTATATACTAATAATATTCAATCTCTAATATTAATGCACATACTATATATATACCATCACACACCGTATGTATATATATATATATATATATATATATATATATATATATAAATATAAAATGTCCCGGCTACACCATTTACTAAATCCGTAACACAAGCCTATTTAATTCATTAAGAGTTTATGGTCCAACCCTAATATTTAATTAATTTGCACATTAATTATTTTAGTCACCTTTGGTTTCTCCCCCACCATAAATTTGAACTTACTCTCGTAGCCCGAAATAACCTCACCTGAGTCTAAATTCCCGACTCCCGAATTTATAATCCTGGCGTGTCACCCAAAAATTCCCTCAAAGTCTAATTAACTTTACTCACAATTAATCAGATTTAAACCCATGTATTAATCTCTCAATAATTAATTACATAAAGATTTTTATATAATTTTCCTCTTATATACATAACTGGGCGAATCTGCCAGATTCTGTCGACCTTCGATCGATCGACCCTAGACCTTCGATCGATCGATCGAGCAGGTCTTCGTCTTCTTCGCGAAGACAAAATCAGCCATGGATGAAATTTCTCAAACCCTAGTTTCTTCTACCAGAAACCTCAAGCCCTCTTAACCTTAATACATGTTAGAAAACTTATTAGGGATCTCCAAAATGTCCACCAACATTATTAATTCGTCCATTAACTACAATTTCTAAATTTGGGGAAAAGTTCATCTTTAGCCCTTAACTCATTTACAACCCAAGTTCCATCATCAAATCCGTTTTTAATTGTCCAAATATCATCCTACCAGATATGCATCAACTTATAACTATCAGGTTTTATATAAATCCTCAATCAAATTCGTAGATCAGATTATTGTCTTTCAAAATCCCATGTTTATTCCACGAACACCCAAATTTTTTTTTAATCAATCACATCACATAAATATGAATTGAAAAATAGATTCAATACTATTGCAAGTTATCCACTTGCCTTAGGTTTCGTAGTGTCTGATTTGGAGATGAATTCCAAGGTTGAAGATGACCCATGTTGGCTCTCTAGTGATCCCAAACTGCCTTTAACTGCTAATAGGGTTCCTTAACACACTTAGCCTTTTTCTAAACTCTATCAGCCGTTTCCTTATTTCTTCTAATTTAACAATTTACCTAAATCCCGTTTTTTGCCTAATGGGCCAAGCCCAAGTAACCCAAATGCCCCCGTGTGGGCCCGGCTATGTCTAAAAACGCCCCGTGACCCGTTTACTACCCCCGGGTACACTTTTCCGACTATCTCGGCCCATCCGGACTCAACCGTACACTCAGAATTGGCATCCGAATTAATTTATAAAAATACTTATCCCCCCACCCCTTTAGTCTATACCGAGTCTCGGTTGAGATAAGTGCATACCCTGTCATTAATACTCGAAATGACGTAAATAAATTATTACTATTCGCTTAGTAATTAAATTCCCCTAAATATTAACCATTTACTGCCCGATTGATATTTAAATATATTTTGCCATAATTAATTCATTTAAAATTACAACACACTACTAATTTAGAATTCCCGAATTAATTAAATTTTAAATGCACCAAAAATACAGGGTGTTACATACTCCCCCCCTTACAAAGGAATTTCGTCCCCGAAATTAGGTCGTACCTATGGTGAATAGCTCTGGATATTGGTCCCACATATCCTCCTCCTGCTCCCAGGTAGACTCGTCAACATTGTGATGACCCCACTGTACTCTAACTAGTGGAACAACCTTGGATCGTAATTTCCGCTCAGTACGATCCATAATAGCCACCGGTCTCTCCTCATACGATATATCTGGCTGCAAATCGATCTCCTCGAGTGGAATGTGCCAAAAGGCTCTCTCGCTCCTGCGATATTTCTTCAGCGATGCCACATGGAACACGTCGTGTATCCGCTGAAGGTGCTCCCGCAATCCCAGCCTGTAGGCTACATGCCCCACCCTCTCGATAATAGGGAAAGGTCCCACGTACCTCGGTGATTGCTTGCCCTTCTTGCCGAACCTCGTCACCCCTTTCATAGGGGACACCCGGACCAATACCTGATCCCTAACCTTTAACTCCGCATGTCTCCGTGAAGCATCAGCATAACTTTTCTGCCTATCCTGAGCTATCCGAGTCCTCCCTCGGATCAGTTCTACCTTAGGAGATGTCTCCTGAACAATCTCCGGACCCAATATTTTGTTATCCCCCACCTCTAACCAACAAGAGGGTGAACGACAAGGTCTCCCGTATAGCGCCTCGAATGGTGCCATGCCGATATGTGAATTGGTAAGAGTTGTTTTACGCAAACTCTACCAGAGGAATATATTTCTCCCAACCTCCCCCAAAGTCTAATATGCACATTCTGAGCATATCTTCCAACATCTGATTGACTCTCTCAGTCTGTCCGTCAGTCTGTGGGTGATAGGCTGTAGTCAAACGTAACTCCGTGCCCATAGCCTCCTGAAAACTGTGCCAAAAGTGGGCCACAAAGATCTTGTCCCTATCCGATACAATATTTATCGGTACCCCGTGCAACTTGATAATCTCTTCTATGAATAGCCGCGCATAACGCATCGTCTCAAAGTCTGTGCGAACCGACAGGAAGTGGGACACTTTGGTCAACCGATCCACAATGACCCATATGGAATCGTGACCCTTCTGCGATGTCGGTAACCCTGTAATGAAGTCCATGGAGATGCTCTCCCACTTCCACATGGGAATTTCAAGTGGATGTAGCATTCCTGATGGTCTTTGATGGTCAACTTTAACGAGCTGACACATGGCACATTTCGAAACAAACTCTGCTATGTCCCGTTTCATTCCTGCCCACCAATACTGTCTCCTCATATCCTGATACATCTTATCCCCATCGGGATGTATTACGAATCTCGACCCATGAGACTCCGTCATAACAGCGTGCCTCAACTCCCCATCCTCTGGCACAATCAACCTCCCATTAAGGTGTAAGCCTCCCTCCGAGGTGATTGAGTAACCCTCTGCTCCCTCAGCTAGAAACTGGCTCACCCTATCCCGGCAGGTCTGATCCTCTGCCTGAGCCCTCATAACCCGCATAATAATCTCAGGTGTGATGGACAATGCTGACATACAAGCCCTGTCTACATCATCCTCGTACTTAAGTTCTCTCCACTTCGCTTTCCAGACTTCTGATATTTCCCCAGTCGGTCTCCGACTTAATGCAGCTTCTACCACATTAGCCTTACCAGGATGATAATGAATCTCAAACTAGTAGTCCTTCACGAATTCTATCCATCGCCTCTGCCTTATATTCATATCCTTCTGAGTGAAGAGATACTGAAGTGATTTGTGATCCGTGAATAATGTGAACTGCTCCCCCAGAAGATGATGTCTCCATATCCTCAAAGCAAAAATGACCGCTGCTAACTCCAGGTCGTGAGTGGGGGAATTCTTCTCACGGGGCTTTAGCTTCCCGGACGCATAAGCTATAACCCTTTCCTCCTGCCGAAGCACACCCCCAAGTCCCTGTAAGGATGCGTCATTGTAAACTCGATACTCTAATCCTCCTTTCGTCAATGCAAGCACGGGTGCAGATATCAACTTGTCCTTTAACTCATCGAAAGCTAATTGACAATGATCACTCCAGGTGAAAGGTACCCCTTTCCCGGTCAGATTCGTCAAAGGGCCTGCAATATTTGAAAATCCTTTGATGAACCGTCTGTAATAACCAGCCAATCCCAGAAAACTGCACACTTCAGTCGGTGACGTGGGCTGTCCCTACTCCCTCACCGCCGATACTTTACTCGAATCCACCGTAATACCCCAGTCTGACCCCACGTGGCCAAGAAACTGAACCTCTCGTAGCCAAAATCCACACTTATCGAATTTGGCATAGAGCCGGTGATCCCGCAATGTCTGTAACACTACACACAGGTGCTCGGCGTGCTCCTCCTCGGTGCGTGAGTAGATCAGAATGCCATCAATGATCACGATGAGAAACTGATCCAGAAACTCCCTAAAAACCCTGTTCATGAGGTCCATGAACACTGCTGGTGTATTGGTTAGCCCGAATGGTATCACCCTGAACTCATAAGATCCATACTGTGATAGGAAAGTGCTCTTAGGAACATCCTCCTCTCGGATACGTAGTTGATGATACCCCGACCTCAAGTCGACCTTAGAGAAGTAAGACGCCCCTCTCAACTGGTCAAATAGATCATCAATCCTAGGCAACGGATATTTATTCCGTATCGTGGCCTTATTCAGCTCTCTATAGTCCACGCATAACCATAGTGAGCCGTCTCGCTTCTTCACAAATAACACCGGTGCACCCCACGGCGATGTACTCCGTCGAATGAAGCCTTGACCCAGAAGCTGTTGAATCTTCTCTCTCAACTCACGCATCTCTGAAGGGGCCATACGGTATGGGGCCCGAGCAATTGGCCTCATCCCCGGTGCTAAATCGATTACAAATTCAATTTACCTGCTAGGTGGCAACCCTGGTATCTCCTGAAACACATCCTCAAAGTTTCTCACCACTGGGATTGAGTCCAACGGAATAGCCACCTCCTGTGAGGTTTCCTCCTCAATGTAATACAAGTGTGTACGTGACCCTTCCTCAGGTAGTGGCATTGCTATCAGAAACATCTCCTGCCCTGGAATAGAGAACACGATGGTCCTCTCGTAGCAATCCACCATCTCCCGATAACCTACCAACCAATCCATACCCAAGATGACATCATATCCCTCCATATCTAACACCAAGAGGTCCGCTGCTAAACTAAGTGTCCCAATACAAATGTCCACACCCCAAAAAATCGAGTGGATCGTAGCCTCGCTGCCTACTGGCGACTCTACACACATATGAAGACTACCCGCGGTCTCTAGTAGTCCGGCCCGTTTAGCAAAATTTAATTTAATGAATGAATGTGATGCTCCAGTATAAAAAAGAATACTACCCTCATAACCATGAATGAGAAACATACCCTCAACTCCCGGCGGTGCTTGCTGCGCTGGGGGATTGGGAACATCCCAGACGTAATAAACACCCCCGTAGTGCATCTGCCCCTGCTGTGGTGGGGCGGGTGGGGCTGGCGGTATTTGCCCCCGTTGCCCCTGTTGGGCCTCCTGCTGTTGACCTCTGCCCCTCTGTGGGCACTCCCTCTTGAAATGTCCTGGCTGGCCACAGACAAAACAACGTCTCTGACCATCCCCCTGTCGTTGGCCCTGTTGGCCCTGGCGTGGATGGCCTTGGCCCTGTTGGCCTCCCCCATTGTTCCCTTGGCCCTGCCGGCCCTGCAGAACCTGCTGCTGCTAATTTGGGCCCAGCTGCCCCTGCTTGAACCCCTGTCCTCCCGGTCGGAACCCACCAGGCTTAAACTTCTTAGCCTGATTCCCTTACTGATGGCCCGTCAGCTGCTAAGTACCACTTGTGTCACCACTAGTAACTGCCTTGCCCTGATGGCTCGGCTCCCTTGTTCTCTTGCTCCCCTTCGTATGGAAGTGATGATCCTGGCAGTGTATAAGTGCGGCATTAACGACATCTGTATACATCACTAACGCCGGATTCCCAATCAAATGTTGCCTGATTCGCCAGGCTAAACCGTCCATAAACGTCGATTTCTTCTTCTCCTCATCGCTCACCTCATTTGGCACAAAGTTTGCCAGACGAGTGAAATCTTCCTCATAGTCTGCCACTGATCGGTCACCCTGTACTAAATCACTAAATTTCTTTCTCATCTCAGCCTCTACTGCTGGTGGAAAATATTTGCGGTCGAACCGCACCCAGAACTCTTCTATCCGCATCAAGTCTCGCTCCTCGGCGTTAGTAACTGACTCCCACCACTGTAAAGCTGCCCCCGACTGACGAAAGGTAGCAAGCATCCGTTTCTGTACCGCGATAGACTCCAGCATGCACAGATGGAAGTGAATGTTCTTCTTCCAGTCACAAGCCTCTACTACATCTGTGCTACCCTGAAACTCAGGTGGGTGACCCTTCTGAAAGGTCTCCCTAACTCTCATCCAAGATGGTGGCCCCACTGGAGCCTGGACTGCTAGTGCCACTGGAGGCGGTGCCTGGGGCTGTGGAAAGTGGGCTGCCATAGCTCGCATTACTGTCTCGACCGCATGGGCCACAATCACTGCCACCTGAGTAGTGGAAATCAACTCGGGTGGGGGTGGGGGTGGCAGTACCTGTGGCTCCTGATGAGCCTCCCTGACCTCATCCCTAGCCTCATCCCTCTTCGCTCTCAGTCTCCTCGGTGGCATTTGAAATAGATTGAATTGTATGAGTACACAATTTACACAAAAATATTCACAGCAGAAATACGATATCTCACAAGCGGAAAATGAATCAACAGTCCTAATAATACGGCTCTATAACAACCGAGTGCTACCCTGAAACATAGAAAGCCGCACAGATCATAAGGACACTAGAACATGATGCTATGATACCATCTGTGACACCCCGCCTAATTAATCCCGGGTGATCAGTCCTAAATCAAGTTAGAACAGGTTTCTCAGTTGGTTCATTCTTAGCATCATTGTCATCTTTTTAATTACTAACCACCTAAGTGAGAAAAGTAGACTGGTGTCAATTTTTATCTTTCAATTAAGTAAATAAAACTCATGCAAAACATAAAATAATACACAATCATAGTTAACTGAAATAACCATTCACAAATAAAATACCTAACCGAATAAACCATCGGTCCAAATATCCAATACAAGTAAAGACAAGAAGACAATCTCAACAAGTCTAATACTTAATAAATGAACTGTGAGCGACATGCTCCAATAACTACTAGAGAGTCTCTACACGAATGAAAGAAGGAGGCGTCTATCAAAAATCCTGCAACATCCACATGTGCTGCAGCCACGGATACCTAGAATAGAGTCAAGCCTGGCGTCCCTGTGACTGGACACCTAAAAGGTTTTGATTTTTTTTATAGCAAGGGTTAGTACCCAAAACATTTGAAAATATTTAACAAATGATTAACTTGCAGAATATAAATAAATATGCATGCTCTTCATATTTTAGTTAGTGTCGCCCTCTCTTGAGGACTTCCTTACCCCTCCTCTAATGTGCACTACTAACGCTTCCATTTAACTTACCTAGGTCCTACGCTACCGACCCAATACTTATGTCAACTCTTTCAATTAACCTACTCTAACCGAGTATGCCTTAATTATGACTTTTAAGTTTTATAAACGTCAACTTAATTAAATCATTACCCGTTTTAATTTCATATAACATCCACACCTGTTATGCACATAATACATTTCACACTATGTATTAATTATCCCATATATAATTATTTACCTAATTATATATTTAATCATATTACAGTATTCACAACCATACTTGAAACAACATTTAATACTAATATCCCACCGAGTAAAAATACCCTAAAATATAATTTCTCTAAAGTGCTATCCCACTAGGTGTATTCACATAACCTAGTTACCCAAGTCAGATTCGCTCACTAACTTGGTTTAGCATACGATTGGAGGCGATCATATTCCTTCCCTCAAAGTGAGATGCCCCTCACCCCATAAAACGGATGCTATGACCTGGGAATATACCCGCCCTACTCCTCAAGCTAAGGGATTCATGTAACACCCCGTATTTTTGTGCATTTAATATTTAATTAATTCGGGATTTTTAAATTACTGGTGTGTTGTAATTTTAATTGAATTAATTATGACAATATATATATTTAAATATTAATCGGGGAGCGAATTGTTAATGTTTAAGGAAAATTTATTTACTAAGTGAATAGTAATAATTTAATTACGTCATTTCGAGTATTAATGATGGGGTATGCACTTATTCCAGCCGGGAGTCGGTATAGACTAAATTGGGTGTGAGATAAGGATTTTTATAAATTAATTCGGATGCCAATTCTGAGTGCGCGGTTGAGTCCGGATGGGTCGAGATAGTCAGAAAAGAGTACCCGGGGGTAGCAATTGGGTCTCGGGATATTTTTGGGCATAGCCGGGCCCACACGGGGTGAGTTGGGCCACTTTAATTAAGCCCATTAGGTGAAAAACGGGATTTGTGTTTTAAACCTAAACCTAAGAAAAGGAAAATGAGCATCCAACATTATTCTAACCTAGGGTTTGAGAGGGAGATTGGGGGAAAACAATCAAAAGGCAAATTGGAGGTTATTGGAGCCAAATTGAGGGACGACAACAACGTATCAGACACTACAAACACTTTGAGGCAAGTGGTTAACTGTTTTGATTCGTATAAGCATGATAATCAATTCATATCATAGTGATGTGTGTATGAAAATCCGTTTTTGGGTGTAAATGGGTACAAATTGGGGTTTTATTTTTGAAACACTTGAATGAGATTCAAAGTAAGATTTAGATGGGTGATTGATATCTGAGTATGTATATATGATTTGAAAAAAAAATTCAGAACATAAAAGAGTGGAAATTGAATCCGGAATTCGGGATTTAAAACAGATAACTAAGTTTTATGGTGTAAGACCCATTTCGAAAATTATGAGATAATTAGAGAAGTTGATTGTCTTAATGGTCTCTATGATTGGATAGGATGTGGATTAACCATGTGTAGATGATGGGATGATGTAATTAGAGGTTTAAATTCTGGTTTAGAAACCTTGAGGTTCGTTAATGGTGGAAAACAAGGGGGAGGCAGACCTGTAACGAAGGGGTCGATCGATCGATCGGGGGCATCGATCGATCGATGGTGGGAAGTTTTGCCCAGTTCGGCCTGGGTGAGTTATAAGGGGAAATTAATTTATAAATTAAGTTTCCATATATTTATTAGTGATAAATAATTATGAAACAAATATTTCTAGTAATTATGGGAGAGAGTAATTGGGACTAGGATGAATTTAGGTGAGGCATCTAATGGATGAAATTGAGAGACTTTATTCCAAAATAGTGAGGTACGGATCAAGTGAGTAAATCCGGGTATATTGGTCATGCGACCCCAAGGTAGTGAATTAAGTTTGGAGATAAACTAATAAATTGTGAGTCGGGATATAGACTCGAAAAATATTTAATTATGGACCAAGTGAGTGAGTCCGGGTATGTGGGTAATTATAGGTAAATATAATTGGGAAATGGTGGAAATAAATGTGTGACACATTGTGGGCGAAAAATGTGGAAGATAAATTTTGAGATGTAAAAATGGACCAAGTGAGTGAGTCCGGGTATGTTGGTGATGTGACACCAAAGTATTAAATTAATTATTGAGAAAGAGTAATTAATTTGGAGTCGGAACATAGACACGGGAAATATCAAGTTACGGGCCAAGTAAGTGAGTCCGGGGACAATGGTTGAGTGACACCAAGTTATTATATTAATAAGAGTGATAATTAATTTAAAAAGAGTCGGATTGTAGACTCGGGTAGGATTAAATTAATAAAGGTGTTAATTAATTTAATTAAAGTCGGTTTGTAGACTCGGGTATGATTAAATTAATGGGTGGGATAATTAGTTTAATCAGGATCGGAGTGTAGACTAGTGAAGGGTACTTATTAATTAATGTGATAATTAATTATATTAGAGTCGGACCACAGACTCGGGATTTGGGTTGATTAATTAATTTAATTAGAGTCGGGCGATAGACTCGGGGAGGTATTAAATTATAATGTGTGTTAATTAATTTAAGGAGAGTCGGACCATAGACTCAGGGAAAGTATTATATTAATTAAGGTGTGAATTAATTATATTAGAGTCGGACCATAGACTCGGGAAGAGGATAAGTTATTAAGAGAGAAAATTAACTACATTTGAGTCGGGCCACAGACTCGGGAAATTACAGGCAGTGTACGGGATTTTGAGTACACGGTAAAGCCGGTGTTTATATTATATATATATACGGTATCGTGATAGTATATATATATATATATATATATATATATATATATATATATATATATATATATATATACGTGTATTGTTGTGCGTGATACTAAATATCAGTGATTAGATATTTATTAAATTTATATACTCTAATGCTATCAAGGGAGGTTGCGCGATGTGGGTGAATCCCCTAGCTTGAGGAGTAGGGCGAGTATATCCCCAGGTCATAGCGTCCGGTATATATGGGTGAGGGATTTATCTCACTTTCAGGGAAGGAATATGACCGCCTCCACTTCGTTTATGTTTTGGTCCAAGTTGGTGAGAGATTCCAACTTGGGGAAAACTAGGTTTTGTGAGCACACCTAGGGAGATAGCATTTTAGAGGGAATCATCCGGTGAGGGTAAACTCGGAAGGATGGATATACGTATGATATATGTGTGGTTGTTAGTAAAGGTACGTATAATATGGTAGTAAATATTATATGTAGATGATAATACAGTGTGTGATGTATTTACTTTATATAACTCGGGTTATAGTTATATGCAGTTAATTAATGGGAAATTAATTAAGTTAATTATTTGTGGAAATAATACCGTGGGTGATGTATTTACTTTATATAAGTTGTGATACGATTATATGTTACTATTTACGGGGAATTAATTAAGTTGGTTGTGATATAACTTATAATTCAAAGAATCATTATACTCGAGTTAGAATAGTATGGCAAGGGAAGGTTATTCGAGGACTAGTTGGACGGGGTAGTACAACTAGGTGGGGTTAAGATAACCGGTAGGTGTGCACAATAGTGGAGGGGTGAGAATGTCCACAAGGGAGTGCGACACTAACTTAAATATGAAGCGCATTCATGCATTTTAAATTACTGCAGTTAATTCACTTGCTAAATATTTTCAAAATATTTTGGGTTCTAACCCTTGCTATAAAACTATTTTCAAAACCTTTTAGGTGTCCAGCCACAGGGACGCCAGGATTGATATTCTATTCCAGGGACACGGAGCTGCGGCATATGTGGATGCTAGCAGGAGTTTGGATTAGACGCATCATTCATTCATTCCTAGAGTAGGAAATCTTGTATCAGTTTCAGTTTTATTTAGGGCTTGTCGCCCAGACTTCTCGGTACAGTTTTCAGGTGTTGAATATTTGTATATGGATTATTTCTTTGGTGGCCGGTGATTTATTCGGTATGTTGTGTAATTATGATTCAGTTTATTTTCATTCAGTGATGTGAATGGTTTATATTTTAATTCCGCACGTACAGTTTTGGTTTAATTAAAAAGTTAAAATTGGCACCAGTTTTTGGAATACTAGGTGGTTAGTAAGTTTTAAAAAGTTTTCGACAGTGATGCTAAGGATGATCCAACTGGGATTCCTGTTTTAATTTGGTATAGGACTGATCACCCGGTATTTTATTAGGCGGGGTGTCACAGATGGTATCAGAGCATCAGGTTCTAGTGTCCTTAGGATCTGTGCGGTTTTTCACGTTTCAGCTTAGCAATCTTTGATATAGAGCCCTATCATAGGATTGTTGTATTCTCATATGTATGCGCATATACGTTCCTCTGCGAAATTTATATTTGAGAGTGAACTTATACAATTCGATTCTCAGTCCAGATGACGCCCAGGAGGGAGAGAACAGTTAGGGCAACAGGGGGAGAGGAGACGGGGGAGGCTCGTTAGGAGCAAGAGCTACCACAGCAACAGCCATAGATGATTGGGGCAGCATAGGTCACTGAAATAGTGGCACAGGCAGTTGGAGCAACGGTGGTCACAACGGCAAGGTACTTGACACGGGATCAGCCACAAGTGTTAGTGGCGTCGGACGCTCAGACTCATGCGGAGTCGTCTGGGTGGAAGCAAGAAAGAGAGGATATTTTAGTGGGAACCCATCAGAATTGTGAGGGGTTCAGATGTAGTTCTAGCGTGTCAAGGAAGATAGATATCCAGCGTTACCTACGCATAGGAGATTGCGATGAGGTACGGAAGCAAATGCTAACCACTTTTAGTTTAGTGGGAGAAGCACTACAGTGGTGGGAGTCGATCACCACAGTTGAGGAAAGGGACACACTAGCTACTGCAGAGTTTTGGGTGCGGTTCGACCGCAAGTATTTTTCCTTCAGCAGTTGAGACCGAAATGAGGAGAAAAGTTTTTGAGGTGACTCAAAGGGAGACCGTTTAGTGGCCGATTACGAGGAAGATTTCACTCGTTGGCAAATTTTTACCGGATGATGGTAAGCTAGGAAAGGAGAAAGAAAGCAAAGTTTATGGATGGGTTAGTCTGGAGAATCAGACAACATTTAATTGATAATTCCGCATTAGTATATTATACTGATGTCGTTAACGCAACACTCCGGCACTGTCGGGAATATCGCTTCCACGCGAAAGGAAGTGGGAAGGGAGTGGGGATTAACTAGTCGGATGAGGCATAAGGGAATAATACCAGTGGGGTATCCCAGCAGCAGACTGGGGGGAGATCAGGGGAAGGATTTCCGGCAGGGAAAATCATGCCAAACGATCTAGAACGGGAGGCTATCGGCGGGATGGCCAGAAATTCCAACAAGGTTGGCATGGAAGGGATTAGTGGCAGGGTGAACATATTAGAAAGTGTTTCGTTTGTGGGAAAAGCGAGACACATGAAGAGATATTGCCTTAAGCGAGGCAGGGGTTAACTACAGGATGAGGTCCTGGATGTACAGCCACTAAAGCAAATCACGGGTGCATTCGGGCAGGGAGAAGCTGCTCCGGAAATCGAGAACCAGCCGTTGCAGCTGGAGTATAGAAGTAATTATTTTACCCTAGGGGCATGGGGTATATTGTTGAGTGACAAAGAGGATGTCACAGTATAAGACTTATTTTTACTAGAATTCGCAAGTGAGTCGAACTTAGTGGGTTCGTTGGCGGTAGCAGCCATAGCATGTGGGTAAACTTTTCCGTAGGGTTGCGGAGTTCCTTAGTGTCCTTCAGGAGAGAGTGGAGGCGTACACTCAGTGATTGGTTGAATTAGGCGAGGAATTACTACTTTCAAGAATTATGGGAGTAGGGTTGATAATACTTTTTAAACAACGGCTGGATAGCGATGGAATTTAACTATTGTGGATAGTGGAGTTAAATTCTGGTGTTCACGACACCAGGGTATGGTTGGTACTAGGTATCACCAGAGAGGGCGTATATCCTATATATATGTGGATGTATATATGTTGTATTACGTGGTGTTATAGCACATAGTGGGGTTTTGTGTTCTCACATTTTATCCCGGTAAATGGGGATGTGTGCTGAAGTGAATCAGGGTGGTTAAATTTATTTTCGAGCAAAGAGAGATAGCTCGGGGTTTATTTTGTGCAAGGACTAGTGGTAGTAAGGGCGCGATATTTCAGGTTGTCTTCGGTAGCATAAGGGTAAGCGTATATACTTTTACGTTGAGAGACAAGTATTTATGGGGAGATGGTTGGACGTAGCATGGGTGGAGTACCCGGGCAGTAACTATGTAGGTATATATATATAGGTAATATGATTACGGGTTCAAAGTTATATTATGGGTTACAACTAGCACAGTCGGGTAACTTTCGAGCGGTACAGCGCGGGGATAGGGTGTATGGGCACCCGGGTTAATTAAGGCAAAAAATTTTGTGCGGTTAAGCACGGGTATAGGGTGTATGGGCGCCCTGGTAAAGTTAAATGCATACTTGTGTAACGTATGGTTACAATCGGATGGGATAGATAGCGGGCTTGGAGGCACTTGACTAGTGACTAATATGTAAATACTGGAACACTAGGTTTATCTTAATTTTGAGGATGAAATTCCTTTGTAAGGGGGGAAGTATGTAACACCCCGTATTTTTGTGCATTTAATATTTAATTAATTCGGGATTTTTAAATTACTGGTGTGTTGTAATTTTAATTGAATTAATTATGACAATATATATATATTTAAATATTAATCGGGGAGCGAATGGTTAATGTTTAAGGAAAATTTATTTACTAAGTGAATAGTAATAATTTAATTACGTCATTTCGAGTATTAATGACGGGGTATGCACTTATTCCAGCCGGGAGTCAGTATAGACTAAATTGGGTGTGAGATAAGGATTTTTATAAATTAATTCGGATGTCAATTCTGAGTGCGCGGTTGATTCCGGATGGGTCAAGATAGTCAGAAAAGAGTACCCGGGGGTAGCAATTGGGTCTCGGGATATTTTTGGGCATAGCCGGGCCCACACGGGGTGAGTTGGGCCACTTTAATTAAGCCCATTAGGTGAAAAACGGGATTTGTGTTTTAAACCTAAACCTAAGAAAAGGAAAATGAGCAGCCAACATTATTCTAACCTAGGGTTTGAGAGGGAGATTGGGGGAAAACAATCAAAAGGCAAATTGGAGGTTATTGGAGCCAAATTGAGGGACGACAACAACGGATCAGACACTACAAACACTTTGAGGCAAGTGGTTAACTGTTTTGATTCATATAAGCATGATAATCAATTCATATCATAGTGATGTGTGTATGAAAATCCATTTTTGGGTGTAAATGGGTACAAGTTGGGGTTTTATTTTTGAAACACTTGAATGAGATTCAAAGTAAGATTTAGATGGGTGATTGATATCTGAGTATGTATATATGATTTGAACAAAAATTTCAGAACATAAAAGAGTGGAAATTGAATTCGGAATTTGGGATTTAAAACAGATAACTAAGTTTTATGGTGTAAGACCCATTTCAAAAATTATGAGATAATTAGAGAAGTTGATTGTCTTAATGGTCTCTATGATTGGATAGGATGTGGATTAACCATGTGTAGATGATGGGATGATGTAATTAGAGGTTTAAATTCTGGTTTAGAAACCTTGAGGTTCGTTAATGGTGGAAAACAAGGGGGAGGCAGACCTGTAACGAAGGGGTCGATCGATCGATCGGGGGCATCGATCGATCGATGGTGGGAAGTTTTGCCCAGTTCGGCCTGGGTGAGTTATAAGGGGAAATTAATTTATAAATTAAGTTTCCATATATTTATTAGTGATAAATAATTATGAAACAAATATTTCTAGTAATTATGGGAGAGAGTAATTGGGACTAGGATGAATTTAGGTGAGGCATCTAATGGATGAAATTGAGAGACTTTATTCCAAAATAGTGAGGTACGGATCAAGTGAGTAAATCCGGGTATATTGGTCATGCGACCCCAAGGTAGTGAATTAAGTTTGGAGATAAACTAATAAATTGTGAGTGAGGATATAGACTCGAAAAATATTTAATTATGGACCAAGTGAGTGAGTCCGGGTATGTGGGTAATTATAGGTAAATATAATTGGGAAATGGTGGAAATAAATGTGTGACACATTGTGGGCGAAAAATGTGGAAGAGAAATTTTGAGATGTAAAAATGGACCAAGTGAGTGAGTCCGGGTATGTTGGTGATGTGACACCAAAGTATTAAATTAATTATTGAGAAAGAGTAATTAATTTGGAGTCGGAATATAGACACGGGAAATATCAAGTTACGGGCCAAGTAAGTGAGTCCGGGGACAATGGTTGAGTGACACCAAGTTATTATATTAATAAGAGTGATAATTAATTTAAAAAGAGTCGGATTGTAGACTCGGGTAGGATCAAATTAATAAAGGTGTTAATTAATTTAATTAAAGTCGGTTTGTAGACTCGGGTATGATTAAATTAATGGGTGGGATAATTAGTTTAATCAGGATCGGAGTGTAGACTAGTGAAGGGTACTTATTAATTAATGTGATAATTAATTATATTAGAGTCGGACCACAGACTCGGGATTTGGGTTGATTAATTAATTTAATTAGAGTCAGGCGATAGACTCGGGGAGGTATTAAATTATAATGTGTGTTAATTAATTTAAGGAGAGTCGGACCATAGACTCAGGGAAAGTATTATATTAATTAAGGTGTGAATTAATTATAATAGAGTCGGACCATAGACTCGGGAAGAGGATAAGTTATTAAGTGAGAAAATTAACTACATTTGAGTCGGGCCATTAACTCGGGAAATTACAGGCAGTGTACGGGATTTTGAGTACACGGTAAAGCCGGTGTTTATATTATATATATATACGGTATCGTGATAGTATATATATATATATATATATATATATATATATATACGTGTATTTTTGTGCGTGATACTAAATATCAGTGATTAGATATTTATTAAATTTATATACTCTAATGCTATCAAGGGAGGTTGCGCGATGTGGGTGAATCCCCTAGCTTGAGGAGTAGGGCGAGTATATCCCCAGGTCATAGCGTCCGGTATATATGGGTGAGGGATTTATCTCACTTTCAGGGAAGGAATATGACCGCCTCCACTTCGTTTATGTTTTGGTCCAAGTTGGTGAGCGATTCCAACTTGGGGAAAACTAGGTTTTGTGAGCACACCTAGGGAGATAGCATTTTAGAGGGAATCATCCAGTGAGGGTAAACTCGGAAGGATGGATATACGTATGATATATGTGTGGTTGTTAGTAAAGGTACGTATAATATGGTAGTAAATATTATATGTAGATGATAATACAGTGTGTGATGTATTTACTTTATATAACTCGGGTTATAGTTATATGCAGTTAATTAATGGGAAATTAATTAAGTTAATTATTTGTGGAAATAATACCGTGGGTGATGTATTTACTTTATATAACTTGTGATACGGTTATATGTTACTATTTACGGGGAATTAATTAAGTTGTCTGTGATATAACTTATAATTCAAAGAATCATTATACTCGAGTTAGAATAGTATGGCAAGGTATGGTTATTCCAGGACTAGTTGGACAGGGTAGTACAACTAGGTGGGGTTAAGATAACCGGTAGGTGTGCACAATAGTGGAGGGGTGAGAATGTCCACAAGGGAGTGCGACACTAACTTAAATATGAAGCGCATTCATGCATTTTAAATTACTGCAGTTAATTCACTTGCTAAATATTTTCAAAATATTTTGGGTTCTAACCCTTGCTATAAAACTATTTTCAAAACCTTTTAGGTGTCCAGCCACAGGGACGCCAGGATTGATATTCTATTCCAGGGACACGGAGCTGCGGCATATGTGGATGCTAGCAGGAGTTTGGATTAGACGCATCATTCATTCATTCCTAGAGTAGGAAATCTTGTATCAGTTTCAGTTTTATTTAGGGCTTGTCGCCCAGACTTCTCGGTACAGTTTTCAGGTGTTGAATATTTGTATATGGATTATTTCTTTGGTGGACGGTGATTTATTCGGTATGTTGTGTAATTATGATTCAGTTTTTTTTCATTCAGTGATGTGAATGGTTTATATTTTAATTCCGCACGTACAGTTTTGGTTTAATTAAAAAGTTAAAATTGGCACCAGTTTTTGGAATACTAGGTGGTTAGTAAGTTTTAAAAAGTTTTCGACAGTGATGCTAAGGATGATCCAACTGGGATTCCTGTTTTAATTTGGTATAGGACTGATCACCCGGTATTTTATTAGGCGGGGTGTCACAATTCATCCACTACGCGCAACCTCCCCCTATAGCACTAGAGTATATACTAATAATATTCAATCTTTGATATTAATGCACATACTATATATATATACCGTCACACACCGTATATATATATATAAATATAAAATGTCCCGGCTACACCATGTACTAAATCCGTAACACAAGCCTATTTAATTCATTAAGAGTTTATGGTCCAACCCTAATATTTAATTAATTTGCACATTAATTAATTTAGTCACCTTTGGTGTCACCCCCACCATAAATTTGGACTTACTCTCGTAGCCCGAAATAACCTCACCCGAGTCTAAATTCCCGACTCCCGAATTTATAATCCTTGCATGTCACCCAAAAACTCCCTCAAAGTCTAATTAACTTTACTCACGATTAATCAGATTTAAACCCATGTATTAATCTCTCAATAATTAATTACATAAAGATTTTTATATAATTTTCCTCTTATATACATAACTGGGCGAATCTGCCAGATTCTGCCGACCTTCGATCGATCGACCCCAGACCTTCGATCGATCGATCGAGCAGGTCTTCGTCTTCTTCGCGAAGACAGAATCAGCCATGGACGAAATTTCTCAAACCCTAGTTTCTTCTACCAGAAACCTCAAGCCCTCTTAACCTTAATACATGTTAGAAAACTTATTAGGGATCTCCAAAATGTCCACCAACATTATTAATTCGTCCATTAACTACAATTTCTAAATTTGGGGAAAAGTTCATCTTTAACCCTTAACCCATTTACAACCCAAGTTCCATCATCAAATCCGTTTTTAATTGTCCAGATATCATCCTACCAGATATGCATCAACTTATAACTATCAGGTTTTATATAAATCCTCAATCAAATTCGTAGATCATATTATTATCTTTCAAAATCCCATATTTATGCCATGAACACCCAAAACGAATTTTTAATCAATCACATCACATAAAAATATGAATTGAAAAACAGATTCAATACTATTGCAAGTTATCCACTTGCCTTAGGTTTCGTAGTGTCTGATTTCGAGATGAATTCCAAGATTGAAGATGACCCTTGTTGGCTCTCTAGTGATCCCAAACTGCCTTTAACTGCTAATAGGGATCCTTAACACACTTAGCCTTTTTCTAAACTCTATCAGTCGTTTTCTTATTTCTTCTAATTTAACAATTTACCTAAATCCCGTTTTTTTCTTAATGGGCCAAGCCCAAGTAACCCAAATGCCCCCGTGTGGGCCCGGCTATGTCTAAAAACGCCCCGTGACCCGTTTACTACCCCCGGGTACACTTTTCCGACTATCTCGGCCCATCCGGACTCAACCGTACACTCAAAATTGGCATCCGAATTAATTTATAAAAATACTTATCCCCCACCCCTTTAGTCTATACCGGCTCCCGGTTGAGGTAAGTGCATACCCTGTCATTAATACTCGAAATGACGTAAATAAATTATTACTATTTGCTTAGTAATTAAATTCCCCTAAATATTAACCATTTACTCCCCGATTAATATTTAAATATATTTTGCCATAATTAATTCATTAAAAATTACAACACACTAGTAATTTAGAATTTCCGAATTAATTAAATTTTAAATGCACCAAAAATACGTGGTGTTACAACCATTTTACAGGTAAATATACTTTATTTGTTCTACATTAGTTGCTAATTCACGGTATTCCCCATTGGTTCTATAGGTAGTTTATCTTGGAACTGGGATCACATGCTAAATAAGTGAAATGTTAATTAAAATAAACTAGAGTAGCAACATTATTATTTTTGTTTCATTGCACTTCATACCAATGCTTGGGCTAGACCGGATTGAATATGGGTAACCCATAAATCCGGGTCGGTGCATTACAAATGGTATCAGAGCTCTAGGATCAAGGTTCCTTTCGGATGTGATGTGGTGAAGTCAGCGTTAGATTTTTTGACTTTGGTATTGGGTAGGGTCGGTCATGACAGTTTGATGACAATTTAGTTTGTGTCCTCGACAGTAAAGTCAAAGAGGTTAGCTTGATAAGTAAGTTAGTGATAAGTGGCATACGATTGAGTTAATTGTTAAAAATCACTTCGCATTTCTGATTAAGTATGTTAAAATTTACAGGTGTCCACGTAAGCCAATAAGTGGTGAAACCGTGGTTTGTGGTGTGAGGTTTTGTGTTCCATCCTGCGTTGACTTAATGTTTTGGAGACGTTAATAGAATGAGATGACTCCCATTGAGAAAATGTCACCATATCTTGTATAGCCAACGGTAGAGATTGCTAGTTAAAGTGTCATACCTATGTAATGGATAATCGTGATTTTAAATTATATGTGGTCGTAGGTGCAACCCATATGAGGGGTCCATATCAATGTTATAATTAGGGAAATTCGATATTGATGTAATACTGTGATTAATGGTAAATTCAATGAACATGAAAATTTTATGGGTTAACTAGAGGATAAGTTAGGCTTAGTTGATAAAATGCCCTCCTTATGGGCTTATGAACGTTATCTATGTGATGAGAAAGTACTAGGTCCCTTGGGTGAGGGCGCGGGACAGCATACTGCGATATATGTAGCTTGACTATAAAATCGGTTTACATAATATTTATGATTGAAGTAATGTAGGAGTGAACCAAGATAATCGTGGTGAGTTTGTATTAAGTAAACAAGTTGTGATATTTTAGAACGGGACCTTTTGCGGCGTCATTAGGGTGGGCCTCATCTTGGGCAATGTCTCATGACCTACCAAAACCTAAATGGTATAAATTTATAGTTAGTGATTACAATATAACATTGAGAAATAAGATCCCTTGTGTCTCTCATGGGCATGGGCCTTGGTGTCTTTAGGAAATCCCCGGCGTCCCGTATCCTAGAAAAATATATAGTTGTGCTACTTGGTATATTAGCACCTAGTTTGAGGTTTACATAGTAAGGCAATTCAGTTTTGGTAGTTGAATAATCATTTACGATTAAAAGATGTAGGCTTGTGAAATAGTAGTGATAGTTGTTGTGGAGATATATACTTTGGGTTTGTCTAATGAGATGTTAATGCGAGTGATAGTCAGTCCCTAAATATTGGGCTATCGTGATCGGGTTAACCATTTGGCCACCCTTAACACTGCCTATATGATCCCAAATAATAATCATTTTAAAGGCATATCAACTTTAAAGCATCACCCATGCCTAAAGATTTCCGTCAATCGAGTCATTACTAACCATACATGTAGTACACATATGTTCTATAATAAAGCCTAACACTTCATCCTGAGTGCCATCGCTAAAAGTATGATGAAAATCATCATATTCTAAGTCTCCCTGGTGAACCACCTAGCGTTGATCAAGCTATTTTCAAATTTATCCTGGAAGAGCATGTGATAATTCATATCTATGAATAAA
The DNA here is from genome assembly GCA_949130495.1 of Sambucus nigra. NCBI lineage: Eukaryota > Viridiplantae > Streptophyta > Magnoliopsida > Dipsacales > Adoxaceae > Sambucus > Sambucus nigra. Next base: position 406,903,520 of record OX422220.1, read on the forward strand.
ATCCGTAGCACTAACTCTAAGGCCTTGACACAAATCGACACGACCCAACCATAATACAATCATCAATGGCTTACATCACTTATGTAAACTTCAACACAACATTTATTCGTAATGAATTATGGGCGATGATATCAAACTCAACTATTGATCTAAACAACTTACACATCTATTACAAGAAACCACAAGTCATACCATGACCTATGCTGCACAACCTGGAATCTACCACTATGAATTTTATATCACCACCAGGATAAATGATGAAATAATGAAATGGGCTATCGTGATTGGGTTAACGATGATAAATGATGAAATGGAAGCCCTTGGGTTTAGACCATAACATTGAGGATACCTAAGAATTTGAAACTGGTCGTAGGTGACAGGGTTAAAAATTATAATACCAAGAATTTGGAGGATAGAATTCCCTAAGGAGGGAAGTTTGTGATATCCGGCCCTAAATATTTTAGTTAATCCCCATATAAAGTTATGATAATGCAAAAATTTGGAAACTAATGAGGATTATTGGAAAATTTATGGGTAAAAGATTAAATTATGTTAAAAGGATTATTGGCTATAAAACTCCTATTAGTTCATGTAAACAATTAGGTTCCTCTTTATTAAATTTCAAAAACTAGTCAGGGAATATCCACAAAATTTGAATGTTGGTCGTTCGAAAGAGGAAGAATCTCAGTTGAATGATGAGAAAAGTCATTTGGATGATTCAAACAAAGTTAGATTTCCATGGTTGCTATAAAACATTCAATCATGATTTCCTTCCATGATAGCTCATGGGCTTGACTTCTTCAACTATAATTTATGCTAAGAGTTTGTAGTCCTTGTTTTGTATATTATATTGAGGAGCGTAGGAAATATGCACTGACAAAGGAAGTACTATTTTGTGTGATGCCAAAATATCAACCCTCCAATTTGTTGTGTTGTCGAGTTTTTAACCTTCTGGGTCCAGATTTGGGAATAGCTTGTAGGGATAAGGTTTTCTTATTTGGTAAACATCTCAGTTGTTTGGATTATAAGAGAGGAAATAGTGTAGTGTGAGGAGAATACTCCTTCAGATCTTAATTCCCTCTCCCTCTATAATTTGGAGCTCCAATTGGAGCAAAGACTTCTGCCCAAACTTTTACCACACACTCCTACCACTACCAACCCTTTTAACCATGATTTCTAGAGATGTTCCAGCCAAACTTCATAGGTAGAAACCGTAAGTGACTTTGGAGTAAACATTAAGATGGTGTTCTTGATGTTTGAGTGAGTATTGAAGAGGGTTCCTTGGAGGTTTAAGAAAATACTCCATGAAGATGGATAATGGATTCATGGGGACAAGTTTAAGAGGGATTTTAGAGACCCCTTTGACCAAACCTTTGGAGGTTGGGGGTCCGTAACAACCCAGGTTTTTGAGAGGCTATTTTATATTATTTTTCCGGATGGGCTAATTTTATAAAATGGGGGAAGTTGGAGTAAATATTATTTCCCATGATATTAAGGGATAATATTTACTATGTTTTGTCTACTTACCATTATGAGAAGGTAAATGGCATTATATTGTGTGTTATTGCGTCGTTGTATTTTAAGCGACGGTTATGACTTATATGTAAGTTGGAGCATAATTAATAAATTGAAATGAATTTGGAACACAAAAATTTTATACGTTACTCCGAATGCCAAAATAGGGGGTGCAGTTGGTTTTAGAATATTCGAGATAGTCGAGATAGGTGCCAATTTGTATTTTTGAGTTTTGGGCACTTTTGACAAGTTACGACTCAATTATCTAGTTACGAGTCATTTTAATGGTGTATCAACATTTAAAAGAGGGAAATTCTGTTTAAGACCCGTATAAGTCTCCCAACCCTTTATTTTCCCTTATCTTATGTTAGAAGCCAAGAGAGAGAGAGAGAAGAGAGAGCTTGGGAGAAATGGGAGAAAAGAGAGAAAATGGAAGATTGGAGCCAGAATCCATTGTTACCGGAAGAGAATCCGAGACTACAAACTCGAGGCAAGTTTCTTACTTGCTAGATCATGATTTAATGTGATAATTTGCATGTATAGTTCATTTTTTGAGATTTAAACAATAAATGGCTTTTTGTTAATTTTGGTGTTTAAAACCCTAATTTTGTAGTTGATTGGATTTGAAGAGAAAATATAAGTTAGTTGTAGTATAGAAATGATGTAGTACAATTGATTGTTGTTGATGTTGGAAGAAATCAACTATTTGGGGTTTTTGGGATTTTAGGGTTCTTCAACCCGTAGCCCAAATTGGGCAAATTTGCAGGGCTGAATCGATTCGGCTCCCAAGCAAATCGATTCGGTTAGGGGGTAGGTTACAGGTCTGGGAGATCGAATCGATTAGATTTTAGCCAAATCTATTTGGACAGAGACAGAATGTGGGTTTTACTCACCAAATTAATTCGCTTTTGGGTGAATCGATTCACAATTGGCGGCGACTCGATTCGGCCCTAGGCAAATCGATTCGGCTGCCCTATTTTTGGTGAGATTTTTCCTAGTTTAATTTTAGCCCTTTTCTTTTAGGTTCCAGGTTTAGGAACCTTCCTTATGGAAGTAATGAAGAGTTTTAAAGGTTTGTGTTGGGTAGTCAAATGTCCTAGGCTAGTATGGGGATATTTGGGCGTGTCCCAAGGGGTAGTTTATTGAGGTTAATCTCTCGTTGATATAGGATGTTAACCGAAAATTGATCGAATATAGAATGATAACGTTTGGGACTTTTGGGAGACTATTATTGAGGAAGACTCTCTTTATTGAATGATGGTATAGTGTTGGACTCTTTGAGACTAGTTTGAGGATCTTACACTTCGGGTCCTAGGTCAATAATAAAATATGACTATGATAATGAGAAATGTACATTATGAAAGTGGTATGTAATCATTGAAAATGAATGGTTATGAGAATGAAATAAATGAATGTTTTCAAATGGAAAAGAGAAACGATTTTCATAAATGATAATTTATGTAAACACACCTCTCTAAATTGCTATCATAAGGGAAGTTGCGTGCGTGAGGTGAAGCCCCCTAGCTAATGAATGCAGGGTGGATATAGTCCTAGGCTATATGAGCGATTATTGTATGTTTTCTACGTTGGTGAGGTAATTCTGGGTGTGGTTATGACTCTCCCGCAGGCATATGGCCTCTTCCCGATGTCTTGCATTATATGATCCCAAGTTGTCTTGTTGATAGGCCCTAGAAGATGATAGCCATTTAGGGGCGCGCACAGTGGGGAAACCAGGACGGGCGATATTAGAAAGTGTTATATGATATGTAATATAAATATTATTAATAATGTCGGACATTATTGATTTTAAATCAATTTATGATAATGAATTGGCTTTAAATACATTTCCTGGATGGAATAAAGGAAATGGGATAAATGAATTGGCTTCACATACATTTCCTGGATGGAAGAAAGGAAATGGGAGCATATGAGATGAAAAAGAATTTTTATGATAATAAAATTGGCTTTTAAATACCTTTCCCGGATAGAAGAAGGGAAAAGGAAAGTTTTGAGATAAAATGAAATTGATTTGGTAAACACTTTGAAAAGTGAATTCTCATTCCGATAGATATATCCGGATGTGAAATATGTTACGTATACAAAAGTGTGTATGGAAAATAAAGATGAATATGGCAGGTGTATTTAAATAAAGATGAATTTATATATCCGTAATGTGCTGAGGGTCTAATGGATCTCGACGACCGACCTTGCCAAGTAGTAGTGTATCGGGGAGGTTCCTTGTTTGGATTTTTCTTCGCGAGACACCCCACGCACGAACATGGCACAATGTTGAGACTGGGAGAAGTTTAGCCCTTAGTACTTGGGTTAAATAGTGTATTTGTTAGGATGCGATAGGTATGCTTTTAGATTGAGAGATGAGAACCTTTATATCTAAATTGCGAGAGAAGTTAAGTTTATGATGGTAATCATATCAAACAGGGCCCTGACCCATCTATATTTATCTTTGTTTTTCATGTATTCCTTGCCGTACAGGTGCTCTACCGCAAGGACACCCGTATTGACATTTCCATTTCGGTTGTCCTAGAGCTACAATATTTTTACGGATGTTGTAGGATATTTGTTATAGACTCTTCTTTCCATTGTACTCTAGTTATGTTGAGTTTATATATTCGGGCGTGTTGCCCAAGATTTGTACTCATTTATTATAATTTGACATCAAACTGTAATACTCGGTGTAACACATTTATATATTCTGTTAACCGACAACTTATTCGGTTATTATTTACGCATGTTGTTTTTATATTACTCGTTGATTTTTGGTACCCACCTTCTTTTCATATGGGATTGTCTTAGTGTTTTTCTTTTAACTTTTAAATTTTAAATTTGATAGTCCGTTTTCTAAAATAATTGGTGGTTATCTCGTACTATTATTTTATCGACAGTTATGCTAAGAATGGACCATCTATGATTCCTGTGATTATTGGAGTATTGAGCTAGCCACCCCTTATTTTAGTAGGCGGGTTGTCACAGATGGAATCAGAGCATCAGGTTCTAGAATCCTTAGGAATCTATGTGGACGTACTATGCCTTTAGCGTTACTTTTGATTTGTTATAGAGCCGTAGGATTATGATTGTTTATTTCCTCTTGTGAGATTTCGTTCTCCCGCGGTAGAGTAAGAACCCAGGAAATCTTTTGCGTATTCTTATGAGATTCGTAAGTCGAATAAGGAAGGGCGTCAGGGAAGGCCGTTATGAAGGAGTTATGAGACGGGATTAGTAAGAACGGTAAGCTGTGGTCGGGAATGAGGGAAGCTTTGGAGGCCGCTCCCTTCATAGCATTTTCTTATATTGCTACCGCGACTACTAAGTATAGTAGACCTAGTTCTCCAAGTGCCGCTACAAGTAGAGAGTGGTACTAAGTTTGAAGTACTTAGCGACGTTAATTTGAAGTTGAGAAGTCCTTGATAAGGACCACATGTTGAGGTTAAGTTAATTGGAGGAAGTGTAAGGCCCAGGAATTTTGGCCTAGAGAGGGGTACATAAGTGCCCAGATACGAAGAATAAAGGAAAATCTCTCACCTGTAGGAGTAAAGGTTAAAATGGAGGATATGGTAGTCGACATACTTTGGTGGAGCAGGAAGCTTTGCCCATGGAGAAACCCGTTAGATATTTTCAATAGCAAGTTTCTCTGGAATGTCAGGAATGATGAGAAAGCTCAAGTATTCACGTAAGGATCGCTTAGAGGCCGACAGTGAAGAAAGAGTTGCACGGTTAAGGAAACCGTACCCCAAAATAAGGTAGATTTCGGGGAGGAAGAGCCCTTCAGTGGAATGATAGGCTCACGAGTAAGTGTTGTCCACACTTTTGGAGATGTAGTGTTCATGAAACCCCATTGGTGGACTTCAGTCCAGGGGAGACTCATTAAAATGATGCAAGTGAGACCAGTAGCGTGTTCTCTTTTGTTGAGGAAGTTAAGGGAACTACATGGGAAATCACCAGGGGTCAGAATGTGGGATATAGAACCATGCGTTTGACCTTGTCGATTGGAGAAGAAGGGCAAGAATGGAATTCCTAGTAAGAACATAGATGGAAATAGTTGATTCACTTAAGACTAGGATAATGTGTCGTGAACCATTGGTAGAGGCCAGAGATTGGCAAGAATGTTGGGGGTAATTCCACCTTAGCTACGGGTGGTGCATTCCGTATGATAAGATGGAGTAGTATGGTATTAAACCTAGAATCGAGTGTAATTTGAGCTTGTGGTACTATCTCTGTTATTATAGTGAGTGTACCTATATGAATTATGTGGTAGGGAGGTTCTATTTTTCTTCATTCGCTATAAGGCGGGTGATAATATAGATATATAAAGTATATGTGGTTTACGATACTCATATCATATGTGTTATACGAGTGGGGATATTCTTGGTTTGGTTGGAGCGATAGCAAGCGAATAAATCGTGAGGCTATCCTATTTCTAGTTCTAGATAAGAACTAGTTGCTTTATAATATCTCTCCTGAATACAGGTTGAGACTTTATAGGGGTGGTTTAAGGTATGTAGGAAATTTTCATTTCTTGTTTTGTTTGTCTTGTTTGATTGTTTGATTTCTTGTTTGCTTTGTTTGTGGTTGTTGTTGCCTTATCTCCACGACCAACAGAGTTAAGTAGTAATGCATTGGAGGGGTTCCTTGTTTGGATTTCGCTTTGCGAGACGCTCCATGCATGAACCTTAACGACGTTGGGAGTGGAGTGATGCTATCCTTTCTTTCTTTTTATATTTTTTTATTGTTAAGGTGTTGGTTTTGTGGGGTTGTAGCCGAAAATCACGTGATTGAGTGAATAAAGGGCTAAGTTGATGTGCGGTATAGAAGCACTGTGATAGTCCTTCCCTTTGATCGATGCGGGGGAGACTAAGATAAGAAAGTCGAATAGAGACTTATGATTATGCCTTAATGAAAAGGCCATTGAAAAATAATGTATGTATGTATATTTGTTACGATAAAGTAATTGTGAGGCCTTACAAGAAGTAAGTGACCTATTAATTAGATTTTCATTTCGTTGTAATGGTAGGACATAGAAATAGAAGTACATTAGTAGGGTTACGAGTTAGAATTATATCATTACCGATCATGTGTCTTAGACCGTTACTTCTCGATGACCGACGATGCGAGGTAGTAGTGTAACGGGAGGGTTCCTTATTTGGATTTCGCTTTGCGAGACGTCCCACGCATGAAACCAAGCTAATGCCAGAAGTTGAGAAAGGTTTGGATACTAGGGATACAATTAGTATTATACATATATGACTTGACTAGGGTATATAGATCGACCTTAGAATTATTAGGATGTAAGGCCCTTAGGGCATGTGACGTTGTTTTAGGAAGGTGGTAGGGAGTTGACCACGAATAGGTTGTGGGTTAACTCTAAGTAGGATTAGGTCCCTAGAACGAAGAAGTATGGGATCTCGAGTGATTAGGAATGTTAGGCCAAGGGAGATGAGGCCTCTCTTAGATAGAGCGTTACATCGATAACCTAGTTTCGGGGAGTCACAAGGATGAGATGACTTTTTATCCTGCACTCGTGTTGTTAAGATCGAGAGTGGATTTGACAAACGAGTCTCTGCCAGGAACATGAAGTGTTAATACTGGAGCATGGACCCCATTGTTTATGCGTCACATAAATGTAAATCTCGTGAGAACTATTATCCCACGCTTGATGTAGAGTTCGTAGCAGAAGTATTCGCCTTAAAGAAATAGAGGCACTACTTCTTGAGCAGGAAATTTAGTCTCTTTTTTACAAACTACAAGTTATTGTAATGCAGAAGAGACTAGTTGGGGAACGAGCTACAAGTTGACCATTTCACCTACTAGCGTGAAGAGACTAGTGGGGGAACGATGAAGGGTATATTCATGGGCATCTTCGTTGAACTGCAAGCACCGTAACGATCATGATCCTACTTGAGTAAGTGTGGATCGTTTGACCAAATCGTTGATTTTCCAACCGATATGGGCGGACTATATCTAGAGGAGTATGCCCCGCTCTTTATGGAAAAGTTAACTGAATGACGAAAGGCATACCTCGAATAGGAGGATTTGACTTAAATGGTTGTATGGAAGCAGTAGCTTTTATAGATCGAAATTCCGTACAATGAATCGGATCATTTTCTAAGGTATGGCACCATGAGTGGCCTTGTGTAGCCGATTGAGTAATCGCATACTCGTTGGATGGAACCAGCGGACAATATGTTCCCTGGACTTGGAGTGGTCCAGGAATATTTCTCTTATGATTAGTCTCTTTGAGCCATACATTTTCAAGGGCTACACCAATACGAAGAGAAGTTAAGTAGTGTTGGGGTTCGGCGATTAAGTTTTAGTGCAGTTATTCCCTAGAAAGGGTATATCGTGATTCGGGAAGAAAGGCAATTTGTGCCGAGATACGTAGGTATCTTCTTCTATCGTAGAAGGTGAGATCGATAGTTCATGAGGAACGATTGGGTGCTATGTTAGAGCACGAGGAATGTAGACTAGGATCGAATAGTGATGACCTTAGTCCGAGTCCAATGGGGACGCCGCACTACCGAGGAGTTTGCTGAGGGTGTAAGAACGATAGTTTAGAATAGTATACCCTTTATATGATTAGAGGGTACACCCGAATTTTGAGGGAAAAATTCCCTTCTAAGGGTGGGAGTATGTAATAACCCAGGTTTTTGAGCGGCTATTTTATATTATTTTGCCTGATGGGCTAATTTCATAAAATAGGGGAAGTTGGAGTGAATATTATTTCCCGTGATATTAAGGGATAATATTTACTATGTTTTGGCTACTTACCATTACGAGAAGGTAAATGGCATTATATTGTGTTTTGTTGCGTCGTTGTATTTTAAGCGACGGTTATGACTTATATGTAAGTTGGAGCATAATTAATAAATTGAAATGAATTTGGAACACAAAAATATTGTACGTTACTCCGAATGACAAAATAGGGGGTGCGTTTGGTTTTAGAATATTCGAGATAGTCGAAATAGGTGCCAAGTTGTATTTTTGAGTTTTGGGCACTTTTGACAGGTTACGAGTCAATTATGTGGTTATGAGTCATTTTAATGGTGTATCATCATTTAAAAGAGGGAATTTTTTGTTTAAGATCCTTATAAGTCTCCCAACCCTTTATTTTACCTTATCTTATGTTAGAAGTCGAGAGAGAGAGAGAGAGAGAGAGAGAGAGAGAGAGAGAGAGAGAAGAGAGAGCTTGGGAGAAATGGGAGAAAAGAGAGAAAATGGAAGATTGGAGCCGGAATCCATTGCTACCGGAAGAGAATCCGAGACTACAAACTCGAGGCAAGTTTCTTACTTGCTAGATCATGATTTAATGTGACAATTTGCATGTATAGTTCATTTTTGAAGATTTAAACCATAAATGGGTTTTTGCTAATTTTGGTGTTTAAAACCCTAATTTTGTAGTTGATTGGATTTGAAGAGAAAATATAAGTTAGTTGTAGTATAGAAATGATGTAGTACAATTGATTGTTGTTGATGTTGGAAGAAATCAAAGATTTGGGGGGTTTAGGATTTCAGGGTTCTTCAACCCGTAGCCCAAATTGGGCAAATTCGCAGGGCCGAATCGATTCGGCTCCCAGGCGAATCGATTCGGTTAGGGGGTAGGTTACAGGTCTGGGAGACTGAATTGATTCGGGCAGAGACAGAATGTGGGTTTTACTCACCGAATCAATTCGCTTTTGGTCCAATCGATTCGCAATTGGGGGCGACTCGATTCAGCCCTAGGCGAATCGATTCGGCTGCCCTGTTTTTGGTGAGATTTTTCCTAGTTTAATTTTAACCCTTTTATTTTAGGTTCCAGGTTTAGGAACCTTCGTTTAGGAAGTAATGAAGAGTTTTAAATGTTTGTGTTGGGTAGTCAAATGTCCTAGGCTAGTATGGGGATATTTGGGCTTGTCCTAAGGGGTAGTTTACTGAGGTTAATCTCTCGTTGATATAGGATGTTAATCGAAAATCGATCAAATATAGAATGATAAAGTTTGGGACTTTTGGGAGACTATTATTGAGGGAGACTCTCTTTGTTGAATGATGGTATTATGTTGGACTCTTGGAGACTAGTTTGAGGATATTACACTTCGGGTCCTTGGTCATTAATAAAATATGACTATGATAATGAGAAATGTACATTATGAAAGTGGTATGTAATCATTGAAAAGGAATGGTTTTGAGAATGAAATAAATGAATGTTTTCAAATGGAAAAGAGAAACGATTTTCATAAATGATAATTTATGTAAACACACTCTCTAAATAGCTATCGTAAGGGAAGTTGTGCACGTGAGGTGAAGCCCCCTGGCTAATGAATGCAAGGTGGATATAGTCCTAGGCCATATGAGCGATTATTGTATGTTTTCTGCGCTGGTGAGGTAATTCTGGGTGTGGTTATGACTCTCCCGCAGGCATATGGACGCTTCCTGATGTCTTGCATTGTAGGATCCCAGGTTGCCTTGTTGATAGGCCCTCGAAGATGATAGCCATTTAGGGGGGCGCACAGTGGGGAAACCCGGACGGGCGGTCTTAGAAAGCATTATATGATATGTAATATAAATATTATTAATAATGTGGGACATTATTGATTTTAAAGCAATTTATGATAATTAATTGGCTTTAAATACATTTCCTGGATAGAAGAAAGGAAATGGGATAAATGAATTGGCTTCAGATACATTTCCTGGATGGAAGAAAGGAAATGGGAGCATATGAGATGAAAAAGCCTTTTTATGATAATAAAATTGGCTTTTAAATACCTTTCCCGGATTGAACAAGGGATTTGGAAAGTTTTGAGTTAAAATGAAATTGATTTGGTAAACACTTTGAAAAGTGAATTCTCATTCCTGGAGATATATCTAGATGTGAAATATGTTACTTATACAAAAGTGTGTATGAAAAATAAAGATGAATATGGTAGGTGTATTTAAATAAAGATGAATTTATATATCAGTAATGTGCTGAGGGTCTAATGGATCTCGATGCTCGACCTTGCCAAGTAGTAGTGTATCGGGGGGGTTCCTTGTTTACATTTCACTTCGCGAGACACCCCACGCACGAACATGGCACATTGTTGAGACTGGGGAGAAGCTTAGCCCTTAGTACTTAGGTTAAATAGTGTATTTGTTAGGATGCGATAGGTATGCTTTTAGATTGAGAGGTGATAACCTTTATGTCTAAATTGCGAGAGAAGTTAAGTTTATGATGGTAATCATATCAAACCGGGCCCTGAACTCTCTATATATATCTTTGTGTTGCATGTATTCCTTGTCGTACAGGTGCTCTACCGCAACGACTCCCATATTGACATTTTGTGAAATCGATGATTGCTTAAATAAGCTTTGATACCAATTTGAAAAGTGCGACTGTGTGATAATTGATAAAATTTATTCGCAAGTTTCCAATTTGTCACACTTATTTAATTAGAGTCTATTTTTAAATAAATTAATTCATCCCCTACACATGCATCTAAACATCATAAGAAATTCAACCCATGCATGAAAAATAAAGACGATCGATATAGGAAAAAACCCCTTTCGGGTAAAAACCTTTTATAAACACTTTGAAAAATTTACAAGACCTTTGACTTACATATAACCTGATAATCGACCACAAGTGTGTAATGCACGGTGCCTTCAGAAAATCTTCAAAGATACGAGAGATAGCAAAATACCCTCCAGGCGTCGGTTCATCGTCTTCGGCTCGTCCACACGTAGAATGACTACGCTCGGTATCCATCAATCAAAGATGGAGATGCCTTCTCCACAGAGGTTGAACAAAATCAAAGTTGTTCTTAAACACCAAACAATTCACTAAAGCATATGGGAGTTTTGTGGATTGAAAACCAAAAAGGGATTAAACCCCTAAAGGAAGAAGCCTAAAGAATTCTTCTTTCGTAGTGTTTCTGTTCTAGAAAATGTATGGACTTCTTAACGAAAATGTTACCATTTAATGAGTATTTATACAAAAATGCATCGCCTCGAAATCTGAGCTCGTTCGAATGAGAAGCATAAGTCGCTCGAACGAAGGATGCATGTCGTTCAAACGACATCGGGTGACTTCCAATCTCGTTCGAACAAGATGCTTATCTCGCGTGAACGACCTGGGAATCAAAATCGAGGTCCGCTTCAAAACTTAGAAAAAATGCTCATTCTCAATATTTGACGAAAAAGTCCGCTCCAACACTTAGAAAATATTTTGTAAAAATCTCCCAAAAGCTCGAAGTGAAAAGTAAAGGTATTTAAAACATAACCTTACCAAAGTAAACTTCGTGGAGCCTTGAATGATGAAGAACTTGAGTAATTCAGATCCGTCTTTGATGTAGATGTCTCTTGAATGCTCTTCGACGGTGTAGCGGTATATGACATAATAAATTGATAAAGGACCTATGAAAATATGTCCTTAAAAATCTCTCCCTATGTCTATGCCGATACATACATAAAAAATCCGAATTATCAAAAACAAAAATGCCTATACTAATCTACCCTCCCATGAATAAATTTGCAAGACCTCAAAACTGTTCTTCAATCATCTTCGTCAAATCTCAAAGATTTTCTCATCAGGGTGTGCAACATCATGATCTTCAGTCTTTGTACCTACACACATGAGATAAATCAAAAACCTTCGTGACGCATCGAGTTTGAAATGATATAAGAATAAAGCATTAATAATCAAATCTCCCGCATAATGAAAAAAAGTAACATGATAATTCTTTCTCCTCCTTTTTATGATGTCCCCAAATAGACAGATAAGAAGAAACAATCAAAACATGGAGTTTCACGAAAGAATGCATAGTAAACATGGATCAAACTACGCGCATGCAAAGGGATATCTCAAAAATCTCACTAACTATTTTGGGATTTTTCAATTTTTCATACAAAAATAAGATACCACTTTGAAAAATATGATAGAAAAATCACACCATGGGTATAAACTCAAACAACCAAGTCATGGAAATGGAATGAATGGGTGTGAGCACATTCGATAGGTAAATCAACTCAATCAAGCATATGTACACGATGCAATGTGTACCCCTAATGAATAAACATCAAAAGTATCCTTCGGTGTAAAAATTTGTTGAATTTAGATGACACCGTCTTATGAAAATCAAGAAATCAAAGTTAAAGTGATTTCCACACCAATAACGTCCAAAACTATTTAGCACTTTTTCAATATTTTCAAGGACGTGCAAACCTATTTAAAAATCTCCAACCAAACACCCTCATATATATTTTCTTTTAGAGGTAATCTAAATTCTCAAACTTTGGAGAATTGGTGCAACAACCTAAATGGCCCATAATTTGGCATGAATTTCTTTTTATAGCCTTAAAATTTTTCGGGCTCTTTAAACCTCTTTGGACCCCGGACAATACAATTCCTCCATTTTTTGGGTCCAATTTAACGGTGGCTTAGTATTCGCAAAGGCAAAATGAACCTTTCGCAACCCTTCCATGTTTTTAAATAAAGCACACAAACTCACAAAACGGTTTTTAAATGCACAATTTCCTTATCAAATTTATCGCGCTTGGTTCGTTTTAAGGACAAGATTGAAGTGAAAACACCCAACCAATATGTGATAAGACAAGCACAATAATCAAACAAATCCGTGCTTGTGTGCAATAAAGGAAATCATGAGTCAAACATGTAGGAAGTAAAACTTAATTACATCTCAATGATTCCAAACATTGTAAAGCACAAGGATGAATTGACCTATTGTCTCAAAACACTATCAAATAGTCACATGGAAAATGATGGAATGATGTTGTGACTCGATCATCCTAAGTCTCCATCCATAAATGGTGCAAACAAAATACAAAAATATTTTTGGATTTTCTCAAAATTTTATCAAAATAAAATCTTTTTGTATTTTTCAAAATTTTTCCTAAAAAAAACATACAAAAATGTTACATACTAGCAATAGGAAATCAATGTCATCATGAAAATCATCCTATGCTAGTAAACAAGTCAAACCTCAATCATTAGGGGCAGAGGGGTTTTCCAAACGTGGTGACAACTTATGAAAAACCTCCATCAAATCTTGTGAAGTTTTGACTCAAAACTTAACTTGCTCACATAGATGTGCAAACTCTCTCATGTAGTCTCCGAGAGCATGTAAAGTATCATGTATGGGAGCATGTGTACCAGAAACATGTGTAGAAACAAAACGTGACACAAAACCCAACTTAAAATAAAATTCCTTAAGGTGACATCTCCTCTTGCAATGTGAGCAAACATAAATAGGCCTAGGAACACCTCTCTCAAAAACTCTAGGACGCGCTCTCCTAATAGGAATTGGACGCCTAGGTGGGTTAGGGTGAGTCTCACGAGAATCTAACACTAAATTGGGAACCCGCTCGGGTGCTAATAGGGAAGTAGAAGCACCGTCATGACTTATTCCAAACTTCTCACCTTTACCCTTAAGAACCACCTTTTCAACCTTCTTAGGTGCGTTCTCAAAATTGACTTTGACCTCCCTGGCACGTTCGAGATTACTCTCGAGTTGGGATACACGTGTCGTCAGACTAGACACCGTGTCGATCAAATCACAATTCTTCTTTCTCAAAACCTCCTTCTCTCTCTCTAAATCTAAAACCCGACGACCTAAATCACGATTATACTTCTTTGTTTTCAAGGTCTCGGTGTACAAATATCTAAAAGCTTTTTGGAGATCACTTTCATCTCCACTCTCCTCCTCGCTTTCTCCCTCACTCGAAGAATACAAGTCACTATCATCGCTCTCGTGTGCACTCTCGTGAGACAAAGTGGGTGAGCTCACACGACTAGAAAAAGAGACTACCATCCCATCCACTAAACCTTTATCCGACTCATCTCCCTCATCACCCTCTTCACCCTCACTATCACTAAGTGTGCGGGCATAGTTGTTTCTTTGCCCTTTCTCCTTATCCTAGTAGGAAACTCTTTAGCTATGTGACCTTTGCCCTCACACTCAAAGCACCAGATCTCATTTTGTCACTATCTTTGGCCTCCATTTTCTTTTTATTTGACTCAAAAGATCTCTTTTCATTGGAAGAATTTTCTTTATTCATTTTCAGAAACGTTTTAAAATTTTTCGCAAACAAGGCCATATAAAAATCTTCTTCAGAATCAGACTCATAAACATCTTCTTTCTTTTTCTTAAAATGAGTCTTTAAAGCAACACCATTATCTTTAGCCTTTATGGTTTTGGGAAACATGTCAATCTCATAGGTTTGAAGATCTCCTACAAGTTCTTCCAACTTAAGTGATTTCAAATTTCCCAAAGAGTTCATAACAGTGACTTTAGGAATAAAACGTTTTGGAAGAGATCTCAAAATCTTTTTAATGACACACGTGTTATCAATCACCTCACCCAAATTAAAACTGGTGTTAATAATGTGCGACACATGTGCATAAAAATCATCAAAGCATTCAGATTCAGACATGGTGATAGTCTCAAATTGGGTGGCCAAAATTTGTAACTTAGATTCTTTAACCGCGTTCGTACCCTCATGTGTCAATTCAAAACATCCCATGCCTCTTTAGACGTGGTGCACGTCATAATACGACAGAACTCGTCGGGAGTGACGGCTCCAGAAATAGCACTCAAACCACGGGAATTAAAATTAGACATTTTATAATCATCTTCAGTCCAGGCTGACACAGGTTTTAAAGAGGTGAAATTATCAATGGTGACCGTGGGGGGGTTCCATCCATTTTCACAAAGCAACCAAACACGCTCGTCAATAGATTTTAAAATAGATTTCATACGAGCTTTCCAGTAGGCATAATATAGGCATCTGATTATATAAGTTCTCCATAAGAAAAATTGCAAATTTTCACAAACTTGATTTAAAAAAAAATCAATATCACACAATTTTGCGAAAAATAGGAATACACGATAAATTAGCGCAACCTACTATGATACCAATTTGTGAAATTAGTGATCGCTTAAATAAGCTCTGATACCAATTTGAAAAGTGCGAATGTGTGATAATTGATTAAATTTATTCGCAAGTTTCTAATTCGGGACACTTATTTAATTAAAGTCTATTTTTAAACAAACTAATTCAGCCCCTACACATGCATCTAAACATCATAAGAAATTCAACCCATGCATGAAAAATAAAGATGACCGATATAGGAAAAAACCCTTTTCGGGTAAAAACCTTTTATAAACACTTTGAAAAATTCACAAGACCTTTGACTTACATACAACCTGATAATCGCCCACAAGTGTGTAATGCACGGTGCCTTTAGCAAATCTTCAAAGATACGAGAGACAGCGAAATACCCTCCAGACGTCGGTTCATCGTCTTCGGCTCGTCCACACGCAGAATGACTACGCTCGGTATCCAATGATCAAAGATGGATATGCCTTCTCCACAGAGGTTGAACAAAAGCAAATTTGTTCTTAAACGCCAAACAATTCACTAAAGCATAGGGGAGTTTTGTGAATTGAAAACCAAAAAGGGATTAAACCCCTAAAGGAAGAAGCCTAAAGAATTCTGCTTTCGCAGTGTTTCTGCTCTGGAAAACGTATGGACTTCTTAATGAAAACGAGAAGCATATGTCGCTCGAACGAAGGATGCGTGTCATTAAAATGACATCGCGTGACTTCCAATCTCATTCGAACGAGATGCTTATCTCGCGCAAACGACCTGGGCGTCAAAATTGAGGTCCGCTTCAAAACTTTAAAAAAATACTCATTCTCAATATTTGACGAAAAAGTCCGCTCCAACACTTAGAAAATATTTTGTAAAAATCTCCCAAAAGCTCTAAGTGAAAAGTAAAGGTATTTAAAACATAACCTTACCAAAGTAAACTTCGCGGAACCTTGAATGATGGAGAACTTGAGTAATTCGGATCCGTCTTTGATGTAGATGTCTCTTGAATGCTCTTCGACAGTGTAGCGGTGTATGACATAATAAATTGATAACGGACCTATGAAAATATGTCCTTACACATTTCCATTCCGGTTGTCCTAGAGCTACAACATTTTTGCGGATGTTGTAGGATATTTGTTATAGACGCTTTTTTCCATTGTACTCTAGTTATGTTCAGTTTATATATTTGGGCGTGTTGCCCAATCTTTGTACTCATTTATTATAATTTGACATCAAACTGTAATACTCGGTGTAACACATTTATATTGTCTATTAACCGATAGCTTATTCGGTTATTATTTACGCATGTTGTTATTATATTACTCGTTGATTTTTGGTACCCACCTTCTTTTCATATGGGATTGTCTCAGTGCTTTTCTTTTAACTTTTAAATTTTAAATTTGACACTCCGTTTTCTAAAATAATTGGTGGTTATCTCGTACTATTATTTTATCGACAATGATGCTAAGAATGGACCATCTATGATTCCTGTGATTATTGGAGTATTGGGCTGGCCACCCCTTGTTTTAGTAGGTGGGTTGTCACAGGGTCCTTCATTTTCATCACCATCTCCACCATGTTAGAGCTCATTAAGGCGGAAAAACCTAACTTTGATCCAAACTTAATGTGTAGTATAAATTCAGCATGTTATTTACATATGTTAGATTAAATATATATAGTAATGATATTAGCTTGCATCTAGTGTCGATAATTAATCATCTTAGAATTTGTATGAAATGGGTATAAAAAGGGATGATTCAAATGGGTCTTGAAAACATAGAAAAGTTCATAATATAATTAACCAACATTTTTATGGAATAAAAATGGGTTAAAATGCTTTTTTTGTATATTTATAGTATGAAGGAAATAATGAACATTTTATGGAATAAAAATATAAGAAAATAATATTTGTACGGATTTCTAGTAAAAGAAATAATGGGCATTTTTATGGAATAAAAATGTAAGAAAATACTATTTTGCATAGTTCTAGTAGAAAGAACTAATGGACATTTTTATGGAATAAAAATGTGAAGTCACATTAATTTTATTGAAACATTTATGAAATAAATGTTTATAAGTTTCATGCAAAATGGAGACTTTAGGCACAAATGGACATTGGCTAAGTTTACAGAAATTAATAAAAAGTCTTTATTACTTGAAAAGTATGTTTGTGGTAAATCGTATAAAATTCTAGAAGAAAATGCATGTTTAATTCACTTACTAGTATTTTATTATTTAAAGTCCCCTTTCTACGCGTATAAACATGTAATATTTTGATAATAAATATGTGAGCAAGTTTAAAGAAGGTCTTGTTGGATTTTAACATAAAGTAAGACAAAAGGGAAATTTTAGTCTAGTGTAAAAGGTGTTATTTTATGTATTAAAGGTGTTAAAGTGACAAGTGTAAAGTTGGGAAAAAGTGTATATTTACAAGTGTTAAAATGGATAAAGTGTTTAAAATGTTATGTTGGAAACTTAATAACCATTTTTAAGAAATAACACTTATTAAAGGACTAAATTTCAAGTTTGTAAAAAAAGGGTAAATTGGTGATTTACTTAAATTGGAACTTTTTTATGGAATAAAAATGTCACAGAATGTCTTTATGCTAATACAGGTGAAAATGAATTAAGTCCTAAAGCATGAATGATTTTAGTACAAATCATGTGTGTGTGAAAAAGGACTTAAAGGGGATAGAAATAATTTTTGAAGTGTTAATGGAAAAGGGAATTGTTAAGTTTGGGTTTTGCCTTCGGTCGGGTAAAAGTGAAGAAGTGGAATGATGTGGACATGTGTAAAATGTCAAACACATTAATAAGGACTCGGATGCAATCGGGAAATAAGCAAGAAAGGCTCAGAGCCGTTGGGTGAGTATCCCTAAATCACTGGCCCGAGCATATGGTGCGCATAACAGTTGGTGTGGACTTCGTGTAAGCATGCAGTATGGGATGATTCTGGGAAAAAATGTTTTCAAATGACAATAATTATTTTCTAACATGGTGAATGTGTGTGTTGAAATGGTACTTTTCAATGGAAATACTAAAGTATATTTAAATGAATTGAAAGAGGTGATTTCGATAAAGGAATGGGTTGGGATAAATCTTATTTAGTGGATTTAAGTGTTGAACTGGGTATGTTAAATAAAGTGAGAAATGAAAAGTATGAAAAATTTATGTCTTAAAAAGGTAAAGGTAAATTAATCTGGATGAGTAAGGTTTTCGGGAGTAAAACGGTTAATGCATTTGAATATGTATTTTTCAAGGGTACATTTATATATATGTAGATACATATAAATTTTTTCATGCATATGGTTGTCGTGTGTGAGTAATTTTTTTTCGTTAGCTTCTATATTGCTTTGTATATTCCCACTGGGCATAAGCTCACACCCTCACTTTGTTACAACAGGTGAAACGGCCTAAATATTGGGTATTTCACTTGTTAATCTATGCGTTATTAGTCCCCCGGGTTTCTTAATCCTTATATTTATGCTCGTTAACAAGATAACCTCTGTTTTATGTGCTAACATGTTATTTGAGGTATTATTGTGTGTTTGTAGGTGTTACGGTGCTTAGCATGAAGATTCGTCGGGTTCCCATAAAGTGTCGTCAAAATTCACAGGTTTAGGGGAATTTTGGTAATTTCATACTTTGGTATTTTTTACTAAAGTTTTCACAGAAGTTGTAGCTCTTGGGCCAAGTTTCGCATGGCCATGAACGGTGCTCGAATCGGACTCGGAATGAAAAAAACATAGACCTTTAATCGGGGAAGAATTATAAGTTAAATATTCTATTAATTTATTTTACTAACTTTTTAAATAATACCCCTCGTATCCTTCTTCTCTTTTGCAGAAAATTATGTAAATGGAGATTTTTGTCTTTAGCTCGGGTTTGGATCGAGTTTTGTTTTCGCCCAAAATTGGAGCCTTTCCTCCGAAATTGGAGCATGATTATTGACCACACGCGCATATGGATCTTTGGTCTTTGGCAAATTTCACGAAATGGTTACTTGGTTAACTTGTTGGAGATGGAGGTGACTTCGTGGTCTCGACTTTATATCTACGCAGGAGGTCCGTTTTTGTCCATTGACGATATTGGTTTGAACTCCATAGCAGGTCTGAACTGTCTCGTGAATTCGTAGAATGCGGATTTGTTTTGGGTCTTTGGACAATACACGCAATGGGTCTTGGGTTTTACTGTACCGTGGGCTACATTTTTTTCATCTTTTTAGTGGGAGGTTTTGGCTTCTGTTTTGAGCATGTGTTGGTCGCGATTTATGATGGCAGGTCCATGGATCTTCCCCATTGTCTCGGGTTATACCGATTTTGAGTTTTAGCATGGATGATGGGTGCATTTTTGTGTCATTTTTGTTGGACTCGGCATGGTGGTGAGCTCGGTGCGAGTTCGCATTGCAGAAAGGGGAGCAGAAAACATCCTACAGGTGCGAATCGATTCGTACCTTTACGAATCGATTCGGTCCCCTATTTTGGCCGATTCTGATTTGCTGTCATCCCATTTTTTCTATTTTTAAAATTTTCTTTTGTTAATTAATTATGACTTATCCATTTTTATTTCTTTTTCTTTTATTTTTGTTTGTTAATTATCACTTACTATAAATACACCACTTGGTGTATTTTTGTAAAGGATTAGTTTTAGCCGTTTTTTACCTCTTAATTAGTTTACAACCAGGGTTTGAGAACTTTGGGGATTTATTTTGTTGAAGTCACCTCTCTCCTACCTTCTTGGGTATTTGTCCATTAATGTAAGTTGCATTTTTCTTCTTCTTCCTTATTTGTTAGCTTGGTGTTTTTAATTTCCATGCTTAGTTAATTTTTATGCCTAGATTAATTATTTTAGTTTAATTGCTTCTTGTTTTATTTTTTAATTAGTTGTTTAATTTACTTAATCATATTGTGTGAGTACTTAAATAGGTTTGGGATCGTGTGTCCGTCATTGATGAGCGTCGAGCTCCGAAAGTTAGGTTACGCGTAAAATTGTGTTTAATTGAAACCACATGTATTAAAGTTGGATTGTTATGCGTTTAACTTTCTTTGTCACACAACGTTATTGTTTATAGCGATGATCTGAATTTAATCCACTTGTGACCATTTTCTATTAAATGTTTAATCTCGTAACTTTTGGTTAAAGTCCATATTGTGTGATGTGTATGCTTAATTGTAAATTCTCAGTTAAATGTTTTCAAATCGGAATTCTGATTAGTTGTCGTCCATGCTCATTTGGTGCAAATGCGATCCCGACTCTCGATTTTACATTGTTTAGAGTTAACTCCTTTTTTTGTTTTCTCACCATTGGCCACCTATCACCTTTTACATTTTTATTCTTCTGGATTTTACATTCTTATCGATTAAAATCTAACCAACATTCCCTGTGGATTTTCGATACCCGACTTACCGCTATACTTCGCAAGTGTAGTTGTAGTTTAGATTTTGTATTAACGTGGTGAAACAAATTCAACGATTAGCGTTTTGACATGACACTACTTTTCACGCTTGATCAATAAGTTAGGTGCGGGTTCATATTTTGAGGGCGTTTCACAAGTAAGTATACTATACTTGTTCTACGTTAGTATCTCTGTTTACTTGGACTAGGGATATTCCCCATGGGTCCTACATACAGTTTATCTTGAAACTGGAATTGATTTTTAAACAAGTCAAATGTTAATTAAAATAAAAACTGGACTGGAAACATTCTATAGGTTATTTCATTGCACTTCACAACAAACGTTCATGCTAGACCAGGTTGACTATAGATAACCCATAATTCCGAGCCAGGGCATTACAAATACATTCAACGATCAAACGTTCACCTAAGACGTAGTGCGCCTAAAGATTTTCCCCTTCTCCCTTAAGGACAAGGCCAAGACTTGGCTTTAGTCACTAGCACCGAACTCAATTGACAAATGAAGAGATATATAGGCTAAGATCCTCCCAACATTCTTTCCCATACATAGGACCAATTCCATTAGGGATCAAATTCAGACCTTTAAGCAATACGAGAATGATCCTTTTGATTGATTTTGGGAGAGGTTCAACGAGTTAATTAACATGTGCCCGAACTATGATTTGGAGAAGTGGAGAATCATCTCATACTTACATCAGGGTTAAGCTTATGTTTTAAAAAAATCATTGAGACTATGTGCCCAAAAGATTTCTTAGGGTTAGACACGAATCATACGGAGTCCCACTTTAAGTATTTTACTGAGACTGCTCATGCGTGGGACACATCGGACCCAAGCACCCAACCCAAAACTAGAAATATGTACACGGATCCTTCCTCGTCCAGACTTTACCACTTGGACAAGGAATACAAGTTGAAGCTTCAAATTAATCAACTAGACAAGAGATTAGAGGACGTAATAAAAGCTAGGAGAGAAATTCATATAGATCCACTCAAGAAATTAAGGAGAAGATGTGCACAATTTGTGAGGCGGCACACTTAACAAAGTAGTGTCCGATAATAACCGCTTACAAAGTCATGCTATAAGAGCAAGTTTCGGCAGTGGGAGCCTTTAAGGGAAATTGTAATTCCCCAACTGGAATTCCTATAATCCCTTAGGGCAAGACCATCCCGATTTTAGTTTTGGGAAATAGAACGCAACGATGAACTAGAATCCACATGTTTCCCAACAAGCACCACCACTCCCACCTTACCAAAAATCACAACATATGCAAGTGCCACTATACGGACTTATTTCTATCATTATCCGTTAGAATCTAGGTATTGTTTGTATTGTCCTAGATCACAGGAGATATGGTGTATCCCGTTACATTGGCACGTATACACGATCATTCACAACATACACAATCCGAATCATTGACAATGTGATCATCATCATGCACCCATCATCTTCAAATGTGCATCACATTCAACTTCAATCATTCTCCACGACTCCAAAACTTTATGGTATAATCTTTTTGGAGTTCTAAGTTTTTTCGCAATTATATATGGGGAGAATTTTTATTCGATTTAACTTGATTTTATTTTATAAAAATGTCACACCCCGCTTAATTCTAGCATCGGCCGCCACTAAAACCAAATCGGGTGTGAGTAAATAAATACCATTCTTAGCATGAAACATATATAAGACATATATAAATCAATCCATAAGCTAAATAATTGAATCAATCCCACATGATAATTTCCAATTGAGCGATAAAATATCCATCACATGTTAAACTAAAATTAAATCCAATATCCAATAATGATTAAATTAAAATCTAAATAAAAACCGAATGTAAATACTCCAACTGAACCCTCAACAACTTTGGAACCGCAAGGCCCAATATAACCCAAATAGAGTCTCATAATGAAATACGACTGAAAGGAAAGTCTAAAATAATTAAAGCAGTAAAATAAATAAACTCCAGCTGCACCTCCAAACGATAATCTCCAAATGGTCGTATGAAGCTTCTCCAAAACTTATCCTGAAAATATTAGTCAACACACGAGGTCAGAGCCCGAGCATGAATACACACTAATCCCCTCAAATAGGTTTCGTGAACCCAGATAATAGCATTATATGCCATAAATATCACAATAGAGTATTTTACTTACAAAGATAATTAAACGTGGAAAGAAAAATAACTAACCACCCCCAAAGATTACGATAAAAACACAAAAATATCATTTTAATTATTCCATAGCCCCGAAGCATTAATTCAATTAAATCAACTCAAATTTATTATTGTTATCACTTTTTTATTATGGCGGTCCTCCCGCCTCGGGTGGTAATCCACCAATGTGTCACACTTCTCCTTGTCAATAGCCAGCCGAATCCTTTTAAATTGTCGATCCCCCGCAACAGGATAAGGTTCCACAAACGACACGACATAAATTGTCCAAGCTGACCCGTTTAAACTATCGGTCCCTGACACATTATGTCACCAAAAATTTTAATACCCGTTTTTATCTTAGGCATTAATTCTCATTTCTCAATTTTTATAATTAACAAAATACCCCACCCTTTTAATCGATGTGGGATCCTTAAAATACCCCTTAGTCCCATACCTAAGGGTTCCCAAAGTACATATACGTCCTATCCTACGTATAAGATGAATTTGCAATATTTACTCATCCTAGTCTCATGCCTAGGTTAGCGTGACGACGATAAAACATAAAAATCATCCCACCCACAGAATATAAAATCCCCACAAATTCACACTAACTAGTCCCATACCTAGCAAGCATAAATTATAACCAAGGCCTACCCACTAGTCCCATACCTAGTAAGCATCCTATAATAAAGGTGAGCAAAATACTATCAAAAATCCCCTCATCCCCATGATGGAAAAAATGAATAATAATAATAATAATAAATCACGCAATAAACAATTCATAAGAATAACATAGCACGTAATCATAAAAATTTCCAATTCAATTTAATTCAATGGATAACACCGTCGTCGTTTTCAACATAATTAATTAATTTAAAAAATGTTAAATTTATTAACATGCAATAATATTCAATACGCCGTAGTCGTCCTCTTATATAAGTCATCTAATTTTTAAAAGTGTGAGCGCGTCCCAATAACCATAAAAATAACCCCTATAAAATTCTACATGAGAACCAACACCCAAACCATAAAAACCTACAAATCTATCCTACGCACCCAAGGGCTTCAAAGATTAAATCATCTTTAAAATTTTCATAAAACCGGTCCCAAATTTAGTGCCAACTTTCTCTAATTAAGTTACTAATTGATTTTAATAAAAAAACACATGATTAAGGATTTAGTCGACACTTAAAACGCATAATACTAAAGGAAAGAAATAGAGTATTCATGCCTGAGATTAAAATGAAGAAATTTCGACTACACGGTAGGATTCCTCTCAAAAAAATTAGCAAAGAGATGTTCTTGAACAATCTTGAGAAAACCCGGTTCAAAGCTTCAAAATATGGATTGAAAATAACTCTCTAATGGAGTTAAGGTTTTGAGGGAGGAAAAAGATGTAAAAGAGGAGATTGCTGCTCTTAGGGTTTAAAAGAAGGTTTTTTAAAAGTCCTAAACCCGTCACTTTGTTTATATACCAAAAAGAATTTGAGTCCTAATCAAATACAAACCATCAGAATGGCTTGAAATTTTAGTATGTTGTAGCGAACGGTGGGACGGAGATGATGTGAAAAATTCTGCTCGATCGGATGATCGAATTTCTAAAAATATTATTTTTATCCTCCTTAACTCGGATCGTCCCTCGATTTTTAACAAAAGTTACAATTTCCAAATTTTAATCCCGATTTAAATTCCACTTAAAATCTTATTATTATATATAAAAACCAACATATTTAATTAATAAGAATACTTAAATCCAAAGCTTTATTTTTTCTCTGATTTTCCAATTAATTAATTTAAGTAACTATTAAAAACACGGGGTCTTACAAAAAATGAGGTTGGTTTTTGAAATAAAATAGTTTTCTCCCTCTCTCATTAGAAAGACATGGCCTTGCCGTTCAAACGATGTTGACATGTCATTTGATATGTTGTTTTAAGCCCATATCTCTTATGGCTCAAACAAAGGCGTATTGTTTCATTTTTTTGGAGCCGTATCACCTGGCGAATTTCTTCGTATTATGACGTGCACCATGTCAAAAGAGGCATGGGATGTCCTGCAACTTACACATGAGGGCACAAATGTTGTTAAGGCATCTAAACTAAAAGATTTGACTACTCAATTTGAGACCATAACTATCCTTGAATCCGAGAGTTTTGATGAATTTTTTGATCGTCTGTCGGTTATAGTTAATACTGGTTTAGTCTTGGTGAAAAAATTCCTAATACTTGAGTGGTGAAAAATATTTTAATGCTATTGTCTTCCTTTTTTATCCCGAAAGTCACTGTGCTTAATTCATTAGGTATGTTAGATTCCCTTAGATTAGAAAAACTCGTAGGACACCTTGAAACTTACTGATACGTCACGAATATTGCATATTTGCACTTGTTATCTTTATGCATTCTAGCACTTTTGTCTTCCTTAAGGCCTATATTTATGCTCGTTAGCTAGAAAATCTCTATTATGTATGTTTATATGCTCTGCGAGGAATAATTGAGCTTTTGTAGGTATGGGAACACTCGTAGTGTGGATTAGGTTACTTTTCGAGGAAGTTCCATCGTCTAACTAAAATCCAAGGGTTATTTAGTCATTTAATACTTCATCTTCCACCTAGTGTAATTCTATTAAATCGTAGTTCTTTGAATTAGCTTCGCGTGTTCATAAACGACACGTCATTTTGAGCCTGAATGAAGAAGTTAGTGCCATTTTCGAGAAGCACCTTTTCTCCCTTATGAAGATCAAGGGGCCCCTCAAAATAGAGCATCGGTCGACTGGACTTCAGACTCGCTCGATCGGAAATTCATATTAAGCCTACGAAGGAAGGCAGTGGATCTCAAACCTAACCCCGGTCGACAAGCCCCTTGGCCGCGTTCGATCGAGCCCACCAGATTTTGGGCGATTTTGCTTATTTCATTTCTTTTTCCTTTACTTCTTTTACAACTTACTATATAAGTTGGGTTTTTTTTTATTTTGTAACATATCTTTCATTTTAGTTTATTTTTAGGGTTTCGTTTGGGGAGCTTCCCTCTCCTATCTCTTACGATTTTATACCCACTTTGTTGTCAGTACCATTCACTATCTTCCATTTTTAATCTATCTCCATTTCCATGCTTAAGTGTTGATTAGTAAATTTACTTGCTTTTCATATAGTTTTTGTTGGGCAATTAGTTTATTTCTTACTTTCATTACGTGTTGTACCTAGTTTAAGGGCCGGGGTCATATTTCTGTCATTAATGGGTGTCGAGGTTTGAAATCTATGTTTTGGGTAAAAAAAACATTTCAGTCAAACCTCGTGTATTAAAGTTGGAATATTAGGCATTTAAGTTTCTTTGCCACGCGACATTAGTGTTTATAGCGATATTGCGAAATTAATCCATGTGTGAACCTTTTCGATTAAATGTTTAATATCGCATTTTTGGGTTAGTTCCCTTCATGTGTGACGTTTATAATAATTGAATATGCCCTGTTTAATGTTTTCGAACTAAAATACTTTTTACGCATTATTCAGGCCATGTCGGGGAGGTGATTTTACCCTCATTTTATTAATCTTTGTTTAGTTTTAATTAGTGTAATGAACTCTTTTTCCACTTTTACCCTTTTAAACCATCATCACCTTTTACATTTTTTATTATAGAAGTAATAAATCAATTAAGATTTGTCAAACATTCCCTATGGATTCTCGATACCCAGACTAGGCTCTATACTCCATTTGATTGTATTTAAAGTTTAGGTTGTTTGCATTGCGGACTGAAGTCGATAACAATGATTAGCTTATCTACACGAACACTCAGTTTTCACTACATCACTTACGAAAGCAACATGTTTCCTAAAGCGGTAAAACCAAGAGAAAAGGTATTGTACTTAAGGCCTTGTCTATAAATAGTGAGGAGTCATCGAGAAAGAGAGGGGAGTCGTCTAGAAAGAGAGATGAGGTGTCATCAGATTACGAGTAAGACCTTGATTTAGATGACTTAGCCTTGTTTGCTAATAATTTCAAGAAATTTCTCAAGCTAAAAAACAATGGCACATATAAAGATAAAAAGAGTTTTGAGAAAAATAAATTTGGGAAATCATGTAACTTCTTAGTTATTAATCAGAATCGCGCACCGTCAGTAACTTCTTAGTTATTAATCAGAATCGCGCACCGTCAGTGGCCACGCGAAGATGACTTAGAGGGATTAAAAAATGAAGACATTGGGACATAAACCTAAATTGTGAAATTCCAAAATTCCCATGTACTTGAAATTATCAATAGAACTTCTTCGAAACGCTACCAAACTTCACACTAAGCACCGTAATACCTACAAAACCCTAATTATATCTCGCAAAACATGCAAACATATAAAATAGAGGTTGTCTAGTTAACGAGAATACATCTAGGTATTAAGGTACCCGATGGGGCTAAAATGCATAAGTAAAGAAGGTGAATATATGCAAAATTCGAACCAAATCACATCCCATGACCTACACATTTCTACTCCCTAGCAATGAAATACAAATCAAGAAAAACTGCAAGTAAACCATAATAAAAGAGATATGCAAAGAAGAGATAAATTCACTTTTGCAGGAAAACGATTGCATTTAACATATGCAATAAGACGCTAAACCCCTGGTTACCCTAGTGGACGAGTGTTGTCTCATAAGGGTTTTCAGGGATGAAACCCACAAACATCAAATTTCCTCAAAATATGTCCAACCAACCAATATGCAAAGTTCAACAACAACTAGATATTTCAACATATTATTAACAAAGAATAACTATATGGAATTAAAACCTCAAATGTGAGTGGTTTGCGTGCGCATGCAAAAATATTTGATTCAGTAAAAATGCCTATAGCCTATATAGAAATTAGTGCATACTTCCCCTAAATCCTCTCTGGATATTACACTCAATAAATAAAAGCACTCGGAATTGGGTGTAACACACAGGACACGCGGATATAAAGAGTAATTGTAAATGGAAACTAGTTTGCACACATGTCATCAATGAAAAACGCTATATATAAAATGAAAAATATGTAATCTCAATGAAAGATACCGCTCATTAAAGAGGTGAAATGCATTTTCACAGATTAGCGAAATTATTATGACATTTAAATTACATTCACCTTAGGATCACATAGGACTTTTATGGGTAATAATGTAGGTTTGGGGTTAAGATTATGAAATAGAGGGAATATGTACAAATTCAAAGGTGTTTGGGGGTGAAATACTTGGAATAATGGAAAATTGTGGGCAATATCCAAAATTGGAAAATAATTTCCATAAAAAGCATTGAATATAACATTGGAAAGTGACAAAGGTTATTCAAGACTATATACAACATGCACATACTTTATCTTTCTTTTGTTTTCTTCTTTTTTTCTATTCTTTTCTTTTGCTTTTGTATTTTCGCTTTTTTCTTTTTCTTTTTCACTTCACTTTTTCTTCCCTTTTTTCACTCTCACCTGCTTAATTGCAACCATGTAACACGAACAACATTCAATCCCAATTATAATTCCAAATAAAGGTATGGAAGGTGATATATGTGGTTTATAAGTTCAATTTGGAGTTGGTTATGGGATTTGGGGTAATGTAACGGAAGGCTATATTAAGGCTCAAAGGGTTTGACGAGGCAAAACAATTAAGGTGAGGTCAAGGTTAGTATGGGTGATATAACAAAGCTGGCCTATGATCATTTACTAAAGTTTACGCAATTATTGAGTCAAAACAACTCTGAAAATCATGCTCAAGTATCACATTTCAAATATGAACTCAATTGATGAACGATCAATGAAAGAATATTGAGATTACCAACAAATTTAACGTTTTTAATGAGGAAATAGTATTGTATAAACACTTGCAAATGAAGAAAAGCACAAAGCTTGCTCAGTTTAAGTATGCACAATGCAACAAAAGATTACCGAGTTATAATTGTCCTACCGAATCATTTATAAAATATGCTCAAACGCTCATGGGTTTTCAAAGTTTAATTCATGCATTTATTTTCAATATTGAATAATTTGAGGACTAAATTTCAATAACATGAAAGAAATACAAAATGCATCATTGAATTAGCAATTGGATAGGGAAATTATTAAATTTATCAAGGAAATTAAGGCAAAAGACCTCAAAAAGAGAAAAGATATTAAGAAAATAATTTTTCAAATTTTTGACTTTTTGAATTCTTTTTAATTTATATAAAATTTAATTAATAAATACAAAAATGGTTCACGGTGATAAAATAGAAATTGAGATGAATAGTCACACACCCCTTAACTTGAAATGCACATTGTCCTTAATGTAATTAAAGACATTATGGCAAACAGAGGGATGTAAATTAATCACCCCCAATTTGGAGCGATCCCCGAGGTAGTCAACGTGAGTCATATACAAAACAAAAAAAAATAAAAATATTTACACAAATATTAAGTTAAAAGAAATTATGTCATAAGTCACAATAATATAGAGGGGCTGAAGTGCAAATACAAGATAAATTGACGATGAGCATTTGATTTTATAAAAATGGAGGGTCACATGCATCAAAATCCAATAAATAACCAACAACTACATTATCGTTTCCAATTTCATAATTTCACAAAATAACTTAATACAATATAATACTAATAGAAATAAAGGAGAAAAAAATAAAAATAAGAATTCCCATTACAACAGTAGTACTCCGAAATCGGGACCACTTGAAGATCCTGACGCATATCTCTACCCCCGCACAATTATAGCCTCATATAACGTTCGCCCCCACCCACTTTAACCACCATGAATATCTCATTAAAAATATGCACAAAGTCCTCATTGACGTGATCATTTGTGGAAAGGAAATTCTCCAAATTGTGGCGACGCAAGATGACTCTTCTTTCACAACGGAATCCCTGGAAACCCGGGGGCACAAATTCGGTCGAATCATAATTTTTGATTGCGGCCATTTCAACCTACAAAATAATAATTAGGCAATACAAAAAAAATTTAACTTGCAATTAAAAGTTAGTCGGTGAACAAGTTGAAATGGTGTGTGCAAGTACATGAAATCGGGTGAAAACATACCACATTGTGAAAAAAAGTGTCGATGTGTGACAACGAGTGAAAAATATGAAAGTGTGTGATAAACAACTCAAAAAAAATATGTTTAGGCATTTTAGCGAACACTTGGTGTGCACAATGTGGTATAAGGGTGTGTGAGTACCATTTGAACCAACAACATACCTCATTCACGAACAAACACAAAAATATTACAAAAATTGTGTTCATGAATGGATATAATTCAACAATTAAGGACAAAATAATTTGGAACAATACAGTAGGGACACACCCAACTAAAATTCAAAAATTGTCAAAATAACCATAACACCCTAAAATCATGAATAACCACAAAAAGGTCCTCGAATACAACAATTCAGAGTGATAAATCATAACTTAAAGTTAAATGGTAGGATTAAAGGAGTTGATTGTGGTGGAAAATGAGTTAGAGGGACCTTGCGTTTGTTTTGAAGAATTTCAGATGGTGAGAGAAGAGGAGTGTGTGTGTGATAAATGAGGAGTGATTTGAAGTTAACAGCAAAAATTGGCCAGCATGCTTGCCTCGATCGAACGCAGGTGGGAGCCCGATCGACCACATAATCAAAAATTAACTATAAGTGATGTCAGTGTGCGAATGGAAGGGGTATTGGTCGACCTCTGTTTGGGAACCTGTGACAACCCGCTCAAAATAGATATTTATTTAATTTATATACTCTAGTGCTATCAAGGGAGGTTGCGCGATGTGGGTGAATCTCCTAGCTTGAGGAGTAGGGTGAGTATATCCCCAGGTCATAGCGTCCGGTATATGGGTGAGGGACTTAACTCACTTTGAGGGAAGGAATATAACCGCCTCCACTACGTTTATATTTTTGGGCCAGGTTGGTGAGCAATTCCAACTTGGGTAACTAGGTTATGTGGGCACACCTAGTAAGATAGCACTTTAGAGGGAATCATCCAGTGAGGGTATACTACAAGGGATGGATATACATATGATGTATGTGTGGATGTTTTAGTAAAGGTACGTATATAATGGTATTAAATATTATGTACGGGTAATATTACAGTGTGTGATGTATTTACTTGATATAACTTGTGTCACGGTTATGTGCTATTAATTAAGAAGGAATTAATTAAGTTAATTGGTGAGATAACTTGTAACTCATGAATAATTATACTCGGGTCAGAGTAGTATGGCAAGGGGAGGTTATACCAGGACTAGTTGGACGGAGTAGTACAACTAGGTGGGGTTAAGGTAACCATTAGGTGTGCACATTAGTGGAGGGGTGAGAATGTCCTCAAGAGAGTGCGACACTAACTTAAATATGAAGCGCATTCTTGCATTTTAAATTACTGCAGTTAATTCACTTCCTAAATATTTTCAAAATGTTTTGGGTTCTAACCCTTGCTATAAAACTATTTTCAAAACCTTTTAGGTGTCCAGCCACAGGGATGTCATGATTGATATTCTATTCCAGCGACACGGAGATGCGGCATATGTGGATGCTAGTAGGAGCCTGGATTAGACGTATAGTTCATTCTTTCCTAGAGTAGGAATCATTTTTAGTTTCAGTTATTTAGGGCTTATCGCCCAGACTTCTCAGTACAGTTTTCAGGTGTTGGATGTTTGTTTTGGATTATTCATTTTGGTGGCCGATGGTTTATTCGGTAAATTGTTTAATTATTTATTTAGTGGATTTAATTCAGTTGTGTGAATGGTTTATATTAAATTCTGCATGTACTGTTTTGTTTATTTAAAAAGTTAAAATTTGGCACCAGCTTTTGGAATACTAGGTGGTTAGTAAGTTTTAAAAAGTTTTTGACAGTGATGCTAAGGATGAACCAACTGGGATTCCTGTTTTAATTTGATATAGGACTGATCACCCGGTATTTTATTAGGCGAGGTGTCACAAATCCATTCGTACTCCTTGTCATATAATCAATCGCGTCCATCTTAGGAAGAATACCAAACTAACATCCTATGAGCTTTGGTATGGAAAGAAACCGAACCTAAAATACTTTAAAACCTTTGGTAGTACCTGTTATATCTGTAAAGATTAGGAACATCTATCCAAATTCAAAACCAGAGGTGATAAAGACATTTTTTAGGATACTCTCCAAACAGTAGAGCCTATCGTTTCTACAATCTTCGTACCAAAACCATGATCGAATCCATTAATGTGGTTGTAAGTGACACTAATGTAGAAATTAAGACCAAAGAATCAATTATTATGGATGAGTCTAAAACATTTTAAATTATGACTCTCCACAAATAGTTTAACCTTTACCAACTGAGACCCCTGATGTACTTAACTGGGTTTCTAAATATCATCATTTAGATAGTGTAGTTGGTAATCCTACTGAACCTATTCGTACAAGATCTCAACTTCATAACATTGCTAATTTTGCATGTTTTGTGTCTCTTATTGAGCCCACAAATTTAAATGAATCCTTAAATGACACCTTGTGGATAAGTGCTATGCAGGAGGAACTTCTTCAATTTGTCATTCATAATGTCTGGTATCTTTTACCCAGGACAGAAAATAAAAGGGTTATCGGCACACGTTGGATTTTTAAAAACAAGACTGGTGAGTCTGGGATGATTATTAGGAATAAAGAAAGATTAGTTTCCTAGGGCTACTCTCATATTGAAGGATTAGATTTTGAGGAAAAAATTTCTCCAGTCACTCACCTCGAATCGGTTCGCTTACTTTTTTTCCATAGCATGTCATTTACATTTCACTCTATATCATATGGATGTTAAGTCAGCCTTCCTTAATGGAATTTTAACTGAGGAGACCTATGTAGAACAACCCAAAGGGTTTATTGACCCTCATTACCCAAATTATGTTTATCATCTTCAAAAATATCGTTATGGGTTAAAACAAGCTCCTAGGTCTTGGTATGATCATCTATCCACCTTTCTTTTAGATAATGGATTTAGAAGAGGGGGAAATGACTAAACCTTGTTTGTCAAATATTTTGACAACAACATTACTATTGCTCAAGTATATGTTGAGGATATGATTTTTGGTTCTACGTCTCCTTTAGAAGTTAAAGCCTTCTCTGACATTATGCACAAAGAATTCCAAATGTCACTTATGGGGGAGTTACAGTTCTTCTTATGACTCCAAGTTAAACAAAATTCAGAAGGATTATTTCTATCGCAATCTAAATATGCTTTAGAGATTGTTAAGAAGTTGGCCTAGAAATAGCTAAAGATTCTAGGACTCCTATAAGTACCACAATCAAACTTTCCAAAGATGAGAATGGAAAATCTATTGATACCACATTGTACCATAGTATGATAGGAAGCTTACTTTATCTTACTGCCTCCCGTCCTGACATTATGTACTTTGTCTCTGTGTGTGCACGATATCAAAATAATCCTAAAGAAGGTCACCTTTTTTTCATTAAAAGAATGATCAAATACATCAAAGAACTTAGGACTTTGGTACACTAAAGACACCTCTAGCACTATAGTAGGTTACACCGATGCTGATTGGGTTGGGGGTATCGATGAAAGTAAGAGTACTTCAGCAGCGTGTTACTACATCGGTAATAACTTAGTAGGATGCAGTAGTAAGAAATAAAACTGCACTTCCTTATCTATTGCAGAATCCGCATACATTGCAGCACGAAGCTGCTGCTCTCAATTACTTTGGCTAAAACAAATGCTAAAAGATTATGGTATCAATGAAGATAAGTTACATCTTTATTATGACAATCAAAGCGCGATTAACATTTCTAAAAATCTTATTCAACACTCTCGTACTAAACATATTAAAATCATATAGCATTTTATACGCGAGTTAGTTGAATCTAAGGAGTTGGAAATTAATTATCTTCCTATTGAATTACAATTAGCTCATTTATTCACTAAACCCTTAGATAATGCGCATTTTGAATCTTTACGCAAGTCGATTGGCATGATTTTTACTGAATAATGTTATATGCCTCTTGACTATTTTTCTTTGCCCTTTGTACATTTGAGACAAAATGGGGGAGAAATTTGAGTCATTGTTGTATATTCTCAACTAAAAAGCTTTATCTTACTTATCTTATTTTCAGGAATCAGTACCATCAGTTGCAACAGAATTTTTTTAGGGTATTGATTTGTATCTAGTTGAGTTATGTAATTTTATCTTTCTACGATATTGGGAAGATATAATTTTTTTATATAGGAATAGGATTTTCTTATTTCTTGTGTATCTCTACGAGTCCTTGTTGACTCAAAGGAGATTTTGTCTCATATTTCCAAAGGGGGAGATAAAATTTGAGTCATTGTTGTATATTCTCAACTAAAAAGCTTGATCTTAGTTATCTTATTTTCAGGAATCAGTACCATCAGTTGCAACAGAATTTTGTTAGGGTATTGATTTGTATCTAGTTGAGTTATGTAATTTGATCTTTCTAGGATATTGGGTAGATAGAATTTTTTTGTATAGGAATAGGATTTTCTTATTTCTTTTGTATCCCTACGAGTCCTTGTTGACTCAAAGGAGATTTTGTCTCATATTTCCAAAGGGGGAGATTAAAGCACCCTATATCCTTGACTTACTTAAGTCTATACTATATAGGTGCTCATCTAGTTTGGAAATTGTGACAAAATTTGAGTCCTATCTCTTGTTACCAAAGAACCTCAGAATCTTCATTTAATTCCTCTATAAGTTCTTAAAGGAAACTCACCAATACACACTAGGATTGCATACTTACATCATATCATATTATATTTGGTTGTGTGTGAGTTAATTCTCTTGAACTTAATTTTCTACTATTTTGGTGAATTTTAAATAATTTTTAAGAATTTAAAATGATTTTTTTTGGAATTAATTTGGTTGGCCTTAAAACCTTTGGGGTTAGTTTTATAAATTGTGATTATGGCATAAATTCTGGTTGGGTAGAATCCGAAAGCTCTTGCGAATATTGTGGGTGAAAATTGTATTTCTAAGAACTCAAAAACACGCATTTTTCACGCGATCTCAGCCTTACACATGTTGTAGTTATAATGGCCTGATGTGTATTTTCTTACACTCACATACTTAACATTTACTGTGCACCATTGGATCTCTTTAATCAATGATCTGCATGTGTTTTGTTATTATCCCCATGTTTTATTTTGAACCAATCAAATCCTTTTTAAAAGCGGTGGCTTGGCAGCCCTTAGATTGACTTCGAATCAATCTTGATCCTTCATTTCGCTTCGATCTTCCAGATCCTCCTACTCTCAGTATAAAAGGAGACTTCGTCTTCAATTTTGTAACTTTTGGTCATTTGTTTCCTCTGAGAGAAAAGAGAGAGTAGAGAGAGAAAGAGTTAGAGAGAAACAGAGTTCGAAAAATTTTTACAAACCGTAACTCAAAACTTCAAACCAAATCCAAACCATAAAACCTTTATCTGAGTGTTTATAGTCCGTGATTTGAGAAGTTTTCCTCTACTATCTTATATCTCGTTACCAACTTAATCACGTTGATTAAGTCTCTATTTCTTCATATAGAAATCTGAGATTTGATCTTTGTGATACAAATCACATAGTTATTTTGTTAGATCTGATTTCTTATTTTGAGAAATCTATTCTTTGTTGGTTATTTTCAAGATAAATGTTGTTTTCAAATCCTAAACCAACAATACTCTTTCTAATTTCAACTTACTCAAACTGTCAGATTTAGATTTAGTTTTGAGATCTTGATTGGGGTTTTCACTTTCTTTTAATATTTTCAAAATAAAGAAAGTGCATAGGATCTTGGCTAGTTTGTATAGCAAGATTCCTTCTTGATCTGTGGATTATTTGAAAGATCCAAAATCTGACTATTTGACTAAGTTAATTTTAGAAAACTTTGCATTTATATAGATATTTTTGTAATTTGATAACTCATGTTGTCTATAATTAAGTGTGTGTGGGTTGTATGCATGAGTTTAGAGCATCACCATAAACACTTTCACACTACTACATTGAAACGTGTTGGTGTTGAGATACTAGATTGTTAGAGTCGACGTAAAGCTAAATGGAGTAAATATAAGAAGCTGGGAGAACATCATCAACAATAAGAACCTTAGAAGAAGTCAGAACACGCCAGAGGAGTTGGTACATTTTTGAACTTAGATTAGGTTTGTTTGTGTGTTTTGATTGTTATATAGCTTGTAATATGTTAGTCATTTTTAGTGGACTTTTTACTTTTGTGGTGTAGAGGTCACTGTGGATGTTTCCCCAATTGGGTGGGGTTTTACCAAGTTAAAATCGCTTGTGTGCACTTTATTTTACTCTCATATCCTTCTTGAGGTTGTCTTGGTTTATTTTGTTTAAGTTTTGTGTTTCAAACCTGGTAAACCTATAACTAAAATTACTCGTTCATAATTGTTTTACACATCTTATGTTTATAATTTTGTATTAAGAAAATAGTTTCTTCAAAAAACTGTTCGGAACCATTTAGATAGTTTAATATTGTATTAAATAACTTATGTGGTAATTTTTTAGACTACACATCGTTGACAACAAGCCCTAAATTTATCTTGAATGAGATTAAAAATTATAAGTCGCTGAGATGGCCTAAAAAACTCAGATCCCTTTCGCATAAGAGAGACAAGAGAAAATGGTGTGAATTCCACCAAGATAATGGACACACAATCGACAGATGTTTTACTCTGAAGGAGGGGATTAAAATTATTAAAGAAAGAAAAATTGAGGAAGTACGCAGATAAAGGTAGTTCGAAGGGTGGCCGAGATGGAACCCAAAATAAGAGGAATGATAAATGTAGGCTTGATCCCTCAGCACACCGAGACGACGATGCCTCTGACGATGATGATGATGAGGATGAACCATACCTCCCACCTCCATTTACTGATCCTAAAGGTCGTCTTCATACAAGTTATCTCGAGGTAAATATGATCTGTGGGGGGTTAGAAGGTGGCAGGAAACAAGTTGCTGACATGAAGGCTCATGTGGTAGAAGCCAGAACTCTCCCTCTAAAGCCCAAAGTGGTGCATTCAAAAGTTTTTGAGCCGATGAAAAGTGAGATAACCAAAGTTGATATGAACTCTATGATAGTGGGTTTCTCGAGGTTGGATTTTAAAAGGATCCTAGACCCACATGATGACCCTTTGGTGATCACCACCTTTATACATGGGTAAGAAGTCCCCATGATATTAATCGATGGTGGCATCTCAACTGATGTGATGTTATAAGATTATTACAAGGGCTTATTATTAAGTAAGAAGAGACTCATCCCGTATCACCAACCTCTGATTAAGTTTAGTGGAGAGAAGGTACAACCTCTGGGAATTTATGAAATGGAGGTCAGAATGGGGAATAGTTGGACGAAATGCCTCACAAAGAAGATCAGTTTCTTTGTAATGGATGAGAACGTCTACTCAGCGTACAACATAATTTTGGGATGAGTAGCCCTTGAGGAGTTTAAGGTTGTGCCCTCAACAGTTCACCAAATGATAAAATTTTTGACACCTTATAGAGTAGGGGAAGTTCAAGGTGACCAAGTATAGGCACGTGCATGCTACTTTAACTCGATTGAGGAGAGAGAGGCGCATAAAAAGGACTCCATAGCT
Source organism: Sambucus nigra (assembly GCA_949130495.1). Lineage (NCBI taxonomy): Eukaryota > Viridiplantae > Streptophyta > Magnoliopsida > Dipsacales > Adoxaceae > Sambucus > Sambucus nigra. The sequence continues at coordinate 406,941,027 of OX422220.1, forward strand.
TACAATATAGACACTCTTGACCCTAGATATAAGATCAAGCTAAAAAAGGGCTAAGCCACCGAGGAAGTAGAATCTATCGTCCTCAATGAGGACTAACCGTAAAATATCTTCCAAGTCGGTAAGGCCATGAATAAAGAGATTAAAGAAGATTTGGTTAAACTGTTGAGGAAGAGGCAAAGAATTTTTGCTTGGATCCATGAGGATATGCCTAGAATTGATCCTAATGTCCTCCGTCACAAGTTGAATGTGGCCGAGGTGGTGAATCCAGTCAGACAAAGAAGGAGAGTGTACTCTAGAGAGAAGTATGAAGTAATAATATATAAAATGAAGAAGTTGGGGAAAGTTGAATTCATTAGGGAAGTTATCTACCTAGAGTGGTTAGTCAACCCTGCCATAGTTCCAAAGGCCACCGACAAGTGGCAAATGTGTGTTTATTTCAGAGACTTGAATAAGGCCTACCCTAAAGATAACTTTCCTTTGCCAAGAATAGAACAAATGGTTGATGCCACGACCGACCCTAAATTGATGAGTTTTATGATGCCTATTCAGTCTATAATCAAATATTTATGGACCCAATTAATGTTGAGAAGACCTCGTTCATTATGAACAAAGGCACATACTGCTACTAGGTAATGCCCTTCAGGCCTCAAGAATGATGGGGCCACATATCAGAGGCTAGTAAAAAAAATGTTTGAGGATCAAATAAGTGATACCATGGAAGTGTACATTGATGGCATTCTTACCAAGAGCCTTAAGGCCGAGACGTATGTGATTGACTTGTAGCTCACTTTTGACACTATGGATAAAAATCAGATGAAGTTGAATCCCTTAAAGTGTGTCTTTGGAGTTAGTGTAGGCAAGTTTTTTGGTTTCATTGTCAATAAGCGGGAGATAGAAGCCTACCCCAAACAAAATCAAAGCCTAGGTGGAGATGAAGACTCCTATGATGATAAAGGAAGTCAAGAGGTTAACGGGACGAGTGGCAGCGCTAAACAAGTTCGTATCCGGAGCTACTGATAAGTGTTTTCCCTTCTTTAAGGTGCTAAGGAAAGCTTTTAAGTGGAATGAAGAGTGTGAGAAGGACTTTTAGTAATTGAAGGCATATCTCGGCTCCCTACTCCTATTATCACTACCTATTCAAGGGGAAAAGTTGTATTTGTACCTGGTCGTGTCAGAGTCGGCCATCAGCGCTGCGATTGTAAAAGATGATGAGAGTGTATAGAAGCCAGTATATTTCAACAACAAGTCTCTTCAAGGGGTCTAATAAGGTACCCAAAAATGGATAAATTGGCCTACGTTCTCTTTCATGCATCTAGGAAGATGAAGCCCTACTTCCAAACACATACCATAGTCGTCCTGAAAAACTTTCCTCCTAGTTAGGTCATCCATAAACCCAAGAAATTAGGTAGGCTGATGGCCTGGTCTATAGAGCTGGGAGAATTTGACATCATCTATCAACCAAGGATGGCCATCAAGGGTAGGCCCTAACTAATTTTGTAGCAAATTTCACATAGGATGAGGCTAACGCTGAAGAAATTGATACTCCAGTTTGTGAGCCAGAAAGAAGAACATGCCTCCCCCCACTAAGGTCCAGATGAGTATGGGCAGGAGCGTAGTGGGAGAGAAAGAAGAAGAAAGATTTTTGCTCACATATGGAGCATTAGAAGAGGGAAACTTTTCTGAGAAAGGAATTGTGTGGAGCCTCTTTGTTGATGGCTCATCATGTGAAGCAGGGAGTACAGCTGGCCTGATTATGTTGACACTAGACGAAACCGATATAAAATATGATTTGAGATTCAAGTTCAAGGCATCCAATAATGAATCTAAGTATGAGGACCTTCTTGCTGGTCTTTCCCTCGCCAGAGCTTTGGAGGTAAGTCAGTTGTTAGTTCACAGTGATTCTAGACTGGTTGTTAACCAAATCTTAGGAGTGTATGATCCTAAGGATGATAGGGTGGGACGATACCATGATAGGGTGAAAGAAGCGTTAAAAACCTTCAGGGAGTTGATACTAAAAAGGATCCCTCGGCTAGACAATGACCCAGCTGAAGTACTGGCAAGACTTGCCTCAGTAACCAGGAAAGAAATCTGAAGATGAGTACCACTGGAGATTGCACAAAAACCCTAGATTGGTTCTATCTCTCAAGATTTTTTGGTTTCTGGTAAAAGTGTTTGAGGTTTAAAACTGTTTGGGTTAAAGGGATTCACTCAGAGGTGATGAAGGACGAAGATGAATGGTTCTTCCATTTCTCTCTCTTCTCACTTTTATTTTCTCTCTGGGACGATTTGAATAAAAGTCTCAAAATGCTGAGGGTTCGTCTGGCTTTATTGTAAACGAAGGAAGGATCTGGAACATCGTTCGAAATCAAAGGTTGAGATTACGTCATCCTGTTTGACTAAAGATCCAATGGTTTATAACTAAGAAATGGAAGAACAAATCTTATTGGATGATAATTAATCACTAGGATTATAACACAACACATGCAGGCCGTTGATAAACCTAATCCAAGGGTTGATATTGGTTATACAGACTGAGTCTACGAGAAAACACAAATCCACACCGTCTGGCTACCAACACGCGTAGGGCTGTGATGAAAGTTAAACGCGTGTTTGCAAAATAATTACAAAGACACCTTATGGTCTCTAGTGATTTTATATTCTACCCAGGCTAATTTTCAGCGAATAAAATAGCTATCATAAATTCAAATTTCAACCATAACACTTTTAAAAACAAGTTTAATTAATTCAAAAATTATTTTAAAATTGTATAAAATGTTTTGAATTGAATTAAATTTATTTTGAAAAGACTTAAGTGTTGTAAAACCATTAATGCAAATAGGAGATATGTATGATGCAGTGAAAGTGTCATATTTGTTGTTCTAAGCTAAGAAATAACTTCCCTTTTAGGATTGCTTTGAATTTGAATTTGATTACTTCTTCATCTTCTTTCTTCTTGAACCTTTGGGTATGAAGCAACTCATAAAACTAATCCTACTTTGTCTTAATATCCAAACTAGATGGAACTCCTATATAATGTAGACTTAAGTAAGTCAAGTATATAGTGTGTTCCCAATATTAATATGTATAGTATACGTACTTTTGTTTGGGTAGAATTAGTTGTATGGGCGCCTAATTATAGTACGATATGGTAGACTATTGTGAATTTTGGTTTATTATGCACACTTAATTTTGCTGAATTTAGAGGGCGAAATTCTCTTATTAGTGGGGAAGTATGTAACACCCCGAGTTTTTATTAATTAATTTAATAAATAAATTAGAAAATTCGGGAAAAATAAAATTTTGAATTTTATAATTTTTATTGGTTATGATTTTAGAAGAATAAAACTTCAAGCGGAATTGAAATCGGAGTTAAAATGAATTTTTAAAGGATTTTTAAAGTTTATCCCTTAAGTTATTTTTAACTAGGCAGTTTCAAAATCCCTGAGCGATCGATCGATCGACTCCAAGGGTCGATCGATCAACCTCAACAGATTTCGTGCCCAACAGGTTTTGGTGATTTTTGTAATTTTACAACTCCTTAATCTTTTTATATAAATGATATTTCGGGACTAGGTTTTTAAAACATATATTTTACCAACACTAAAGTATCAAACTCTTTCTCTATTCATCATCTTCCACCTCAAAACCCTACCTCCATTAAAACCATCTTTAAAGCTCAGTTTTGAAGAAATATAGTAATCTGTCCCAAGTTGGTCTAAGATGAGTTTTTGATCAATTTTTCAAGAGGGAGTCAAATCTACTATCGGTTTTCTACAATTAACCTCAGGCATGTTTACCCTATTCTTTTCCCTTAGTGTTATGTGTCTTGATTGTATCCTCCATTAAACTCATGTTTTCTAAAATAAGTTATGAATATAATTATTAAAGAGATCAATTTCGGGACTGTTTTGCATGAAACATTAATGTTACCTAATACTTATAACTTTGTTATTCTTTGGGTTATGTTGGTGTAGTCAGTTGTGTTATGGGCCTGTGCATGTAGAGGAGCCCTTAGAAAGCAAAGTTTGATATTTTATGTGAGAACCATAGATAAAATTAATTACTAGTGTTAGAAAATAATAACTATGATGGACTTGCATGTAGCTATTATTCTGAAAATCACAATATTTATGTGTCCTTGTTTTCCACTATTTAGATTAAAATTATTTAATTGGGAATTTAGTGTTGTTATGAATGTTGCTATAAATTGTTAATTGTGCCACGTTATGGAAATATTATAATTTTGATATCTCGGTGACGTTGGGTATTGTAGGTAATTAGTTTTCACCCCTTGTTATAGTACACTTGCTAGGTATGGGACTAGTAAGTGGGCCTTAATTGCGATTTATGCTAAATAGGTATGGAACTAGTTAGTGTAAGTCTATGCGGGTTATATAATTTGGGGTGGGACTGATTTTCTATATTATACCATTGTTACGATAGCCTAGGATTGATATCTAGGTGGAGTCAAATTTTTATAACCATCATTTACTAAGGATAGGACGAATTTGTGTTTTGGGAACCCTTAGTTGGGACTAAGGGGTATTTTGAGGATTCACATCGCTTTTAAGGATGGGGGAAATTAATTTGATTAATGAGTATAAAAAAAATTGAAATTAATACCGCAGGACTAAAATGGGTATAAAAATTTATTGGCGACATAATGTGTCGGGGTCGATAGTTTGAACGGGTCAGAGGATGATTTACGTCGTGTCGTGTGTGGAACCTTTTCATATCACAAAGATCGTAGGATAAAAATGGATCAGACGACAGACTTGGTAAGGGGACGTGTGTGTGGGTGGAACCTCATGATATCGCAAGGGCCGACAATTAAAACGGGTCAGATGGAAGCTTTGAAAGTGGTTCGCAAGGGGATGTGTATCTTTGTAAATTATAAAAGTGGTTCGTTTAATTAAATTTAATATTGTTGGAAATGTGGGTTAATTAAAATAATATTGGTGTGGCACATTTTAAAGAAACCGTGTGGGTAGTTAGAAATTAATTTTTGGGTATTAATAACCTTCGTAATTCAAATATTTTATTATTATGGTCGATATATATAGCACTATTGTCTAGGTTCGAGGATCCTAATTGAAAGGAGTAGCCGGTATTCATGCTTGGGGCTTTGGCTCTGACACATGTGTTGACTAATCTTTTTCAGGATTTATTGGGGAGTTGCTGCATAGGATTAATTGGAGATCTTTTGGAGGTGCAGTTGGATTTATTTTATTTCTTTAGTAGATATATTTCTCTTTCCATTCCGAAGTCTTATTTATGAGACTACATTATTAGGCCTTTCGGTTCCAAAGTTGTTTTGGGATTTCAGTTGGATTATATTTTTAAATTATTGAGATATTCGGAGATAACATGTGATGTATTTTTAATCTCACTTCGATGTTTTTATCAGTTGGATGCCATTCGTATTTGGGTTTGATTAAAATAATTTATCTTGTGGAATAAAATATTTTATGTCTCATATCTGTCACATGCTAAGGATGATATTTAATTTACTTGCACCCGGCTTAGTTTTGGTGGCGGCCGACGCCAGAATTTAGCATGGTGTAACAGATGGTATCAGAGCATGGTCTTATCTCTCGTAGGTTGTGTGTTTGTTTTAGCTTCCGCGTTACTTATCTTTGATTCCTCTCGATGATTTGTACTCTTAGTTTTCTGAGTATGATTTTGCTTGTTCCTATCTTTTCAGATGGAAAACACTAGGAGAGCTAGTAATAGGAGAGAGGAGTCCATTTATGGTCCTGTAGTTCAGGAGAGGCAGGGACAATTTATTCTAGATGCCGAGGCACCAGCGGAAATTGTGTGAGAGGCCACAGCGGTCGGTATTGAGATTAGGAGACAGAGAGGGGTGACGTTAGAACCGCAACAGCAAGGAACACCCGTCTTAAATTGGGACAGAGTGAGGACCAGCTTTTTCGAGGGGAATCCTTCTACCTTTTTAGGAGGATTGGACTCGACGGTTTCTCACCAATGGAGAACGGACATGGAGCGACACTTGAGATTAGTGGAATGCACGGAGGTGCAAAAGAAGATGTTAGCAACATTCAAATTGTTAGGGAATGCCTTGCAGTGGTAGGAGAGTACCACCACACCAGAGGAGCGAGATAAATTAAGTTATGCAGAGTTTCAGATTGGGCTCAACATACAAGTACTTTCCGTATGCTATCAGGAGTGCAAAGAAAAGGGAACTTCTAGAATTGGAGGAAGGTTTAACATCAATTGTCGAGTATGAAAAAGAGTTCACCAATTTATCTATGTTTATGCTGGAGGAGGTAGACACTGATAGGAAAAATATGGAGTGATTCATCTAAGGGTTGTCTTGGCCCATTAGGCAAATGGTTTTGGGAAATCCGGCATACACTTCTTATGCCCAAATAGTGGATGTCGCGATGTTACACTGGCAGGAGAAAATAAGCTATCAGAAGAAATTAGGAAAGAGGCAAGAGACAAAGGGTCAGGGAGGAGAAAATAAGGGTCATAATGACCAAGCATGGAAGAGGCAAAGGCCAAACCAAGGAGACCAGAACGATAATATTCATCAGGACAACCAGAGACAGGATCGTCAGGGGAGAAAAATTGGAATGGGAATTCGGAGCCTTTTCAGGGTACTTGTTTCACTTGTGGGAAAGTCAGACATAAAGAGAACAGGTGTTTCAAGAGAGAGGGCCACCATGGTCTAGTTACTCAGGGCTAGCAAGGTCAAGGGACTCCAGCACCGACAGTTCCTAGAGTGCAGGGAGCACCAGTAGCACTGGCACCAACAGGTGTTCATGGAGCGCCACCAACACCGGTGGCATGTGGTGCATAGGGAGCGGCTGTAGCATTGACCAACACTGGTTATGGGAGGTGTTACCTACTTCAGCCTTGAGAGGAGCAGGCACCGTAGAAGCCACGACGTGGAAAAATAGAGGATCGATATGTAAAATATTTTGTTACATGTTATATTTGAAGAAAATATCTAATGCTAAAAGCTTGTTTACAAGGTTAATAACAAAATTTTATAAATTTTGTAAACTTCGAATAAATGTTTTGGGCAAAAGTCTTTTAAAAAAAACAAGATGTGTTTTAAAAACTTTCAGAATGTATTGTTTAGATTTGATAGTTGATTACCTTCTTTTTAAAATTTTAAAAAACATCTACTAAAACTACCATTCAGTCCCAATCACAACAACAGTTAAGAACATTCAAAGAAATAGACACATGAATTTTTAATGTGGTAAAACCCTTAAACAAGGGAAACATCCGCGGTGCCCTCTACGGCACAAAACAAAAATTCACTAGAATAAAGAATCAAGTTATAGCACTTAAGCAAACACATAAGGATCCTAAATCTAAGTTCAGAATTATACCTACATGAGCTACTCCACTCCAAAGGTTTTTTTACTAGAACTTATCTCTTCTTTGTTACTCCTTTGCCTTTTCCTTGACCTCCTTCTCTTTGAATTCTGATTCTAGCAACTCTTTTAACTTTTAAGTCTCAAATAAACCAATGTGTCTAAGTGTTTGTGTGAGAAGTGTTTATGATGTGCACTATATGCAAATATGCAACTCAACCTCTCATAATTATTTATACATACAATCCTATAAAATTACAAACAGATCTAAGATGAATAGGATATTTCCAAGTTTGTATTCTATAAATCAAGACTTCTTGATCTTTCTATAAATCCACAGATCTCAAGGATACCTTGCTCAGAAGACGGCCAAGGTCTTAAACAATTTCAGTATTTTGAAAAGATTTTTAAAATTATAAACCTCCAATTGAGATCCAAACTAGACTAGAAGTCTATATCGAAAAAACAGAATCAGAAATAACATGTAGAAATTGATTAAAACAATTTTGTAAAAGAAGCTTCTAAATCAAGAACAGATCTAGAAGAACGACCTTGCTTTCAAAAATAGCCAAGGTCCTATTTGTCTGTTTTTATTTTTTCACACGTTTATTTCACAAAAAGTGAAATAAAACAAAGAAACACAAACGCTCTTAAGGATCTGGTTTTTTCTTGAAACCCTAGAATTTTAATTTTCAAAAACTTTAGAATCAAGTGGATCTAAAGACAGAGATCCAAAAAGAGAACTAAAAATATAGGCGTGTGATGTTCTCTTTAGAAAATCTCAAGTTTCAATAAATGAAACTTGTTATTTTCTCAAAAAGGTGATATGAGAAAGACTTAAAACGAAAGAGGTCTTCTACAAGACGTCAACCCAAATACCAAACCACATAAACCCTAGATTGGTTCTATCTCTCAAGGTTTTTGGGTTTTTAGTAAAAGTGTTTGAGGTTTAAAACTATTTGGGTTGAAGGGATTCACTCATAGGTGATAAAGGATGAAGATGGATGGTTCTTCTTCCTTTCTCTCTATTTTCTCTCTGGTTCCTTCCAGTTCTCTCTCTTCTCTCTTTTATTTTCTCTCTGGGACGATTTGAAAAAATTCTCAAAATGCTGAGGGTTCGTCTGGTTTTATAGTAGGCGAAGGAAATATATGGAACATCGTTCGAAATCAAAGGCTGAGATTAAGTCATCCAGTTTGACTAAAGATCCAATGGTTTATAACTAAGCGGTAGAAGGAACAAATATTATTGGATGAGAGTTAAGCACTGGGATTATAGCACAACACGTACAGGCCGTTGATAAACCTAATCCAAGGGTTAAGATTGGTTATACAGATTGAGTCTACGAGAAAACACAAATCCACACCGTCTGGCTACCAACACGTGTAGGGCTGTGATGAAAGTAAAATGCGTGTTTGAAAAATAATTACAAAGACTCCTCATAGTCTCTAACTCTTTTATATTCTACCCAGGCTAACTTTCAGCGAATAAAATAACTTTCAGAAATTCAAATTGCAACCAAAACACTTTTAAAAACAAGTTTTAATTAATTCAAAAATTATTTTAAAATTGTATAAAATGTTTTGAATTGAATTAAATTGATTTTGAAAAGACTTAAGTGTTGTAAAACCATTAATTCAAATTGGAGATATGTATAATGCAGTGAAATTTCCTATTTGTGGTTTTAAGGTAAGAAATAACTTCCCTTTTGGGATTGCTTTGAATTTGATTGCTTCTTCATCTTCCTTCTTCTTGAACCTTTGGGTATTGAGCAACTCATAAAACTAATCATACTTTGTCTTAATATCCAAACTAGATGGAACTCCTATATAATGTATACTCAAGCAATTCAAGTATATAGTGTGTTCTCAATCTCCCCCTTTGAATATTAGAGACAAAATTACCTTGAGTATTCTGAACTCGTGGGTGAAAATTGAAAAATCCTAGTTGTCCTATACAAAGGTTCTAACTACCCATTCCCATCCTAGAATCGAAAATAAGGTAAAAAAATACATTACTCAACTATATACAGACCAATACCCTATAAAAATGTAAGAAGTTATACAGCAGGTCTGAAATGCCTGTGATAAAATAAACACTGAATGGCATATTAGTTGAGTGAGAATCTGGAATAGATAGAAAAATCTTTTTGGTATACTCAAGATCTTATCCCCCAATTTTTCTCAAATATACAAGGGGTATAAATCACAAAAAAAATAGAGTCAATCACATAATATATCATGAACATGGTAGAATCACGGAATATAAACATGATACTACCTATGTGATGATAACTGTGATAAAGATTAATTGAGAGCTATCATGCCTATAGTTGTTCGCAAATACATAAAATGAATGTTGTCTAATGGTTTGGTAAAGATATCTGCGATATTCTTTTGAGTGTTCAGATATTCAATGATAAGATCTTTAGATTCGATAAGGTCACAGATAAAATGATGTCTAATCTTAATTTGCTTAGTTAGAGAGTGCATTACATGATTTTTGGAAATATTAATGGCACTTTGGTTATCACAAAACATGGTTAACTAATTTTCGGTGATACCATAATCGCTAAGCATTTGTCTAATCCATAGTAATTGAGAACAACAACTACCATCTGTTATATATTCAGATTCGGCGCTAGATAAGGAGATACAATTATGTTTCTTATATGACCAACCTACGAGATTATTTCCTAGGTAGTATCAAGCACCAGAAGTGCTTTTACTATCGTCAGAACAAACGGACCAATCGACATCGGTTTACCCTATAATAGAACTAGTTGTATCGTTTGTGTACCAAATACCCAATTTTAGAGTACCCTTAATGTATTTAATAATCCTTTTCACACTTAATAGGTGGGATTATTTAGGGTTACTTTAATATCTAGCACAGATACACACGATGAAAGATATGTCAGGTCGAGACGCGGTAAGATACATCAAACTCCCTATAATACTTTTATATAGAGTGGGATCAGCACTTTTCCCATTATCATTCTTAGAAAGTTTAGTTGAAGTAGTCATGGGGGTTCTATAAGGTTTAGCATTTTCTAAGCTAAATTTTTTAACTAAATCTGCAGCATACTTGGATTGAGAAATAAAAAGACCATCACTGCATTGTTTGACTTGTAAACCCAAAAAATAATCCAGTTCACCCATTAAAGACATCTGAAATTCGATATGCATGATATCAGAAAAATTATCTACTTGTTTGGGACAGGTGGAACCTAAAATAATATCGTCCACATATACTTGTACGATTAACACATGTTGATTTTCCTTTCTAATAAACAATGTTTGATCGTTTCTGCCACGGATAAATTTATTGAGACACTAGAAAAGTAGATAGTTGCTCATACCAAGATCTGGGAGCTTGTTTCAAACCATATAAGGCTTTCTTAAGCCTAAAGACTTAGTCCGGGTGTACAGGATCAACAAATCCTTTGGGTTGTTCTACGTATACTTGTTTAGATAAAATTTCATTTAAAAAAGTGGCTTTAACATCCATTTGGAATAATATGAATTGCATATGATAAGAGATTCCAAGGAGGAGATGAACTGATTCTAGACGAGAAACAGGTGCAAAGGTTTCGTCGAAATCAATTCCCTTAATCTGGGAGTATCCCTGTGCAACCAACCTAGCTTTATTTCTAATGACCTCCCCATTTTCATCAGTTTTGTTTTTAAAAATCCATCTTGTGCTAATAAAATACAAATCTTTTGGTTTAGGAACCAAATTCCAAACATCATGACTCTTAAATTTGACAAGCTCTTCTTGCATAGAATTTATCCAAAATGAGTCAATAAGGGCATCATTAACATTTTTAGGTTCCTCAAGAGAAACTAAATAAGAAAATCGTGCCACTTATCGAAGTTGGGATCTAGTTCGAACTGGTTCCGAAGGATTACCAACAATGGTTTTAATGGGATGATCTTTAAAGACCCAAGTGGGTACTGAGGGACTCTCAGGTAGCAGTGAATGAGTATCATCTTGAGGATGAGTAGAAAAATTAAGTTTGTCCTCATCAAATGTTACTGCTTGACTGTCACTTCTCCTTATACTAGTGTCATCTACAATTACATTAATTGATTCCATAATAGTTTTGGTTATATAGTTAAAAACACGCAAAGCCCTACTATTTTGGGAATAACTAAGAAAAATTCCCTTTTCTCCTCGGGTATCAAGTTTTAAAAGTTACTCTCTATCTTTGCAGATGTAGCAAATACTCTCGAACATTTTAAAATATTTTAAGTTTGGCTTTTTGTGGAACCATAACTCATAAGAAGTTTCTTTGGAAATTTTTTTTAGATGGATACGATTAATAATGTGACACGCGGTTTGGACAGCTTCTACCCAAAAATATCTAGGGATATTTTTAGCATGTAGCATAACCCTAGCCATTTCTTGTAAAGTCATATTCTTACGTTCAGCTATACTATTTTGCTGCAGGGTTTGGGGAGCGCTAAACTCATGTTTATAGCCATTGGCTACACAATACTCAGAAATACCAGGGTCCTTGAACTCTCCACCTCTATCACTCCTAATTCGGCACACCTGGGTATCCTTCTCATTCTCTATTTTCAAGAGGATTCTTAAGAATTCATTGAAGGTATCTGATTTTTGTTTCATAAAAGCTACCCATGTATATCTTGTATAGTCGTCCACTATAACTAGGATGTAATAGTTTCTACATAAACCAACAGTTATTGAGGGACACATAAGGTCCATATGGATAAGTTCTAGAGGCTTAGTGGTTAGGACATCTTTAACTTTCTTGTGTGGGGATTTACTTATTTTACCTTCCTGACAAGGTCCACATATAAGATTAAAAGAATTTTTAATTTTAGGTAAACCACTAACTATTTCTTGGGAACTCAATCTTCTAAGGTTATCATAATTTGTGTGTCCCAATCTATTGTGCCATAGATCAGAATCCTCTAATCTGGCAACATTACAAGATTCGGAATTGGGGATTACAGTGTAACAATTTTTCGGAGTTTTGTTTCCTGTTAAGATGCAATTACCTTTTTCATCCATAATTTTGTAATCATTTTTTGAAAAGGTAATTGAGTGATTAGAGTCATAAAATTATGATATACTTAATAGATTAGCTTTAAGGTCTTTAACTAAGAGAACATCATTCAATTCAGGAAGCCCTTGCTTACTCAATCTTCCCTTACCTATGATCTGAGATGAAATACCATCTCCAAACATGACACTCCCTCCAAGGAAGTTTGTCTTGTTTTTTAATTTGGTTTCATCCCCGATCATATGTTTAGAACATCCGGAGTCTAAGTACCATCCAGTTGAAGTGATTTGTGCCTTTAAAGAAGAAATGACAATGTTGCACTTAAGCTGGGGTAATGATCATCTTTTCTAACCCAAATAGGCTTAGTTTTAAAAGTTTTGTGGCCTTTTGATTTAGAGCAGGTTTGAGGGGTCTTTCTAAATGATTTTTTCTTAGTCTTGGACCCTCCCTTTTTCTTTTTAGAGTTAGAGTTGTTTGTGGCCTGTCTAGGGAGTACATAAGTATTTCTTGATTTCCTAGAATAGTTAACGTTTAGGTAGGTTGGGGTGTATAATATTTTCTAAAAACACTCATCAAGAGTATGGACGAAAATATCGCAGTAGGAACAGTACTAATTGGTATAGGACTTGACTTTATTACTAAAGTCTTTGAAAATTGGTTTGGATCTATTGGGTACAGTTGTCCAGTTGTCATTAGATTTAGGTTTCTGTCTTTGGTCTCTGGCAGAAGGACAAACATATTTGGTCTGACTCTTTGGATTCATCTGTTGATTGTATTGATTATGTGTTGTTTGAGATACATTGAGACTAGATTCACCTTTTTGAACAGTTTGATAAGTTTGGCCTTGTTTTATAAAAGTAACATTTTCAGGAGAAACTTTGGTCTTACTTGTGTGCACTATTTCTCCAAAACCTAGGCCAGACTTATCTTTAGAGTCAAATTTGCTTCCAGCAACAATTTTTTCATAAGACTTAGTTTGTGTTTCAAAGTGTTGGCATTTTTTAAACACATTTGAAACGATTTTCTTTGACTCTTCTAGTTCAACAAGGGTTGCCTTGTATTTTTGTTCAAATTCATGGTTCTTTTGAATCAAATCATTTATTTTCAAGGCATAGTCTTCAATATCAGTCTCGTGAGCAACACATTGGGCAGTATAATCTTCAATGTTCTTCCTAATAGTATGGTTAAGCAAATAGATATGCTCACTTAAGGTTTTTATCATTTTTTCTCGGAGAGCACTCTTCTTAACCGTTTTAGTGTACAACTCATGTAAATCAGGCAGATCATCATTAGACTCTCTATGTGCATCGTGTGAAGTGGCCCCTATATTTTTGATAGGTTTTTTACTCACGCACACGTTTAATTGGTCATCAACATTATCACTTTGACTCACACAGTCTTTCAGCAGTAATAGGAACAAAATGATCAGTAATATCATTAACAACATCAACAGGCATAGCAAGTTCATGAGTAGATAAACATGCATCATCATTATATATTATCTTAGCAAAGAAAGACATGAAGTACTCATTTATCTAGGTTGATTCTATTTCATCTTCATCAGAATCACTAGAGTCATCCCATGTCTTACACATATTGGCCTTATTATTGTTATTCAGACTAGTTGGACATTTACTAGTATAGTGACCTAGTTTACCACAACGGTGACATTTAACATCTTTTATGTCAGGTTTAGGTATGTTGGGGTCATAAGTCTTCCTATTGTCATAGGTGTGTTTGGTATGGTCTCTGTCATGAGGTTTGTGAAATTGATTACCTTGATAATTTTATTTGCCTTGTTTAGAGGCTACAACATTTCTAAATTTCTAAATCTTTTTTAAATGCTTAATCATAAGAGCTATTTCATTGTCAAGGTTTTCCAAATCATAGTTTTTAAGACAGTCAGTGTGAAAATTTGTAGTGTTCAATTTAGGCACTGGAAATTTAGAAGAAAACACAACATTTGTACTAGAGGCTTTATTAGTCTGTCTGGTCAATTGCTTTTTGAAGTCTAGTTCCAATTCTATAGTCCTCAGTTTACTGCTAAGTAATTCAGGAGTCATATTAGGGTCATTCATTTCTTCAATAGCATATCTCTTGTTGTCAAATTTAGATGGCAATGACCTATGAATCTTTGAAATAATTTCCTTTATACTATAGGTTATACTAATTGCATGAAGTTTTGTAAAGATATCTGTTAACCTTATGTAGAAATTGTCAAAGGTTTCATTTCCATACATAATCAGGGTGTTATACTGCTGCATTAGCATTTGAGTTTTTCCAGCTTTGACACATTCATCACCCTCATGAGTAATGACTAACGTATCCCATGCCTCTTTTGAAGTAGAACATATGGATATTCTTTAGAATTCATGTTCGTTAATGGACATAAAACTTGCATTCTTTCCTTTATTATTATCTAGATATAATTTTTTCTCTTCCTTAGTAAATTCACTGAGAAGTTTCTTAATTCTTATTGGATCAGTTGCAGAAGTAGGTTTAGTAGGATGTTCAAACCCTGTTTTAATCATTTCCCAGACTTCATCACCAAGGGTTCCTTGAATGAAAGCAGTCATTCGTACTTTCCAGTATGAAAAATTATTTCCATCAAAGAGTGGGGGTCTGGATAGGTTACCTAACTTCTCAAATCTTTCTTGCATATTCAGAAATTTTTCAGAAAGAAGTTTCGAACAAAATTTCTTAAGTTTCAGGATCATAAAAGGTGTTCTTGCTCTGATACCAATTGAAGAAAATCTTTAATGCTAAAATCTTGTTTACAAGGTTAATAAAAAAATGTTATAAATTGTGTAAACTCCGAATAAACTTTTTGGACAAAACTCTTTTCGAAAAACACAAGATGTGCTGTAAAAACTTTCTGAATGTATAGTTTAGATTTGATAGTTGATTAACTTCTTTGTAAAATTTTAATAATAATCTACTAAAATTACCATTCAGTCCCAATCACAACAACAGTTAAGAACATTCAAAGAAATAGACACATGAATTTTTAACATGGTAAAACCCTTAAACAAGGGAAACATCCATGGTGCCCTCTACGGCACAAAACAAAAATTCACTAGAATAAAGAATCAATTTATAGCACTTAAGAAAACACACAAGGATCCTAAATCTAAGTTCATAATTATACCTACATGAGCTACTCCACTCCAAAGGTTTTTTACTAGAATTGATCTCTTCTTTGTTGCTCCTTTGCCTTTTCCTTGACCTACTTCTCTTTGAATTCTGATTCTAGCAACTCTTTT
Source organism: Sambucus nigra (assembly GCA_949130495.1). NCBI lineage: Eukaryota > Viridiplantae > Streptophyta > Magnoliopsida > Dipsacales > Adoxaceae > Sambucus > Sambucus nigra. The sequence goes on from OX422220.1 coordinate 406,956,669, forward strand.
AACTTTTAAGTCTCAAACAAACCACTGTGTCTAAGTGTTTGTGTGAGAAGTGTTTGTGATGTGCACTATATGAAAATATGCAACTCCCCCTCTCAGAATTATTTATACAGACGATCTTATCAAATTACAAACAAATCTAAGATGAATAGGATATTTCCAAGTCTGTATTCTACAAATCAAGACTTCTTGATCTTTCTATAAATTCACAAATCTCAAGGATACCTTGCTCAGAAGACGGCCAAGGTCTTAAACAATTTCAGTATTTTGAAAAGATTTTTGAAATTGTAAACCTCCAATTGAGATTCAAACTAAACTGGAAGTCTATATCGTAAAAACAGAATCAGAAATAACATGCTGAAATTAATTCAAACGACTTTGTAAAAGAAACTTCTAAATCAAGAACAGATCTAGAAGAACAACCTTGCTTTCAAAAATAGCCAAGGTCCTATGTGTCTCTTTTTATTTTTGCACACGTTTATTTCACAAAAAGTGAAATAAAACAAAGAAACACAAACGCTCTTAAGGATCTCATTTTTTCTTACAACCCTAGAAGTTTAATTTTCAAAAACTTTGGAATCAAGTGGATCTAAAGATAGAGATCTAAAAAGATAACCAAAAATATAGGCGTGTGATGTTCTCTTTAGAAAATCTCAAGTTTCAATAAATGAAACTTGTTATTTTCTCACAGAGGTGATATGAGAAAGACTTAAAACGAAAGAGGTCTTTTATAAGACGTCAAGCTATTTACCAAACCCGCAGAAATGCTAGATCGGTTCTATCTCTCAAGGTTTTTTGGTTTCTAGTAAAAAAATTTGAGGTTTAAAACTGTTTGGGTTGAAGGGATTCACTCAGAGGTGATGAAGGACGAAGATGGACGGTTCTTCTTCCTTTCTCTCTCTATTTTCTCTATGGTTTCTTCCCTTTCTATCTCTTCTCTCTTTTATTTTCTCTCAAGGATGATTTGATGAAAAGTCTCAAAATGCTGAGGGTTCGTCTGGTTTTATAGTAGGCGAAGGAAGGATCTGGTACATCGTTCGAAATCAAAGGCTGAGATTAAGTCATCTAGTTTGACTAAACATCCAATGGTTTATAACTAATCGGTGGAAGGAACAAATCTTATTGGATGAGAGTTAAGCACTGGGATTATAGCACAACACATGAAGACCATTGATAAACCTAATCCAAGGGTTGAGATTAGTTATACGAACTGAGTCTACGAAAAAACACAAATCCACACCGTCTGGCTACCAACATGTGTAGGGCTGTGATGAAAGTAAAACGCGTGTTTACAAAATAATTACAAAGACACCTTATAGTCTCTAGCGCTTTTATATTCTACCCAGGCTAACTTTCAGTGAATAAAAAAACTTTCAGAAATTCAAAATTCAACGACAACACTTTTGAAAACAAGTTTTAATTAGTTAAAAAATTGTTTTAAAATTGTATAAAATGTTTTGAATTAAACTAAATTGATTTGAAAATACTTAAGTGTTGTAAAACAATTAATGCAAATAGGAGATATGTATGATGCAATGAAAGTGTCATATTTGTGGTTTTAAGGTAAAAAAATAACTTCCCTTTTAGGATTTCTTTGAATTCGATTGCTTCTTCATCTTCCTTCTTCTTGAACCTTTGGGTATGGAGCAACTCATAAAACTAATCCAACTTTGTCTTAATATCCAAACTAGATGGAACTCCTATATAATGTATACATAAGTAATTCAAGTATATAGTGTGTTCTCAATGTTAATATGTATAGTATACATACTTTCGTTTGGGTAGAATTAGTTGTATGGGCGCCTAATTATAGTACGATATGGTAGACTATTACGAATTTCTGTTTATTGTGCACACTTAGTTTTGCTGAATTTCGAGGGCGAAATTCTCTTGTTAGTAGGGGAGTATGTAACACCCCGAGTTTTTATTAATTAATTTAATAAATAAATTGGAAAATTCGGGAAAAATAAAATTTTGAATTTTATAATTTTTATTGGTTAAATATGTTGTTTATGAGTTTAGAAGAATAAAACTTCAAGCATAATTGAAATCGGAGTTAAAATGAATTTTTAAAAGATTTTTAAAGTTTATCCCTTAAGTTATTTTTAACTCGGCAGTTTCAAAATTCCTGAGTGATCGATCGATCGACTCCAGGGGTCGATCGATCGACCTCAGCATATTTCGTGCCCATTCGGTTTTGGGGAGTTTTGTAATTTTACAACTCCTTAATCTTTTTATCTAAATGATATTTCGGGGCTAGGTTTTTAAAACATATATTTTACCAACCCTAGAGCCGCAGACTCTTTCTTTGTTCATCATCTGCCACCTCAAAACCCTAGCCTCCATTAAAACCATCTTTAAAGCTCATTTTTGAAGTAATATAGTAATATGTCCCAAGTTGGTCCAAGAGGATTTTTTGATCAATTTTTCAAGAGGAATTCAAATATTAGATCGGTTTTCTACATTTAACCTTAGGCATGTTTACCATATTCTTTTCCCTTAGTATTATGTGTCTTGATTGTAACCTCCATTAAACTCATGTTTTCTAAAATAAGTTATGAATATAATTATTAAAAAGATAAATTTCGGGATTATTTTGCATGAAACATTAATGTTACATAATACTTATGAAGTTTTTGTTCTTTGGGTTGTGTTGGTGTAGTCGGTTGTGTTATGGTCATTGTATATAGAGGAGCCCTTTGATTAGGCATAAATTCTTCACATTTATCCCCTTCATTTCGGTATTTTTATGATCTCGTGCGGGGTAAATAGATTGGATTTGACTTATATTTATGCTACTAACCCTTTTTGGCAAGTATTTCATATTTTGTGTGTATCTTATGTGTTTTACAGGTATTTCATGCAAGTTAGTGCCAAAGAGAACTCAAAATAGTGAAAGAAAACCAAGAAACGGGGAGTAAAGGGCATTTTTGTAATTTTTCAGCCTTATTCCAGAGGTGGGGCCAACTATAAAGTTGATGATCTTTCAATTACAAGAATACTTGAAAAAACGGAACCTCAATCGGAGTCCCGGTGTGAAAGTTATGAGCAGTCAAAGATAGAAGAAAAAGTCAAATAAAGAGAGGACCCGTCCGCCCAGAAATTAAAAGAACCGGTCTGTACAGGACCGGTCCGCACGGAAATTAAAAGAACCGGTCCGTACTGCCACATTCCAGAGAACCCCGGACCGAATACGGATCAAAACTGAAGAAAAATAAAAGAACCGGTCCGCCCAAGAAATAAAAGGACCGGTCCGGATCAAGGCAAACCGGTCCGGAGGAGGAGGGGACCGGTCCGGCTGTCGCAATTTTAATTTTCTAATCTTCCTCTAATGGAGAGTCCTAGTGCAGCTAAAACTCTTGAAACTTTGTAGGGTATATAAACCCAAAGTATTATAATTTTTTAGGACGGAGAATTAATAGAATTTTCCATTCTTGTTCAGAAACTCTAGTTTTGAAGTTAGGTTACAATTTTAATTCCAATAGTGAAGATTATTCAGAATTCTGTGATTACAAGTATTTTTCATTGCTGCTTTTACTTCTTTGGTAAGATTAGTGAGTTATTTCCTCTCTTAAATTCCTTTATACATCATTCCTCAAATTTTCCTTAGTTTAATAATGGTTTTCGGCAATTCAAAAATTGTTTTCACTAGTTTCAGCATGCTAGGCTAGATTTTCTAAGGCTGGGATACATGAACCCAGCCTGATGTGATAGTTGCATGTGTATAACATTAATCCTCTAAATTTAGTGATTGATTACGACCGTATCGCGTAGGAACACAACAATTGTAGATCTTTAGATCTCGTTTGCTTCCGGGTAACCGGGATGCTTTAGAATGCAATTCAAGTGTCACTATCGCGATTCCGATTTACTCGTCCTCAGATTAAGTATGATGCGGGCTTGAACCTCATATACGTAATGCTTGGGAGTACTAAATTCTGGGTCTAATTAATCAGTTAAATTTACGATTAGTAGTTTACCTACAATACACTAGGGTTGGGGGATTGTATTCCCGTCCTGTTTTCTACATCATATAGTTCAAAGTTTTAAATCATTCTTCATCAGTATTTTAGGTAATTTAGTATAATTGCACCTTTTCATAATTTCATAATTGCACTTAGTTGTAATCAATTCCAAAATCAAATCATTTTTCCTTTTCTTTTTAGAATCAGAGTTAGGATTCATTCATCTGTCCAACGTCGTCACAACTCTGTTGTCCTATTTCCCCGTGGATAGGATCCCGACTTATCGGGTTTATTACTAACACGACAGGCTTGCACTTGACCCTAGAGAGTACGCACTTCTGAGACACATTCTTAGTCGCGTCAAGTTTTTGGCGCCGTTGCCGGGGAATTATGTAGACTTAGGATTAGATCGAGTCAATCTAAAACGTTGACCAAAAATTTCAAAAAATCCAAAAACATAAAAAAACTTCAAAAAGCACAAAAAGATCCATCATCGTCTCTACTAAGTTGTTAATGAAAAATTCTGAACTCACTCCCACACCCCATAATACTCCAACCAGTATTCACAAAAATCCAATAGTTGAGTACGATCCTGATAACCCCCACACTCCTAACGCCCCACAGTTCTGGATTCCACCTCCCACACTGTCACACTCAATATCCCATAACACTCCATTTTCTTTCTTAGGACACTCTGAGTACACCAAGTGAGGACACCGAGTCTCTAAGAGAGAGAGATGTCGCAACACGGTAGTGCAGCTGTCGGTGAGGAAGAGGCCCCATACCGCCCGTTGATAGAAATCTTATATCCCGAGCACACTGTCACTCCGGGATGCATTATACTCCCTTATAATGCTGGGCAATTTTGTTTCAAAAATGGGATGATCCAGATGTTACCCCATTACCATGGTATGGATTCTGAAAAGCCATATCTCCATATCAGGGAATTTGAGGATGTGTGTGATACCCTCAATGATCAAACTTGCACACAAGAGGTGATCCACCTCAAACTCTTCCCCTTCTCGCTAAAAGATAAAGCTAAGACCTGGCTATGGTCTTTACCTCCAAGCTCGATCCCATCTTGGAATGAGTTGCAATCTAGATTTCTTAAGAAATTCTTCCCACCACATCGAACGATCTCCATAAAGGCTCAAATTCAAGCGTTCAGACAATCTGAAAATGAGCCATTTCATCGATGTTATGAGTGCTTCAATGAGTTAGTTACTTCATGCCCCCATCATGGATTTGATACAGCGCAAATCATTTCCTTTCTCTATAATGGGCCGAATCTTAACTCTAAGCAACTCGTTGAGACCATGGGTAGTGGTCCATTTGTCGACTTAGATGCCCATGATGCTGAGCTTCACCTGAGGTATGTCGCCGAGACTACCCAATCCTGGGATACATCTGATCCTAATGCTCAAAATCGAAATCGTCAAGTGACCACTACTCCAGTGACGTCCGGGCTATTTCACGTAGATAGGAATTCTATGACGGACAGTCGATTAGATACGCTCGAGAAAGGATTTCGAGACCTATGTGAGGTATATGGAAGAGGACCAACTGGATCCATACCAAACCCCGTCGAGAAGGTGTGTGCGATTTGTGAGGCGGGTCATTTAAGTGAGGAATGCATGACTATACCCGCCTACAAAGTGAAGATTCAAGAACAAGTGAGTGGTATAGGAGGATTCAAGGGTGATTTTGGTGCACCCCACGGGAATTTTTACAACCCTTCGTGGAAAAACCATCCTGGTTTTAGCTATGGGCAACAACATGCTGCGATGAATCCTAATCCACATGTTGTCCCTCCTTCGCCACAACACTTTCAACAAGTTCCACACATGCAAGGACATGTGCAAGCACCACCACCTCAAGGAGCATATATCCCTCCACCGCGGAGAACTCTAGAGGATACAATGAATCAATTTATCAATAGCCAGACTGCAACCAATGCTAGAATGATCGCCTGATCAGCGACATAAATGCAAATCTGTCAAAGATACAATCCTTGTTGAGTGTCCAAGAGAAGGGAAAGTTTCCTTCCCAGGGCCAAAGACCTCCCCAAGGTCAAACTAGTGTTAGCTCCACATCCCATTACCATCCGGAGCAATGTAGCGCAATTACCACTCTACAAAGTGGGAGAGTAGCTGACTTGTCACCTCCCCCACACGATGCAACCAAAGACAAGGAGATTTTGCCTGGCACGAAAGAGGCCTAAGATGTCCCCTTGAATGAGAGTGATAAAGAAGGAACTAGTGAGCTCGAGGTAGTAGTGAAACCTCCCATCGCTGCCCCATACCCTCAACGGTTGGTCCCGCATTCCAAAGGCACTTCTCGGGATGATGTTTTGGATGTACTTAAGCAAGTAAAGATTAATTTACCTTTTCTCGAGACCATACAGAAAATTCCCGCATACGCTAAGTTCATTAAGGACTTACTCACGGTGAAAGGCAAGCTAAAGGTAAATAAGAATGTCTTTTTGGCCCATAATGTCAGTTCAGTTTTATCGAGTGACCTTCCGTTAAAGTATAAAGATCCGGGTGCACCCACCATTTTGTGCATCATGGGGAAGAACCGAATCAAAAGGGTGCTAATAGATTTAGGAGTGAGTGTTAACAATCTATCCTATTCAATCTATAAGAAACTCGATTTGGGAGCACTCAAGCCCACAAATATGACTCTCCAGCTCGCGGATCGTTCTGTGAAGATGCCTCGCAGAATCATTGAGGATGTGATCGTCCAAATAGACACTTTCTACTTCCCGGTGGACTTTGTCATTTGGGAAGAGGAGCCCTCCATTCTCCCGAGCAATCATGTTCCCATTATCCTTGGTCGCCCATTCTTAGATACGGCTAATGCACTCATCAATACTCGGAGTGGGCAGATGCAATTAACATTTGGGAACATGACCCTCGATAAAAATATTTTTAACAATATCAAGAATGAGGGTGATGAAGGAGAACCGCGAGAGATGGATCTTTCAGGAGCAGCACACGGGCATGGGAGGACCCACACGCGAGAGCTGATAGGGGTTGCCTCGTTACATCAAGTGAGAGCGACAATTTAGAGGCATAGGGAGAAGTTCGTATGAGTGCTTAGAGGAGAGCGAATGGCAAGACACGATAGATACTTTTCTCATCGAGTACTACCCACCCACACCATCTAATAATTTTGAGATGGAGCGAGGAAGAAAGAATGTGGAAACAAAGAAAGAGAGAGAGCTAGAGGAGTTGAGCCTAACGGGAGTTGAGAGAGAATTCGGGCAAGTGGATGAGAGCCTTCACAACAAAGTCCAACCTCTATTGGACTCATGTAGTCATTTAGGACAGGTTGAGTGGAAAGATAAAACTGATGAGTTTCTTCCCAATGACCATCCACCCATACCATTTGATGGCCCGAAGACGATAGAGGAGAAAATTTTTGTCTCGTCTGACTTAGATCCCGACCCATGCATTCCAAAAACTGAAAGAAAATTAGGTTTTCCCTTTGAGTCGGTGCACGCAAGCTATGCTTTGAGTAAGCATCACAGGGATCCCTTTTCGAGTAGTCACGACGAGTCTCTCAGTCTTTCCTTTATTTATGGGCGAGGTCCCAACTTATTCCGGTTGTTGGTATATGACAGGAAGACGGGAGTGACAAGGAGAGCATCGAACCCCGTGAGTGGGGTCGGGTGAGTTCGTGGAGAGATGAGAGGTCGTCGCACCCCCGACGTGTATGGGGTGATTTTTAGTGTATTTTTCAGTCATGCATGGGTGTCATATAGTGTCTTGTTGCATTTTAATATTTGTTTGTTTTATTTTTCCGCACTTTTCATTCGCTTTGAGTTAGATTTTAGTCCTTTTTGCTTGAGGACAATGCAAAAGTCTAAGTTAGGGGGGGCACAAGTGCGTATTTCTAAAACTTCACAAATTTTCAAAAATGCCCAGAAATTTCCAAAAAAAATCATAAAATTTTGAAAAACCAAAAAATATTTTTGTTCAAAATAAATAAAAATTGGAATTCAAATTTCTCAAAAATATCATTAAAAGTCGGATTGAAGTCTCAAGTTGTAAAATTCAACATACACAAATCCGAAATTGACTAAAGATGGAAATTGAGCTGAAATTGACGACTTAACGAATAAGTGTGGAGATTAACAAAACCCGGTAAGATTCGAGCCTATCACTTTTTGCGAGTTTTTAAATCAATCCGAGTTAATTGTTAACTCAAAGTTATTTTCAGCGCCTAAAAATTCGTCGAGGATTTCAATCCTTTCATTTTGATCGATTATGAAAAACGTGTGTGATATTGCTTTGAAAAACGTGCCAAAATTGATCTCTAAACTTAAATTCATCTCGAAACGCATATAGTAACGCAATTGGTATTTTGGACAATGAAGTAGGCCCTCGTTTGTCACCCAAAAATATTGGCCAGAAAAAGTAGCGAAAAATCACCCCCTTTTGTACCCCAAATTGAGCCAAATAAACGTTTCCCTTTCGTTTGACAACCCAAAAAAACCAAATAGCCCGGAATTACGAAAAATGAAAAAATTCAGAATTTAAGTCCAAGAAGTGCATATAAAGGGGCAAGAAAAAAAATAGATTTGCTCAACAAAAATAGCAAGAAAAGAAAAGAAGTGAAAAATAGAAAAATATAGAAAAAGAAGAAAAAAATGGAGCAATAGCTCGAAAAGAGCACAAAAGGGACATCATAAATGACTTTTCCAATTCCAACCTCCCCTACCATTGTCATTTTACCCCATATACCTTAAATCCTGAAAAAGTCCTAACCGAATCTAAATTGCGAAAATTGGTTATCGCGTGGAGAGCTAATACATCAAAAGATAATAAAAGAGATTGAATGCGCGAATAAGAGGCAATGTTCCCGTTTTTAAAATCGTAATCCATTGATGAGATCCTATCACTATAAAATTTCCGTCTTTCTACTTGTATGCGTGACTTTGCGTCCATTACACTTACTCTTTTATCACGCATACCGAGAGAATAACCAATTTCGAGTGATTCGTTTGAGAGAGCATTCCGTGAGAATTTGAAATCAAAACAAATTTTCGAGTAAGTAACGTGATGATCAATCGGTGGAAATTGGCGATTATATTTCCGGCTTCGCACACACACACTACGGTTTGAGACTTGTAAATATGACTTGATGATGACTATTTTCTGGGAAAGTTTGAATTACACAATTTTTGCATATTTTGAATCTTCTTTGAGTCGAATTTTGTGGGTACATTATCTACAAACCCTCATGAGACACCACTCGTCCTACTAGGGTGACCTAGGGGTTTAAAGGCTTATTGCATACGCTAAATGCAATCGCTTGCCCGCAAAAAAGGTATTCTATCCCAATAAAATATTTTTCAAGAGTTAAGCCTTGATAGGATTCTTTTACATTGCTCGGGACGCGCAAAGTTCTAAGTTAGGGGGATTTGATTAGGCATAAATTCTTCACATTTATCCCCTTAATTTTGGTATTTTAATGATCTCGTGCAGGGTAAATAGATTGGATTTGGCTTATATTTATTCTACTAACCCTTTTTGGCAAGTATTTTGTATTTTGTGTATCTCTTATGTGTTTTACAGGTATTTCATGCAAGTTAGTGCCAAAGAGAACTCAAAACAGTTAAAGAAAACCAAGAAATGGAGAGTAAAGGGCATTTTCGTAATTTTTCAGCCTTATTCCGAAGGTGGGGCCAACTGTAAAGTCGAAGATATTTCAACTACAAGAACACTGGAAAAAACGGCACCTCAATCGGAGTCCCGGTGTGAAAGTTATGAGCAGTCAAAGTAGAAGAAAAAGTCAAATAAAGAGAGGACCGGTCCGCCCAGAAATTAAAAGAACCGGTCCGCACAGAAATTAAAAGAACCAGTCCACACTGCCACATTCCAGAGAACCCCTGACCGAAGATAGATCGAAACTGAAGAAAAATAAAAGAACCGGTCTGTCCCGGACTGGTCCGCCCAAGAAATAAAAGAACCGGTCTGGATCAAGGCAAACCGGTCCGGCGGAGGAGGGGACCGGTCCGGCTGTCGTAATTTTAATTTTCTAATCTTCCTCTAATGGAGAGTCCTAGTGCAACTAAAACTCCTGAAACTTTGTAGGGTATATAAACCCAAAGTATTATCATTTTTTAGGACGGAGAAATAATAGAATTTTCCATTCTTTTCAGAAACCCTAGTTTTGAAGTTAGGTTACAATTTTAATTCCAATAGTGAAGATTATTCAGAATTTTGTGATTACAAGTATTTTTCATTGCTGCTTTTACTGCTTTGGCAAGATTAGTGAGTTATTTCCTCTCTTCAATTCCTTTATACATCATTCCTCAAATTTTCCTTAGTTTAATAATGGTTTTCGGCAATTCAAAAATTGTTTTCAGTAGTTTCAGCATGCTAGGCTACATTTTCTAAGGCCGGGATACATGAACCCATCCTGATGTGATAGTTGCATGTGTATAACATTAATCCTCTGAATTTAGTGATTGATTACGATCGTATCGCGTAGGAACACGACAATTGTAGATCTTTAGATCTCGTTTGCTTCCGGGTAACCGGGATGCGTTAGAATGCAATTCAAGTGTCACTATCGCGACTCCGAGTTACTCGTCCTCAGATTAACTATGATGCGGGCTTGAACCTCATATATGTAATTCTTGGGAGTACAAAATTTTGGGTCTAATTAATCAGTTAAATTTACGATTAGTATTTTACCTGCAATACACTAGGGTTGGGGGATTGTATTCCCGTCTTGTTTTCTACATCATATAGTTCAAAGTTTTAAATCATTCTTCATCAGTATTTTAGGTAATTTAGTATAATTGCACCTTTTCATAATTTCATAATTGCATTTAGTTGTAATCAATTCCAAAATCAAATCATTTTTCCTTTTCTTTTTAGAGTCAGAGTTAGGATTCATTCATCTGTCCAACGTCGTCATAACTCTGTTGTCCTATTTCCCTGTGGATACGATCCCGACTTACCGAGTTTATAACTAATGCGACAGGCTGGCACTTGAGCCTAGAGAGTACGCACTTCTGAGACACATTCTTAATCGCGTCACCCTTAAAAATAAAAGTTTGATATTTCATGAGAGAACCCTAGATAAAATTAATTACTTGTCTTAGAAAATAATAACTATTATAGGACTTGCACGTAGCTATTATTCTAAAAATCACAATATTTATGTGTCCTTGATTTCCACTATTTAGATTAAAATTATTTATTTTGGAATTTAGTCTTGTAATGAATGTTGCTATAAGTTGTTAATTGTGCCACTTTATGGAAATATTATAATTTTGATATCTCGGTGACGTTGGGTATTGTAGGTAATTTGTTTTCACTGCTTGTTATAGTACACTTGTTAGGTATGGGACTAGTAAGTGGGCCTTAGTTGCGATTTATGCTAAATAGGTATGGGACTAGTTAGTGTAAGTCTATGCGGATTATATAATTTGGCGTGGGACTTATTTTCTATATTATACCATTGTTACGATAGCCTAGGATTGATATCTAGGTGGAGTCAAATTTTTATAACTATCCTTTACTTAGGATAGAACGAATTTGTATTTTGGGAACCCTTAGTTGGGACTAAGGGGTATTTTGAGGATTCACATCGCTTTTAAGGGTGGGGGAAATTAATTTGATTAATGAGTATAAGAAATTTTGGAAATTAATACCCCAGGACTAAAACGGGTATAAAAATTTATTGGCGACATAATGTGTCGGGGCCGACAGTTTAAATGGGTCAGACGATTTGTATCGTGTTGTGTATTGAACCTTGTCATACCACAAGGATCACAGGATAGAAACGGATCAAACGGCAGACTTGACAATGGGACATGTGTGGGGGTGGAACCTTATCATATCGCGAAGGCCAACAGTTAAAACAGGCCAGACGACGGCTTTGACAAGGGGATGTGTATCTTGGTAAATTATAATTATGGTTATTTTAATTAAATTTAATATTATTGGAAATGTGGGTTAATTAAAATAATATTGGTGTGGCACATTTTAAAGAAACTGTGCAGATAGTTAGAAATTTGTTTTTGGTGATTAATAACCTTCGTAATTAAAAGATTCTATTGTTATGGTTGATATATATAACACTATTATCTAGGTTCAAGGACCCTAATTGAAAGGAGTAGCCGGTATTCATGCTCGGGGATTTGGCTCTGACACACGCGTTGACTAATCCTTTTCAGGATTTATTGAGGAGTTGTTGCATAGGATTCATTAAAGATCTTTTGGTGGTGCAGCTGGATTTATTTTTTTTGCTTTAGTAGATAGATTTCTCTTTCCATTCCGGCGTATTATTTATGAGAATACATTTGAGTTTTATTGGGCCTTTCGGTTCCAATGTTGTCTTGAGATTTCAGTTGGATTTAATTATTTAATTATTGAGATATTCGGAGATCACATGTGATGGATTTTTAATCGCACTTTGGTGTTTTTATCAGTTGGATGTCATTCATATTTGGGTATTTTTAAAATAATTTATCTTGTGGATTAAAATTTTTTATGTCTCGTATCTATCACATGCTAAGGATGATATTTAATTTACTCGCACCCGGCTTAGTTTTGGGGGGGGTCGACGCCAGAATTTAGCGGGGTGTGAAAAAGAGTTAGTTCTAGACACATATCGGCTCAAGAATTTAGAAGGAGAATATTATCCAATCCTTGTTTATGAGTAGTTCAGGTTGTATGTTTCAGTTCATCCTAAGTTATGGAACGTCACTTATGTGGTGAAGTATCTTTCCCTTGCTCTCATTGACATGACAGTCTGGATGCGGCTAATGTCGTTCGTGGACTCTCAATAACATCGAGATGGGGAACAATATCCTAACATCATTAATTTGGTGAAAAACTCTCTCGACCGAGATGATAGTGTAGGACGAGGTTTCTCTCATCCATACACCCTAAAAATGATAAGAGAGTACTTGTGATATAACACCATAATTTGGTGAGTTCAAATTCCAAAAATTATTTTACTATGGTTTATCTAAACATCATTAATTTGGTGAAAAACCCTCTCGACCAAGATGACAATGTAGGACGAGGTTGCTCTCGTCCATACACTCTCAAAACAAAGAGAGGGGACTTGTGATATAACACCATAATTTGGTTAGTTTAAATTCAAAAATCATTTTATCATGGTTTATCCTAACATCATTAAGTTGGTGAAAAAATCTCGACCGAGATGATAGTGTAGGATGAGGTAACTTTCATCCATACACTCTCAAAATGATGAGAGGGGACTTGTGATATAACACCATAATTTGGTGAATCTAAAAATCATTTTATTATGGTTTATCTTTAGCACCATTAACTTGGTGAAAAACTCTCTCAATCGAGATGACAGTGTAGGACGAGGTAGCTTTCGTCCATACACTCTCAAAATGACGAGAGGAGACTTGTGATATAACACCATAATTTGGTGGATTAAAATTCAAAAATCAATCATTTGGTTATATTTATCTCGTCTAAGAAAGAGACGATGTGCGAGAAGGAACATTGCTAACTGGTGATCTCAATATTATAAGCCATTCAAGGATGATTGCTTGTTAAACATCAGTAGCATTCAAACATGCAAAACAAATAAAGATAACTCAAGTATGAGCTAAACTCCTTCCATTCATTCATTTAAATATGATAGTGAACTCACTAAAAAAACTAAGTTCAAATATAAATGGAGGAAATAATTGAAGTGTTCACACAAAGACGTTTCAAAGTAAAGGGTATTGTCACAAGAGACCCCATATAAATTTGGTTCCACATTCAAGTTCGACTCTCCATCACCTTCACCGATTTGAGTTTGCTCAGTATTGATGGCCGACCTTTAAGTCCGATTAGCAACAACATTGATGTCAACCTCAAGTGGGACCTCAACCATTATTTCATCTTCCTCGGATGTGGCCAAGGACTCAACATATTGCAAGGCCTCAGCCATGAAGTAATCTTCCATATCAGGCGCTTCCAACTCAAGACTGAAGGATGAGACCACTTTAGAAAACTTGGTGACAACCCATCGACAGGTCGTCTTGAGACCTTTATCAAAGTACTTCATGCCAAAGACAAGAAACTCATTAGAAGATTTATAAGCTTCTAATGCATCATCCTTTATCTTCTAGATTTCTTTAACTGAGAATGCCTCATCCATAGCCTTCTTGACGGTTGCGGCAGGTCTGTGGCTTGATTGGCAACTTGGGTCTTCAGCATAGTCAGCTCACCATATTTTTTCTTCAGATCCTCAGCGTGATTAGATTCTATCTTGTCTATAACCCTATTAAATTCCTCCTGGTGCTCAATGCTCCTCTTCTTCAGATCAGCCAAGTCGTGGATGGCCTTCTCACCCTCATGGAACTTTGGCACATTCTATGTGGCCCATTTATTGATGGAGGCGAGGGCACACACAACTTGCAAAATGTTATGTATAGAGATTAGAATGAAATGAGGAAAAATGATAAATGAGATGACATGCAAGTTTAATACGAAGACGATAAATGTCCTAGGTTATGAAAACTGAAGTCCAAGGTCTTCAGGGAAGGAATCTTCCCCAAGAACTCATAATCCCCTTTTGAAGGGAAAGTGAGTAGACTAGATTTTGACCTCCTCATCGATGGAATAGTAAAGTCAGGGTAGGCCTAGAGTAGAGAAAGGTTAGTCGCCCAAAATCTCTTAAAAGAATCCCCTAATGATGAGTAGGGCCTTGAAGAACTTGGTACCGTGGGGGGGGGGGGGAGGATTCTTTATCTTCCTTGTCTCTCCATCACGATGAATGTTAGTAGGTGCAGCTGGCGCCTTTCTCTTTTGGCTGACCCTCCAGCAAAAGATTTTGTCATAAGCAACCTGCCTCCATGTTTCAGCACGTTCTTTAAGCCGGGGGCCATCATGTTCCACATGTCGATAGAGATTGTGTTGGACGATATGCAAATAAATATAAAAATCATAATGAGTCATAGAAAATATAGATAATTTTAAGCATGGGAACAAAGGATCATAATTTGACTCACATAACTCTTCTAGGGGGGCAACCACTATACTAGCCTCCTAAAAATAGTCAGACGGCATAAAATTCTTAAATGTGGCAAGGGCACCTTCCTCTCCTTGACTCCAAATATGGTTAACCCTCTCCCTATTGTCCATGTTGAGGTCGAGGTCCAACTTAAAGGACATGGAAGATTTTCCCAGGTACGTGGAACCATAGGCTCTCCCTAAACTAGATCAGTCCCGACCAGAAACTCCCATTCCCCATAATCAAAGAGTAATCTCGGCTTCCAGGTATGGTTTGATGTTTGGGCGACGTTGATAATCTTTTTATCAAGCTTACTAGCCCCTAAATTGTAATAACTAGCCTGGTTCTAGGAGGACGATATGTTATAACAGGATTTTAATATTTAGACTCAAGGGTCGTCTATATATTCATTCATCCACAGAGAGACATAGCCAAAAAAGATCCTTCACAAGTTGGGTGCTAGCTTAGAGGGAGCAGCGATACCTAGAACGGATAGAATAGCCCTAAAGGAAAAAGACAACCTTAAACATCTTCTCGTAAATAACTAATCCCCCATCTTGGTTATAAAATACTGTCTTGTCCTCGATAAGGATGCACATAACCACGTCAGATTTCACTCCGTACAAATGTCTCTAAAGTAATAGGTGAGCTTATCTCACAGAGGATTGGAATTATTTAGCATAAGAATAATCAACGAGCTCGTCGACCTCAAAATTATCGTCGACCTCATTTCCCTTATCTTTGGCATTATCGACCACATTTTTGGCAGTTAGAGTCCCGTCAGGAAACCTCTCTTGTAATTATACTGGAGTCATGGAATAATAGCTCGACAGAGTCTGATAAGATTTCAACTAAAGAGTCATCTTGGATAATGGACTCAACTTGACCAAAAGATGAAGCGCGAGATAAGATCTCAGCTTCCTCAGACCCCACATGATTGGCTAGGGAAAATCTCATGGCCTCTTAATATGAATCCCTACTCTCAACTGGGGCAGATGACGATATAGGCATCTCATCTCTGCCGACCTCTGAGGAAGAGGGTAAAATGGTTTTTATAGGAATGGGAAATATCGGATGAATGAAGTTAGGTGCGTCTTGGCATTTAGCCTCATCCTCAGCCTCTATCCTACATATTTCTTGGAAGCACCTTTCCCTAAGGGTTGGATATTGTTCTGCTAACTCGTAAAGCTTCTTTAACATCCAAGAAGTTGAGCTTAAACTTAAATGAAATTAGGCTAAAAGCTAAGAAGGCGCAAACAAGATAAAGTTTGACTAACGTTGACCCAGGGATCAAAATGGGAAAAATGGATCATTTTTATCGAAGAATAATTAAAGACAGTCAAGAACAACATTCATTAGAGTTTCATCAGAGATTTACAAGTGGTTAATCAAAGGGCAAAGAAGATGGAAAAAGACAAAAGAATCCCATAAACTACCAATTAATCTATAGAAATACCGAATAACCACCTAGATGGCTACCCAGGAAACCCAATCACAGTCATCGAAAAATACAAAACTCATTGGAAAATGTGGAAAAGCTTAAACTAACTTCAAAGGAGTAGAATCTTAAAAAAGAGAGATGGAAAAGGTTACATGGATTGATTAGAAGAATGAAGGAGCAGTTTGAGATCAAGAACCTCTCATGAGAATGCTTGAATAAGAGAGAGAAAAAAACTATGTTTTGAGTGAAAAATGGCTTGTGCATGAAAAATATGAAATTGGAGAGAGAAGATGGTTTTTTGAATCATTTAAATACTTTAAAAGATTTTACATAACTTCCAAGGAAGTCATCATTAGGGTAAAATGACCTAGGCATCACTTACAATCGTAATTTTTGGGCCACACGCCATTCCATGGGATGATTTCTAAGTTTCAATCCAACCTTCATCAAACTCTTCAAATCTTACATATAAAAGGATGACTTTTCACCTCATACCCTAAAGATGCTTTATCCCTTAGCCTAAATTTCACATTAAAGACTAAGGGCTAAGGGTGATTGACATACCAAGCATAGCTCCGTCCCAGAGTTTTATCACCTCAGCCAAAGCCAAGCGTCGCCAATCCATAAAGTATAAGGAATTATGACTCAGACATGTACTTAGCCTGAGTTGACTCATCCTCAGCCAATAGTTAATTACAAGGGGCCTCAACCTCGTCTCGGAGGGCTAGTAAAAATGCCCCAAATTATTACTCCAATGATCTACTACCCTCATCCTTGGTCGTCACCTGAACGACGAGGGCAGGAAGAGATAACTCAATAAGACAGGTGTCATTCCATCAGTGGACTCCAGCTCGATAACTCTTCCTTAACTTTGACAGACGATCGATAATATATAAATGGAAGATCGCGTCGATTGGGGAACGCATGAGAGAGTGCGCGTGGAATGCAGATCCCATGTGGACCAAACTGTTATAACCACATCTCCTTCACAGGTGAGGGAATATTTCATCATCACGATTTACATGTGACAGTGATAGTTGGCTCAACCTTATTGGCTAAGAGCATTCCACGCATGCTTATTACATGATTGGGGGTACACTACACCCCCAAGCACTATATATACATGTCTTTTACATCTTTGTAAAGGATCGATTATTACAAACCTCAACTGAAGCTCTGTCTAAATTACAGTAGAGAGAGAAATCTTGACTATTCTATATCCCAAGGCCATTATAGCCTTTTTGTTAGTGGATTTCACACACACTCACACAGTGGAGTAAGCCTAGATAGCCAGAACCACTTATATTCTGTCTTATCTCCCTCTTTGCCTCACATCCTTCTATATTTACATATATGTTTACACTCCATTAATATACTGGTTTGATCTTGAATATTTATATTAATTTTGTGACACCATCTCTGGTATCATCAGTAGGGGAAGCAATCCTTAGGACAAGCCTTGATGAGTTTGGTCAATTTTATATAGGCTCTCCAACTATCGTTTATTTTACGATCAACTACTAGATTTGAGAGCCAATTTGAGAATTGAACATATCTGATGGAACTTGCCTCCATAAGTGTTCCTACCTTTTTTCCACTACCCTAGCCTTCTCTAGGGTAGTGCAGTTAGATTTTTATATGATGGACTTAAACGTTGGGTCTACATGAAGACAATGAAAACTGACTGTGAGATCAATCACTGGCATGTCATATGGATCCCATGTAAAAACATCTAGGCTTTTCTTTAGAAATATGATCAACTCTCCTCTTTCATCGTCAGATAATGTTGTGTCGATTAGGAACTTCCTCTCTGGTTAGTTTTTGTAAAAAATTACCTCCTCCATATTTTCTATGACCCTGTCAGTGGGGTGGATTATGGTCTTCTCCACCCCTGGTCGATTGTGCCTTAAAATTTATTTAAAAGGAGCAACCACATTTTGGGACAATTTTTGAAGGACTTATTTTTCTTTCTTTTTCTTCAGCTTGTATTTGATGGAGGTGATATAACATTTTTTAGCAATGACTTGGTCACCTATGATCTCCATTATGCCCCAATCTAGGAATGCATTTGAGTTTATGATGATAAGTTTAAGGGACATCTCTCATACCATGAATCCACCCTCTACCAAGGATGGCGTGATAAGGTGAATCTATGTCGGCCACTAAAAACTCAATGAGGGTTAAAATGTTCCATTCCCTTACTAGAAGAATTGCCTTCCCCAATGGCAGGGTTATTTTTCCTGCGAAGTCAACCAAAGGGACGATCGCTTCCTTAAAGTCCGACATCTTGAGTTTGATCTTCTGGAAGAGTTGAAGGTACATCATCTCTAAGGAACTCCCCTGATCCAACAGTAACTTGTCTACATCCCAATTCTTACCCTGACCAAATATTCCTCCATAAACATTATGTGCTTGGTGTAATCTATATATTCTGATTGCTCCCATTTGACAGCTTGTCTTTTGGCAAGATCTATTAAGAAGGCCTCCATCACAAACGTGACCTTCTTGAGTTCCATACGAACTACATTTCCCTGGATCTGTTTGAGGTCGGAAGCCTATGTATTATAGCAAAATCATTTCATTCCTCATCGTCCAGCACATTGTCTGGCCTCTGGTCGCCATTTGTGACGACTTGATCACACTTCTTCTCTACGTAATCGTTCAAGTGCCCTGCCTGGGCCAACTCCTTTTATGTAATATTTTAATGCCTTATAGTTCTCTGTCTTATGTCCATTTTCTTTATGGAATGCACACTAGAGTGTGTTGTTCCTCTTAGTCGGATCCCCTTTCATCTTCTTTGACCACTTAAAAAATTGCTGGTCCTTGATCTTCCCCAACATATTATAAATTGGTTCCTTAGAAACTGTATTAATGGCTTGAAAAGATTTGGATGAGTCCGCCTTTCCCCCATTTTAGCCCCATTTTTCTTCTTGTTCCCCTCTTTAGGGTTGCTCTCCTTGTCGTTGACTTTATTCCCCATAGCGCGACTAATATATGCTTGACTCGTATAAAGTATGTCCTCCAGTTTGGCGTACTTCTCAATATGTGCGTAAGGTCATCGATGGTGTCAGCTTCTTTTTTGGAGAGGGACTGGTATAACATGGAGGTAGGGTCAACATTAATCTTGAATGATTCTACAACGACCTACTTAGAGCGATCTTCCACCTCGTTGAAATATTCCTAACAAAACTTGGCGTAATCGCATAGGGTCTCCTATGTCTCCCTCCTCATCATGAGAAAGGAATCCATTCTATTCGAATATGAGTTGATGGTTATGAAGCGAGCAGTGAAGGCCTCAATGATTCCCTTAAAGATCTTAACCAACCTATAACAACCCGTCCTTTTGGGGGATAATTAACTTCCATAATTAAGTATAAATTGTCAATTTGGAGGATTTCTCGAAATAGTGATTTTTGGGATCTTTGAGGATTTAATGATTTTCGATGAGTGTTGTAATTATTTTTGGGATTAAATAGGTCGAAGTATTTTAAATATATGTCGTCGTGGAGTAAAGCCACAAAAAGGTCAGATTTTAATTAGAAAGCCCGCATTAAGTATTATCGGCTAGAATAGTCATTTAATGTCAAGTACCTCGGATGGGAATTTTGACTGCGCCATGAGTCTCGAAATGGCCGAGATAGTCGAAAAAGAGTGTCCGATTGTCAAAAATGAGTTTCGGGGAATTTTAGAGTTAAAATGGCTCGTAATTGAGTAAACGAGTCGTTTTTGGGTTTTAAGGGGTTAAACCCTTTTCTCCTTATATAAAGAAGGAGAGAGGGAGAAAAGATAAGAGAAAAGAGAAAGAAGAGAGAGACGAGGAAGAAAAGAGGAAAAACGGGAGATTTCGGCCAACCTCCACAGGATTCGGCTCAAGGTCGTCGGATTATATCCACGAGGCAAGTGTTTACTTGCTTCATTTAATTTTTGCATAAATATCTCATACCGTAGTTTGGTATAATCAAACCCTAAAGATTTTGGGTTGGGTTTTCGTGGATAAAACGGGTTTTTGGGAGATAAAATGAATAAACCCCTAAAATTAAATAATTGGAGAAACTTAGGTTTTAACTGAAATTAATTGGTGATTTCAGGTACTAGGATGTTTAGAACCCGTATTATATGTGTGGTTATCGTTGGTTGAAGTTGTGGGCCATTGAGTGAGGAGATGGAAGCTTGGGGGAAGCTTCCATGGCTGAAACAGCTTCTCGGAGAAGAAGCTGCCCTCCATGATCGATCGATCGATCATGGGGTTCGATCGATCGAAGCCCTCGATCGATCGATGGCCATGGGTCGATCGATCAACCCTTGCTGAAAGTAGGAAATTTTCTTAGGGTGAATTGGATGGGATGAATTACAATTCTAATTGATTCGAGGTCATTTAGGTGATGACATAAGGGACTTTTTAGGATTATGTGATCCTCTAATTAAGTGAATCTAGGAGGGCAGGGTGAGGGTTTTAATGTATAACCCATAAGTTATATTTTCGAGGAAAATAGATTAAGTGTAGAATTTGAAGGTTTAAGGCTCCTAGTTAGGGTAGGGACCTCTAGGTGATTATATAGACAAGATGTAGTCCTTGAGTTCATGGAAATAAAATCCAGAATCCACTAAATTTAAGGTGGTTCGGGTGAGATAAATCCCTAGGATATTTTAATGGGCAATTAGGCCTATATAATTATGCGTATAGGAAGCATAATTATAATTGATGGTGGATTGGGTATATCCTACGAGATAGTTAGGATAAATTGGGAAAATCGATATATATTCACTTAGTGTGAAATGGTATAATTGGAGTTATTCAATAAATCCTTAAATGGGATTAAGGTATGAATTATTTATCAAAGTGAGGAAATACTTGGGTTTAGTATCATGCTTATATGAATGCATGATTATGATTCCTTGAGTGAATCTTTGGGATTATTGGTCATCGTTAAATGTTATGGGCAATTATGGCCCAATATATATATATATATATATATATATATATATATATATATATATATATATATATATATATATATATATATATATATTCGAGGAGGAATATATTGTATATATATATATATACTGTATGATTAAAGTATATAGATGATATGATATATATACATATATATATATATATGTATGTGATGATATGTATGCATTTAGATTGGCTTCTTTCCACGAGCTTTCCTTTGGTATAGGGTTGGAACAGTCAGGTTATATATATTACTCTAGTGCGATCCGGGGAGGTTGCGCGATGTGGGTGAATCCCCTGGATCGAGGAGCAGGGAGAGTATACTCCCCATGTCATTTCACGTCCCGCGTTCGAGTGCAATTTGTGAAATCTCCCACTCGCAGGGGGAACTTAACCGCCTCCACCGTTGTGTATGTTTACCAAGACCAATGAGTAAGTCTGGCTTGGTACCGTGGTATGATGAGTAAACCCGGATTTTTGGATGGGCACTATGAGACCGCATCCTCGAGTTATAGCTCAGAGGGATGGTTTGTATGCATGTGTGCATGATATATTACTTGTGTATGAGAACAATGTAATATATATCTCTAATGAGATAAAGAGATAAAAATGAATATAGAATACACCTCAGTCCGGGAGATAGATCCGGATGTGTATAGAATACACCTCAGTCCGGGAGATATTATCCGGAGGTATATAGTAAAATGTGTATAAAATGAATATAAAATCGATATTAATATATAAATATGTATTTATATATTAGTTTTGTACTACGGGCCTAATGGATCTCTACCATTAACCCTGCCAAGTAGTAGTGTATCGGGGGTTCCTTGTTTGGATTTCGCTTCGCGAGACACCCCACGCACGAACTTAGTGTAGTGTTGAGAATGGAGGGAAGTTTAGCCCTTAGTACTCGGGACGTATAGGTTTCTAGTAAACGGGTAAATTAGACTAGTTAGGCAGGATAGCTTGACTAGGGTATGTTGTTAGGGTGCGTTAGGTGGGCACTAATAGAAGAGAGGTGAGGGGTATCTCATGGGAGTGCGATACCAAACTTAAATATGAGATAAATCTTTTTCTAAAAATAAGGCATTTATGCACTTGCTAAATATTTTTCAAACTCGGGCTCTGACCCGTTTATCTACTTTTCCTCTCTTGCTATATATATATATATTATTTAGGTGTTCAGACACAGGGATGCCTGGATGATACTTCTTTCGAGTTAGACGTCTGCTGCAGCAGCTGTGGATGCTTGCGGGTTCTCGGTAGACGCTTCTATCCTTGTACTCTAGATAGGAGGTATTGTATAAACATTCGGGCTAATGTCCCAATTGGATTTATTTATTCTTTTAGAACATCATTCGATTTGGTTGTATATTTTGACCGAGTGTTCGGTTCTTTTATTTCATTACAGTTTCATTTACGCAATACTGTGTGAATGTTTTACTTATAGTTGTTTAAAAAGAGTAGTTAAGTAAAATTTTGACACCGGCCTAATAGGTTATTAGTAATTAAATGGATTTTCGACAGTGATGCTAAGAATGATCCATATGAGACTCCTGCTAAAATTTGATATGGGAGTGATCTCCCAGTATCTTATTAGGCGGGTTGTCACAGATGGTATCAGAGCATCAGGTTCTAGTGTCCTTAGAAATCTGTGCGGACGTACTACGCTTTCAGCGTTGCTCTCGATTTGTTATAGAGCCTCAGGATTAGGATTGTTGATTTCTCTTGTGAGATTTCGTTCTCCTGCCATAGTATAAGATTATTTAAATCCTTTGCGTGCTCTTTCTAGGTTCGTGTGCTGATATAGGAAGGGCGACCAAGGAGAGTCGTGATGAGGACAGCAGTAGACGGGGCTTAGTTGGGGGACTGGTAGAAGTTGGGGGACTAGGACAGCCATAGAGGTCACTCCCCTTGTGGAAATTGCTAAGGATTATTGCAACGACTGCTAAAGTATGGTAGTTATGAGCATCCAAGTATTGGTATAGTGGAAGGTGGTACTAAAGTTGAATTACCCTGTGAAGCTAAGGGTTCGAAAGGGGTCTTTGATAAGGACCATAAGTTGAAGTTGGGTTGTGAAAAGTGAGTGGGACACTGCCCAGTGGAAGTAGGATGCTCGGGAGCTTTGGCTTAGAGCAGGGTATGGAAATACCCAGACGTGAAAATTGAACGAAGATTTTCACTTGTAGGAGCAATGTTGGGGGAGCAGGATGTTTTGCTCATAGAGGAAGGTTACGGACAGATTTAATCACGAGTTCCTTTAGTCAAGTAGGAAGAGAAGGAAGTTTTGGAATATTTACATAAGGATCAGCCAGAGGCCGATAATGGATAAAGAGTGATATGGAGATGCTAATTCTGTACCGAGGTGAGGCAGGTACAACGAAGAGAGAGTCCTTCAGTGGAATGATGGGCTCATTAGAAAAGTATTGATAACACTTACGGAGAATGTGTGTATTCGTGGACCCTATTGGTGGACACCCACCCGGGGAATTTGTTGAAATAAGGAATTTCCTTTTAATAAAGAAGTTAAGAAGATTAGTAAGGTGATTGTAAGGAGCGAGGTTATAGAGTCAGATGGTGTTGACAACTTTATCATGGTCAGGAAGGACAGTGATGAAAATAGTAATGTGGAGTGCGAAGCCACACCGTTAGTCCTTTCTCGGTAGGAATAAAGGACAAGGTTAGGGTGCCTAGATGGGGCATAGAATTAAGAAATTCTAGTAAGAGGTGTGGCTAGATGAAGTTGCGGTGTTCGTTAGCCCTAGACTCATGTGTGTAATTTGAGTTTTGTGGCAGTCTCAATAACAGTATACATTGTATGTTTATATGTTTTTCGCGATAGCAGAGTTTTATTTTCCTTCATTCTCTATATAAAAGCGAGTGTTGATATTTTGAATATATATATATATATATATATGATGTTATGGTATTTTCGGAGCGATAGAAGGCTAATGATGGCAAGACTATCGTGTCCATGGTTCCTGGAGGGAACAGGTTGTTGTTGCAATATCTCACCTGGATACAGGTTGAGTTCT
The DNA here is from genome assembly GCA_949130495.1 of Sambucus nigra. Taxonomy (NCBI): domain Eukaryota; kingdom Viridiplantae; phylum Streptophyta; class Magnoliopsida; order Dipsacales; family Adoxaceae; genus Sambucus; species Sambucus nigra. The sequence goes on from OX422220.1 coordinate 406,981,071, forward strand.
CCTTTATTGTGTGCATAGATGGAACCTCGATGAGCCGGGGCTTTATTATGATGTGAGTGTGTGGCGACCTTATAGATACGATTTAAGGCCCACGGGATTATTGTCGAGCTGTAAGATTAAGCTCATCATTGGTTTGCCAAGGACTTAAAATTTGTACGAGCGCTAGGTGGGGTGACTCTTAGTTAGATATAGGAGTTAAGACCACCTTTCATTGAAAGGGGATAGTATTTTCCCGGTTGTATGTTCGAAATTAACGGACCTCCATGACCGACAAAGTTAAGTAGGAGTGTGTGGAGGGGTTCCTTGTTTGGATTTCGCTTTGCGAGATGCTCCACACATGAATCTTAACGGCGTCGGGAGTGGGGAGATGTTATAAGGATGCAAGGATGTGGGTTTTGTTGATAAGTCTTATAGTGTGGATGAACCACTATAGACTATGAGCCATGTGATGCCGGTATGCTCATGGAAATGTTGTGCTATGGAAAGGCATTAAAGTGGTCCTCTCGCCACAAGTGGGTGGGTGATGTAGGACTTAGAGAAATTGACTTGTGGATTATAGTCTGGCCTTAATGAAAAGGCAAATTTTGTTGAAGTATGTTTTGGGTAAGAAAATCGTAACATCTCGGTAGAGAATAGGCGCCTGATTGATAGGATAGAGTAGTAGAATTATGTTAGTAGATTTGCGAGGTAGGATTTAGGACGTCCCTTTGGTGTGCCTTAGGTCGCTATATCTCGATGACCGACAATGCGAGGGAGTAGTGTAATGGGAGGGTTCCTTGTTTGGATTTCGCTTTTGCGAGACGTCCCACGTACGAAACCAAGCAAGTGTCGGAAGTTGAGAGAAGCCTTGGGCACTAGGGATATACTTAGGATTATACTCATTTCGCGTAGGTAGGACATGGCATGGACCGTAGTATTGATAGGAAGTAAGTTTAGTAGAGTTAGTGGCGCCGAGGTTAGGAGAATGGAAGTTTGCGGGTTGGGAGGTTCCATGTGTCAGTACTACGCCGAGGAAGGGGAACCCTCATTTAGAGAGAGTGTTACGTGTCAGGCGTTCACAATGGATGTGCAGATGTGCACGAGTTAGAAAGGTGAATGGGCACCTTAGTGAGTTGGTTTATATACTGCCTGAAATAGAAGGGGCGTAATATATAAAGTTGAAGTTTATGCCATGAGGAAGTCGCGAAAGGATTTGGAGTGTGTGGAAGGAACGTCGTGAGAGGTATGCGATAATCCAATTGTATAAGGGGCAATAGGAGGTAACGTACCCAAGATAAGCGACGAGACCATTGAAAGTAGTCAAGTCTTAGTAGAGTTTCCTTCTTAAAGAAGATCAGTTGTCCTGGTGTGGACGAGTGGACGCTTTATAGTAAGAGTATCAGCTTTGCAAAACGTAAAGAGGTAGTTATAGACTCGTTTCTCTTATTGACAGTAAGAGAAGCCATCGGAGTAACGCGTCATTGTTGTGCTTTATGGGTAGAGATTTAGATGAACTTGTGGTGAAGCCATTATGGTTGAGTACACCTTCAGATAGGTGGAAGATGGTAAAGGACTATCGTGTTAGCACCTTTTTGATTTTGGGGGTACTAAGACGTAGTGGGATTTGTGATCCTAGTTTGGTGGTGTAGGTTATATCTGAATTTCGAGGACGAAATTTGTTGTAAGGGGGGGAGTATGTAACAACCCGTCCTTTTGGGGGATAATTAACTTCCATAATTAAGTATAAATTGGCAATTTGGAGGATCTCTCGAAATAGTGATTTTTGGGATTTTTGAGGATTTAATGATTTTCGATGAGTGTTGTAATTATTTTTGGGATTAAATAGGTCGAAGTATTTTAAATATATGTCACCGTGGAGTAAAGCGACAAAAAGGTCAGATTTTGATTAGAAAGCCCACATTAAGTATTATGGGTTAGAATAGTGATTTGCGGTCAAGTACCTCGGATGGGAATTTTGACTGCGTCGTGAGTATCGGAACGGCTGAGATAGTTGGAAAAGAGTGTCCGATTGTCGAAAATGAGTTTCAGGGAATTTTAGAGTTAAAATGGCTCGTAATTGAGTAAACGAGTCGTTTTTGGGTTTTAAGGGGTTAAACCCTTTTCTCCTTATATAAAGAGGGAGAGAGGGAGAAAAGAGAAAGAAGAGAGAGAGGAGGAAGAAAAGAGGAAAAAGGGGAGATTTTGGCCAACCTCCGCGGGATTCGGCTCGAGGTCGTCGGATTATATCCGCGAGGCAAGTGTTTACTTGCTTCATTTAATTTTTGCATAAATATCTCATACCGTAGTTTGGTATAATCAAACCCTAAAGATTTTGGGTTGGGTTTTCGTGGATAAAACGGGTTTTCGAGAGATAAAACGAATAAACCCCTAAAATTGAATAATTGGAGAAACATAGGTTTTAACTGAAATTAATTGGTGATTTCGGGTTCTAGGATGTTTAGAACCCGTATAATATGTGTGGTTATCGTTGGTTGAAGTTGTGGGCCGTTGAGTGAGGAGATGGAAGCTTGGGGGAAGCTTCCATGGCTGAAATAGCTTCTCGGAGAAGAAGCTGCCCGCCATGATCGATCGGTCGATCAGGGGGGTTCGATCGATCGATGGCCATGGGTCGATCAATCGACCCCTGCTGAAAGTAGGCAATTTTCTTAGGGTGAATTGGATGGGATGAATTCCAATTCTAATTGATTCGAGGTCATTTAGGTGATGACATAAGGGACTTTTTAGGACTATATGGTCCTCGAATTAAGGGAATCTAGGAGGGCAGGGTGAGGGTTTTAATGTATAACCCTTAAGTTATATTTTCGAGGAAAATAGATTAAGTATAGAATTTGAAGGTTTAAGGCTCCTAGTTAGGGTAGGGACCTCTAGGTGATTGTATGGACAAGATGTAGTCCTTTAGTTCATGGAAATGAAATCCATAATCCACTAAATTTAAGGTGGTTCGGGTGAGATAAATCCCTAGGTTATTTTAATGGGCAATTAGGCCTATATAATTATGCGTATAGGAAGCATAATTATAATTGATGGTGGATTGGGTATATCCAACGAGATAGTTAGGATAAATTGGGAAAAAAGATATACATTCACTTAGTGTGAAATGTTATAATTGGAGTTATCCAATAAATCCTTAAATGGGATTAAGGTATGTATTATTTATCAAAGTGAGGAAATACTTGGGTTTAGTATCATGCTTATATGAATGCATGATTATGATTCCTTGAGGGAATCTTTGGGATTATTGGTCATCGCTACATGTTATTGGCAATTATGGCCCAATATATATATATATTCGAGGAGGAATATATTGTATATATATACTGTATGATTAAAGTATATAGATGATATGATATATATACATATACATATATATCTGTATGTGATGATATGTATGCATTTAGATTGGCTTCTTTCCACGGACTTTCCTTTGGTATAGGGTTGGAACAGCCAGGTTATATATATTACTCTAGTGCAATCCGAGGAGGTTGCGCGATGTGGCTGAATCCCCTAGCTCGAGGAGCAGGGAGAGTATAGTCCCCAGGTCATTTCACGTCCCGCGTTCGAGTGCGATTTGTGAGATCTCCGACTCGCAGGGGGAACTTGACCACCTCCACCGTTGTGTATGTTTACCAAGACCATTGAGTAAGTCTGCCTTTGTACCGTGGTATGATGAGTAAACCCAAATTTTTGGATCGGCACTATGAGACCGCATCCTCGAGTTATGGCTCGGAGGGATGGTTTGTATGCATGTGTGCATGATATATTACTTGTGTATGAGAACAATGTAATATATATCTCTAATGAGATAAAGAGATAAAAATGAATATAGAATACACCTCAGTCCGGGAGATAGATCCGGATGTGTATAGAATACACCTCAGTTCGGGAGATAGATCCTAATGTGTATTATAAATATGAAAATAAAGTAAACCTCAGTCCGGGAGATATTATCCGGATGTATATAGTAAAATGTGCATAAAATGAATATAAAATGGATATTAATATATAAATATGTATTTATATATTAGTTTTGTACTACGATCCTAATGGATCTCTACCATTAACCCTGCCAAGTAGTAATGTATCGGGGAGGTTCCTTGTTTGGATTTTTCTTCGCGAGACACCCCACGCACGAACTTAGTGCAGTGTTAAGAATGGAGGGAAGTTTATCCCTTAGTACTCGGGACGTATAGGTTTCTAGTAGACGGGTAAATTAGACTAGTTAGGAGGGATAGCTTGACTATGGTATGTTGTTAGGGTGCGTTAGGTGGGCACTAATAGAAGAGAGGTGAGGGGTATCTCATGGGAGTGCGATACCAAACTTAAATATGAGAAAAAACCTTTTTCGGCATTTATGCACTTGCTAAATATTTTTCAAACTCGGGCTCTTACCCATTTATCTACTTTTCCTCTCTTGCTATATATATATATTATTTAGGTGTCCAGACACAGGGACGCCTGGATGACACTTCTTTCGAGTCAGACGTCTGCTGCAGCAGCTGTGGATGCTTGCGGGTTTTCGATAGACACTTCTATTCTTGTACTCTAGATAGGAGGTATTGTATAAACATTTGGGCTAATGGCCCAATTGCATTTATTTATTCTTTTAGAACATCATTCGATTTGGTTGTATATTTTGACCGAGTGTTCAGTTCTTTTATTTCATTATAGTTTCATTTACGCAATACTGTGTGAATGTTTTACTTATAGTTGTTTAAAAAGAGTAGTTAAGTAAAGTTTTGACACCGGCCTAATAGGTTATTAGTAATTAAATGGATTTTCGACAGTGATGCTAAGAATGATCCATATGAGACTCCTGCTAAAATTTGATATAGGAGTGATCGCCTGGTATCTTATTAGGCTGGTTGTCACACAACCTATGTGGAAGCATCTCAAACAACCTCTCGGAGACATCTCCTAGGATGGAATGGAATATACGACATATAAGAGTTTCTTTATGATTCCATAAGCTCATGGTCTGCCCATACTGCCAAACATGATCTATGGAGTCTGTTTTGTCATTATAAATTTTTAACCTTGTGTTAACGAACTTCTTTGGGGGTTCCTCCTCCTCAATGGACATTGAGAAAGACTACTTCATCTGAGCGATTAGAGCTCTTCTTTCTAGCTCTTTTGTATATTTGGCTCCTCGGTGTGCTGAGTGTTGGCCCATATCCCTTTGGACTAAGCTCCTTATATGTAAAAATAATTTCTCTGAAATTGTTCATAACACAAGCCTTGTATTGTTTTAGGCTAGTTTGGCATATGTCGTTCATCACGCACCATCATGACAAATCGACATAAACATTCGAGACTTCCCTACATCCCATAAAGGTATAAAGATATTTAGAGTTTAAATTAATTCACGAACTTTATTTTCAGGATGTTTATTTTTTAGAAAAATGAATAGGGTTTTTAAATGAAAAATATTTTCTATTTTTAAACTTGATCAAATGAGATCTGTATCTCATTCAAATGAGAATGGGGTTTCATTTCGTAGTGTTTTTCAAATGAGAATCGATCAAGGGAGTACTATTTTGACTCGTCAGAAGGTCGTTTGAACCTTGTTCAAATGAGATGGCTTGGTCATTCAAATGATATTTTATTTTAATTCAAATGAGGTTCCTTTCTCATTCAAACGAGATTCAAAAGTAGTTCGAATAATCCATCGCCTCAAAAATTATGAACGTCCTATAAATACCTGTTCCGTGTTCATATTTTGTAACACTTTTCCAGATTCGTCTCTTCATATATTTTGTAAACATTCTTCTTTGTTTAGTGTTCCAAAACACTTTTGATTCCAAACATACATCTGGAAAATTGTTTTTGTGAATCAGTTTAAGCCCTGGATAGTTTTGTATACTTGCATAAACCTTTACGGAGAAGGCATCTCCATAGATGACTTGGGAAACTTTAGGGTATCACCACGGAAGACGAATGACTACGGTTCTTATGATTCTTGCAAGGATCATTACTGATCAATGGATACCGAGCGTGGAAGGCTGCGTGTGGACTATTTAGATACAATTGATTTTCTTTAGAGATTTGTAGAGATTAGCACTTTATACTTATGGAGGGTATCAAGTAGTATTGTATGCCAACTGTCTTTTAATATTTCTAAAGTGCTGAAAAAGTTTTTATCGAAAGGGATTTTTCCTGAAATGTTGCCTTAGTTGAATGCTTGGTTTGATTTATCAATTTTATCACATAGATGCATGTTTAGTATAAAAAGATAAAATCTGTTTAAAATTGAGTTTTGTATGCTTGGGAATAAAATTGATAAAAATTACAAAAGGAGACTTTTTTTGTGATAAACATCCTAGCTCGTCTTGCCTTCTAAAATTGGTAATAGAGCTTGTTGCATTAATTTACTATGTAAATACTATTTAGTGCTATTTGGGTGGTTGTTTTGTTTTCTCTCTTGTTTGTTTATCTCAATGGATTACGATAATAATGATGGAGTTGTTAACAGAGACGAGTTTAATAAGCTTCATGACCATACTGAATAATTAAATCTTTTGAATTTGAAGTTTTCGTTCTGAAACTTTTGCAAATGGTTCAAACTCAAAGATATATCTTTTGTGAGAAGCTTGTTGCCTTAGACATTGATTTAAAATCATTAGAATTGTCCAATAAAGAGAGCGATGATAGAGTCCTATTTTTAGAAAAAGAATTAGAGGACTTGAAAAATTCTAGGGTTTGTGTACATGCCATTGAGGATAACGAAAAATTAATTAATGATTTTAAGGTACGAGAAAAGACTCTTAGGAAGAAGTTTACTTACTTTGAGGGGGAGCGAGGTAACCTTTTAGGAATGATTGAACATATTAAGAAGGAGTCCCTAAAATTGATAGAGTCTAATTATTTACTTGAGTATCAAATTTTGAAGTTAAAAGATGATTTTATAGGCTCGAGTAGTTATGGTAGTAATGGTACTGGATAATCTTTTTTTAGTGCTTATGTTGCCAAAAGAAAGACGATTGTTTGTTTTAGAGGTTCAACCATATCCAAGGACATTAGAAGAAGTCAAAATTAGGTAAAATTCCTCGTGTTTACACTTGTTCGTATTGTGGTAGAAAAGGTCACCTTACGTCATTTTGTTACAATCTTTGAAGAAGTTCTGGGAAGATGAAGTCTAGTGTTCCCTTGGTTCCCAAAACCCGTCACATTAAGTATACATCTAGTTGGGTTAGTAAATCACTTTTGGAGGTGTTAGATGTTTGACTAATTGATTCTCGAATGCTTGCACATGAATCCTTACATGTTATATCGTACGGATGATTGCTTGCATGATTTTGTTTGTCATAGTCTAGTTGTGCTTCATGGTATATGTTTTCTATTGTTATAACATGTGTATATTTTGTATTTCTATTTTTCTTTTTATTGAATCTTATTGAAAATACAAAAATATTTTGATTTGATAAATTTTTTAAAAAAATACCAAAAAAAATTTTAGTTTTTGAGTATTTTAGTTTTACACATTTGGTGTGGCATATTGGTGTGTTTGAATCCAAATTCACTCCATTCTTTCCATGTGTATAGGACATTTCGTTATGATTTTAGATGCTTAGATTATTGTTAACCATGCTTATGGAGTAGTTTCGAGGTTGATTTGATTTATGGATTCGACTTTGCATATGCCTCCGCACACTCATGACGAGCTTTTTGGATTTTAACTTTACACGTATATTTGAGCTTTGTGAGATGTTCTCCCATCAATCTTGTCATCTACATGTTTTGTGACTATTAGTGATTTGTGCATGTAAGAACCGTTGCCCGTGAGCATTTATTTATTTAGTTTGAAAAAGTATGAAAGTGCACAGGAAAGGTCTATGAAAGGAGAAAATCCCCTTTACAGGAAAGCCACCATTGGCAAGATCCAAATAAAAGATTAAAGGCAATAAAAATAGAAAATTGCCAAAATGGGGCCAACTTAGCTTAGTTTGATTATTCAATTCAAATAACTTCAAAAGAATTGAGAATACAAAAATATGCTACATGTTTATCTGTTAAGGGAGTTTAGTTGAAGATCAACGTGTTTGCACAATGAATCCTAGTTATGCATATTTTGTCATGACACTATTGATTTGTAGAATCATTAATATTCACAACTTGTGTGCATATTGCTTGTTTGTTCATAAAGTTTAATTTTTCTTATCACTTGAGGCTAAATCGTAGTTTGATAATGTTTTGCGGTCAATTTTAAATTTTTGAACATATTAGAGTGTTTTGGTTATAATTATTTTGTTTCTATTTCACACCCATTCATTCCATCCCACTTGATTAGACACATCGATACTACATCGATACTATGCTAGTGTGTAAAGCCTATGTGTGTGTGTATCACGTTTTGTAGTCGTTACCTATATACGGGTACTGAATTTTTTTGGGTATATTTTACATATATTATATATAATATTGTTGCATTAAATATAGGCCATGTTTGAAAAATTCTTGAATCTATTGGATTATTTGTGATTAGATGGCCATATGTTGCGTTGTACTATATTCGTGTACATTTTATATTTGCATTGAAAAAAATGAAAAAGTTCAAAAATAGTTGATTTGGATGGCCTTTGAGATTATCGTTACATATGTTTGATTTATATCTTGTTTTGATGATATCTTATCTTCTATAAGATGCTTCATATTTCATGACTATGTTTCTAATCCTTTGTCTATTAAGGACAAAAAAGGGGAGAACAAATTAAGGGGGAGTTTTTTTGTTTGTTTAAAACTCGATGCATCACGAGGTATATGTTTGTCTCATGTGTGTAGATACTTAAAGCGAAATTCAAGTCACACCGAATGAAGAAACATTTCAAGACAGGGAAGAAGAAAAAGAAGTTTAAAGACAAAGAGACTTATGCCATTCCGTCCTAGGGTTAGGAAGGGTGTTAGCTTTGTTTTGTCATTTATAGAGTTTTGTTGATGTAATTTGGATTTTGGATAGGTTTTTTTGTACCAGGATAGCCAAAGGAGAATATTTGTAAGAATAATTTCTCTGACATTGTTCAAAGCATAGGCGTTGTATTGTTTTAGGCTAGTTTGGCATATCCTGTTAGAGATCGTCACGACAAACTGACATCTACACTTGAGACTTCTCGACATCCCATAAAGGTATAACGCAATTTAGAGTTTAAATTAATTCACAGACTTTATTTTTGGGATTTTTATTTTTTAGAAAAATGAACAGGGTTTTTTTAATTTTTAAAGAAAAATATTTTTTTTATTTTTAAACTCGTTCAAACGAGAATGGGGTTTCCTTCACAGTGTTTTTCAAAGAGCATCGATCGGGGATATATTTTTTTGACTCGTCATAAGGTCATTTAAACCTCGTTCAAATTAGATGGCTTGGTCCTTCAAATAAGATTATATTTTCATTAGAACGAGTTGTTCGAACGAGCTGCCACCTCGAAAATTGTGAACGCCCTATAAATAGCTATTCTGTACTCATATTTTGTAAGACTTTTTCCAGATCCATTTTTCAATATATTTTGCAAAATTCTTCTTTGTTTAGTGTTCTAAACACTTTTGATTCACAACATACATCCAAAAAATAGATTTTGTGAATCGGTTTAAACCGTAGCTAGTTTAGTTTCCTTGCATACACCTTTGTGGATAATGCATCTCCAAGGATGACTTATGAAACCCGAGAGGATCGCTTATGAAGACGAAGGACTACAGTTTTTATGATTCTTGTGAGGATCATTACTGATCGATGGATATCGAGTATGGAAGGCTGCATGTGCACTACTTAGAGAGAAATGGCTTTCTTTAGAGATTTATGAGATTAGTGGGTTATACTTGTGGTGGTCATCAAGTAGTATTGTACGCCAATTGTCTTGTAATATTTCTAAAGTACTGAAAAGATTTTGTCCGAATGGGATTTTTCCTGAAATGTTGCATTCGTTTAACGCTTCGTTTGATTTATCTATTTTATCATATATATATGCATTTTAGGATAAAAAGATAAAATCTATTTAAATTTCAATTTTGTATGCTTGGGAATAAAATTGATAAAAATTACAAAAAGGATAATTTTTGTTTGTGACAACCATCCTAGCTCTTCATGCGTTCTCATTATAGCATCTCTATGGCGCTCATTATACTAGTGGCGCTTCCCTGGGTAACTCTCGTGTTCTAAACGTTCTTGGTCACACCTAGTCCTTGTTCCTCGGCTTAGAGTTTTGCTTGCCTGAGGAATAGGAGTTCCACCACGGTGTTTTCGTTTCTTCTGATGAAGTTCTCTCTATATTTTCTCTAATCATCGATGAAGGCATGAATTATACTCAATTTGGAGGCGAGTTACCTCCTTTTTCTATTGAAGTCGCGCGTCATATGTGCCAACCAACCGTGAGATCTGGGTTGATCAAGGCTACCCGTGGCTTTCCTTAGAGCACTGATGTTTCGAACGAAATCTTGGATTACCATCTTAGCGAACTTCAAATCTGATCCCGAGTGGTGCTAGGTCAGCTCGCAAGTTAGCTAGTTGGGGTGCACTATTTGAGCAGTGACATTCATCGCTATTCTTTCGTATGAGATGCTTTCATATAAATAAGGCAGTTTCCCACAAACGACATCAATTGTGTGTGTAATTAATCATAATAAATAATTTCTAGAAAGAATGTAATATAAATAATATATAAATACCCACAACATAAGGATATACTTTGTTCGACAATTTCCTACATCCACGGAGAGGTTTCTGAGTTCTCATTAATTTTCTCAAAGTTTGAAATCGCATCCCTTTTGACCCTGTGGTAAGGGTTATATTTATAGTAGTCTAAATTGGTTGAGTTATTCAAGTAAATTTCCCATCTTGTTATTGGCTCGTGTGGTGACTCTTGATTATCTAGTTCAAGATTGTAGGTAACCAACAAAGCCTATAAATTTTTAAATGATAAGTGTTTGTATTTATCCACATGATAAATTTTTTTAATTAATCGTTCTATTGTTGTACCTGAATTGGACAGAGTGGTAATCCAATTGAGCATGCTCGGACCAATGAAATTGGACTTTAATGGGCTGGTCCCCATAAGTATCATGCAGGAAAGGCTAACATGGTGGTATATGCATTGAGTCGTATGCCTGTAGGTAAGTTGGTAGAACTTTTGGAAGGTGAAGTCGGCTTACTTCATCATGAGGAAGAGATAGTCTGGGAATTTATAGCAATGATGAAAATCACACCCTAGATAGTTTGAGGGTTATAAAAGCACAGCAAGGGAAGCAAATAGCTTCTTGAGCAGGATGTGATTTGCCCTCGTGTTATTTAGAGTTAGGTAACAACAAGCTTCTCGGATAGGATGTGATTCAGGATTCACTGACAAAGATTGAGTTGATTAAAGATCATATTCGAGTACCTCAGGGGTAATAAGAATTACTCCATTACGAACCGAAGGTTTTTGGAGATTGACATGCATGCTCAGGTGTTACTGCGGGTATATATCTGAGGAAGGGATTGATGTTATTTGGGAAGAAAGAAAAGTTGTATCCTAAGCATGCGAGGCCTTTTACCATCATCGAGAGGGTAGGTATGGTTGTTTATAGGCTTGCCTTATCTAAGCACTTGTAGAAGATTCATGATGTGTTTCATGTATCATCACGGAGGAGGTATCTCAAGGATGGCTTGGTGTGTTGTCATATAACATTAGAGGAGACTGACTTACAGCCAAATATACCTACAAGGAGTGACCTGTTATTATTTTGGTCCGTAGTGAGGGGATGCTTCGGTCAAAGGTGGTATCGTTAGTGTGTGTACAGTGGGGGCAACACAATGTCACCGAGTGAATGTGGAGTGTGAGGATGTTGAGCGAAAAAATTATCTAGATCTTTTTGGGGCAGCTACGTTTGAATTTAGGGGACAAAATTTCATTATTAGGGGAAAAATGTAATACCTCATATTTTTATTATTAATTAATTTTCATGTGCTTTATATTATTAATTTAATTAAGGAAATTAATATGGATTTTTAGTAAATATTAATTAGCGAGATAAAGGATTAATAATTATTATAATTGTGAGCAAAAACATATTCACAATAAGTAATTCCAAGAAAGCAATCAAAGATGAAAATAAATCAATCGAACGCACAAAAGAAAATATACGTGGTTCGAAAAATTGCCTACGTCCACAGAGACGTCGAAGCGGTTATTATTTTTATTATTATTGTATCTCTTAAGGTTACAAAGTTTTCATCCCCTTGGCCCATGGTGAGGGCGTTACATTTATAGTAGTCTCTAAGAGGTTTTGTTGCAAAAGAACTCTTCTAGCTTGGGTGTCGCTAGTTAGGTGTCCCTATTTATCTCTCTGAGATTGTTGGTAATCGATTTGAGATTATCAGGATGTATTTAAGCACATGTGAAATGCCTGCCATTACTAGCTGGTCGACCAATGCCGTGAGTGGACCTAGTAAATTATTTTAGTCCCCAAAATTGCCCTTAAAATATCTAGGTCGAGGTTTATAGGGCCAGTAGAGTTTGAGCTTGATAATAATCTGAGATCTACTGTTGTCAGGTCGACGTGGCACATTTGTTATTTCTTCAAAGTTTTGAGTCAATATGAAGCGCCAGAATAATCTTTGGGAACTGTTTCTCATCATTACGCACAAGATTGAAACAGGATCCAACTGCTGGAAATCCTCACTTTTCATTCTAACCTTTCTTCTTCGCAAACTTTTCTCAGAGCTTTCCTTCATGTTCTTCACATTCTCAAGGTCTTTCCGTACTATTTTCTTCTTGTAAGTTCTTCTCTCCCGCTTCCTTCGTTCAAAAATTTCTTCTATACTCTTTGTCTGCATGAAGTTCTTCCATTAATGGCTACTCTTCATGGTACAAGTGTTGAGGATTTAAAAAAAAACTTACTCCATGCTTGCTTGGGTAAGAATCTATTGTGCTCCTATGCCCAGAGATGTCAGGGACCTGGACGAGGTACACTGGATTAATACCCTTGTAGTGGTCCAGGGGGGTTGACATTTCCCCCAATCGATTATTCATAGAATTTTTTGATTATTCTGTTGTTTTTACCACCCAATGTGCCCCTAATACATGCAGAATAGTGATTGGGATGCATAGGATCAATGAAATCTATGGGACCAACTTGGGGGTCCATGAGATTAGGTTTTGTTTGCCCGGTCGCACACTACTAATTGTCTTCTGTACTTGAAGGCGAGGAGGGCTAACAGAATCCTAGTCGTGAACCTACCTAATTCCAATAAAGGATATTGGGATCAGAGATTTGTTTCCAAGGAGTGTAAACTTCCTCCCCTTGTTGAGGGCAAGAAACATACAAGGCCCTTGTACCCTAAATAGGGGGAAGAGAGTATAGGTTGCTATTTTATCTTCTTTTTTATTGATGATATTTTATGGTGTCTGTTATTTGCACCACTTGCAAATGTATGTATGCTGGTTTTGCACAGGACGCACTAAGAACAAGGAGACATGTTTCCAGAATATAAGTGTTGCAGACCTTTTGAAGGTATGGAGAATAAGGGATAGGCTGCATGACAGCGAACACCTTAGGTTGACTGTTTATCTTCTTGAGTATATCATGAAAATCTCAGCCTTTTGTGTTGGCTGAATTTTGAGGCAAATATTAGTTTTTATGCTCCTATTTTTTTTTGCCCAAACTAATTTGTTTATTTTTTAAAAAACTTAATTTTTTTTGTTAATATCTAAACTATTTTTAATAAAATACTTCTTGTATGTATTTTTACCATAAATAATTTATATATTATGTAATATGAATTAATTTTTATTTTCATAATTTTTAGTTATTATTTTGTTATTCGATATATTATTTCTGGATTTTTTTTTTAAAATAACATTTAATTGAATATTCTTAATTGTTTAATTAAACATTTTTTATCATAAATAAAAATGACAGCTTTCATTTTGTGTTGGGTGTCGTTCTAATGTCTTGGGGCTGAGGTTTGTGTCGATCCTTGTGGGAGTTGTTCAGCCAATTGTGTTGGCTCATACATTGAACGCATTGACCTGTTGTGTTTGATGTGTACTGCTCTGAGATTTCGACCATTTGGTCCCTATCCTGTACCATTTTTGGCCCTCGGTGATCCTTGGAAAATTACGGATGTGACCCTGTTATTTACGATCCGTTTTTTCCATTAGTTTTTTTGGGTTTAGTCCCATTTTTAAAGTTTTATTTGTCTCCCATTCCATGTGTTTTTGTAGTTGTTTTAAGTCCCATAACCTCCATCAACTTCCCTCAACTTCCATGTAACCTCTCCTAACCGTTCATGTCTCTTTTTGTAGACAATGACAAGTGTAAAAATGTAGGACCAATTACAAAAAAAATAATGAAATGGGATTAAACACACATATATTCAAAAAAATAGGACTAAAAACTTGTAATCCCTTTTCCATTAGATCCTTATGGTTGATTACTCCCTTGCCATTTTTATACTCGGTATTTATGATCATACAAATGGCCTTTATTCATACCTATAACTACCAATGGCCTTTCGTCATATAATCTTCACCGATCATTGCATATTATTTGAGAGGTTGAGAGTTTAAATTGTTGGTATATGTTTTGGGAATTGTTAGATCTGTTTGTGGCTTTGTTCTTGAAAATTTTTGAGTTCCTTCTGCCTTTTGGATTTATGATTTTGAAAGGAGGAAGTTTGCATGTTTGTCGATTTGATTTATTTGAGCTGATCAAAGATGTTGGTCTGGATCTTAAATTTTTTATCTATTGGCACATTTGTAAGATCCCTTTTACTCTTATATATATATATATATATAATAATGCTCATGTGCGGACTAGTCCGCATTTTAAGAATGCGGACCGGACATGTGTCACCTAACGGTGCGCCTAGAAACTATCGCCTCAATTATAGGCACACTCTCTCTCTTTTCTGGGCTCACCGCCAGGTGACACATGTCCAGTCCGCACTCTTACAATGCGGACTAGTCCGCACAAGAGCAGGACTGTATATATATATATATATATATATATATATATATATATATATATATATATATATATATATATATATATATATATATATATGGGACAATGGTGTTATGAATAGTAACTCATGCATGATAAACATGTATGATAAACATGCATGATAAACATGTATGACTTTTTATGTGTTGCATACTTGGATGCATACACATGCATGTATGCATGCATACATACATAGATTATTATTTTTTTATTTTTTCATTAACATATTTTTTAAGAAAATATTTTTTTAAAATATATTTTTTTAAAATAATTTATTTTTTTATTTTTTTTTAAAAAATGGTTATTATGGGTTATGTTTTATCACGGAGACAAATTTATCCCCGTGCCCTCGGGCACGGATATCCGCTAGTATATATATATACGGCCAGGGTCTCCGACGGGCAAATTTAATGGGTTTAAATGACGGGCTTAATGTCGTCCACACGATTTTAGGACTGCTATCATCTATTGGACCACCCTTTGGGGACCACTTCATCTTTTTTTGCCTTTTTCTTTTTCTAATGTTATAGGAATAGAATTTTCTATCCCAATAATTTTTATGGCCTTTTAAGCTTATTTTAAAGCCTAATTAATCTGGAAGTCTAAGTGTAGAAGTTTCAGGGCTACTGCTACTTCTTAAGCTTCTTCTGTCATTATCGTACTGGAGTTCTGAATAGAGAGGATTATCTATATAAATAGTTTCTTCTGGGAGTCTAGAAATTGCAAGCGGTTTTGCAGGGAAATATTCTAGTCTTAAATATCTTATACGGTATCGCGGGTTTATCAGTCTAGTTTCTTTATATATCTGATTAAAAATATCAATTATATCGTTATTTATAAATTCATCTAAATTATTATCACCATAGGATGACAAAAATCTACGATATGTTCTAGGGGCAGTTGTTTTTACGTTTTTAAGGAGAGGGCGGATTCCTTCGGCTCTAATTAAAATAGCCTTGGTTTCTGCTAGCCTTTTTCGTCTAATAAACTTTAATACGTCTATACTATCTTCAAGTATTCTAGTGTATTCTAGATATTTTTCAGGTCTTGACAGTTCTTCTGCAAAATCTTCGGTTCTTAATTTTTATCTAAAGAGATCACGGATCCCTGTTCTAATTATTTCTATTCTAGGTACTTCACGTGCTAACCCCTCAATAACCTGGTCTATATATTTGAAAGTACCACCCGTGTATGTTAATATAGTTCTATAAGTTCTTTATCTTTAGGGTCTGTAAGAGTCCAATCTTGAATTTCTCTAGTTAAGTCTAAATTTGTTTGATTAATAAATTCTAAAAAATCTACAGTGATTTGTAGGCTCATACAAGATTCTTTTAAAACAATAACATGTAAAATAGTTAAGGGTTTAGTTCGAGTCATTCTTTCTTTCTGATCTACAACATCTTTATCTTCCTTCCTTCTTCTCTTCAGCTTTGCTACTATTCTTCTCCGGTCTCGACCTCCTACAACTCTCTCTTTATGTGTCGCACCTCAATCCACTATTTTGGCATTGTACCCATTTCCCTCTTGTATGCCTCCACACACAACGCCCACATGGCTAACGGCTCACGGAAAATCGGCACTTGACGGCGGTTCAACAATATAACACCTTGTGTGCTACACCAGAGGTTCCACACAATAGTTCTCTATGAAAATAAAGTTGAAGAAAATTTGGAAAATAATAACAACTTAACATAAGAGATTTCTGGAAAAGAAAATACTTTTATTGCATAGCATAAGTAAATACAACTCTGCCCTAACTATGAGAGGTTTACTCACTCATGTACATATTACTCACTACAAGCATACTCTCTCTCTCTTTAATATCTAATACTGGAAGTCTAATAACTGATGTCTAAAACTCAACTAGACGCACCCTTTTATAGCACAAGGGCACTACATATGACTGGCTATCGTAGGTTAAAAAGCAAGTCGGTTAAAGAGATACAAATTATTAAAGTCTATACTATTTGCTTTACATAAAGTAAATCTATCATCTAACAATAATTCTAACCTAACGTCTTTGTGAGGGTCTCTTTCTTCTTTATGAAAAGAAGATTTATGTGGGCCCGTGTGGGGCATGTTTGAGATGTCTTCTTCTTCACTCTGCAAGGGAATCTAAATAGAGTCTTATCATCTTGTAGTAATGCATAGGTCTAGAGCAGGGCATCTTCTATCCTCAATAATTCTTCTGCTAACAAGGTGCCCATCTTTGTCCCGTCCGGGTCTTCTTCTACCTTTTCTTGGCCTGGGAGGACATTATTGTTAAAAAATTCATCAATGAGGCCCACAATTCTAAGGCTAGCTGGCAAAGTTATCTCTACCATTTCTTTGGCTATATTCTTGAGCCTTCCATTGAATGGCTCATCATCTTGGATTATTAGGTCTTCTTTGTGGTAGGCAGTGTACCATCTGTCTTCGCCTGTCAATAATTCCATGATTTCTATTGTCTCCATAGCTTGAGCAATCTGGAGCTTAGACTTATCAATAGTTAGGACTTTAGTTTTGTCTCCGAGTAGAATTTCCACATCTTCGAATGCATAATTGGAAAATCTAATGAGTCTAAATCCCTCAACTCTCATTCCTCTACAGGAACTTGGAGCAATCTGATATATTCTGACAAACAGGGGAAGTAAATCTTCTACCTTTTTAATATACTCGTGGACTATTTTTCTAAGAGCAATAGAGTCTTCAATATCCTTTATCTGAACGAGTCCAATGAACTCGTGGTTTGCAAGAGTTATATGAGCCATATCTGATTTTCCAAAAAGATATATTTTAGGCACGTCTTTGAAGAAACCTTTAATCATTAAAGCATCTCCATTTATTTCTGATAATAACATATTGAAATGATCAATAATGTTATTAGTTTCTTTTTGAAAGTCTTCTGCTAATGGGAGATTATTATGACCAAACGGTATAACAATCTTAGTCTTAAAAGTCTTTTTCTGATAACAAAAATTATCAGTTGGTCTATTTTTGGAGGATTCTCCAAGGGTCTAAGCATAAGTCTGCGTCTGTGTTCTAGGAGTAACAGTCCCACTAAGTTAGGTTACTGTAAGTCTTTAGAGTCTCATGAATCTAGCAACAGCTACCAGATTTTGCTTGAATTCTATCCAAAGTTTATTTTTGACATTCCACTACAGGGAATCTATGAGAGTATTTTCGTCTTTTGAAAATTCTCGTCTAAATTTGATCATGGAGAATATATGGGGAAATATATTTTTTTAATGAGTCTATGGGGAATATATGGGGAATATATGCTTAAATTTGGGGAATATATGGGGAATATATGCTTAAATTTGATCATGGGGAAATATATTTTTTTAATGAGTCTATTTTGAGAAACAATCTCATGCCTAGATTTTCCAAGAGGAACTAAGATATCATCAAAGTTCTCTAGGATTGGTCTTTCTTGAGAATCTTGAATATGAGTCTGTCTTTGCGTTACGCCAGCATTTGGTCTTACGCATCTAAGATAGTCTGCAATGTCTACTCTGTTCAGTCTATTTGTTCCAGAGGAACTCATGCTGTCTAGGTCTTCTGTTTGCAGCATAAAACATGAAATCATATTAGTGTTAGCAAACATTGGTTCTCTTGATATAATGTCTGGAATGGTATTTTTACTTCCCTTAATATGTATAATACAGAATTTATAACCATTAAGCAATTGTTGCCATCTAATAAGTCTATTAGTCCTAGATTTGGACAAGTCTAAATCTCTGAATTTTACTGCATAAGAAGAGTCAGTATACATAGTAAAATGTTTAGGTCTAAGAAAAAGCATATATTTTTCTATTGCCCTTACTATGGCTAAAACTTCTTTTTCATGGGAGTGTATCTTGTTTCTGGGTCTGTAAATGTTCCAGAACTGTATCTACAAAGTTTCTTCTTTTTTGTTTGATGATCAATGGCAAAGTATGTTGCTCCCCATTGTTTATCAGAGGCATCTAATTCTACTATAAACTGGTCTTCTGCATTAGAAAGTTCAAGTAAAGGAATATTCTTGACTGCATCTTTAATTTGTTTTATGACTTCAAAATCATCTTTAGTCCAATAAAAAGGATTAGTCTTGTCTATTCCTTTTAATTTGGCAATTAAGCTTTGTCTTTTTGAAGCAAGGTCTTTAATAAAGTCTGCAGCACAATTAAGCAATCCTAAAAATGATTGTAATTGTTTTCTATCTTTAAGCGGGTCTGGAAACTCAAGAATCTTCTTAGTTATGTGTTCTGCTAAGGATATTTTTCCTTTATTTATACGCATTTCCACAAAATCTATTTCAGTCTGAAATAATTGCATTTTCCTTTCGGAAATAATAATACCATGTTTATCTAATTCTAAAATAATATTTTTAAGATGGTCTACATGCTCTATCTCACTCTTACTGGCTACAAGAATGGCATCTATGTAAACAAGACAAAATTCAGAATAAGGTCTAAATATATTATCCATTCTTCTTTGGAATACTTGAGGAGCATTCAAGTATCCAAATGGCATAACTAGCCATTTATATTTTCCTTGGGGCACACTAAAGGCTATCCAAGTAATACTGTCTGGGTGCATCTTAATTTTCCAGAAGCCTGATTTGCAATCAAACTTACTGAATATAATTCCATCTTCAATCAAATTGACTAAATTATTTTTGTCTGGTAGCTTATAAGAATCAAATTCACAATTCTTATTTAATTGTCTATAATCTATAACCATACGTCTTTTTCCTCTTTTTCGTTCAGATTCATTTTGAACATAGAAGGCGAGGCTATTATGTCTACTTTTACTTTCTCTAATAATGCCTAATTTAAGCATTTCATCTATGTCTTTTTTGAATTCTTCCCTGTCTTCTTGTGAATATCCTTTCTTATAGGTTCCACCATTAATAGTGGCGTCAGGGTTAATAGGGATAATTTCACAATAACTTTGGTCTTTATCCCACTTATCAATGGGATTTTCTCCTAAAGTAGGCTCTGCTAATTGCCTAATCTTTTCTTCTTCTACCTCTATATCCATTTTTCTATGTTTGTATATAGCTTGAACCTGTAATAAGGTGTGATGGGCTTGATCTAATAGTCTTGTTGTATAAGCGTTATTTGCTTATAACACTTTTGATCTGGACACTTACATTCTTTTTGTAAGGTTTTAGTAATATCTAGGGCTTCTTGTTGGTTTGTAGGTCTAGGTCCACCATGCTCAGCTGAAGAACTCTGATGTTTTATGGGTCTATAATTGGGTTTGACTCGCATAAGGTCAAAGGTAGTCTTGTGATCTATTAGAGGGGCTTTAATATTAAATTCCTCTTTATCACTAATTAATATCTTATCATTATACTGAGTATAAGGACGATATTTACTAATAAAGTCTTGTCCTAAAATAATGTTTCCTATAAAACTAGGACGAGGATCCATTATCCAAAATCGATGATTAACGGTTTTGTTGGTCTGATTTCCTAATTTAAAATAAATAGGAATAGTCTGGAAATATAAGGTAAATGGATCTCCATTAGCCACTTTACCATAGATTTCTTGAGTACTTTCTAAAAAATAGACTTCAGGGAAGGCATTAGCCTTGAAAATACTCTGAGAGCATCCTATATCATTAAAAGATGAAAGTCTTTTAGGATAGTTTTTGTGTTAAACAAAGAATTCTACAAAACAAGCATGTGGTTTAATAAAAATTCCTAAATTTTTCTTTTCTAAAAGAGATATTCCTTTTTGAGGTTTATGTATAAAATCTTAGGGTATTAAGTCTTCTGAACTACTATCAGAGTGGTATTCTTCTAAATCATAGGAAATTCCCTCTCCTCTGAAGTCTTCATTATCTTGCAATCTTTTGGCTATATTTCTATCAATGTTTTGATGATATGTTTTAATATCTAAGTCTATTTGAGCATCATACTGGTTAGTATAAATTTCTCTAAATCTATTTCTCCAACAATCTTCATGGTATTATAATTGACAAATAACACAAACCATAAACAATTATGTTTGTATAATCTCAAAGCATTCTACGCATCTAATGTCTTTTTTGCAACAGTTCATTTCAAATGTGCAATGTCTTTCATCAAAATAACATATATGATGCAAACTAATCAAGACGATTTAGATAGCTAATATATAGACTTTGAAGAGGCTTAGTATAAGTGTATATTAATCCCCTTTTTAAAGAAACGATGGACAATTAGTAATCCTGAGTTACTAACCTATATACCTGGATCCTGAGAGTCTTCATATTCATCAGTATTACTATTCTAGTCTTTTGAATCACTGTCTGTGTATGTACTATAGATACTAGTATTATCATCATCTTCTATGTCTGATATTTCTATAGCATATAGGATATCTAATTCTTCTTGGTCTGCATAGTCTAATATAGTATTAATAATCTTAATACTTTCTTTATCTTTCTTATTAGGGCAGTCTTTAACAAAGTGTCCTTCTTTATCGTAAGCCAACATTCTTTGAGGATAGTCTTAGATCAGCTACTTCTTTTTCTTTCCTATAATTAGGAACCTTCTTATATTTACTAGTATTTTTCTTAAAATATCTTCTTTGGTTAAATCTATTTTTCTTAGATTTAGAGTTCTTTTCTCTAAAGGTAGTAGATGGTCTAAATTTATACTTATTTGGAAATCCTAAAGGTCTAGTCTTAAACTTCCTATGTTTCCATTCTATTTTCTTTTTGAATTTCTTAGATTAACTACCACATCCCCATTGGATTGGAGCGATATCTCTTTCGTCTTTGATTGGAGGGATCTGCTTGAAAGTTTCTTCTATCAACTTTCCATGGGTTATATCAAATATCTTAGATATTATATAGTCTTTGGAGAAATTAATTCTTTCACCAAGTCAGTTGTTCTTAACTCTAGCTATTCCTGGCCAATTCCTATATTCATTAATTAGGATTTGTCCAATGGCTGGTATCTTCCTAAAGTATTCATCTTTTAAGGTCTCTCCAAATTCTTTAATTTGGTAATATAGTTACTCATAATTATTGCTATATTTATTTATCTTATCTAATTTGAAAATGCTAAGGAGGGCTAACTTAGTTTTTCCTAGGTCTTGTTCATTGATTTGAGATAAATGTCCAGCTCCAATGAATTCTGATGTGAACAATTGAATGTATTCTTCAATTGATCTTTCTTCTAGGTTTTCCTTCATTTTCTCAATCTTAGCTAAGGATTCTTCGTCTGTAGCTTTTCTTAAACTATCTAAATAGTCTTTTGCAATACCTCTAATGGATTGCTCAGCGTATTGTTTACATGAATTTGCATCCCATTGTTCATTAGATGCAAAACACATGTTCATCTGATTACACCATTCGTCTAGGGCATTCTTCCTATCTTGGACATTGTCTAGGTTAAGGTATATCCCAACTATGGCTTGACTTTCCATAGTCATAACAGGAGTAAAACTCTTGTCACTAGTTGGAAAATCTTTTATATAATCAGGTTTGGTCTTTACTATGGTGCTTGAGTATATAAGAATATTTATTCCTATTGTTTTACTAAAAAGTCTAGGAGCATCTTCTAGCCTACTACTACTTCCTATTTCTTGCTTATTAGGTTCTACTTATGTAGCCGACATTAGTCTTTCTTCTCCTTCTTCTATTAGTCTTAAGTTTCTAAGAAGTTCCTTTGTATTCTTAGATTCTTTTAATTTTAATATGCGTAGCTCATATTAAATCTTTATCTTTCTTGAAATCTAACAGAATGACTTTTCTTAAGGTGATCTTTAAATGTCTTCATGTCCAATTCTAAGGGTTCATGTCCAAAGGTTTGGATCCTAGCTTTTTCTCTAACTAAGTCTTTATTTTCAAATGATCTTCTAGGTCTAATTATCGGAGCTTGTCTTACTAAACTAACACTAGTCTTACTACTACATTCTCCTTCTGAAGGATCATTGATTATGGCTTCTCCCATATTCCTAAATTTAATTTCTTCGGTCTGGATATTCTTATTGACAATCTTAGGAGGACCAAACTGGATGGTAACATTTCCAGTGACATCGTCTTGATTAATAAACAAAGATTTATTTTGTATAGTCTTAGTTATTGAAATTCTGGTAATTGCCAAAGGGTTTTAGTTTTTTCTTTCATAGGTCCAGTATTCCTAATACTGTAAGTATGATTGTAGTCTGAAACATTGGTTCTAACTAAAATTTCTTCATTAAATCTACCGCTAGGAATTCCCGATTTTATTCCTTCATAAGGAAATTGGGAGAACTTCACATAGCTTTGGAATTATATATTTATATTAGCCTCTGGGATAATATAGTTTTCATAGCCACTAGCATATAAGATTAACTTAAAATGTTTAGATGTGTCTACGATTACTGTAAATGCCGAAATGACATTAAAGTATCCTATGTTGTCTGACATTTCTAATTGGGCTATCCCAATAAAGATTTTCTCAAAATCTTTCCATCTTTTATCTACTAAACAACATAATATGTTGATATTATTCTGAGGTCTATGTAATCCTTAGATTCTTGCTTGAAAGAGTCCAAAGGTTAGGAATTGAAACTTCCTATCAGTTCCTCTAGATCTAAGCCATTCTGAGTCAAATACTTGGAGCTCAGTATAAGATTTGTCTAAAACATTATTCCTACAATGGTAAGTCATGTTATAATTAGGAGTCTTAGGAGTGGCACCTTTTTTAAACAAGTCCATGTATCTAACGATTGGAAGTTGTCCATTATGAATGGAATCTTCAACAATCTTCGAGTCAACTTCACCCCATTCTTTCCATTGGAGAGGATTGGTCAAATTTCTCTATTTCCACCATGTTCTAACATTGGAGCACGAATATTTAAGTCTTTGGAGCATATATAATTGCTCTGTCAAATATTTGGGATAGAGCTAACTATCTTACTAGTCTTCTCTAATCCATCATTTTTGACTCTTCTACCTATGGTTTTACTTTCTCTAGTTTCTATAGGAGGGGGTTCTCTAAATTTACAGGTGGTTACCTGTTTCTGTTCAAGTCTTTTTTCAATTATTTCTAAGAAGTCTGAATAATATTTTTGTCTTTTTATCTCACTAAGGATTTCTTCTTTAAAATTCTTATTCTCTTTTCTTATCTTCTCAGAAATTTATTCACTATGTCTAGCTAAGGAATTAACTAGGGATTTGACAACATTTATAATATAGTCTTTTACTTCATTATATTTTTCTTGTTATTGCATAGATCTAATTTCTATAGATTATATAGTCCTTTCTATTTTATCTAAATGAGTTAGAATAAAAGGCGAGTCTATTTCTTCTTGGGAAGGTTTAATATATACGGCCTTAATTCCCTTTATAATTTCTTCATATTTTTCTTCTACTTGGGCCATGTCTAGTCTAAGTTCATTAATAATACTATATTATTAAGATAATTTGCTAAATTTTGTTGGAATTTAACAAAGTCTGTGTAGAAGGTGGTTGTGACACCCCGCCTAATAAAATACCGGGCGATCACTCCTATATCAAATTATAACAGGAGTCTCATATGGATCATTCTTAGCATCACTGTCGAAAACCAATTTAATTACTAATAACCAACCTATTACGCTGGCGTCAAAATTTTACTTAACTACTCTTTTTAAACAACTACAAATAAAACATCCACACAGTTTGCGTAAATGAAACTGAAATGAAATAAAATAACCGAACACTCGGTCAAAATATACAACCATGTCGAATGCCGCACAAAAAGGCGGTAAAAGAATAAATAAATGATGTTGGGTTATTAGCCCTAATGTTTATACAATACCACCTATCTAGATTACAAGAATAGAAGCATCTACCGAGAACCTGCATGCATCCATAGCTGCTGCAGCTGACGTCTGACTCGAAAGAAGTGTCATCCAAGCATCCCTATGTCTGGACACCTATATATATATATATATATATATATATATATATAGCAAGAAAGGAAGATATAGAAACGGGTCAGAGCCCGAGTTGTGAAAATATTTTGCAAGTGCATAAATGCTTTATTTGTTTAGAAAAAGGTTTTCTCATATTTAAATTGGTATCGCTCTCCCATGAGATACCCCTCTACTCTCTTCTAATAGTGCACACCTAGCGCATCTATCTAGAACATTCTAGTTAAGCTAACCCACCTAACTAAACTAATTCACCCATCTACTAAAAAAAACTCTACACCCAAAGTACTAAGGGCTAAACTTCTCTCCATTATCAACACTGCTCTAAGTTCGTGCGTGGGGTGTCTCGCAAAGAAAAATCTAAACAAGGAACCCCCCCCCCCCCCCCCCCCGATACACTACTACTTGGCAGGGTTAATGGTAGAGATCCATTAGGCCCGTAGCACTAAACTAATGTATAAATACATTCTTATATATTTATATACTTCTTACAATATACATCCAGATATATCTACTGGAACTGAGGTATACCAATTCAATTTCATCTTTATAATACACATCCGGATCTATCTCCCGGACTGAGGATTCATATACAAAGTATTTACCAATACTATTCATTTTTCATCTCAAAACTTCCCATTTCCTTTCTTATATCCAGGAAATGTAATTTAAAATTCCAACTCATTAGCATGAATTGCTTTATCATATCATATACTTTTTAAAAGCCAATTTTATTATCATAAAAATGCTTTCTTGTTCCATAATACCCCATTTCCCTTCTTATATCCTAGAAATGTATTTAAAAGCCATTTTTATTATCATAAAAATGCTTTTACCGTATCATATGCTTCCACATCCCTTCTTCCATCCGAAAAGTGTTACCGAAGCCAAACAATTAACCCATTTCCCTTCTTCCATCCGGGAAATGTAATTAAAGCCAATCCATTATCATGAATTGCTTTAATAAATCTAAGACCGTCCCTCCGAGTTTTCCCACTGGACGCGCCCCTAAATGGCTATCATCTTCCAGGGCCTATCAAACAAGACAACCTGAGAACATAACAACGTCGGGAAGCGGCCATATGCCTGCGGGATAGTCATGACCACACCCAGAATCACCTATCCAGCGCAGAAAATATATAATCGCTCATATGGACTAAAGGACTATATCCACCCTGCATTCATTAGCCAGGGGGCTTCACCATACGCACGCAACTTCCCTTATGGTAGCTATTTAGAGAGGTGTGTATCCATAAATTATTATTTATGAAAATCCTTTATCTTTCCATTTTGAAAACATTCATTTTTTCATTTTCAAAATCATTACATCATATCATATATATATACTTTAATCACATAGTATATATATATATATATATATATATACATACCATACATTCATCCTCGAATATATATATAGGGCCATAATTGCCAAACCATCTAACGATGACCATTAAACCCAAAGATTCTCTTAAAGAATCATATTCATGCATTCTTATACGCATGATATTAGACCCAAAGTATCTCCTTACTTTGATAAGTCATACATACCTCAATCCCCTCTAAGGATTCATTGGATATCTCCAATTATACCCTATTAAATAAGTAAATATATATCTATATTCCCAATTTATCCTAACTATCTCGTAGGATATCCTCAATCCGCCATTGATCATAATTATGCTTCCTATACGCATACTATATAGGCCTAATCGCCCACTAAAACATCCTAGGGATTTTATCTCTCCCGAACAACCTCAAAATTTAATGGGGTATGGATTTAATTTCCATAAACCCAAGGACTATATCTCGTTCAAATAGTGATCTAGAGGTCCCCACTCTATATTTAGGAACCCAAAAATAAAGTCCCAAATTTTAATTCACTCCCCATGACCACAAGAGGAGAAAAATGGCAATTCTGCCCAAAGAGAATCGATTCGCCCCTTTTGCGAATCGATTCGGGTAGGCGAATGGATTCGATTCCCAATCCGAATCGATTCGAAAATGGTTCTGCAAACAGGTCCTTAAATCCGAATCGATTCAGTCTAAATCCAAATCGATTCGGCCCACTGTAGAAACCCAATTCCCCTTGGGCGAATCAATTCGGCCTGGACCCGAATCGATTCAGCCCGTTAGAGGGTCACAGTTTGGGCAACTTTTCAATCTCCAAATATACCCAAAACTCCATCTTTCTCCATTTTTCTTGTTTCTAACCTCATCCAATAACTCAATAAACATCTAATCTAGGTTTTACAACCAACACAACAATTATTTTGGGGTATTAACCCATATCTCTTGGATTTGAACCCTAAAATCCACAAAACCTAGGTTTGGGCATTTCTCCCATTTAAATTCAATCTTACTTTCCATTAACATGGTTTTAACACTAGAAGTCATTAAGAGTTTACATTACATCAATTTTTAAACTCATATCCAAATTTTACCAAATTTATCTTAAGGGTTCTAACCCTAAAATCATGTTTATACCAACTATGATATGAGATGATTGCACAAAATGAAATAAAGCAAGTAAACACTTGCCTGGAGGATGAAATCCGACGACCTCAAATCGAATCCGGCGGAGTTCGGTCCAAATCCTCCATTTTCTTCTCTTTACTCTCCTCCTCTCTCTCTTCTCTCTATTTCCTTCTTCTTTTCTCTCTTTTCCTTATCTCTCCCTCTTTATAAAGGAAGAAAAGGGTTTTAACCCCTTAAAATCCAAAAACGACTCGTTTACTCAATTACGAGCCCGTTTAACTCTAAAATTCCCCGAAACTCAATTTCGACAATCGGACACTCTTTTTCGACTATCTCGGACATTCTGAGACTCACGGCACAGTCGAAATTTCCATCTGAGGTACTTAACCACAAATCACTATTCTAACCCAATATAACTTAATGCGGGTTTTCTAATTAAAACCTTACCTTTTGTCGCTTTACTCAGCAGCGACATATTATTAAAATACTTCGACCTATTTATTCCCAAAAATAATCGTAACTCCCATCAAAAATCATTAAATCCTCGAAAATCCCAAAAATCACTATTCTAAGAAATTCTCCAAATTTCCAATTTATACTTAATTATGGAATTTAATTGTCTCCAAAAGAGACGGGTTGTTACATACTCCCACCCCCCACCCCCTTACAACGGAATTTCATCCTCGAAATTCGGATACAACCTACATCACCAAACTAGGATCACAAATCCCACTATGTCTTAGTACCTCCAAAATCAAAAGGTGCTAATCGCGATAGTACTTTATCGTATTCCACCTACCTCAAAGCGTACTCAAATGTACTATCTTCACTATAAGCTCATCTACATTCCTACACACTAACGCACAACAACGACGCGTTACTCCGATGGCTTCTCTTATAGACAATAAGAGAAACGAGTCTATAACTATCGCTTTACATCTTGCCAAGATTCAACTTTATAGACTGCGCCCCTTCTATTTCAGGCAGTATATAAACCAACTCACTAAGGTGCCCATACACCTTTCTGACCCGTGCACATCTGCACATCCGTAGTGAACGTCAGACACGTAACACTCTCTCCCAATAAGGGTCTCCTTTCCTCGGTGTAATACTCACACATGGGTCCTCCCAACCCGCGAAATTCAATTCTCCTAACCTAGGCGCCACTACCTCTACTAAACTTACATCCTAAAATACTACGATCTATGCGTTACCCTACCTAAGCGAAATGAGTATACTCCTAAGTATGTCCCTAGTACCCAAGGCCTCTCTCAACTTTCGACACTTGCTCGGTTTCATGCGTGGGACGTATCGCAAAAGAAAAATATAAACAAGGAACCCTCCCATTACACTACTCCCTCGCGTTGTCGGTCATCGAGATATAGCGACCTAAGGCACACCAGCGGGACGTCCTAAATTCTACCACGCTAACCTACGAACGCATTTATACCATTTTAACCTCCCACCTGAGCAAAAAGGAAAATCTAACTAATCGAAGTGTCCACTCTCTGCAAAAGCGTTACGAACATCATACCCAAAATATACTTCCTCAAAATTTGACTTTTCCTTAAGGCCTGGCTATAATCCTCAAATCAATTTCTCTATGTCCTACTCCACCCACCCACATGTGGCGAGAGGACCACTTTAGTGCTTTTCCATAGCACAATATTTCCATAAACATACCATCATCACATGGCTCATAGTCTATAGTGTTTCATCCACACTATATGACTTTTCCACAAAGCCTACATCCTTTCATCCTATAATATCTCTCCACTCCCGACGTCGTTAAGGTTCATGTGTGGATCGTCTCGCAAAAGCGAAATCCAAACAAGGAACCCCTCCACACACTCCTACTTAACTTTATCGGTCATGGAGGTTTGTTAACTACACATATGCGACCGGGATACCCTATCCCCTCTTTAAACAAAGTGTGGTCTGAACTCCCGACTCTATCTAGGAGCCATACCACTAAGCGCATCACACTACACTCAGTCCTTGCGCTATCAATAATGAGCTTAGACTCACAGCTCAGCGATTAAACCGGTACACCTCAAATCATATCTATAGGGTCGCCACATACTCAAATCACGATAATGAACCCTCTGCTCATCGAAGTTTCATCTATGCACATAATAAAGGCGAACTCAACCTGTATCCAGGTGAGATATCGCAACAACAAACCGTTCCACCCTGGAACTGCGGACACCATAGTCTTGCCATCATTAGCCTGCTATCGCTCCGATCAACCAATAACATATTATGCTCACCATATTACCATAATCGTATCATACATATAAAACGAGTATCACAAGACAAATATATATATATATATATTCAAAATATCAACACTCACCTTTATGGCGAATGAAGAAAAATAAAACTCCGCTACTGCGGAAAACACATAGGCATACATGATATAATGTTATCGATACCGCCACAACTCAAATTACACACACGATTTTAGGACTAACAAACACCGCGACTTTATCTAGCCATGCCACTTATACTTCTTCATATCACTCTTTATCCACTGTTGGCCTCTGACCGATCCTTATGTGAATAATCTCAAAACAGCATTCTTTTCATTCCTACTGAATCATGGGGACTCACGGTTAAAACTATCCGTAAGATCCCTTTCGAACCCTTACTTCACTGGGAAATTCAACTTTAGTACCACTCTCTACTACAGCGGTACTGCGGTACTCATAACTACTATTCTTTAGTAGTCGCCACCAAAATCCTTAGCAAACACTACAAAGGAAGTGACCTCTACTACGGTCCTCATTCCCGACTTCTACCAGCTGCTCCAGTTAAGCCTCACCTCCTGCTGCCATCCAAGCCCCGCACACGAATCTCGAATGAGCGCGCAATATATTTCTATAATCTTATAATATGGCAGGAGAACTAAATCTCACAAGAAAAAGCAGCAATCACAATCCTAAGGCTCTATATCAAATTAAGAGCAACGCTAAAAGCGTAGTACGTCCGCACAGATTCCTAAGGACACTAGAACCAGATGCTCTGATACCATCTGTGACACCCCGCCTAATAAAATACCGGGCGATCACTCCTATATCAAATTATAACAGGAGTCTCATATGGATCATTCTTAGCATCACTGTCGAAAACCAATTTAATTACTAATAACCTATTAGGCTGGCGTCAAAATTTTACTTAACTACTCTTTTTAAACAACTACAAATAAAACATCCACACAGTTTGCGTAAATGAAACTGTAATGAAATAAAATAACCGAACACTTGATCAAAATATACAACCATATCGAATGCCGCACAAAAAGGCGGTAAAAGAATAAATAAATGATGTTGGGTTCTTATCCCGAATGTTTATACAATACCACCTATCTAGATTACAAGAATAAAAGCGTCTATCGAGAACCTGCATGCATCCACAACTGTTGCAGCTGACGTCTGACTCGAAAGAAGTGTTATCCAAGCATCCATGTGTCTGGACACCTATATAATATATATATATATATATATAGCAAGAAAGGAAGATATAGAAACGGGTCAGAGCCCGAGTTGGGAAAATATTTTGCAAGTGCATAAATGCTTTATTTGTTTAGAAAAAGATTTTCTCATATTTAAATTGGTATCGCTCTCCCATGAGATACCCCTCACCTCTCTTCTAATAGTGCACACCTAGCGCATCTATCTAGAACATTATAGTTAAGCTAACCCGCCTAACTAAACTAATTCACCCATCTACTAAAAAAAATTCTACACCCCAAGTACTAAGGGATAAACTTATCTCCATTCTCAACATTGCTCTGAGTTCGTGCGTGGGGTGTCTCGCAAAGCGAAATCCAAACAAGGAACCCCCCCGATACACTATTACTTGGCAGGGTTAATGGTAGAGATCCATTAGGCCCGTAGCACTAAACTAATGTATAAATACATTCTTATATATTTATATACTTCTTACAATATACATCCAGATATATCTACCGGAACTGAGGTTTACCAATTCAATTTCATCTTTATAATACACATCCGGATCTATCTCCCGGACTGAGGATTCATATACAAAGTATTTACCAATACTATTCATTTTTCATCTGAAACTTTCCATTACCTTTCTTATATCCAGGAAATGTATTTTAAAAGCCAACTCATTAGCATGAATTGCTTTATCATGTCATATACTTTTTAAAAGCCAATTTTATTATCATAAAAATGCTTTCTTGTTCCATAATACCCCATTTCCCTTCTTATATCCGGGAAATGTATTTAAAAGCCATTTTTATTATCATAAAAATGCTTTTACTGTATCATATGCTTCCACATCCCTTCTTCCATCCGGAAAGTGTTACCGAAGCCAAACAATTAACCCATTTCCCTTCTTCCATCCGGTAAATGTAATTAAAGCCAATTCATTATCATGAATTGCTTTAATAAATCTAAGACCGTCCCTCCGAGTTTCCCCACTGGACGCGCCCCTAAATGGCTATCATCTTCCACGGCCTATCAAATAAGACAACCTGGGAACCTAACAATGTCGGGAAGCGGCCATATGCCTGGGGGATAGTCATGACCACACCCAGAACAACCTATCCAGCGCAGAAAATATATAATCGCTCATATGGCCTAAAGGACTATATCCACCCTGCATTCATTAGCTAGGGGGCTTCACCATACGCACGCAACTTACCTTATGATAGCGATTTAGAGAGGTGTGTATCCATAAATTATTATTTATGAAAATCCTTTATCTTTCCATATTGAAAACATTCATTTTTACATTTTCAAAATCATTACATCATATCAAATATATATACTTTAATCACATAGTATATATATATATATATATATATATATATATATATATATACATACCATATATTCATCCTCGAATATATATATAGGGCCATAATTTCCAAACCATCTAACAATGACCATTAATCCCAAAGATTCTCTCAAAGAATCATAATCATGCATTCTTATACGCATGACACTAAACCCAAAGTATGTCCTTACTTTGATAAGTCATACATACCTCAATCCCCTCTAAGGATTTATTGGATATCTCCAATTATACCCTATTAAATAAGTGAATATATATCTATATTCCCAATTTATCCTAACTATCTTGTAGGATATCCTCAATCCGCCATTGATCATAATTATGCTTCCTATACACATACTATATAGGCCTAATCGCCCACTAAAACATCCTAGGGATTTTATTGTGACAACCCGCTATAAATAATAACGGGTGGCCAACCCTATACTACATAAATCAGGTATCTCAGATGGTACAGTCTCAACATCAACATACAACACTATAATATAAGGCTAACTACCCATAATCATTAAAAGCGAATTGTCAAAAATTTTAAAGTTTTCATTTAACAACAACAAAATACCCAAAAATCATTTTTATCATCTTCCAACCATTTTCATCCAACCCAATCACCTATATAGCATTAATATTCATCCTAGAATACATATAAACTAATTTCTAACCTTAAATCCATATTATACACTACAAATCTAAGGTTTTTCCCAAAAGTTAGGTTTTAACAATTTAAACCTAAAACCCAAAATTCAATCCACAAATCATGTAATAAATGGTACACAACAATTATTTAGCAAGTTTAATCACTTGCCTCGGGTTCATAGGGTCTGAATCCGCCTTGAGATCGCGTATTGGCCGGAAATCCTCCACTTTCTCTCTCTTTTTTCTCCTTCATTTTCCTCTTTTTTCTTTCTCTCGTTCTTTCTTATATTTCTCTTTCTTTCTTTGGAGAAATATCTCCCGTAGGCTAATTTAGCCTAACTCCCAAATGTACACATCTTTAAATGATAATACACACTTTAAATGACCCGATAACTTTAATTCGAGCCAAACGGTCCTAATTTATTTCGGAACCTAAATAGACCCCAAGTACAGTCATTTCGACTTTCTCAAC
This sequence comes from Sambucus nigra, assembly GCA_949130495.1. Lineage (NCBI taxonomy): Eukaryota > Viridiplantae > Streptophyta > Magnoliopsida > Dipsacales > Adoxaceae > Sambucus > Sambucus nigra. The sequence continues at coordinate 407,014,311 of OX422220.1, forward strand.
CCTTCCGGAAACATTGGTACTCTCAGAATCGACATTCGACACTCTTTCTAATAACTCTAAATTTTGACCTCAATTGCCAATTTAATTATTCTCTAATAAAATATTATTTATTTCTCCCCAAAATAAAATAATTACTGTTCCGAAAGTCTTGGGTTGTTACAAACTTCCCCACTTACAAAAAATTTGTCCTCGAAATTTAGCAAAGCCTAATTCTCGAAAGCTCGACTACTTCTAATCTACCCATACTCACTAATCCTATCTCCAAACTTCTAACTTCCCACGACGAATTTATTTAGTTTAGTTTATTTTAAGTTAAGTTAATTATGAGTTAAATAAAACCAATTTCTACACTAGGACGCCCATACACCCTATATATATGAGCTTTATGCTCGCAGCAGTCATAATGTGGCTTTATTTGCCTCCAAAGTTCCACAATTCCATAGATATAAATAAAACTAACATTTTGATAGTGTAAATTTTTTTTTTTTTAAATGGTCCAAAGAAATAACTCCTCTCAATTCCTGACATTCGCCCCTTTCGTGCGGGGGACCTCTCGCAAAAGCGAAATCCAAACAAGGAACCCTCCCAATACACTACTATGTGGCGACGTCGGGGACTGAGAGTTTGTTAAATCCGGACTAGAGCTTGAAAGAAAAATAATAATTTTATGAAAATCAATTTGAAAGGGCCCGAGGGCCGATAAAAAGTTTTATTTGAAAAATGTTTATTTTGAAAAAGGTTCATATAATATAATATAATATAATATAAATGCCTTATGTCCAACACAAGGTCTTTTGAATCATCATATACATAACAATATGTAGCTCATAAATATTATCATAATCATGAGCTAAAATTTTACCTGCGTCCCATCAATCCACAATCTCAACTTTCATACATAAACAACATCTTACATCATTTCAATATATAGCCCTTTTATAAGGCTCGTCCATATCAGGAATATAACAATTATATAAGTCCAACATGACTATATAAAAAGAAGTAGTGTTTATCATACTACTTATCACCATTACCATACTTACATTTACCACAAGATTTAAAGCTCTTTTTGAGCGCCTTGCAAAATCATCTATTCTTACAAAAGATAATAACATAAGAGCCTAACTTGCTCAAAATTCCCCTAGGGTCATTACTTACCATACATTAATATAATAGGGCTATAATACTACCCATTCACAATATCTCCCACACGATATTCCAAAAACTTCATATAGTAATAATCCTATTAATAAAGGAAAATTAACTAACAACATCCATCTCTAGTCTGATTGCCCTTCCTCATCAATGGGCTCCCAAACATAGTCCCCCGGTCTAAAGCGACCTCGAATCTACTGTAGGGGTTGCACTTCCAAAATTTCATCAAACTGTGGTCTTTTACCTCTTTGAGGACAATCTCTCTTTTTATGACCTATTTCTTTACAAAAGAAACACTTACCCACAAATCCTTTCTGCCCACTCGCATTACTGGCACTCTCTTTGCCAAACTTACTTGATGAACTCGAATATCCAAAGTTCTTACTCTCTTACGTACGAAAACGATATTCTTGACACTTTAATAGCGCCGCATTCAATACCTCGACGAAAGTCACTAACTTAGGACCCTCGAACAAATGTTGCTGGATTCTCCAATCTAATCCTTGAACAAACTTTGATATACGTTTCTCTTCCGTATTTACCTAATCAGGTACTAGTTTTGCCCATCTAGAAAAGTCTTCATCATATTCCGCCAGCGTCCTATTTCCTTAAAAAATCCTCATATTCCTAGTAGAGTAAATAAAATACCTTCGATCAAAAAGTTCCCAAAATTCTTTTATAGGTAAAGTATCTCTATGTTCAGATGTGGTGACAGACTCCCACCAATGGAGAGCTAGACCCGATAACTTAAAGGTGGCTAAAAACTGCTTCTGCACCTCAATACACTCAACCATACGAAGGTGCCTCTGTATCCTATTCTTCCATTGATTTGCAGCCATTGCATCAACTCCCCCTGCAAACTCGGGAGGATGCCCCTTATTAAAATCTTCCTTCACTCTCTCCCATAAAGACAATCCTAAATGGGGTGGGGCTGCTCGAGTGGAAGATTGCTGAGCCATCGTAGAAACGGCAGCAGTTACTACTTGTGCCATAATATTGGCAACATCATCTGTAGTCATGTTCCATCGAGGCATTTGGGGTTGCCCTTTGTTTTCCCTTCCTGAACAACCTCCCTTCGGTGGCATCTGAAACAAGAACAATTGTATCAGAACGCCTTTTAAATATTTTCGAATCACAGAAAGATATGGACGTATGAATGTAATCGTCCTAATAATAAGGCTCTACATTAAGAACGATTACGGAAGATCGTAGTAATGCACACAGATCCTAAAGACACTAGAACCTGATGCTCTGATACCATCTGTGACAACCCGATCTAAATAATAACGAGTGGCCAGCCCTATACTACATAAATCAGGTATCTCAGATGGTACAGTCTCAACATCAACATACAACACTATAATATAAGGCTAACTACCCATAATCATAAAAAGCGAATTGTCAAAAATTTTAAACTTTTCATTTAACAACAATAACAAAACCAATAATGCAATCACAACCAACAATATACATCTAACTATGATGAGTGAAATGTGCAAACTCTAAAGATATATACAAGAGTACAATAAAATCTCAACAATGAAATACCTGAATATGCTGTCGGGTGACAGACAATACAATAATCTGAGAAATGAAATAAAAAAGTGTTAATCTACAACACTTGAATACTAACTCAATATACAACTGAATCCTAATCTAGATATACCAAGATAGGAATCGACTAAAACAAAGTCCTGAGACAGTCCGCAATGCCACAGCTCCACGAATACTGGATGGATAAACATCAAGGCGTCCTTGCGGGGGAACACCTAAAGAAATACAATATATACATGGAGGAGAAAATATAAACAGGTCAAAGCCCGATTTTGGAAAACATTTTATAGCAAGTGTATTAAAATTCATAATAATTATAAATGCATTATTACATGATTAAGGTGGAATCGAACTCTCGATAATAATTCAACTCACCTCTCATCTAAAGCGCGCACTAAACGTATGCACGTGATATCCAAATGGATGCCCGGTTCTAATTTAGGTAAGAGGATTCTAACTTAAACCCAAATGAAGTATTTAGGTGAAACCATCTAACCTATCTCCCAATCTACACTTATTTCAATAATTTATAAGTTATATACATTAACTTTAATGTAATAGTTATAGTTATCTTTATAATGTTCATTTGTTGAACATATAAAGTTACATGATCTAATCATGACCATATCACCACAATACATCAACATTCTCATTTACTAGAATATTTATATTCTAGTTATGCCCTTATTTGGCATGAAACCATATATATGATTATTATATGAGTTATTAGCATCAAGAGTTAAGGACTAAACTCCTCCCGATTCTCAACACGGCGCTGCATTTCGTGCGTGGGACGTCTCGCCGAAGCGAAATCCAAACAAGGAACCCCCCCCCCCCCCCCCGTTACACTACTCCTGACCGTATCGATCCTCGGGGCTCATTATGCCCTCAATGAAAGATGCATGTAACCCAAATGATTATTATTCAATTTTAATTAATTAATATTCCCAATTCTCAACTAATACACGGCGTTTCATGCGTGGGACGTCTCGTCGAAACAAAATCCAAACAAGGAGCCCCCCCGTTACACTACTCCTGGCACTGTCGATTGTCGGGATAGATAGATAGATAGATAGATAGATAGATAGATAGATAGATAGATAGATAGATAGATAGATAGATAGATAGATAGATAGATAGATAGATGGATAGATAGATAGATAGATAGATAGATAGATAGATAATTATGAGCATTAAGGACTAAACTTATCCCCAAGTTCCAACATTACACTGCGGTTCGTGCGTGGGACGTCTCGCCGAGGCGAAATCCAAACAAGGAACCCCCCCGATACACTAATCCTGGCAATGTTAGTCTTTGAGGTCCATTATGTCCTCGATACCCAAGTACAAGCACAAGCAATAATAACCATCCAACCGAGCTATAACTCGAAGGACGCAGGCTCACATGCTATCATCTTCCAGTTGCCCATATACGTAGCAAAATTGGGGCCACCTGGTGGGGTTCAACGACACCCACCGCGTGATCTACTCACGCACACAACGTCCGGGAAGCGGTCATAGTTCCTAACTAGCAAGTGAGAGCGACACATACCCACGACCTCTCACCCCCAAAATAAATAAATATATATATATATGTCATTCGCTGACCACAAAGGACGACTATGACCTGGGGAATATCCACATCCTGCTTTTCTAGTCAGAATGCTCACCCTCTGCGCACGAAACTTCCCAATGATAGCAAGGAGGGGGTATGCTTAACATGTATATACACCATCATATAAGGTATACATACATCCCACATAATAAAGATATACCATTATATAAGGTATACCTGCAACAATCATTTTCATATTTGTAATGCACACATTGGCGCAATTTGATTAACATCATTGATTAGTATATTACTCTCAAGATATACTAACGCCCAACCTCACACGTTAACCCCACTTAGTATAATCGTACTATTTCTCGCTTGAAGCTCACACGTTTCTTCTAATTATGAATTGTCTCTAAATTGCTTTAAGTTACGGATAATCTTTATCCTAATGCACCTCAATTTACATTTACAATTCTCCATTCATAACATGGTTCAAATCATTTTATGAACCCTTGCAATTATCCCATTTGGGATTTGGATCCTAAGATCCAATGTCTCTAACTTTGTCTCATTTATTCATATAGTCGTATTTATCATCCCCAAGTCGAATCTCCAAATCAAGGTGGGCTTCCCCACTTAGAATAAACCATAATATCTAATCGGTATTCCTCAAATTTAGTCAAAATGACTCCAATCATTTCCTATAAGGGAAACTATCTAAAAGTCTCCAAAACCTACTCCAAATAACTCCCATAAAAGTTCCCAATCGATAACTTTAGACGAAACGGGATGAAATTCTTCCTAGAAAAACATCTCCAAAATCCCCTGTTTCCGAATCGATTCGGCCCATCCGAATCGATTCGGCCCAAAAAAGCGAATCGATTCGGCCCATACGAATCGATTCGGTCCCATAGACCTGGGAGTCTGCTACTTGCCGAATCGATTCTCAAGGGGCGAATCGATTCGGCCCTAAAGACCTGGGCATTCTGCAACAGACCGAATCGATTCGCTAGGGGCGAATCGATTCGGCAAGTGCAGCAAGCTACGAAATGGGCAATTTTCTCCTTAACCCAAAATACCCAAAAATCATTTTTATCATCTTCCAACCATTTTCATCCAACCCAATCACCTATATAGCATTAATATTCATCCTAGAATACATATAAACTAATTTCTAACCTTAAATCCATATTATACACTACAAATCTAAGGTTTTTCCCAAAAGTTAGGTCTTAACAATTTAAACCTAAAACCAAAAATTCAATCCACAAATCATGTAATAAATGGTACACAACAATTATTTAGCAAGTTTAATCACTTGCCTTGGGTTCGTAGGGTCTGAATTCGCCTTGAGATCGCGTATTTGCCGGAAATCCTCCACTTTCTCTCTCTTTTTTCTCCTTCCTTTTCTTCTTCTTTCTTTCTCTCTTTCTTTCTTCTTTTTCTCTTTATTTCTTTGGATAAATATCTCCCATAGGCTAATTTAGCCTAACTCCCAAATGTACACATCTTTAAATGATAATACACACTTTAAATGACCCGGTAACTTTAATTCGAGCCAAACGGTCCTAATTTATTTCGAAACCTAAATAGACCCCAAGTACAGTCATTTCGACTTTCTCAACCCTTCCGGAAATAATGGTACTCTCAGAATCGACATTCGACACTCTTTCTAATAACTCTAAATTTTGACCTCAATTGCCAATTTAATTATTCTCCAATAAAATATTATTTATTTCTCCCCAAAATAAAATAATTACTGTTCCGAAAGTCTTGGGTTGTTACTTTATCTCTCCTGAACAACCTCTAAATTTAATGGGGTCTGGATTTCATTTCCATAAACCCAAGGACTATATCTCGTTCAAATAGTGATCTAGAGGTCCCCACTCTATATTTAGGAACCCCTAAATAAAGTCCCAAATTTTAATTCACTCCCCATAAACACAAGAGGAGAAAACTGGCAATTCTGCCCAAAGCGAATCGATTCGCCCCTTTTGCGAATCGATTCGGGTAGGCGAATCGATTCGGTTCCCAATCCGAATCGATTCGGAAATGGTTCTGCAAACAGGTCCCTAAATCCGAATCAATTCGTTCTAAATCCGAATCGATTCGGCCCACTGCAGAAACCCAATTCCCCTTGGGGGAATCGATTCGGCCTGGACCCGAATCGATTCGGCCCATTCGAGGGTCACAGTTTGGGCAACTTTTCAATCTCCAAATATACCCAAAACTCCATCTTTCTCCATTTTTGTTGTTTCTAACCTCATCCAAAAACTCAATAAACATCTAATCTAGGTTTTACAACCAAACACAACAATTATTTTGGGATATTAACCTATATCTCTTGGATTTGAACCCTAAAATCCGTAAAACCTAGGTTTGGGCATTTCTCCCATTTAAATTCAATCTTACTTTTCGTAAAACCTAGGTTCGGTTCGGGCCGGTTCGGTTCGGTTTTCGGGTCGGTCGGTTTTTTTGCATACCCCTAGTTTTAACACTAGAAATCATTAAGAGTTTACATTACATCAATTTGTAAACTCATATCCAAATTTTACCAAATTTATTTTAAGGGTTCTAACCCTAAAATCATGTTTATACCAACTATGATATGAGATGATTGCACAAAATGAAATAAAGCAAGTAAACACTTGCCTGGAGGATGAAATCCGTCGACCTCGAGTTGAATCCGGCGGAGTTTGGCCCAAATCCTCCATTTTCTTCTCTTTAATCTCCTCCTCTCTCTCTTCTCTCTCTTTTATTTTTCTTTTCTCTCTTTTCCTTATCTCTCCCTCTTTATAAAGGAAGAAAAGGGTTTTAACCCCTTAAAACCCAAAAACGACTCGTTTACTCACTTACGAGCCCGTTTAACTCTAAAATTCCCCGAAACTCAATTTCGACAATCGGACACTCTTTTCTGACTATCTCGGACATTCTGAGACTCACGGCACAGTCTAAATTTCCATCCGAGGTACTTAACCGCAAATCACTATTCTAACCCAATATAACTTAATGCGGGTTTTCTAATTAAAACCTTACCTTTTGTCGCTTTACTCGGCAGCGACATATTATTAAAATACTTCGACCTATTTATTCCCAAAAATAATTGCAACTCCCAACAAAAATCATTAAATCCTCGAAAATCCCAGAAATCACTATTTCGAGAAATTCTCCAAATTTCCAATTTGTACTTAATTATGGAATTTAATTGTCTCCAAAAGGGATGGGTTGTTACAATGGTCCTTCTGTCTTAGCTTTTAAATCTAAATGTAAGTCTTTAACAAGGCTACTGTTATAGTCTTGGGTAGCTGCTATGGATGTAAAAATTAAATTTAATCTTTCTAATATGAGTATAGTTGCTTTAGCAGCATTGGCAATCTCATTTTTATTTATCTTATAATTAAATCTATCATCATTTATCTTTTCTAAAATTCTTTGTTAAAAATCTGCTACGGTCTGAATGGAAAGGTCTCTGGGTACCTCATTCCAGTCTGATCTAACTATATCCATTAGGAAGATAACTATCTAATCTAGGGATAAGCTTTTCTTGTTCTTTGGTAAGTTTAATTAACTCACTGCTTGATTTTTAGTTAAAGTTTTTATTTCTAAAATGTCTTTATTAAGGACTTCTATGTGATTAGTCTTAATATTTATTTCTTGTAGATTTTGAACTAGGTCTATTGGGATTTGGTTATCTATTTCTAGTAGTCTTTTAGAGATATTTTTTATCTTTGTTTCTAGGGTTTGAGTGTCTTTTATTAATTGTCTTAATATAAGAAGTATACACTTATTTTGGTCCATTATACTATTTATAGCACTGGTAGTAACTTGTCTACTATCTACGTGTTTAGCTGGGATGTGTTCAGTACGTGTACAACCATCTTTATGAAGGGTTAAACAACCTTATGAGTCTAAATCAGTTATGGGTATAGGTTGGTAGTCTAGGTTGGTTCCAAAAATATCCTTGTAAATGCGAGGGATAAATCCCAAGGGCATTAAAGTCTTTTTACTATAAGTCTAAAAGGAGCGTCTTATGGCTCTGATACCACAATTAGGGTTTGGTCATAATTTGGTGAGTTTCTAAAGTTCTTAAGGTCTTGATACCAATTTGGGTCTAAATTACAAATCTTTTAAATATATAGTCTTAAAATAGGGTTTTAGTATAAGACAAGAGGGTACCATCTCAAGAAAATAACAAAAAGTCTTTGGGATCCATTCTTTAAGGAAGTGCGTTTAAGAGAATATCTATCTATATATATATATCAATTTGGTAGAAAGAACCTTTCCTCTGCTTAAACTAAAACTCATTAAAACAATGTTTTACTGATTAATTTTTTGTTTGTTGAAAATTGGTTCTTTATTAAAATATGTTCTTGCATGTGTGATTTGTTTTTTAAAACTATTAGTTTTTAAACTTAGGTACGTCAGAGTATATTTGGACTTGATCTAAACCTTAGTAATCCTTGGGGCTTGGATATTTATATTTACACTTTGTGTTAGAACCTTTGCATGTTTTAGAGTTTAAAACAAGTCTGATTAGTGTGCATGTAGTTGTGTTATTTTTCTTGTCTTAATCCTATTTTTGTTTCTCTCATACGTATCTGTACTATTTTTGTTAAGAGGACTTTAAACATTTTTTTGCCTAAAAACTTGATCTATATTTGCGTTGTGTGTCTTTCCTTACGAAGTTGTTTATAAATTATTTTAGATCTGGTTAGATTCCCTTACACCCTTTTAAATCTCTCATATTTAAAATTGGCTAAGGTTTGTTTTAAATCAGTTGTGTAAAACACATTTTTTGGAATTTTATTTCCTAATTTTTATGTGGACACTTACACTTAGCTAATTATGATTTGGTTTTAATCTCTACTGTTGATAATAAACCAGATAAAGAAGGCCTTACACATGTCTCATGACTGAGCTGTTTATAATACTTTTATGTCTTGATTAAACTAAAACAATTCATATTAATTAATTATTTTTGTGTACAACTTCATCGATTCACTAGTGTTATGTGTTGACTTGCGTGAGTTTCAAGTTGTCACTACCTTGGTTGTTTAGTTAGATTCAGTTATTGTGGGTTTGTATATTTTGTGCCTTGGTATACTTATCTGTATTGGCCAAACTCATTCATTGGCACTTGTATATCTGTAATATGTATCTCCGCATTGGTATTAGTGGACTTGGGTGTGTGCATGGTCCTGGAACTAAGGGTCCTGAGTTTTTTAAGTTTTTTGGTTTCCTTGTGAACGAATACCGTGTTCCTATATGTTTCCTCATCCTATTACAATTTATTTTATTTGGGAAACATCACCACAAATCTATTTTTATCTCTGTGTGTGTCTTTTACAGTTTCAATCAAACTTTTAAAAGTTATTTATAAAAGAGTTAAAATAGTTTTATTTAATAATTAAAACATGTTGGGGTGATTAGGTTATTTAAAGTGGTATCAGAGATGCACGATTCACTTTTCAATAGATTTTATTCCGCAAAGATCCTTAACTCGTTTGTTTTTAATATTGTCAGTCTGTACTTGTCCAATATTTGAAACTTATTTAATTAAACTCAGTTTTATGCACTAGTTTTATTAAATTCCTAAAACATGCAACTAGTTGTGATTGATTAAATAATAAACTTATTCCAATCATGCAAGAATCAATCACACAAACATATTGAGGAAAAATCCCCCAAAGGGGAAAACCCTATTTATTTAAATATGATTTGTAAACACTTACATGCATAAAGTAATACACTTTGACACATGAAGACCGTTAGGCACCGGTTTGTTGTCATCAAGAATAACTCCTTCAAGGTGCTACAAGATCAGCAGTGTAGAAGACCTTCTTGTTCGACAATTTACTCCATGAATGGGTGAATAGGTAAAAGGGTTTATAGAGACTCACACAATTATTGGGGATGATTTGTGAATCAAAATGGATTGAACGCTAAAAGTGAAATCTATGAAAACGCAATAGTTCTGTAGAAAAACCTACTCAGAAAGACTTGAAACGCGAGGATGCAGAGCCCTCAATTTATAAAAAAACATTTTTTTCCACGTCCTTCAAACGACATTAGGACGTCGTTTGAATGATAGACCTTGTCGCTCGAACCACCCTTCGAGTGAGATGTGATTTCTTTCGAAGCAATATCGCACGAGATCAAGATAAATAAAACTATAAACTAGTAGACTCTTGCGAGATGTCGCTTGACGAAACTAACGCTACAGGAACTTCGCGCTACATTCACTATGTCGTTCGAATGACATTGGCATGTCGTTTGAACGACAAAGCCTTTTCGTTTGGGTGACTTAGTGAAATAAAATATTTTTCCAAAAACCTCCACAGGTCTAAAACATTAATTTATCTTGGAAAAAATAGACTCTAGTTGATAAAAACATTTGTAAAAATATTCCCAAATAAAATATGCAAACTTTCAAAACTTCTAATTACCGATATACCTTTTCACGTAGTGGAGTTGTGGAAATCATGTGAAGACAAACGTTGCATGATTGCAAAAATGTTTGGGCATGACACACATTGAAGATGATGGATACATGGAACATATGGTTTGGATGCAGGCTCTCAAAGATGAACATGATGGGACGTGCCGAGTGTAGCGGCATAAGACATATAAGCTGTAATCTAGGATAAAACGAGATAGGTGTATCGCGTTTGTGTTATCACATGAAATGGTGATCTTCGTGGCCATGAGTATCAGTATCAGTATCAGCAAAGGCCGGTGAAAAACGACGATGAACACGAGGAGGAGGAGGAGGAGGAGGAGGAGGAGGAATTGGAAAGTATTCTCCCCCGGCCAAATAGAATTTGGAATCGAGGATAAAAGAGCCCATTCCAATGGGGATACCGTGTTTCCAATAATCGACTCCTTTTATCATCTTTTCTGTGGGGGATTTTTGTGAGAGATCGTTGACACTAATCCGGTATAAATGTGTCCTGAAAACTATGTATAAATGTTTCTCTTGGATTTCCATCTCTACCTCTCTCGCTCAACTCTAGGGTTTGCCTCTCGTACTCTGGAACAAGATCTTCTACCTTTCATGTATATATACACGACAATAACATAACAATCAATTATCTTTTTTTTGGTAGAAAACAATCAATTATCTAATGCGCGTTTGTTTTTGTATTTAGAAAAATCGATTTAAATGATTTAAATTGACAAACATATATATATATAATAATGCTCTTGTGCGGACTAGTACGCGTTTTAAGAATGCGAACCGGACATGTGTTACCTAACGGTGAGCCTAGAAATTATCGCCTAAATTATAGGCACACTCTCTCTCTCTTCTGGCTCACCGCCAGGTGACACATGTCTGGTCCGCATTCTTAAAATGCGGACTAGTCCGAAGAAGAGCAGGACTGCATATATATATAAATATATATATATATATATATATATATATATATACATATATATAATGCTCTTTTGCAGATCAATCCATATTTTAAGAGTGCGAACCGGACATGTGTCACCTGACGGTGAACTTAGAAATTATCTCATAAATTATAGGCACACTCTCTCTCTTTTCTGGATTCACCACCAGCTGACACATGTTCGGTCCGCACCGAACATATGTCACTTGACGGTGAACCTAGAAATTATCTCCTAATTTATAGGCACACTCTCTTTCTTTTCTGAGCTCACCGATAGGTGACACATGTTCGGTTCGCACTCTTAAAATGTGGATTGGTCCGCACCAGAGTATTACTGATATATATATATATATATATATTGTAAAAAAGACACATATTTCTAGTTTAACCCATTTAATCGCTCAAACACTTATTTATCGAATATTCTCTTATTTTTTAAAGTTTGCGCCAGCGGCTCCTCATGCCACCCTTACTCACCCCAAATGAGGGCTCTGGTGGATCCAAAACACCTTTTTTTCGACATTATGTTATTTTTAAAGGTCCGCACTAGCGGCATCCAATCCCCACCACCACTCACGCCCATTGTCAGAGCTCCAACGACCTTAATCAGATCTTCTCTCTTAAAGATGATCCCTTTATATCCACTCTCTTCAATTTCCACTACCCATACGCTTTAATAACTCCTAAAATCCCTCACATATACTCCTCATATCCCCTCTTTGCATCCAGATTGCTCTTTACATCGTTGTAAAAGTATTTGTTTTAGCAATTATTTTCGATCCACTCAAGTATTCTTTGATGGACATGGTGAACTCATATATCTCCAACATGCCTTCCCCCCTCATAAGCCCCTTCCAAAGCTAGCTTTAGGCTTATATGTTCATAGACAACTATTTTCCATCCTCCCGTATCCTCTCTTCTCAGAAATAGAACTCTCTGATGATCAAAAATATTGATCGGTTATGAATCCTGGAATCCCACTTGATAGTTTTTATTAGAGGAATTCTCATATAGGTAATTTTACCTCTTCTCTATGACAACTTTTATAGAAAAACAAGAGATGAACAAAAGCACAAATAACGGAACATAATTATATTTTTGTTCTGTCGTATAAAGACCTGTTAGGCAGCATTTATACACATAACTAATATTAACGTTCAAATACAGATTTTATTTGGATTAGTTCGATTGTATTAATTGTTGATATGAGATGCGCTTCGGTCTTTCTGTGCTAACATTGAACTACGAACAACTATTTATTGGCTCACATTTAGATCATATTTGTTTTATTCAAGTATATGTTTATACAATTTTGTCTTTTAAATGTTTGAAAAAATGCTAGAGTGATTTTTTATTAGTGTGTTTTTTTTGAAAAAGAAACATTTATATTATTCAGATGAAAGAAAAAATATTTGCAACTAAAGATGGATTTTTGGTGGATGGGTTTCCTTCTTATGACGTGGGTTTCCTTTTTTTGTATTTTTTTTATACAGATGATGCAGTTGCTAGAAGTATAGTAGATCCTGCTGCTGCGAAATTGCATCCATGTCTGAAACTTAGTGTTCCAGTAGCTTCCAAATATGCATTTACAAATGGAAGGTCCATTGCATCCACTACATCACATAATATTCTTAAAAATCATTGCCTATATAAAAAAAGGGCAAATGTTGGCCATTTTATTCATTTCTTCTTTTTGTTTTGTATAAAAAACACCATTAAACTTTGTATTACATTTGACTTTGGTCCAAAAGTGGCGTTAAAGGTCCAATACGAACTGTCGCTAAAAATTCTGCTAGATGAAAAGCTGAAAATAAGTCGAGGCGTCTAATGACTAAAAATAATAATTTATAAAGTTCACTGCTCATTTTTGTGATGAAGTCTTATAAAATATCCAAAGAGTGTGAATACACAGGTGCTATACTTAGTAAAAACCTCATTCGTGTCCATCATGAAATAAACGAGCAGTGAAATGTACAATGCACACAGCAGTACTGAGAGTTTTCAATATCATAAACTATTAAATGAGTAGAGACATTGGGATTATGGTACAGTTATAATGCATTAAGTGAGTAAAAATATCTATTTTCAAAACTCTAAAAAGAGAGGAAACAGCGGAATAAACATGCAGACATCAAAATAGAAAAATGAATAAATGTTTGAAAGTTACATAAGAAGTCTATGATTAAACGACCGTCGCAGAACCTCCCTGATGGTGTTTTGAAGTGATTTTGTCCATTAGGTGGGGGTCGGGGCTCGACCATCCCGACAATTAAACACCCTGGATTAAACGAAATTGCAAAACTGACATAACAACTTTGATGTTTTGGATTGCATGCTGTCAAATAGATATTTAATTATTGATATATATTCTTTCATTACATATGCTTCTTAGTGCCTTTTTATATCCAACTTATACGAAATTTTTTATAAGTTATATTCCACCCTATTATGGTGCCCAATTTCCTTCATTAAATTCATTCACATACGATTCTCTACACTGCGAACGGGGATACCGTCTTTCCAATAATCGACTCATTTTATCATCTTTTCTGTGGGGGATTTTTATGAGAGATCGTCGACAATAATCCGGCATAAATGTTTCCTGAAAACTATGTATAAATGTTTCTCCTGGATTTCCATCTCTACCTCTTTCGCTCGACTCTAGGGTTTGCCTCTCGTACTCGGGAACAAGATCTTCTACCGTTTATGTATATATACACGACAATAACATAACAATCACTTATCTAAATGCGCGTTTGTTTTTGTATTTAGAAAAATCGATTTAAATGATATTTTTAAAATTGACAAACACACACACACACACACACACACATATATATATATATAAGAGTGCGGACCTGACATGTGTCACCTGACGGTGAACCTAGAAATTATCTCCTAAATTATAGACACACGCTCTCTCTTTTTTGGGTTCACCACCAGGTGACACATGTTCGGTCCGCACCGAACATATGTCACTTAACGGTGAACCTAGATATTATCTCCTCATTTATAGGCACATTCTCTCTCTTTTCTAAGCTCACCGACAGGTGATACATGTCCGGTTCGCACTCTTAAAATGCGAACTGGTCCACACCAGAGTATTACTGATATATATATATATATATATATATATATATATATATATATATATATAGAGAGAGAGAGAGAGAGGGAGAGAAAGACACATATTTTTAGTTTAATCCATTTAGTCGCTCAAACACCCACTTATCCAATATTTTCTTTTTTTTAATGGTCCGCGCCAGTGGCACCCAATTCCACCCCTACTCACCCCAAATCGGAGATCCGGTTGATCCAAATCCCATTTATCCAATATTCTTTTATTTTTATAGGTCCGCGCCAGCGGCAAAGCATGCGAGCTCTACCCACCACAAATCGAAAAATAAAATAGTTTTTTATATATGTGACATTTTCCCAAATTCTTGTGAAAATATCACATTTTCTTGCGAACACAATAAACTTTACTGTACGCATGCACCGGAAAATGAAAGTCTTATATATGTGACATTTTCATAAACAGTAACATTTATTGTGTTAAAATAGTTTTATATTTGTGCCATTTTCAGAAATAATAACATTTATTGGGTTGATATTATATATATAAGTAAATAAATATATATATATATTGTAAAAAAGACACATATTTTTAGTTTAACCCAAGTAATCGCTGAAACACTTATTTATCGAATATTCTCTTATTTTTGAAAGTCTGCGCCAGCGGCTCCTCATGCCACCCTTACTCACCCCAAACGGGGATCTGGTGGATCCAAACCACTTTTTTTTTACATTTTGTTATTTTTAAAGGTCCTCACTAGCGGCATCCAATCCCCACCACCACCCATGCCCATTGTCGGAGCTCCAACGACCTTAATCAGATCTCTGATTTGCGGTGAGTAGGGGTGGCATTGTGTGTCGCTAATGCGAATCTTCAAAAATAAGTGAATACTGGATAAATGAGTGTTTCAACTAAATGGGTTAAACAAAAAATAGTTGTCTTTTTTTCTATATATATATATATATATATATATATATATATAGTTAGGTTCTCCAACATATCTTATTAAACATACCTATTTTTTTTTAAATAGTAAAAAAATAATTTTAAGTTAATATTTTTTATATGGGTTCATGATATTTCAATGTGCTCCTATAAAAATATTCAGATCAAAATAATGCGTTTTGATATTTTAAAAAAATAGGTAAAAAAACTGGCAATTTTAAATGGTAAAAATTGATAGTTTTTTTACCAATATTTTAAAAATAACAAAAACCATTATTTTGAATTGATTTTTTTTATAGGGGTACATTGAAATATCATGAATCCATATAAAAATATATCATCTCAAAATTATTTTTTTTACTATTTTAAAAAAAGGGTATATTTCTAGGTATGTTGCTAGGAGGTATGTTAGAGAGCCTCTCTCTCACTCTCTCTTTCTCTCTCTCTCTCTCTCTCTCTCTCTCTCTATATATATATATATATATATATATGAATTGACCAGCACAGTAAATTTTATTGTCTGTGTAGTATCAACACAATAAATGTTATTATTTGTGGAAATGCAAAAGGTATTGTGGAAATGCAAAAGGTATAAAACTATTTCAACAAAGTAAATGTTAGTGTTTGTGAAAATGTCACGGATATAAGACTATTTCATTTTCTGGTGCATTCAGTAAAGTTTATTGTGTTCATAAGAAAATGTGACATTTTCACAAGAATTTGTGAAAATGTCACAGATATAAAACTATTTCGTTTTTCAGTTTGTGGTGGGTAGCGCTGGCATGGATTGCCACTAGCGCGGACCTATAAAAATAAGAAAATATTGAATAAATGGGGTTTGTATCCATCCGATCTCCGGTTTGGGGTGAGAAGGGATGGCATGGGTGCCGTTGGCGTGGACCTTTAAAAATAAGAAAAATTTTGATAAATGGGGTTTGGATCCACCGGAGCTTCGGTTTGGGTGAGTAGGGGTGGCATTGGGTGCCGCTGATGTGGACCTTCAAAAATAAGAGAATATTGGATAAATGAGTGTTTCAATTAAATGGTTTAAACAAAAAATAGGTGTCTTTTTACAATATATATATATAATATATTAATTGACCATCAGAGTAAATTTTATTGTCGGTGTAATATCAACACAATAAATATTACTGTTTGTGAAATGGCACATGTATAAAACTATTTCAACATAGTAAATATTAGGGGTGTTCAAAAAACCGACCGAACCGACGAACCGAACCAAACCGAACCAAGTCGAACCGCCTTATTTTAGTCAATTTTTTTGTTATTTGGTTCGTTCTCATTTTCGGTCCTCGGGTTTGCATTGGTGTAGTCGGTTTGGACCGACTCGGACCGACAACAATTAAGTATATAAATTTATATTTTATTTAGCCTTTTAAATATGCTGTTTAAGTGTAGTGTCAAATAAAATAAAGATGGAGGTTAAAAAAGTCCATTGTCCAATGCTAAATCTAAACCCTACACGACCACAAGACCAAATTGTCTCTTCTCTCTAACATAAACACAAAACCGTTCTTCTCTCTATCTAACACAAAGCCGACTTTTCCCTTCTCCCTTGCTATTAGCTGAGGCTTTCGACTTTTCCCCTTCCCCCTTTCCATGGTCGGCGAACCCCTTCTCCCTTGCTGCCGAGCCGATCAACGCTAGATCATTACCAGATTAAGTATTCATTTTTTTTAATACGATCAACGCCATTTTTTTAATGGCTAACCACGATCAGAGCCGATCTATTTTTTTTAATACGATTTGAACTAGTTCATATGTAATCGGGTTTTTTTAGTACGATCTGATGATGCTCTGCTATGATTTGATTTTTTGTTTCGATCTGCTATGTTTTTTGATTTCGATCTGCTATGGTTTTGATCTGCGATGTTGTTGTTATTTTTTTACCCAATCTGATATATTTATTTAGTTTGTGCTATGTTTTTTTATACCCGGTCTGTTATGTTTTCGATCTGATATTAATAAAATTAATTAATGTTAAGACCGAAAAAACAAAACGAACCGACCCTGTAAAAAACCAAACCGAATAGGGTCGGTTAATTGACATTATCGGTCCGATCTTGGTCCATTTTTTTAGAGGACCGACATAGTCGGTCCGATCGAAAAAAACTTTAAAATCGAACCGGACCGCGACCACCCCTAGTAAATATTACTATTTGTGAAAACATCACAGATATAAGACTATTTCATTTTCTGGTGCACACAGTAAAGTTTACTGTGTTCATAAGAAAAATTGACATTTTCAAAAGAATTTATGAAAATGTCACATATATAAAACTATTTCATTTTTCGGTTTATGGTGGGTAGAGCTTGCATGGATTGCCGCTGGTGTGGTCCATTAAAACTAAGAGTATTGGATAAATGGGGTTTGGATCCACTGGATCTCCGGTTTGGGGTGAGCAAGGATGGCATTGGGTGCCGTTGGCGCGGACCTTTAAAAATAAGAGAATATTGGATAAATGGGTGTTTGAGTGACTAAATGGGTTAAACTAAAAATAGGTGTCTTTTTTCAATATATATATATATATATATATATATATATATATATATATATATATATATATATATATATATATATAATAAGTTTATAGATCTCATTTTTCAGTTTGTGGTGGGTAGAGCTGTCATGGGTTGCCGTTGCCGCGAACCTTTAAAAATAAGAGAATATTGGATAAATGGGGTTTGGATCCACCGGATCTCCGATTTGAGGGGAGTAGGGGTGGCATTGGGTGCCGCTGGTGTGGAACTTTAAAAATAGGAGAATATTGGATAATGGGTGTTTGAGTGACTAAATTGGTTAAACTAAAAATAGGGGGGTTTCAATATTTATATATATATATATATATATATATATATATATATATATATATATATATATATATATATATATATATATATATATGTGTGTGTGTGTGTGTGTGTGTGTGTGTGTGTGTGTGTGTGTGTGTGTGTGTGAGTTTATAGATTTTTTGACCCATTTATTTATCCAGTAAATTTTACTGCCTGTGTAATATTAACACAAAAAATATCACTGTTTGTGAAAATGTCATAGATATAAGACTATTTCATTTTCTAATGCATACAGTAAAGTTTACTGTATGTGTATTTTTTTTCTTTGAAATTGCATAGGCTTCATGGGTCTTGTTTGACAGATTCGACGAGGAGATTTCAAAAATAGTAATTTTGCGAAAAATGGATTTGTCAGATCATTTGAAAATTAAAAAAAATTCAACCACTTATGTAACTTCCCCAAAGAAGTTACGGATGGTTGGTTTTAAAAGGGTATAATTGTGAAAAAAAAGTTCCAAAAAATTAGGAATGTGACCTATATGTTGGGGGGAAACATGATGGGACTAGAATGTGTAAATAAATGTCTATTAGGACTTATATATAATAATCTCTAAATGTATATATATACATACATACAAAGATACATCATAAATTATATACATGTACATTTAACATCATGTATTTCTATGTATATTCAATGAAATATGTTGAGGAGTTTAACTATATATATATATATATTGTAAGATGTGGGTTCTTCAAATACAATTAGTATTAAGTGAGGAATAACCCCTTATCAAGATCGGGAATAACACCGTTAGATATAAAACATGGGCAGTAGCCACAGGTAAATAAGAGGCAAGGAGATTCAATGTTCAGGCTTGCATTAAGGAGCATATTAACGCAGAAGACATATGGCAAGCACAATAAATGAATGAGAGAAGCAGGCAGTGTGGTCGGAGGGAGAAAGAACAAGCACTCTAGGCACAATAAAGGCAATGCAGGAACTTCAAGCTCAGTTAATGCCCAATCATGAGCGTATTAAATGTGTATGGGGGTTAATGCTCTCACAATGATTCTCGGGTGTGAGGAAATTTGGGCAGCAGATCTAGGCTCAGAATGCCATCCCCTCTGATTTGTTCATATGGTCTATTTATATGTGGGCGAGGCAGCTCGAGTCATCCTGCCTTCGATCCGCCTGATAGGGAGCATTAAATGCACAAGATATTGCATTCAATGCGTGGGATTTGATAGTTTTGACGGGAAACCATTTTATTAGCTGGAAGTATTGTGGGCATTAATGAGGGATAGGACCCGTCAGCTTGACGCTTACTCTAAGATGGCTAGATGGTCAGGTTTGGTGAACTAGACCTGCCATCCTAAGGATAAAGCCACTTGAGTGTTATATTCTTGAGTCCCTAAATGCCAGACGTTATGACGTCAGAAAGTGGTTCAAACACTGTCTCTTGTTAGGTATTTGGTCACATCAGTCGGGCGGGCTGAAATCCAAGGTACCTTGAGGGGGCAAGTATTGAGGGAGATCGGGTACCTCGAGGAGTCTAAAAATCTATAAACTCACACACACACACACACACACACACACACACACACACACACACACACACACATATATATATATATATATATATATATATATATATATATATATATATATATATATATATATATATATATATATATATATATATATATATATATATATATATAGAGAGAGAGAGAGAGAGAGAGAGAGAGAGAGAAAGACACATATAAAACTATTTCATTTTTCGGTTTGTGGAGGGTAAAAATGGCATGGATTGCCGCTAGCGCGGACCTTTAAAAATAAGAGAATATAGAATAAATGGGGTTTGTATCCATCGGATCTCCGGTTTGGGGTGAGAAGGGGTGACATGGTTACCGTTGGCTCGGACTTTTAGATATAAGAAAAAATTGGATAAATGGGGTTTGGATCCACCGGAGCTCCGGTTTGGGGTGAGTAGGGGTGGCATTGGGTGCTGCTGATGCGGACCTTAAAAAATAAAAGAATATTGGATAAATGAGTGTTTCAACTAAATGGGTTAAAAAAAAGGTGTCTGGTTTACAATATATATATATATATATATATATATATATTAATTGACCACCAGAGTAAATTTTATTATCTCTGTAATATCAACACAATAAATGTTACTGTTTGTGAAATGGCACATGTATAAAACTATTTCAACGTAGTAAATGTTACTGTTTGTGAAAACGTCACAGATATAAGACTATTTCATTTTCTGGTGCATACAGTAAAGTTTACTGTGTTCATAAGAAAATGTGACAATTTCACAAGAATTCGTGAAAATGTCACTATATAAAACTATTTCATTTTTCGATTTGTGGTGGGTAGAGCTAGCATGGATTGCCGCTGGCGCGGACATTTAAAAATAAGAATTTTGGATAAATGGGTTTTGGATCCAACGGATCTCCGATTTGGGGTGAGTAGGGATGGCATTGGGTGCCGCCAGCGCAGACCTTTAAAAATAAGAGAATATTGGATAAATGGGTGTTTGATTGAATAAATGGGTTAAACTAAAAATAGGTCTCTTTTTTCAATATATATATGATCCCTTCATATCTTCTCTCTTCAATTTCCACTACCCATACGCTTTAATAACTCCTAAAATCCCTCACATATACTCCTCATATCCCCTCTTTGCATCCAGATTGCTCTTTACATCGTTGTAAAAGTATTTATTTTAGCAATTATTGTCGGTCCACTCAGGTATTCTTTGATGGAAATGGTGAACTCATATATCTCCAACATGCCTTCCCCCCTCATAAGCCCCTTCCAAAGCTAGCTTTAAGCTTATATGTTCATAGACAACTATTTTCCATCCTCTCGTCTCCTCTCTTCTCATAAATTGAACTCTCTGGTGATCAAAAATCTTGATCGGTTATGGTTCCTAGAATACCACTTGATAGTTTTTATTAGCGGAATTCTCAATAGGTAATTTTACCTCTTCTCTATGACAACGTTTATAGAAAAACAAGAGATGAACAAAATCACAAATAAGGGAACATAATTATATTTTTGTTCTGCCGTATAAAGACCTGTTACGCAGCATTTATACACATAACTAATATTAACGTTCAGATACAAATTTTATTTGGATTAGTTCGGTTGTATTAATTGTTGATACGAGATGCGCTTTGGTCTTTATGTGCTAACATTGAACTACGAACAACTGTTTATTGGCTCACAGTCAGATCAAATTTGTTTTATTCAAGTGTATGTTTATACAATATGAAACGTTTTTGGAAAGAAAAACAAGTGTTTTCTAACATGTTGATTGCGCATGTTGAAAGGTGATTTTCAATGAAAAAACTAAGATAAGTTTGGCATGAGTAATAAGGAAATCTCGGTTAAAAAATGATTTTCTTTAAACAAGGGGTATTGTTTAAGATATTTAACCGGGTGTGTTAAATCAAGAAATAAATGGCAAGTCAAGTAAAATGGATTTCTTTTACAAGATTAAGGTAAATTAATTGAGGTAAGTAACGTTTCTGGAATAGAAATGGTTTCATGCCTATATATATATATATATATATATAT
Organism: Sambucus nigra; assembly: GCA_949130495.1. Classification (NCBI taxonomy): domain Eukaryota; kingdom Viridiplantae; phylum Streptophyta; class Magnoliopsida; order Dipsacales; family Adoxaceae; genus Sambucus; species Sambucus nigra. The sequence continues at coordinate 407,036,405 of OX422220.1, forward strand.
ATATATATGTGTGTGTGTGTGTGTGTGTGTATGTGTGTGTGTGTGTGAAAGAGCGTGCGTGTGTGTTTGTGTGTGTGTGAGCGTGCGTGTGTGCGTGTGCATTTGTGTGTGTAAAGTAGTTGCATTTGCACGTAAATATAACGTGTTAGAGTCTCCTTTATGCCGTTCGATTATATATTCCATTGTCATAATTTCCCACTAGGCATTCGACTCATTCCCTCGCCTTTTTTATGGCAGGTTGGTTGTGGTTTCATAATAGAGCATTGTAACGGCAAGTATTCTTTTGTTTTATGATTAGTAGCTCTGTATTCTTGGATTCCATGGGCGTCTACCATGGGTCCCTTATGTAGCTTGATTTGAAATGAAAATCGCATACTAAACAAGCGAAAGGTTAATTAAACAAAACGAGAATAACAACATTATGTAGGTGGTTTCGGTGCACTTCACACCTAACACTCGGGTCACTTGATTGACCATGGGTACCCCATAAATTTGGGCCAAGGCGTTAAAAATGGTATCATATCTAAGTCATAGGTTCCTTTCGAAGTGATGTGGTGAGCTTAGTAGTGGATCTTTCGACGTCAGTGTTAGTTTTGGTTCGATCGCGCTAAATTGGTGACGGTTTCATTTCGTATTCTCAATGGTAGAGTCAAATATATTAGCACGAAAGGTGATTCAATTCAATGTGGCGTACGGCCAAGATAGTTATCATTAATGTGATCCGATTCATCACAGTTTGTGATTCGAGCTAGGATGTGACTAGGTTAGTACCAAGTGAGAACATCTGGGAGGAATGATACTCGAGTTATCTTTTCATAAACCATAGTCTGACTCGTATGGATGGGATATTCTCAGAACAATTGTTTGGTACTTTTGATTCTTGTGTCCCTTTCGGTTTCAAAAATTAAGAATTATAATTCCCATGACTATGGTAGCCCATATTTGTGCCATGTCATAGTACGGCGAGGTTTGGCCCAGTAGTGCGGGTGGACCTGGCATGGTCAATGCAGCTCGGTAACTGGGTGCACCCTTATCAAAGTAATCTTTGCTATTGCACAATGTTCTTTGTACGGTTGGCCACGTTCCGTTGCACAGTTTTCTTATAATGTTAATTCGCCTTAGAATTAGCAACCTTATAATTGGCAGGTATGGCAGTCAGTGGCTCTAGGTATGAAGAGCAGGATGATAACTTGAGGACATTATATAGTGTTAGAACTCGAGGAGATTTAGCACTCAGTGTTGTTTTGCCATACTGAGCTCAGGTTTGTGTTCCATAGTTAGATGCCTAGAGTGATCCTAGGTTCATAGAAGGACCTTACGAAGGGTGGTAATTGAGTGCAGAAATTTTTACCTAGTAGGTGTGATGCCCCATGAAGTTAGTGACTTAAACATAAAGAGATTATGCGGTTACCATGATCCGAGTATTTGAGGAAACTTGGAATGTATAGTCCTTAGATTCGAGATGGTTCTTGATGGTAAATCTGATATTAGTTGTGTTACGGTTGATACTTGGGCGAGTGTTAATCACTAGAGAGCGTTACCCGATAGGGGATCCAGTATGCTTTGGGTATTAGAAAGGTATAGTTGGTACATACTTTAACATGATCATTAAGTGAGTGGAGACTCGAGGACGGTTATGCGACATTGATGGTTAGCATGGCGGTGAGCGTTAGGGCATGTCGCATGTTGAACTTCTGGTGACAACCCCTATGTAAGGGAGTACGGTGTGATCTTAGCTATTGAGAACTTTAATGATTATGTCTTAAAGGATTTATAATACTTAGAATTAGAGTTGGTAAATCCCATGAACTTGAGGAATTAGGGGATCAATAATTTCGGGGATGAAATTTCCTAAGGAGGGAAGAATGTAATACCCGGGCCCAATATTTTATTATTTTTTGGTACAAATTGTAATTATATGAAATCCTTGGAAATTGGATCATTTATATATGGGCTTTTATCTCTATATGATTTGTTCTTTAGTATTAATTATTGGAAGTTTGCGGGTGAAAATTGAAGATTTTAGGAGTCTGACAAGATCGATCATGGAATGGAAAGTAAAAAATCAAGAACTAGGTTTAAATAATAAACCTAGGGTTTGAAGAAACAATACCATATCAAATCTTGTTGTGGATCATATGGGGAGAAAAAATTGAAGAAGATAAAGATCTTGTTCCCTCCATGGTCTCCCAAAACCTTTCTAGAATGCTCTAAACGTCTCGAATCTTTTAGTGTATGATCAACCCAAAGTAAGCCTTGTGTGTGGGCACTCTTGGAGATTACCACATGGTGAAATATTAGATAAACGAACTTTTTATTGGGGATCAAAATATTAAGAAGAAATAATTCATTCCTAGAATCTTCAAATGATTATTCAATAGGAAGAACGAAAACCAAAAACTAGGTTTGCAAAATAAAACTAGGTTTGCAAAATAAAACTAGGGTTAAGAAATACCTTTGCAGATCCGGTTGCAATCTGATATGAAGAAAGGTATTTGATGAAGATAAAGTGCTTACTTATTTAAAATCTCGAAAAGCTTGCTAGAATTATCTTAAATGCAAAGATCCTCTAGTATATGATCCTTTCAAAGTTAGGTAAGCGTGCGGGCACCTTTGAAGAAAAAAACTCTTTCTTTTAGTGAGATATGGTGCTCTCTCTTTAGGCCTCCTCATAAAAGCATGAATATGCTTTCTCTTTGACTTCTCAAACACTAGTAAGGAGTTATACATCTTAAGACCCCATCTTAAACCAATATATACTAGTCTAAATGGTGATACGGGGCCAAACTAGGTTTCTTGAGAATATGGACCAAACTACTTGGGTATGTGGACTATACAATGGACTCAAGACAAATAATTTAATTGGATTCCAAATAAATACTCGAAAATCCCATATTAGAAATCCCATAATTTCTTCGTTTCTTTATCTAATTATATAATTAATTCCACTAAATAGTTATGATTGCACGCCAATTTAATTATCAAAAAATCACTCAAATATAATGAGGTCTTAATTCCAAAGTGTATGGTGCATAATGTGATTCTATTCATTAAGCTTTCGATACCCGCTTGTTCAAATGAATTTTTCGCTAATTGACTATAGCCAACAACTAATTAATTTCTGAGTTCGTAGACTTAACCTATTTTGCTACTCCACCGGATTATATAATAATCAATTGTTAAGGTTTAACTAGAGGAAAAAATTCTTATAAGTTTATCAAGGGTTTATCTCAATCCAATGTATCCTCGGGACATGCATTCCACTGAATTATGATCTCGGACCTACTGACACAACTATGACCTAATATGCGGGGTTCTAGTGACCCAATATAAAATCAGATCTCACCCATAGCAATCAAAGAAATATTTGTATAAGCATTCCAATCCTAATAATTCTCGAGATTAAGAATCTATACATTCTTTGTAGTTTGTATAAGATTACCTAAGTCTAATCAAGACAATCCTTGAACTTAAATCTCACCTGTAGCCTTATTCAATACATTCCTGGATATACCGATCACATTCCTCTTTCAAACTATCATACAAATTCTCGAACCACCAGACAGGTTCCCATAGTTTGAGAAAACCCACTAGGATTGTATCACAATTGTTATTATACGATGTCAGCGCCCTATCTGGGTTGTGAACTATTCAATAATTCTAGAACCAGAATTTTGATCTCATGTGATCAAGCCGAACCCAACTCATCAGAATTCCTATGAAGCATGATTGAACGACATATAAAATAATGTATTTATAGAAGAGAAATATAAAGCATTCTCACAAACATGATTATCATTTAAAAATGAATAAGACAATACTTTATTAATAAATAAATGTTTTACATGGTTTTAAGAATAAAATCCCAACACTTCTATCCCCCCACCCCTTCACAAAAATGTAAATAGTGTTTTCATCTCCCTTTAGAACCCTCCATAATGGATTATACACCTAAAACCCTAGCTTACACCAATATAAATAGTTATAAGTCATCGGCTTTAGCCAAACTAAGCTTCCAGAGAGTTTCGAGCCTACTACTTGGGCAATGGACTTACTAGGGACCCAAGATAAATAATTAAATTGAATTCTAAATAAATACTCAGAAATTCCAATTATAATTATCGTAATTATTTACTTTCTTTATCTAATCGCGATTAATTTCACTAAATAATCACGACTGCACTCCAATTTAATTATCTGTAAACCACTAGAATAAAGAGGCTTTATTTTCAAAGTGATTATGGTATATAATATGATTATACGCATTAAGTTTCTGATATCTGCAAATTAATTTGTCATTAATCGATTATAACCAACATTTAATCAATTCCTTGATTATCAGACTTAACTTATTTTCTAGCCCACTAGATTATAAAATAATTCATCGATGGGGTTCTACTGTCTATCAAGTGGTATCATAATCTAAGATATCTCCTAGATGTGCATTCTTATAAATTATGATTCAGGCTTACACGCACAACGATTGCCCAACTTGAGGATATTTATTGATCTAATACATAATTGGAATGCACCCATATCAATTAAAGCAACAATTGTACAAGAATTTCAACCCTTGTAACCCTCGGAATTAAAAATCTAGTTCCCCTTTGCAAATGGTGTGAGATTACCTAACTCTAATCAAGACAACCATTAGACTTAAATCTCAAGGGTGGTAATGTTCAATACATTACTGAATGTGCCAGTCATAATCCTGTTTTGAACTATCGTAGAAGTTCTCGAACCATCAGATAGGTTCTCATAGTTTGCGACAAAATAGGCGAATTATGCAAGCAACCACACTAATAGGATGTCAACTTCCTATCTAGGTTATGAACTTTTGAATTGTATCAGAATTAGAATTCTGATCTCCTGTGATAAAGCTGAACCCAACTCACCGAAATTCCTACTAAGTACAATTTACTGACATTATATATAGAATATTTTCAATCATAAAAATAAGTACTTTTTGTAACCATGATTCTCATTTAAAAATAAACTGACACTCCCTTACTAAAAATTAAATGTCATACATGGTTTTCAGAATAAAACCCTAATAATCTTCCACTTAGTCATAAAGCCATGTATATATGTATTTAACTCCCAAATCATCCACTTAGCAGTTTGTTGCCTAATTATATAAGGACTAATAGGGTGTTGTCTTATACAACCTTGGTACTAAACTTATCACCTCCATGTTAGATCTCTCGAACTAGGCGAAACCTACTCTCTGTGTGCTTAACCCTTTTATGTGTTATGGGTTCTTTCAAATTTGCAATTGTGCCTCTATAAACACTAAAAAGGGTGATAGCCAATTTCACTTGAAAGAGACTCACACAAATTACTTACTAAGTACCTGATCCATATGTCATCTTCAGTTACGTCCGAAGTGGCAATAATTTTGGCCTCCTAGGTGGAGTCAATAATTCAAGATTGTTTTACACTCCTCCAACTTACATAACAACCTCCTCGAATAAAAACATATTCCGAGGTAAAAATAATTGGATTCCTTGTCCGACTTAAAAACTAATATTTTTACCTAAAGCATATTATACTACCAGACTTAAATATGGTGATCATTCCAATGGTAAAGAAAATATTTGGTCTAACACATAATGTAGCATACATGAGGTTGTTCACCATCGAAGTATGAGGTATATTCCTCACTCCTTCCATAATGATTAAGTGTTTTTGTAAAATGATTCCCACATAGAGTGGTTCCATATTTGAAAAGAAATATTTTATTAGAAGGGTTGCTAATCTTGTGAGTATAACATCAATATAAGCGACTTGAGATAAGCCTAACAACCTTTTAATCTGACCAATAAAAAGCTTGATCATAAAGATGTTCTCGACTAGTACTAAGTACTTTATATTGAATTCTTTGGAAAACCATACTCTTATGTAAGAAAATATTCCCATCTAGTTCCCAATTAATTATTATCATCAATAAAATATATTAGAAATACCATCGCATTTCTTACATGCTTCTTATATTAAACAAGTATTATTCACGCTTTGATCAAAATAAAAAACATGATATCCTAATCACACATAATGATATGATACATTGGTCTTATATTAAATCCATAAATGGATCTTACAATCTTATATCACTTAGCTTTCCCAACTTCTTACTATGTACGTGTAAAGACAATTATTTACAAACTTTGTCTTGACTTAAAATAACCTCGATAGGCTTTAGCATGGATACCAGTGAGAAGGTTTTCTCATAATCAATCCCTTAAATTATGAGTAAGACCCTTTCCTTGAAGGTTTGCAGCTTCCCATCCATCTAGCTTTTAAGTTCTTATATATCCACTTGTGCCGATGGATTTTACCCCATTATCAAGTCTAGAAGTCTGTAAAACTTGATTCGATTACATCGAATATCCATTTTGGTATCCATAGTCATAATTAAAAGATAAAAGTACTTGTCTTGGAATGCGTCATTGTAGTTTTTTTAGACCCGGATCGTGTTTTCCTGGGATCATATTGAAATAATACTAACCATTTAGGATGACTTCTAATGCTCCCACTATGACGTGGTACCACTTATAATCCGGTATAAGTGACATGTATTTCCTAATCATCGATAATACTCCCACTACAGTTAGGAAGTGTATTATCGATATCATGATATATTTCATCATGTACGGGTGGTATAGAAACATTGGTCATTGATGTTCCTCTTTATCTTATAAGAGCGGTTACACTTGGGCAAGTGGTTTATTATATAACCCTCTTTTAAGAATAGATAATTGATGCAATCAATGACCGTATTATTCTTAGTAATATGATATAAACTACCTCTATAACCTTTGGGACAACCAATAAATAGACATACCTTTATCCTTAACTTCATCTTCTTTGACTCCTTCCACAGCATGAGTGTCAGGCACCCTCATAACCAAATATGAACTAGAATGATCTTGCGCACATTTCAATGTTCGATGGGAATTGAAGAGACTGATTAAGAAGAGATTAAATTTAGAATGTATATCATCGTCTCTTAGGTAAAATCTAAATATGAATGTTCATTCCTGAATAACTAATCATGGATATCTAAAAGTGTATCATTCCTTCCTTTCTACTACACCATTCCAAAGTGGAATAACCATTGTAGATAAATTGGATATAATCCCTAGCTCCAATAAATTATTCCATGATCAAAAAGTCGGGTTTGGATTAGTTAACCTCACTTATGCTCCACATATGTCTTATACACGTTGAAGTAATCAAAGGCTTCAGACATGTGATTCATAAGGTAAACACATCCACACTTTGAGTAATCATTATTGAAATCAATGAAAAACTCAAAACCACCTCTTAATTGGATAGTCACGGGGCCACATAAATTGAAATGATCCATTTTCATTACATATTTGTCGCTTTAGATTTTATCCGTGAAGAGCATCTTAGTTATTTTTCCTTCTAAACGGGATTCAAGACTATAAGTGCCTCCACTTCTAATGAACTCAATTGTCTATTTCAAACCAGACTTTGAATTCCTTTTAAAACAAAATAACCTAAGCGTAAGTGATAAAATTGTGTTTGGTTCTAAAAGGAAACTCTATCATTAATGATTGCCCATTAATATTATTCATTTTAGTGTTTAGTGGTAGTGGTGAGAAAAACCCTGCAATGTATAAATTATTTTTTAATGTACCAGAACAGATAAAAGATATCCCAATTTTGATAAAACAAATTTTACAAAAATAATCGAATATATATTCACAACTAATTTAGAATCTAAACCAACTTTTTCTAAAACAACGTACATTAAAATAATTTACCTACATTATCTTTCTTTCTCAACCAAAATGCAAGAAGGATACTCTATTGCTAAAAATGTTGCCTTATTCTAATTTTCCATGATTAGAAACATCTCTCCTTTAAGCAATTATCCTGTTTCCTAGAACCTCTACAAAGACTTGCAGTCCTGATTTGTGGTTCCTGAGTCTTCATACCAAGTTCTTGTAGATCGAACTATAAATCATGCATTTAATTTAAAAAATTTACCTACTTGCAGTCAAAACACCCTCATTTTGACTTTTTCACTAATACTGATGAATATAAACATTCTTAACACAAACCATTATACATGAGACTTAACCTTATCCTCATTGTTGATGCAAAAAAATGGACTACATCCCATTTTTATGATCACAGATAAATAGATAGAAGCAATCCAATCAAACACATAAGAGACAAAGATTTTTAAAGTGGTTCGGCTATGAATAAAGCGTACGTCCACTGTTCTTTTATTCCCAGGGGTGTACAATAGCACAATATGGTGTAGAGAGAGAGAAGTGTGTTGAGAATTTCTTAATTCAGATTGTGTGTATCTAGTGTATCGTGTCTCTTCTGTCCCTTTGGCCAAGGGAATGCATGTATTTATAGTAATTGGAGTCCAAGAGATGGAATGTCCTTATACATTCAGACATTTACATCTATATACAATGAACATAACTGTTGGTCTTCTAGGGTGGTTGGTCTTCCTTGAGTTGGTTGGTATGTTGTACGTTGGTTGGTATGCCGACCAACTCTCCTCAGGTGATGATGAACTCTCCTCGGGTGCCGAGCAAGTATAAATATTGCCACGTAGGATGACAAGTGTCCATTTTTTATCGTCCACTTAGAGGGAGAATTTTTACGTCAATAGAAGCCCCCAATGCTCCATGCTTGATGGTTCACTGAAAGGATAGAGTATTTATTCTGCAGTGTTGCTCAGTGCTCGTGCATAATGAGATTCTTGATTTGCCTTCTTGATTTGTTCAGTATAAAGTGGGATATCTCTTGGATGATAGATGATGCAGGTTGATCGATGGTTTCTTTAAAGCTAATCTTTGTTCGTCAAGTGAACGTGTGCTATGTATCACCCTTGGGAATTTGGATGCAGCCATGTCATAGTTTGCAGCTTGTATCTTGTCATAATCTTCAAGTATGGTTATTGGTTGATTAACCGACCAACTGCCTTCTGTGTCGACCAACTGAGTGCTAATTGTCCATGTTTAATTTTTATGATCTGTCCTCCTCTCGGTGCTTTGTTGTTGTGGCATGTTAACTTTTGAACCCAATTCTTCAATCTAATTAGTGCCGAGCTAGTAACAGCCTTTGAAACATATATATATAAGTTCATTTTCTTCTTCAATGTAGGTCGGGACAGCAGTAGTAAAGATCCCAGTGCTATAGATGCTGAATCTGACTCCTGAAATTCAATAACATGTGCATAATAACTCCTGAATATACCTCCTGAACTTCAATAGCAAAACTAACTCCTGATTATACCTCCTGAACTTCAATAGCAAAACTAACTCCCGAATGTACCTCCTGAACTCCTGAGCAAAAATAACTCTTGAATGATGATTGGCTGGGGCCCCGACCATGTAATTTTGTGGAGTTGAATTTGATACTCGGCTGATAATGCATGATGTTATGAGAATGTTCCACTGAATGAACAATTAATTCTGTAGTAGAAGCCCCCAAGTGTGGAATATGAACTCTGAATGCTCTCTTGGCCTTAAAGTATGTTGGTCTTGCTAGAAAAGATAAGGCCGAGGACATGTTCCCAAGAGCTTTGCATATTTTCATTTCCATACTGTCCTAATGTGACCATAGAAATAATTTGCCGACCAAGTAATTTTGGTTGAGTAAAAATGCTTTCAAAATATAGTCCAATTAGAAATGCTCCGGCATCCCAATGTGAAAAAATCCAATTAGAAATCTGTGGGCATTATAATTAAGAATGTGATATATTCCAATTAGGAATCTTATTCTGGTATGTGCCATTGATCGGCGTATGTGGAGTCCAGATGGGCTTAGGGGACTGATGCTCGAGCTGCCAAGCTTTAATAAGAATTCCAAATAATAAGAGTGTCGGCCATCTGTCGGGCTTAATAAGAAGTCCAGATAATAATAATAATAAGGAAGGGATCGATTGATCCTGCATTGTTAGAGAATAATAGATTTCCAGGGCATTCTTCAAACAATAATATATAATCATGAAATTTATCTTCTGCTTAATCTCTGTATATGAATTGACGATTTTCCAATTTAATTTGTCCTAGTGTGCCTAGGCAATGGAATATTTATCCCATGCTCCTGCGTAGTTGTAGAGATCTTTTGATCACCCATAAGTGCCTAATCAATGGAATGATTTTCATACCATGTTCCTGCTTAGTTGTAGCAATCTTATCTAGATTACCTTGGTGCCTAGACAGTGGATGCCCCGTGAGGTCACCCATCTTCTTGCCTAGTTTTGGATGCCCCTTAAGGTCACCCATAATCAAACAGGCGTTGCCTTGTATGACTGTTATGCCAGCATTATTGGTTAAGTATATTGATGCCAACCAACCTTAGTTGGTGGTTGCTGATATACCGACCAACCTTAGTTGGTTTTTGCTGATGCCGACCAACCTTAGTTGGTGGTTGATTATGCCAGCCAACTTCTAGTTGGTGGTTGTTGAATATATATAGAGAGAAGAATTTTCCCAGCCAACAGTCCTTTGGATATAATATCATAATTGATGCAGATTTCCTTGGAGCTAAATATATGATAATAAATATTTTTCCGAACTCCATGCTGAGATGAATATAGAATATGCATAGATATAAAGAATGATTCAGAATAATAATAAAGTGTCTGGCTGATCTGTCGATGCAAAAATGCATAATGCTGAATAAGGATCATATCCAAGTACTTTGTCGGGCCTGAATATAAATAAGAATTACCCAGACCAACTGTCCGTTGGGGGTGAAATATAATAACTGTTGCAGATCTCCTTGGAGATGAATATATGATAATAAATATTTTACCGAGCTCCATGCTGAGATGAATATATAATGGATATAGAGAGTAATTCGTGCTTGAGCATATATCAGAGCAATAATAAAATCAATAGTGCCTCGCTGAGGTAAAATTTCATAATGCTGATCAATGATAATATTTTCCAGAAGTTTGAGATTGTTTCCGAGCATTCGTCGGCACTGAATCTTTTACCTGTGGAATTTAATAAGTTGCTCGAGCATCTGTGGAGGCTAAATTAATTAATCATGAGAAGAATTTAGTCATCCAATCAATATATGATATGTATTTTCTCGGGCCATGAATATATCAAAACATAAAATAATATGTTATGCTGTATGTCAATATGAGCAAATTTTGATTAAAAAAATGCTAGGCATTTTAATTTTTAGAAAATTTATTCTAAAATAAAGCTTTGAAGTATATTTTATTTAGCTTTAAAATTTTATTTTATTAGAGGAAGAGTGAGTTAAGAAATAGTAAGGGGTGAATTTGTCTTTTAACACCATGGTGATGATTTTGACTTTGTCAAAATAAAGAAAAATCTGGGGGAATAAAGTTGTCACTCCTTCATTCCTTCATCTGTCGTGAGGGAATTATCACCGACCAGCAATAGCTGTCATCGACCAACACTGGGTTGACGCCGACCACTAAAAAATGGTCTGGAATTGATGTTGACCATCAAGACGATATTGTAATCACATTTCCGACCAACCATTAACAACAGCTGATATCAAAATCCATACAGCCGACCAACCTTCACCGACCAACGATTGTGTATAGAGGGTCTGGAGCCTACGTCGATCAACAATAGATGGTATGGATCTATCACTGATCAACAATGGGTATGCCAACCAACAACACGGTATCGCAATCACGTTTTCGACCAAAAATCCCTCGTATCCATGTGGCACCAACCAACAATACCTGTGTAATTCCTCATTTCATAAAACCCTAAGAACGGTCGAGCAACAACAATATCAAAGTTCATATTGCCGATGAATAATCCCAATTAATCGAAATCTCTGTGTCTAACCATCAGCACCATCTGGTATTAACCCATCGTCCATGTAGTCATCACTGATTTAAACAACAATACCTAGTATCAAAACCTGGTACCAAAATCATGCCACCGACCAGTAATAGATGGTTGGGAGCTTTTTGACCTTGCTGTTGTAGTATAAATAGTAGGTCAGAACTCTTCGTTATGGTATCATGACCATGTTGGTCAGGGAGGAAATTGGAGGAAGAATGTCGTCGACCAAAAGAGTTTATGGAGCCGACGTTTTTCGTCTGATAGATCTTAGCCTTTGCCGACCAGAAAATGGTTATAATTGAGTAAAATGTTGTTGGCTTCTAGACCTATCTCATCTCCGCCCTCTATATTATCCGATCAAATTTTCGGAGAGGACGTGTGCGATTTGTCACTGGTGCGATCATCGCAACGGCATTATGAAGAATTCCAGAAGGGGGTAGGACTGTATCTTTCCTCCTCCTTGAAATAGCACAGGCGACTTTTTGTCTGGTCAAGCCCAATTTCAAGCATGCCTTATATCCTGTTTTGTCAGTGATTTAGATATTCGCCTAATGATATGAATACAAATAAGGAATTCAACTGTTGTTTCTAATGTGATTGAACACAATAAATTTATCTAGCATGCAATCCAAATAATCACAAACACATATTCAGGAAAAATCCCCCAAAGGGGAAAAATCATTTATTTCACTATATATTGTGAACCTTGACTTACAAATACACAGAGAAATACAACGTGTTTGACAGAAGAATACCCGCATGCGTCTGATCATTGTCGTCAGCAAGAGTTACCCCCAAGATCTCCAAGAATCAGCAATGGGGAAAGCCTTTCTTCTCCGTAAGATTTACTCCAAGAATGAGTAGTATGAGTAAATGGGTTTTTCAATGATTCACCTATAATATTTGGAATGATTTGGTGAAGAAAAACATATGTTTGGGCTTTTTAAATATAATATTTGTTGTAGTATCTCTATCAAAAACGTTCTCCTAAAGTTTTAACAAGAACACTCTCGAAATAGGTATTTATAGAAAAAATAAATATTTGAGGCGGTGTGTTGAACCAGTTCGGTTTGGACTTTATAAGAGGCAAGCCAGTTCACTTTTCCAGTACTAATGCTAAGCCTTTCTATCCAATCGAGCCAGTTCCCCTTGGGACCGAACCGGTTTTCATTCCTTCATAAAGAACTTCGTGGATAGGAGAAAACCGGATGAACTTGGCGCACATTGTAGATGTTGTGAGCGTGATGATGATGTGTGCTTCTAGAGATTTGGATGATGGACTTCAAGTTTGAACGTGTGAATACGTGCCAGCTTTAGTGGTATGTAACGGTATACGACATATTAACTGTGATCTAGGACAACTCGGGACTTCCTAGATTCTATACGGACATTTATAAAATCAAGTCCTTACAACCCCTCTCCCACTTAATATTATAAACTTGGAGGTATTTGAAAAGGAATTTATTCAATTCTAAAAGGTCGAATCAAATCCTTTGTAATTCTAAATTTACCTATGCAAATTAAATTTATCGATTTCATTGTTTTAATTTTCCAAAAATAACACAATTTTAAATCAAACTAGAACCTGAATATAAAAATTTAATTTATGCATTTAATAAAATTACCTCATTAAATTCAATTTGGAAAAGAATAAATAAAAATAGATTTCCAAAAAAATGTGATCTGTGTCACTCACAATAAATCCATGTTCTCCATAATAACGTGGTATTCTAATTAGCGGATAAATTTATCAACATTCAAGATATGGAAATATCATAACAACAGTTAATCACAATTCAAATATGAATAAAATTTCCATCCCATCACGGCCAAGAGTCCATTTTGAATTATAAGTCTTTAATAACAAGAAACTCACTTAAAGTACACATCATTTTTGTGAAGAGTCCTCCTCGAAGAAAACTTCAATGTATCCTAGAGTTGTTATAGTGATAAACCTCTATAAATAATCCACTTTGGTAAGGAACGAGTCATGAAGAAGACCCGTCGAATAAATTGGTTCAAAATAGCAGTTATAAAAAATAATTGTCACATACTGCCAAGGTCAGATCGATTCGATATGACTCGGATCAAACTAAGACCCCTCTGATTAGATTCGTCAGGCTCTCAAATTGATCTGGACCTATAACATCATCTTCCTCATTTGAGTTCGCCATAAGCATACAAAAAGGTCATAACTTCCCTCGATCTTCATGAACCTTCACAAAACTTTATCCAACACCCAAAATCATATAATTTCATGATTTAAATATAAATAAACATTACATTCACTGACAAATGATTCCAAATACATCGATAAATCATTAGTTATAAAATCCTAATTATTACAACCAAATTGAATCTAAGAGCAAAAATAACTTCGGATAAACAACCGTAAGATCCATTCACACAACATAAACATATGTGACCATGATGGAAGGGATATAAGTATAAAATATCTACAAAACCATGTTAGTACGATACCATACACAAAGATGCATAATCACACGCCATGCAAAACATAATCAATCTACGACAGAGGACTCTCATACCAATTTCTAGGGATTGAGATTGACATTTAAAATTACAGACAAATTTCATCCCAAAGAACTTCGATCGATCATGCAGTGGAAAATAAAAAATAAGAACTATATTTAAATAATAAACCTTGGGTTTCACGAAACAATACCTTGGTGAATCTTGTTGTGATTCGCATGAGAAAAAAATTACAGAAGACTGCCTTATAAGGTCTCCAAACACCTTTCTAGAATGATCTGAACATCTTGAATCTTCTAGTATATGATCAACCCAAAGTAAGCCTCGTGTGTAGACACTCTCGTAGATGAACACGTGGTAAAGTATGAGGGAAATAACCATATCCCCCTCACCAATTCACAAAAACGTAAATAGTGTTTTTAATCTCCCTCTCTAACCCTCCACAATGGATCATTAACCTAAAATCCTAGCTTAAACCAACATAAATACGTATTAGTCATAGGCTTTAGCAAGACTGGGCTTCCAAAGAGTTTTGGGCCTACTACTTGAGCAATAGACTATTGTTGTCAAATTTTAAATGTTAAAATTATCGCAAGTGCACGGGATATTGAAATATAGCGGGTGTAAGTACGGGTCGAACCCACAAAGATTTGGTCAACTTTTATAAAATATCGAATGTCCAACTAGATAGATGAGTGTATAAATGTGATTTAAGTTCTAAAATAAAAATAAAAATCAAAGCAGAATAAATGAACAAGTAGATATAATATCAAATGTGGAAAAAACTAGGACGTCGGATCAGTTTGTCAATTCTAATTAAATTTACATATTAATTTAATTCCATAATTTCAAATTTATAACACAAAATATACCAACTCTCGTCGCGTACATTTCGGAGAATATAACATTATATGTGTTCAAAATATTTTAACGTCTCTTGAATTAGACACAATAAACCCCTATTCCCTCAAAAATATCACGTTCTAAATTTTTAATGTGTATTTAAGCATGAGGTATCAAAACATCTAAGTGCAAGCATAACCCATCAAAAAAGACAACTTTAAAATTTTAAAGCATGAATTTATAATTAATTTTTTAGGTTTGAAAATACATTCTCGTGTAATTTTAAGCGAATACTGAATTTTTTTATTTCAAATCAAAACACGTCAAAATATGTACGTAAATAAATTAACATGCGTAATTTAATCAATCATGACAAACATCACCTAAGTACTAGTAATTAAACTACTCACACATCATATTTGACAAACAAATATTGCAAGATGAAATAATAATTTTCATTAACAATAATCAACTTACAAACATCGCGTCCAAGACGTGAGTTACAATACACAATATGATCCTCCAATGTGTGCCTCAAAAATACTCTCTACATAAATTTTATCTCTCAAAGTGTATCTATTCTCTATCTAAAAGTGTATTTTTTTTTTGTCCCTCTCGTCTCCCGTGAGTCCATTTTTTATAACCCACGATTGGTTGATTTTTCTTGCATGATTTGGGTTGTGGGTTTTGAAGTAGTGGGGTAGTGGGAGGTGGCTGAAATCGTGGGTAACAGGTACGGTTTGGAAGCCTGCCCGGGTTTTTGGTTCTGGTTGGATCCGAGTTCGCTGGAGGTTTCGGGTTATGGGTTTTGGAAGATGGGAGTTTGATTTTTCTTTGGTTATGGAGGTCTTGAATGTGGAGAGAGAGGATGGGGGAGTAGAAGATGGTGGGTGTGGTGAAAGTTGTGGAGGTGATGTTGGTAATGGAGATTGGAGAGAGAACGTGGGGTGAGAGGTGGAAGATGGTGGAGAGGTGTTTGAGTGTGTGAGGGTGTAGTGTATTAGGGTATGAGTGGGTTTTTCTATGGTGTGAGTAAGGTGTATGGGGATAGGGTGTGAGTGTGTAGGATAATGTGTTTGTGAGTTGTTTGGGTGTATGTGAGTGTAGGGTAGTTAGT
This sequence comes from Sambucus nigra, assembly GCA_949130495.1. NCBI lineage: Eukaryota > Viridiplantae > Streptophyta > Magnoliopsida > Dipsacales > Adoxaceae > Sambucus > Sambucus nigra. The sequence continues at coordinate 407,052,698 of OX422220.1, forward strand.
ATGTGAGTGTGTCTATTTTGTACCTAATTAATAAAAATAAAAATAGCACTTACCTAATATTTACAACTACTAAAATAATTACAATCTATTAAAACTAAAAATTAAATTCTAACCTAAAAATTAAAATAAAAAGACGTAAAATAAAATAATATTAATAAACCTAATCTAATAAGAAAATTACTAAACTAATAATAAAACTAAAAATAAAACTCACGCCTATATTATTTACTGACACAGACTTAGTACTATATAAAATGATATACATACTCACATCCACTACTATATTTACATAAAATGGTAAAATACAAAAGGAAAAAAAATAGTAAAAATGACTCGGAAAAAAAAAACTACACACATAAATGAAATATAAAAATTACTAAAAATATGTAGACGACCCAAATAAAAATATATAATACAAAAATAAAATGAATACAAACTAAACACACACACAAGGTGTAAGTATGAGTTAGGCTCGGTTTAAGGGCTGGTTTGGTTAAGGGATCGGGTTTGGTTTCGGAGTAGACTTTTGACTTTCTTTCAGCTTTGAATTTTGAACGGCCATAACTTCTTCATTCCAAATCCGATTGATACGCCGTCTGAACCTATGTGTCCCTTGATTCACGGCCTTCAATTTTTGTGCTCGGTCTGGGTCCGAAATCAGTCATCTGAATTTGTAATATTTCCCCTGAAGGTGCGTAGGTGACCTTTTCATGCTCAATTTACTTCCGGACGTCACCGCTTTCTTTTTAAACCTGTTAATACTCAAAAATAAATTTTCACAAAAGATTAGCAATGAATACAAGATGTGAGCTTGAAGTTCTCAAATTTGCATTATTAACCCCATTTATTATTAAATTAGTATTTTTCTCTAAAATAATAAAAATGGCTCTAAAAGCATTTTATTGATGGTGCAAAGGAACTAACAAGGCCAAGATTTGGGTATAATTAATACAAAATAATGCACTCATCAACTATAATAGAGACCTAAGATAAATAATGAAATTGTCTTCCAAATAAATACACAAACATACCAATTACAATTACCGTAATTATTTTTTTTTATTTAATCGTGCTTAATTCTACTAAATAATCATGGTTGCACTCCAATGTAATTATCTCTTATTCATTTGGAAAAAACAGGTCTTATTTTCAAAGTTGACTATGGTATATAATATGATTCTCCACGTTAAGTTTTCAAAACCTGCTTGGTTAAATAAAGTTTTCGCTAATAGATTTTAACCAACATTTAATCAATACCTTGATTTTTAGACTTATCTAATTTACTACTCCATCAGATTATAAAACAATACATCGACTGAGTTTAACTGATGGAAACAAAACATATAAGTCTACTCCTCAAGACGAATTCTTCTAAATTATGATCTCGGACCAACTCGCACAACGATTGCCCAACTTGCGGTAATCTATTGATGAAATATATAATTGAGTCGCGCCAATAGAAGTCAAAGAAAAAATTATGCAATCATCCCAATACTCAAAACCCATGAGATTTAGAATGTATGCACCATTTTCAAATGGTGTTATATTACCCAAGTGCAATCAAGAAATCCCTTAGACATAAATCTCACAGGTGGTGGTGTTCAATACATTTCTGAATGTATCAGTTATAATCCTCTTTTAAATTATCGTACAAGTTCTCTAACCATCAAATAGGTTTTCGTAATTTGAGTTAGGCTACTAGGTTTTTATACGCAACCATACCGATAAGATATCGACTCCCTATATAGGTTGTGAACTGTTCAATTGTACTAGAACCGAAATTCTGATCTCTTGTAATCAAGATGAACTAACTCATTAGAATTCCAGCTAAGTATAATTGACCAAGATTATATATATATATAATCATAAACATAAGGCATTTTCGTAATCATGATTCTTATTTCAAAATTAACTGACACGCGGTTAATAAAAATTAAATGTCATACATGCTTTTAAGAATAAAACTCTAACACTAAACACCATTAAACTAGTTTTCAATCTTGATTTTGGGAGGCTTTACACCAAGGTTTTGAAGAATGCCAAAGAAAAAAAGTTTCTTATTTATTAAAGAGGAACACAACGAATCATTCAGATTTTCAAAAACTCACATATAAGGTAAGAATATATTTTTTTGTCCTTAAGTATTATTTAATTTAAATGTTAGCTAAACATTGAATATGCATATTTTGTAAAGATGATTAACAACTTAGTCAGGGTAGATGATAATGTAATTATAATGATTTTATTAACATATGATATCATATTTAATTCAAAAAAAATTCTGCATACTTAGAGTATTGGACTTTGTTATTATTTGGGTAGTGAACCGAATCGCATGTTAAATAGAATGTGGATCTCGAAAATATTTTGGACTTACAAAATAATGTAAATTTTTAATGTGGTGTAAAACATTATAACATGTTCTTGGAAATTATTAATTTGCATGTTTAAACCTATTTATAAATGGTTGGGATTAAATATCACACGAAATAAAATATGGTATTTGGACAAGTTGTTGCGATATTGTGTTGAACTTATTTATCACATGATTAGAATTATTTATTTCATAAAAATCGAACTTGTATAAACATGGAACAAAGAATAGTGACGTTGGTCTAAAGAAGGTAAAAATGATAGAAATTATATATATTAAAATAATCACATCGTTGGGATGTTTGGGTTGCGTATTTTAGTTTATGCTTTCACTCATATTATTTATAATTGATATTTTCTAGGTATGGGACTAGAAGAGTAGTTATCACTTGACTAAAAATATTTTCTATTAAATTGTAAACCTATTTTTTTATTTTTAAAACCTATTTTGTATTATTGGATTAATATTTTAATTATTTTATAATTACACATTTTATATGTATTTTAACGTAAATATTTTTATATTGTAATTTTAATGGTTTTATTATTCTCAGAATTTATAAAATATTATTTACAATTTTTTCTAGATTTTAAATTATTAAATTTAACATTTGATTAAACATTTTTATTGTTTAATTAATAAAATTTAACAAACAACCAAGCGGTAACATTTTTAATCTATTGGGGCCGTTTGATATCGATCCATGTTTCCGATTTGGGGCCAATTGGGATTAGTGGCGTTGTCTTGCGGATTGATTGCACGTGAGCATTGGGAGCGTCAGTGCAACAATAGGTTTGTCGAGGGTATATTTTCTTTTCTACCCTCGTCACTGGGTTGGATGTTTACTGTAATAACCCCACAGAACCTCTTTTCTTGCGTTGTCATGACTACCCTCTGAATACCCGGGCTTTTTACCTTCATACCCGTTTATTTATGGGAATTATGATCGAACCAGGGGTCGTTTCTTCAAGCCTATAAATAAGAGTCCTGGGTGTGTTTGAAAATAAGAACTTTTATTTCAAAACAAAATGAAACTCTGTTGAAAATTTCTCTCACCTTGTCTCTCTAAAACGTAAGTGTTTTCCATATATTTGAGAGTGGTTTTTTTTCTTTCAACATTACACCAAAACACTATTTTTGTATTTCGTATATACATCATGAGGTATGAGTGTTTACTTCTAAGTGTAAGATTTGAGGGTTTGATTTTATTATGGTTTGGTGAGTTGGAGATTCGTGTTTTGAAAGTTTATTTTAAATTTTATGGGTTTCAAGGGGAGTTTATGGCTTGTTAATTTGGTCCTTACTAAACCCTGTGGAAATCGAGCGATTCATCGTCTGTTTTGACATATTTTTATATCATCATTTAGGTATACCTTCTGACTTTGATTTTATAAACTCTTACACATCTATCTACATATACACACCTACATCTATATATAAACACATATAATTAGTTTTCGTGGTTGTTTGTCTTTGCATGTTAAACTAGAATCTGTCTTTTAGATCTAAACCTCATTGCAATTGAAATCTAATCTTATTGGTATGATTTAAGTAATTTTATTTGTTTTAAACCAATGTTATTCATTTTTTAAACCCAAAACTGATTTGTGAATTTTGTAGAGTGGAACCTGTTTTGAGGTAGTTTGGGGCCTGCGCATGTTTTATCTGCCTGAAACCTTGTTCTTTAAAATAATTATTTTAAACCCTAAACTGGACTTTATTACTGTTTCAACCACACACACACACACACACACACACACACACACACACATATATATATATATATATATATATATAATCGTTTCACTAGATCTATTTTTATGAACCTAATTCCTGTTTAAATTATTAAATATTTGAAACTGGACTTGGATTGTTTCATCGCAGTTTTTGTGTTGTTTCTTCCAGAGTATATTCATTGATGATCGTAACTTGGTTTTTACATAAAACTGATACTCTTTAGGTTTATTCATTTATGTATTTTAAACTACTAAAGAAGGACATTAATTTGTCTAATGATTTAGTGTTTATAATCTTTACTGTTTTGATTAAACCAAAACTTATATTATTTTTTTGTGTGTTCCTCTTTACTAGTACTTGGTTTTGAATGTGAATATCTGAGTATGTAATTACACTGGCTTGTTGTGTTTAGTAAAATTTCAATAGTTTTGGGGTTGTGTATTTTGAGCCTTGGTATACTGTTTGTATTGGCTAGACTATTTCATTTACACATTATAATCTGTAATTTGTACTTAAATATTTGTTATAGTGGACTTGGATGTGTGTGTGGTACTAGAACTAAGGGACCCGGGCTTTTCAGTTAGTCGGTTTCCTCATGAACGAACTCTTGTGTTTATACTGATTCTCCTTATATCATTCTAATTCAAACAATTTTTTATTATAAAGAACATCACATCAACCAGTACGAATTTTTGTGTGTGTGTGTGTTTTCAACTGCTTAAATTTAAAAAGGGTTTTACCAAAGAGTTAAGAGAGTTTAATTTAATCCTGACACTTTAGTGTATTAGATTATTCAAATGGTATCAGAGGAACATGATTATTTTACCTTAAAGTTTTTTTTACTCTTTAAGATCTTGAACTCCTTTAAAACCTATTTTTAAATGGATGATCGTAATGGTAGTTCTCTACGTCCTCCCAGGTTTGATGGTACTAATTTTTCTTATTGGAAATTAAGAATGGTTACGCACATCCAACAGCTGAAAGATGAGGTATGGGGCATGGTTCAATTTGGTTGGGGTGAAGGTGATGCTCAAATTTTTGTAAGAAAACCCCTTTTCGAATGGACAAAAGAGCATAAACAAAATTCATAATATAACAATAAAGGCATAAATGTCATTTTTCATGTTATGGGTGAGTCTGAGTTTAAATGAATCTCATCGTGTACTATTTCTAAGTTAGATTGGGACATTATAATGTCTACCCATGAAGGTGACACTAGGGTTAAAAAGGACAAATCATAACTTTTGGTTCACTTCTATGACACAATGTTCATAAAAGACGATGAAAAGTTTGATGAATTCTATCTTAGACTACAAGACGTAGTTAATTAATCGCATGATAATGGAATAATGAATGTTGATTCTGAAATTTGTATTGTGATGCTTAGGTCTTTGCCTATTATTTTGATATGAAATTACATGTTATAGATGAAATGGATGATCATAGTATGACACCGCAACTGCTATGTAGTAAACTTAAAATGCTTGAATTGTAAACTGCCTTAAATAAAAATCATAGAGGCATAGTACATGCACACAGTATAACCTCGTCTTTAGTTTTTAAAACTAGTGTAAATAGTCTTGATTTTGTCTCCTCGCTATCTAATTTAGATGACTCTTCTATTTCCCTTGAGTCATTAGATAATGAAATTGCCCTTTTATCCAAACACTTTAAGAAATCTGTTAAGTATAGGAATAAATTTTCTTTTAGAGAAGGCCAACCAAATTATTCAAACAGGCATCATGAAAAATAATATGAAAATAAAACCTTTGAAAATTATGACACTAATGAAGATATTAGTCATATTCAATCAATGTAGGAAGTGTAATGAATTAGGTCATTATGCTAATAAATGTTTTTCAAAAACATTTAGACAATCTTCGAGTAAGGCCCAAATATAAAAGACATGGGACTATAGTTCGGATAGTGACAGTAGTGAAGGTTAAAATAATTTTGTGGCTTTTATTTTTGCGTGTATTAATGAGTCTAAAAATGAGTTTAATTAGTTACTATGTCGTCTAATGATTCTGATCTTTTTGTAGATAATTTTGTGCTATCTATTGAGAACAACTCTTTACCTTCTAGGACTCATAAACACAAACACACTACTGCCACTATTTCCAAAACTTTGTATGATTGTACCATAAATTGGGATGATGAAACGAATTTATACAATACATTATCCCCTAGGAATGAATCTGCTAATAGTGATTTTGATGATGATTTGAATTTTAAGAAAATGTACAAATCAACCTTGAAAATGTCCACACACTTAGACAAAATCAATTCAAGGTTCTTTCTAAAATTAATGTGTTAAATAATCAAATTTGCCTAATTTCTGATGAATTATCTATGCAAATGGAAGAGATTGAATCTGACAATCTTTTACTTGAGAAATATATTTCAAAACTAACTAAAAATAATAATTTCTTAGAAGTTGAGCATAAGGCTGTTCTGAACGATTTTAAAGAATCTCAATTTGATTTAAAAGAAACTTTGAAAAATTGGATTCTTACGTCACTTCTAGCCTTTTAGTTAAACACATAGTTGATTCTGTAAAGGCTTATATGGAAAGAATTGGTTTTAATGGAGAATTTTTTATGAAACAAACTTTGTTAACTCCATTAAATATTGTCCAGAATCATCCATTATTCGTGTGTCTATTCCATATGTGAAAAATCAAACTCCGGTTCAAGCTAACTATTCTACTAAGCAGATTTATCACTGTAACTTTTGTCGTAAATCTTTCCATTTAGAAAAATACTTATTTAAATGTTTAAATCCAAACAGAATAGGTAGTAATGTAAATAGACCTGTGATACCTTTTGAAGCAAAATATGTTGACAGGCCACTGTATCATTGTGATTTTTGTCATAAAACTGACCATTTAGGAAATTTTTTGCTACAAATGGTTAAACATAAATAGAATAGGCAAGATTCTAATAGACCCAAGGTGCTTATAAAAACCAAGTCTGCTAAGAAACCCACACCTATTAACCCAATGCCTTTTAAACTAAAACTTCTTTTCTAAAAACTAAGGCAATTTTTATTTTGAAAAACGAACTAAACTACCAATTGAGGTGTAATTTTATTGTATCAGTATTAAATGCTTCAAACAAAAACTCTCAATGGTACTTATATTTGGGTTATTCTAGGCATATGACCAAGGACAACTCTAAATTTTCCTTTTGAAAAACTTTTATTAAAGGAAATGTGACTTTTGGAGATGGTAAAATGTCCCGGATCATAGGGAAAGGAACAATCAAGGTTGATGGGATCCCTAACTTGGATGAGGATTTAGTCATTGAAGGTCTTAAAGCTAACTTGCTTAGTATAAGCCAATTTTGTGACACATACCACACCGTTAACTTTTCTAAGTCTGAGTTCAAAATTATGAATTTAGAGGGTAAAACTATTCTTTGTGGTGAAAGAAATCCCGATAACTATTATGTCGTTATTCAAAACAAAGATATTGAATATTATTTATCTTCTAGATTAAATAACTTAGACTTGTGGCATGAAATACTAGGACACATTAACAATGATAACGTGTCTTGGTTAACTATTCAATCACTTGTTCATGGTCTACCTAAAATTCCTAAAGTAAAACACTCTATTTGTGGACCATGTCAAGTTGGTAAAATGAACAGAGTCATGTGACACCTCGCTTATAATAATAATGGGTGGCCATCCCTATAGTAAGATAAAACAGGAATCTCAAGTGGATCATTCTCAGCACCAATTGTCGAATAGACTAAAAAGTAACTAACCACACAAAATCAGAATAAACAGATGCCAAAATTATTTTTCGAAATAATAGAGCATTCAAACTATGTACAACAATAAAACGTGATCATATATAAGCAACATGTAAAACAAGAAAATATACCCGAATAAACTGTCGGGCAATACTACAACCCTTGGGTAAACACTCGAATTACAATTTTGTGCCTTAACTAGATATCCAAAAATGAGAAGTGGCTACAACCAAAGTCCTGCAACAGTCCACAAATGCTACAACTTCATAAACACAGGAATGGAACACTCAACATTGGCGTCCTTATGGTGGGACACCTAATAGGTAATAAATAAAAGCAAAAGAGAGGATATAAACGGGTCAGAGCCCGAGGTTTAAAAATAGTTTAGCAAGTGAATTAAAATGCATAATAATTATGAATGCACAAATTTCATAATATAAATTGGTTTGTCACTCTCTTGGGACTCGACCTTACCCCTCAACTATACTGTGCACCTAAATGTATGCATTTTAATCTTAATTAAGCTACCCAACTCATCTAAGGATAACTCAACCTCAAGTCTATGCATTTACCCCCCTCCCCCTCGCGAATCTAGTTTACCCAAAACATAATCATTTCAATCTCATCCTAAAGGATTATATAAAAATTCCTTACCTAATAACTTTCACTGGTTATTTTCGTAACATATCACACATTATCTTCAAGTCTGTATAATATTAATCTCACTATAATACGAGATAAATCATCGCTACAAAGTACACATACATAACACACATAATATATGTATACTAAACATCCCTCAGAGCTTTAACTCAATGGATGCAGTCTCTACCATGCTATCATCTTCTAGGGAATTACTCACATACCATCCTGGGTTACCAGTGGTCGGACTCTCACATCGACTTGGTATAAACCAAATTACAAACGTAGGGGAAGCGGTCATAGTTACTCACCGGAAATAAGATGAATCATACCCAAAACATCTTATTCCTGATAAATTCCACATAATAAGTAAATAGACGCTATGACCTAGGGGCTATAAGAAACCTGCTCCTCAAGCCAGGGCCCTCACCCATATCGTGCAATTTCCCATGATAGCACTAGAGGGGTATGTCCACACAATAAATATATATATATCATACACACAAGATATATATATATATATATATAAACACATCGTATATACAAACTATATCATATCCAAATGTATATATCAATAATCCCGGCAGTGTGCATATCACTCATCACATTAGCCGATAATCCACATAAGCATTTCCAATTCATTTTATGATTCAATCGCTCACTTGAATCTTTATCATCAATCAAACATATGATATAATTAGTCACCAAATCAACACCTCGCAAGACACACGACCTCTCTCAACTAGCACGTAACCATCCTTAAGGGACCTCCTATCACTAGGAGAATTCATTAACAAAATTGGCATAATAAACTTCCGAATATACCTCCACATTCGTCTCGATGTATCCCCAACATCACCTCATATCATAGACCCACATTTATTTCTCATAAATATGTTTACCGTAACATATTAGAAGGTTCCAAAGCACTAAACCCAAATGGGGAAGAGTAGAACAAATCTTAGAAAAACTTCTCAAAACAGCAAGATTTTTGAATCGATTCGTACTAGACCGAATCAATTCGCCCCTGTAGTGAATCAATTCACCAGACTGCGAATCGATTCGGTCAAAGGAACTGATACTTCTGTATAACTTGAATCAATTCTCACTTTAACGAATTGATTCGGTTCCAAGACCTGATACTTTTGCCTTATACCGAATCGATTCGCCAGGGGGTGAATCGATTCGGGTCTGTAGAATTCTAAAGTTCTCCCACTTTCTGCAGAACCCACGAAACTATAACCACAATTCATCACCTCTAACAATCAAAACTCCCATTCCAGCCTAATTCCTAAATATGATCCCAACCATTTTCAGCAACAAACCCATATACACCACATCAAATGCAAGATTTAATCAACAAATGTAGGGTTTTATTATATATACTCAACATCACCATAATTTATCCACAAATTATGCAATAAATCACACATATAAGCATTTAGTAAGTTTAATCACTTGCCTCAAATTTGTAGAGTCTGGATCTTTCTCGAAATCGCGGATTTAACCGAAAATTACCAAAGCTCCAAGGTTTTCTCCTCTTTTCTCTTCTTCTTTGTTATCTCAAGATGGGTTTTCTTACTTGAGATTACTAACCCTGATACAATCCTAATAACCCCTATCTTAATTACTCCATCTTTAAATGATAATACACACTTAAAATGACTCATATACCCCTATTCGAGTCAAACTAGCCAAAAAGATCTCGAAACCATATTAAAAAACCCGGGTAGTCATTTTGACTATCTCGGACCTTTCGAGATTAACCGTGCACTCCAATTTATCATCTGAGACTTCAAAAATAAAATCATCTCCCAACCTCATATAAATAACTCAAATATGCCCCTGTTGAGAAATAACTAATTCCCGTCGCTAACACACCCATACGACGTAATAGCATGCAACAAGATTATATTTACCATATCACACTAGTAAATGTACAATTCGCATAAATATTAACTATTCTACCCAAATCAATATTTATGTTAAATTCTCATTTTAATTCTCAATTATATTAAATCACACACGCACCAGGCAATTTAATAAAAATATAAATACCCGAAAGTAAGGGGTATTACAAGCCGCTCACAAGAAAGTTAAAGATGTATTAACCTCTTAACCTTTTGAATTACTTCACATGAATTTCATGGGTCCCTCTAGGAATAATAGTATGTGTGGCAATTCTTATACTCTTATCATTGCCGATGATTTTACAAGATTTACTTGAGTGGCTTTCATGAAAGAAAAAACGGAGACTTTTCAAAAAAAATTAAGAATTCTTTTAACAATTGAAAATGAGAAAGACATCCAAGTGACTAGGATCCGTAGTAACAGGGGTACATAACTTAAAGATACAAATGTTGTAAAATATTGCATAGGAGATGGGTACAAATGCGAATATAGTGCACCCAAAATCCCTCAATAAAATGATATAGCGGAAAGGAAGAACCGAACCATACAAGAAATGGATCGTGTCTCACTTCACGCTAAGAATTTGCCAAAATATTTTTGGTTTGAGAGTAATCAAACTATGTGTCTCATTATAAATCAAGTGTATTTAAGGAAAAATATCAAGTGGACTTCTTATGAAATTTGGTATGAAAAACAACAAAATCTGAAATATTTTAAGGTCTTTGGTAGAGAATGTTATGTTTGTAAATATAGAGAACACCTTTCCAAATTTTACACTAAGGAGGATAAAGATATATTTTTAGGTAATTCTCGAAATAGTCGCGCGTATCGTGTATATAACCTAAAAACAAAAACAATGATGGAATCCATTAACATTATTGTAAATGATGGTGTTGCCCATCACTTGGAAGAAGGTTAGAATTCCCTACCTATTTACAGTACGAAAAATTAAGATTTAAAAAAACATTTTACATATAGTGATTTCAACTATCTACAACTTGATGAACCTGGTGTTCCTAACTGGGTTAAGGTAAATCACCCTAAGAAAAATATCGTAAGTGATGTTAGAGACCCCATAAGGATTAGATACCAATCTACAAATGCCTTATTTTCTTCTTATGTTGAACCTAAACATATAAAATAAGCTTTATTAGATGAATCGTGGTTGATTTCTATGCAAGAAGAATTAGGACAATTTAGATTACACGATGTATGGAATTTAATGCATCCTCCCACTCACACTAATGTAATAGGAATAAAATGGATATTTAAAAATAAGTGTGATGAATCTCGTAACATATTAATAAACAAATCAAGGCTAATTGCTCAAGGGTATTCTCAAATTAATGGTATTGATGTTGATGAAACTTTTTCTCCTGTTGTTAGATTAGAATTTGTTAGACTCTTGCTTGTTGTCGCTTGTCATTTAAATTTTGAACTCTATCAAATGGATGTTAATCTACATTTTTCAATGGTAATTTAAATAAACAGGTTTATGTCAAATAACCTAAAGTCTTTCTGGATCCTTTCTTTCCTAATCATGTTTTTAGACTTAAGAAAGATCATTATGGTTTAAAATAAGCCCCCCGTGCTTGGTATGAAAGCTAAGAAACTTTCCTAATGGAAAACGGCTTTAACCGAGGGGATTATGCCTAAAAATAGTTGTCAAACGTAACACAAATTGTTTGTTAATCGCTCAAGTTTATGTTGATGACATAGTTTTGGGGTCCACCTCCCCCTCGGAAGCTGAACACTTTTCTAATATCATGAAATCGGAATTTCAAATGTCTATGATGGGGGAATTGCAATTCTTTTTAGACCTCCCCGTAGCACAAAAACCAGACCATATTTTTATCTACCAATCTAAATATGCTTTAGGTTTAATTAAATGTTTTAGTTTGACTACTGTGAAAACTGCTGGAACTCCTTTGAGTTCATATATCAAACTTTTTAAAGACCTGTCTGGGAAAAAGATAGTTGTTATGTTATATCGGAGTATGATAGGCAGCCTCATTTAGTTAAATGCTAGTAGATCCGATATAATACATAGTGTGTTTGTTTGTGCCAGATACCAATTTGAACTTAAAGTCACATTTTCATGCTATTAAGCGCATCTTAAAATATGTAAGGGAAATAATAAACTATGGAATTCTCTACACTTTTGACAGCGACTCTAAGATATTTTGGTATACAGACGTCGACTGCGTAGGTTATATCAATGATAATAAAAGAACCTCGGGTGGTTATTTTTACTTAAGACACAACCTTGTCTCGTGGTTCTCTAAAAAAAACTACGTTTTGCTTTCATCGACAGAAGCCGAGTACATTATCGTTGGCAGTTGTCGTACTCAGCGTCTATGGATGAAACAAATGTTGAGTGACTACGATTTAAATAAATCTTCTCCCCTAATTCTTTGCAATAATCAAAGTTCAATAATTATTCCTAAAAACTCAGTTTTACATTCTCGAACAAATCATATTAAAATGAGAGAACATTTTATTCGAGAATTATTCGAGAAAAAGGAAAGAAATAATGAATATCTTAAAATGAAAGATCAATTAGTAGTTTTATTTACAAAAACTTTAGACAACCATCATTTTAAACTTTCTGAATGTCTATTAATGTTTGTGTTTACCCAACTTAATACTTGTTAGGCTTTCTTGTTAGTACCTTTTATCATAATATCTTATGGTACTAATATTTTTTGTAGGATTCTTCCTTACCCTTTTTCCCTTTACGAAACGCAAGAGGACAATTTGAAACTCTTGCTTTGAGTTAAATTATTGTTTATTGGGGAGATTTGTGAGACTCTTATTTTTATTTTTTATATTTTAAGTATCTTAGTACATATGGTTTTAGTTGAGTTTGTACTCTTCTTTTTAGTACGCATCTTGTTAGTTGAGTTATGTACCTTTATCTTTTTTAGGAATCATGCATATAGTTGAGATATGTATTTGTGTGTGTGTGTTTTATTTGATTCTCATTTTGATTTGTCCCAAAATTGATCAAAGGGGGACATTGAAATTCCCTCGTTTGGTTTGGCTCAATTTTGTGACAAACCGTTGCTAATACACTTCGTGCAATTATCACTTGACTAAAAAGATTTTCTATTAATTTTAAAACCTATTTCTAATTATTGGGTTAATATCTTAATTGTGTTTGTAATTATACATTTTATATGTATTTTAGCCTAAATATTTTTTATATTTTACTTTTAATGGTTCTATTATTTTCAGAATTTATAAAATATTATTTACATTTTTTATCATTTTTTTCTAGATTTTAAATTATTAAATTTAACATTTGATTAAACATTTTGTTTGTTTAATTAATAAAATTAAACAAACAACAAAGCGGCAGTATTTTTAACCTACTAGGTCCGTTTTATATCGATCTGTGTTTCTGGTTCGGGGTCAATGGGGATTAATAGTGTTTCCCTGCGAATTGATTGCGCGTGAGCATTGTGAGCATCGGTTCAACAACAGGTTTATCGAGGGTATATTTTGTAATGTACCCACTTCAGTGGGTTGGATGTTTACTTTAATAACCCCACATAACCTCTTTTCTACCTTATCGAGGAATCATTGTGGGTTGAGGATCTCAAAGAGCAAGATCAAATTTCTACAATTAGAGGCAAGAGTTTAACTTTCTTTGATATTATATGTTTTGTTTTAGTTCATATAATGATTGGTGAAAAATTAATATGAATTTTTGGGTGGGATTTACCTATCAAAATGGGTTTGGGGGAAAGATTTCATGAAAATTAATTTCAGAAATACATTGTATGAAATCTGATATGAATCCTACATATAAATTAGAATTTCGATATAAAAATATGAATTGGAATTATGATGGGAATATATGTGATCCTATGATAAATATGGGGAAAAAAAGTAAATTTTGAAGTTAGAATTTATATGTGAATTAATTCTGGAAAAATTTATGTTGGATCGCATGTTTAGATGGTTATTAGATCAATTGATATGTAAAAACATGTATATTAACGATGAGTAATTTTAAGGTTGATTCTAAGTATAATAAGAGCAAATAGAGAGGCCAAAAATGAAACTCAAAAGAGGCAAAAATGAGAGGAATGAGAAGAGTCACTTTGGAGAGTTCTGGATCTTCTTTTTGAGTACTTTCGAAAGAGATTTGAAAAAAACTTAAAACAAATATTTGACTTAATTTTTCTTGTAGAATCCAAATCTGAAGTCAGATTAGTGATTTGGATAATTTTTGGATCTATTTTTATGCATTTTTAATATGGGCCTGTAATTATGGATTTTGACTCTCTTCGACGGCCATGTCTTGGCCAGTTTGTTTGTTTTAATGGATTTTGGCGATCGAGTTGATTTCGTGATTGTTTAGGATTCCGTAAAGAAGTTTAGGACTTCTTGAAAATTACTAGAAATGTGATAAATTATCTTGGGATGGTTGGGATAAATTCGGGGTGAAATTTAGGGTGTTTATAAATAATGAATTTGTGATGAAAATTCGGATAGACTTGGATAAGGACAGGTTGGAAACGTCTAATTGTCCAGGAGTATTATTATATGGGTGAATGAATTTAATAAGAGATTATTTATATATTCGGGAGTCGGGATTAGACTCGAAAATAATAGGTTACTGCTACGAGTGACATGCACGATTAGTCGAGCTTATACGAATATATATACGGGTATAGAGATAGTATATATATGTGTGTGATTATATATATATATATATATGTGTGTGTGTGTGTGTGTGTGTGTGTGTGTGTGTGTGTGTGTAACATTCCTATCCTAGAGGATATGATATTGGTGGAGGATGCGCATTGTGGGTAATTTCTCATGGCGAATCACGGTAGGTGTAGTATCGGTCCCCTAGGTCATAGGTCTGTCACATGACCACCTTATGTGTGACTTTAGAGTCTGGTGGGGTTAATGTGGTATGGTTACGCCCTATAGATGTATGATTACGATCGCCTCCAGGTTGCGTTTGTGTTTTGGGTTCGGTGGTGAGATTCCAACCTGGTTGCCTAGGTAGAGGTCTAAATTTCCTAGAGCTTGATAGCACGAGTGATTCGCATCCGCAAGGTAATACTTTGGGGATTGCGATTATACATATGTAGTGAGTGATATATATGTGTGTGTACTTGATTTGATATAAAAATACAAATATAAATTTGAAGAAAAATATATATGGGTATATGACTAAAGAAGTTATGTGAAATGAATTGATAAGATTATAAATGAGATTTATAATGAATAATCAAATGCGAAAGATTAATGTGAATTCCAAGTTACATAAAAGTATACGTGGGGCATAAGGCAGCATATTGGATTAAGATGATCAGTGATACAAGTTAGGTTGGGTAGCGGAACTAGGGTGTGTAGAATACATACGTTAGGTGCGCACGATAGGAAAGGGGTATCTCATGGGAGTGTGACTCCGGTTTAAATATGAAAGAATGCAGGACATATTTATTAATATACTTTAAACACATAAAAGTATTTTCCAAAGATTTTGATCTCTGACCCGTATAAAAATATTTTCAAAAACTTTTAGGTGACCAAGCACAGGAACGCTAAGCATGATTATCATATTCAAGTTATCAGAGCTGCTGCAGTTGTGGAGCGTTGCAGGGATTGGTTAGCTGTTTTCTATCCTTGAGATTATAGATAGGACTCGGTGAGCTATTATTTGGGCATGTCTCCCAATGTCAGTTCTTATTTCAGTTTCATTTAATTCTGCCTTATTGGATTATTGTAGTGGATTGTAAACCGATGGTTTATTCGGTTAGTGAATTTTATTTTATTCAAGTATAAAGATTTAATTATATGATTTTGCATTCACTTATTCATCTGGAATAGTGTATGGTGAACGGTGTTATTTATGATAATTTAATTAAAGTTTAAACTTGATTAAATAATAAATGGTTAGTAATTAATCAGTTCTCCGACGGTGATGCTAAGAATGAACCATTTGAGATTCCTGTTTTATTTTAGTAGAGGGATGGTCACCTGTTATTTTAATATATTACAATACGAGAGATTTTATTTAATTATGTAATTTAAAGTATGTTTCATTTAATTTAAAGTACGCATAAGAACTAAACTTATACCAATCTATACTAATTTAAACCAATTTATACCAATATCAATACCAATTCAAATTCAATTTCAATTTATACCAATTTACACCAATATCAATACCAATTCAAATTCAATTTCAATGACAATTTATACCACTTCAATTCAATTGAAATTGAATTTCAATTTCAATTCAACCCAATTCAAATTCAACATCTATACAAATGCAATTCATTTATACCAATATCACTCCCACACACTCCCACGCCCCTGCCCCCCTCACCACACACACACACTTACCCCCCCCCCCCCCCACACACACACACACCTACAGGCACAAACCCCTACCACCACCCAACTACCCCCCACCCACACACACACACATGTAGACACGCACACACACCCCTACACACATGCGCACTTAGTCCTACACACACACACAAAGGAGAGAGAGTGAGAGAGAGAGAGAGAGAGAGAGAGAGAGAGAGAGAGAGAGAGAGAGAGAGAGAACCGTCGCGCAGAGAAGAGAGAGCAAATGGAGGGGAAGGAAATGGTGTGGGAAAAAAGAGGCGATAGGCTTACTTGTTAAAAGAGTTGTCACAGACCTGTCAAGGTCTTTGACCGTAATAAGTCCATGACAAATGCACTTGTCACGATCTTTTCGAGGTCAATGGCCGTGATAAAAAACGCATGTTTTTTTGTCACGGTCATTGACCGTGACAAGGCTGGTCGGCTCAAAGGTGACAATTTAACCTTTTTCGTGTAGTGATAAGCGGGGTGTCGCAGATGGTATCAAAGCATATGGTTCTAGTGTCCATAAAATTTGTGTGGACTTACTACATTTTTAGCCTTGCTTTTCTTTGATATTGAGCTCTATGCTTAGGATTGTCGATTCTTATTGTGATTTATGTCCTCTTACTATTGCATATAATCTAAGTGAATATTATAAGAGTTTAGTTGGGTTGCATATGTCGAACAGTAGAGGATGACCAGCGAAGGCCATTAGGAGGACTGCAGGAGGAGAGGCTCATCCGGAGCCACAGACTATTCGGGGAATGATGATTGCCGTAGAGGATGGCACAACTGTTGCTCAGGAAGTTAATACTGCGAATACCACTGTGGCACAGAAGTTTCCCAAGATCCGCGAAAGAGAATGATGGCTCTAATTTAGACTCACCCAGTTCAGTAAGTACGGGAGAGCTTCAGCGAGGCCATTCAGAATGGCCATCCTCCATAGTCTCTAGAAAATGTGGATGTTGTATTAACTAGCCAATAGAAGGGGAACATGCAAAGGCGTTTGAGTATGGTGGAGTGCAGTGAGACTCATAAACAAATTTTTGTAATTTTTTAGCTCGTAGGAACAGCTTTGCAGTGGTCGGAGTCAGCCACCACATCTGAGAAAAGATATACTCTAAATATCAAGAAATTTTGGGTGCAGTTATCAAGGGAATTTCGATCGAGTGAATGTGGATTCAAACAGGGCCATAAACATGTTCCACAGGGCTAGTGGAGCCAAGGGAACAACTGGGGTAGACATCAGGGCCAAAGCTACTAGGTATAAAAAGTAAGGCAGCCCCGACATGACCAGTGGGGCTAGAGACAGGGGATTATACATGAAGGTGTTTTATATGTGGAGAGGAGGACCACATGCATCGATCTTGTCCGCAGAGAGATAGGGAACAGGAGCAGGGTACCCAATAGGGGCAACAGTTATAGCAGCTATTGATTTAGATTAAATGTGAGAACTACGTTAAGAAAACATTTGAACAGCCACTGCCATTATCAATAGAACGTATGATTTTATCCTTGGGCAAATGGGGTAAGTTTTGTGTGACATGAGTGCGTCACAATATTTTGTTAGCAGTTGATTTGTGTGTGAAATGGGTTTAGTGGATGTAACTTTAGTATCACTATTGTGTGTATATATTTATCGTTGATTAGCGGGGGTCTCTTTGGTTTCATCTGCAGGGGAGCGGGAAAGATGGATTTAGTGGATGAATCGTTAGTATCACTAGTGTATGTATATATTTACCGTTGAGTAACGAGGATCACTTTGGTTCCATCTAGAGGGGAGAGGGTGCGGACACTAAGAGGATATGTTTTAGTGAATTTTCTTATACATGAGAGATATGTTATGCGAGTATCACGTTATCCCGAGTATGGACTGGTTAACGATAGTTTGAACGATAGTGGACTGCTAAAGTAAGGCTATCGTGTTCGCTGTTTTGGGGAAGGATGTGTTGTTTTTTTTATGTCTAACCTGAAAGAGGGTCGAGACAACGTATATACTATATTGAAGTGGAGATTTCAAAGAGTATAGTTATATCGCATTATTCGATTTCAGTGCATATGGACTGTACTGATGTGATTCAGGGTATATCAGGTGTACGGACGAGCGAAGAGATTTGGCTCGTTACTGATTTAGCACTGGGGTCTTAGTGACAGTGAGATCATTGTATTGTAAGACTCGTTTAGAGATGTGGTGGTTGAGGAATAGACTTATCCATCTACGGATAGTATTTTGAGTGTCCCGGTTATGTGCTTTGGGTGAAAGGACCTCGATAACCGATAACTCAGGTGATAGGTCATTTTAGAAATTTCTTAGTTAGATTACAATTGCGTGACATTCCATCTATGAACCTTAATAAATATTGGGAGTTGGGAGACGTTGTTAGATGATAGAGTATCGGGTTTGAATGATGATCCATGTACGTGTGGAGAGAACACTTTGAGCTGAGAGCTATTCTATGATATAAGGTGAGTGGCGCCAGGTAGTGTTGTGTAAGAAATACTTGAGAAATTTTTACACCACTAGTGGATAGGTGGGAAAATGTTGAGAATAATTAAGTCTAGATTAGTAGGGTGACTGCGTAAAACCTTACGGTATAGCCACGTCAAGCATGTGGGGCCAAGTTTAAGATAAATATGTTACATCTATAATGTTTTTTAACACGAGTATTTTGTATAATCATTTATAAGAGTATTTAAATAATCTCTCTGGCTCTACCATTGCCAGTGAACAATTCCGGATGTGAAATGAGGTGGGTTAGGTCAGGTTGACAACCGACTGTAAAATTCATGTCAAATCTTGTGATGGATCCTCTAGTTAAAAGAAGAAACGTAAATAAAAATAACATACATAAAATTAGATTTGGTACGTGGAATTTAGGAACACTAACTGGAAAGTGTAAAGAACTTATGGATACCTTAAAACGAAGAAAAATCAATATAGTATGGTTACAAGAAACTAAACGGAATGGTGAAAAGTCTAGAGAGATAGGAGAAGGTTATAAGTTATTTTACTCGGGAGGGATAGATAGTCGTAGAAAAGGGGTGGGTATTGTCGTTGATCACTATATGAAAGATATAGTCGTGGATGTTAAAAGATGGGGAGACAGATTAATGAGTATTAAGACTCTCCTAGATAAAATAATATTGAATATTATAATTGCTTACACGCCCCAAGGATCTTTTGATGAAAATGTAAAGAGATTATTTTGGAAATTATTGGATGAAGTATTACAACAAATTCCTACCCACGAAAACATATTTTTAGGAAGTGATTTGAAGGACATGTAGGAGTAGAATAGGATGATTATCCAAAGATACATTAAGGTTGTGATTTTGGTAAGAGAAATGAAGGAGGGGAAACTGTTTTAGAATTTGCTAAGGCATACGATCTAGTGTTAACCAACACATTTTAAAAAAAAAGGTAAGAACATCTAATAACATTAAAAAGCGGAGAGAATATAACTCAAATAGACTATTTCTTACTTAAAAGAAGAGACTTCTACACATGCAAAGACTGTAAATTTATACCAGGTGAAAGCCTAACAAATCAACATCGCCTATTAGTAATAGATTTCGCAATTAAAGGATTTAAGTACCAAAAAGAGAAAATAGGTTATCAAAATATAAAATGGAAGGATTTAAAAGGATGCAAAGAGTTAGAATTTAGGCAGAAGTATCTGTTAAACATGAAGTGAAATTGGGACAACAATATTAATGACATTTGGTCAAGAACAAAGAATCATATCGAGAAATAGGTAAGCAAATTTTAGGTGAGACTAAAGAAAAAAGATTCATTAAAAAACAGACTTTGTGGTGGAATGAGGAAGTGAAAAAGATAATACAAAATAGACGATTAAGTTTTAAAGAGTAAAAAACAAGAAGATTTAGAAAAATATAAGAAGTTAATAAGTCAAGTAAAAAATATTATTAGAAATGCGCAACAAAATGCACTAGATAATCTTTATAATAAACCAGGTACCAAGGAAGGTGAAAAGGAAATATATAAATTGGCAAAGAATAGAGATAGATTGACAAGAGATATGGGTCTAGTTAAGTGTAACAATAAAGAAATTATAGATAGATGGGAAGAGTATTTTCAAGGATTATTGAATGAAGAATATCCTAAAAAAGATGTAGAGAACATTGAATCGAATATAGTAATGTTATATCCGATTACTGAAAAACAAGTAGATATTTTAATAAGAAAAATGGGAAAGAATGAAGTGGTTGGCCCGAATAAAATAGACATAGAGGTATGGAGGATCCTCGGAAGTATAAGGATAAAATGGTTAACAGGTTTATTTAATAAAATATTAAGAGAAGAAAACATGTTAGATGAGTGAAGGAAAAGCACGATAATACATTTGTGTAAAAATAAAGGGGATATACAAAATTGGGGTAATTATAGAGGAATAAAATTAATGAATCACATTGTGAAATTATGGGAAAAGGTTATAGAATAAAGATTAAGAAATGATCGACAATTTTGGACAATCAATTTGGATTTATTCTTGGGAGATCCACTATGGAAGTTATTTAGTTACTAAGACAATTAATGGAGAAATGTAGAAGTAAGAATAGAAATTTACATATAGTCTTTATAGACTTAGAAAAGGCTTATGATAGAGTACTTAGGGATATAATTTGGTGGGCTTTAAGGAGGAAAAGAATCCCTATGAGTTATATTAAAGTTATTGAATATGTGTACGATAACACAAATACTAGAGTAAGAACTATATGTGGAGAAACTAATGACTTTACGATTAAAGTGGGTCTACATCAAGGATCGGCCTTAAGTCCTTACTTATTTATCGTAGTTTTGGATGAGATTACTAAGGGCATACAACAAGATGTCCCATGGTGTTTGTTTTTTACGGATGATATAGTTTTAGTAGACACTTCAATGGAGGACTTAGCGATGAGAATAGATACTTTGAGAAAATCCTTAAGTCTAAGGGACTAAAAATTGGTAGAAATAAAACGAAAATTATGGAATGTAAATTTAATAATGAGGTGTCGAATAGCATAATGTTAAATATTGAAGAAAATGGGATAAACCAAATTAATAAATTTTATTATTTTCGTCCAGTGTTACAAAGTAATGGGGATATTGATGAGGAAGTTACGAGTAGAATATCAACTGGTTGGATGAAATGTAGACAAGTAAGTGGGGTGTTATGAATAAGAGGATAACAAATAAATTAAAAGGAAAATTTTATAAAATAATTGTTAGTCCAGCAACCCTATATGGATCGGAGTGTTGGGGTTTAAAGAAAAATCATAAACAAAGTCTCCATGTTAGTGAGATGAGGATGCTCCGATGGATGTTAGGAATTACTAAAAATGACAAAATTAAAAACCAGCATGTGAGAGAAAAGTTAGGAGTTGCTCCCATTAGCGATAAATTAAGAGAAAGTGGACTTGGGTGGTATGGACATATGTTGCATAGATCAGTAGATACACCTATAACAAGAGGAAGATTATTAAAAATAGAGGGTAAAATAGAAAAGGGTCGCCCAAAGTTATCGTGGGAAAAAATTATTAGGGTAGATCTTACGGAATTAAACTTGAATGATAATATTGCATATAATATATTAGAATGGAAAAGGATAATTCATGTGGCCAATCGCATATGATGGGATTAAGGCAAGGATGATGATGATGATGATGATGATGATGTGATGATGATGATGATGATGATAATTGTGCATATATGCAGCAAATAGGTTGTATGGGCGTCCTAGTTAGTTTGATTTTCAAAATCATCCGAGATAAGGGGACACGATAATAAAAGTGTGAGACGTACGCCTATAGGCAGTTAGAAATTGATCTAGAATAGTATGATGGACTAAATTTCAATGGAGTAATGAGATAGTCTGGATAATAGATACAGCAAGGAGAGTTATCACACCCGGGAAGCGGAGTAAGATGTACCACTTGATGTGGTAAGTGGAGCGTGTGGATAAGGGTGGAGCGAGACCTACGGAAGCTAGCTCCAGGTACACCACTCATAGATGGGGAAAAAAGTGTGGTCAAATTTTACAGTTATTGGTGATTCCAGTCACAGTATGGATAAGCAAACTGATGGAGTTCAATGTTGGGTTACCAACATCACGAAAAGGTCAAGATTTCCTTTGGGTTTGTGGAATTGGTTGACCGACATGTAACAGTTATTACTAATTTGGGTGAATAACACTATTGAACAGTGTGCCTAACATTGCATTGAAGGAAGGAATGTGCTGGCACAAGGTGTCGCTCAATATTGTTGTGGATTAGAATGAGATCCTTAAATTCCACCTCTGAAAGGGATTAACAAGAGGAAATGGGGATGGAGTTGCATTTTGAACAAGGCTTATCACCCGTAGACGGGAGGGGTGACTAAGATGTTGAAGGATATGCGAGGGATGCGTATTCTAAATTTTTAGGTAATTGGGATGAGTAATTACCATTGGTAGAGTTGCGTGTAATAACTGGTACTAAATTATTATTGACGAGGAGCCTTTTGAGGATTTATGTGAAAAACCTTTTCATCAACCCTCTAGTTTGTTAGAGGCGGGGAATAATATGTTTCGCGGGTCAGACATGATTTAGAGTTTGTCAGCATGGATTGAGTTAATTGGAAATTTTCTAGTGTAGTTGAGGAAACATCGTAAGAGCTACGTCATCATAAACTGAAGATTTTGAAGTCTGACATGAGTGGTTAGGTGTTATTGAAAATTTCTTCCATGAAGGGAGTGATGTGGTTTGGAAATTAGGGACGTTAGAACCTAGGGAAGTGGATCCTTTCCCTAGCATTGAGACGTTAGAGCCAGTGGTGTATAGGCTCGTATTATTGGAGTAGTGTTATCAGTTAACAATGGTTTTGCACATCACCATCAAGATGAGAACTTAAGAAAGATGGAATATATCGGTATGAAATGATCTGAATAGACATGTCATTAATCTTGGGCCGTAGCGAGTAGGCCTTCAGTCAGGATGGTACCACCAGTGGGTGTATAACGAAACCACCATAATCTTATCATGATTTGATTTTGAGTACGTTCGGATGTCATGCGAGTAAGAATCTGAAGTCTTTGGTACCAGGAATATTCGAATTTCAGGACGAAATTCCTTTTCAAGGGGAAAGTATATAACACCCCATATTTTTGGGAATACTTAAATTACACGTGTCACAGTAATTTAATTAAATTAAAAAATAAACTGAAGTGAATAAATATTAATGGGAAAGAAATGGATTAATATTTATGTGTTATTATATTTACTTGTATGATAAGTAAATGAAATTGCATTGTTTTACATTACGTCGTAAGTGGGTAAAAGCGACGAATTGATAGGATCTTATTCAGGACGCGCGTGTGTGGTCGTGTTGGGGATAAGGGAAAGATAAAAGAATTTTAGAGAAGGTAAGAATTCATATATCATTACAAATCATTTTATCTTGAGAGATAAGCAAAAGGAGATGGGTAATTCAAGAGAAACTTCAAGAACACCATGCCAGGAGGAGATTAAACAATTCTGGGATTTGGATCATTGCGGGTTAAGGATCTCGAAGAGCAAGATCAGATTTTGACAATTAGAGGCAATTGTTTAATTTTCTTTGATATTATATGTTGTGTTTTAGTTCATATCATGATTGGTGAAAAATTAGTATGAACTTTTGAGTGGGATTTGCCTATCAAAATGGATTTGGGGGAAAGATTTCATGAAAATTAATTTGAGAAATACATTATATGAAATCTGAGATGAATCCTACATAAAGGTTATAATTTTTATTTGAAAATATGAATTGGAATTATGATAGGAATATATGTGATCCTAATTAATAAATAGTGAAAAATAGTGAATTTTGATATTAGAATTAAGATGTGAATTGATTCTGGGAAAATTTATGTCGAATCACATTTTTAGATGGTTATTACCTCAACTGATATGAGAAAATATGTATATTGATGATAATTAATTTTAGGGTTGATTCAAAGTGTAAGAAGAGAAAACGAAGAAGCCAAAAATGATACTCAAAATAGGCAAACACGAGAGGAATCAGAAAAGTCACTTTGGAGAGTTTTAGATCTTCTTTTTGAGTGCTTTCAAAAGAGATTTGAGAAAAACTCAAAATGCATACCTGACTCAATTTTTTTATGTAGAATCCAAATCTAAAGTCAGATTAGTGATTTGGATAATGTTTGGATCTTATTTTTCTGTGTTTTTAAAATAGGCCTACAATTATGGATTTTGACTCTATTCAGCTACCATGTCTTGGTCAGTTTGTTTGTTTTAATGGATTTTGGTGATCGGGTTGATTTTGAGATGGTTTAGGATGTCCATAAAGGAGTTTAGGACTTCTAGAAAATTACTTGAAATATGAAAAATTACCTTGGGATGGTTGGGATAAATTCGGGGTGAAATTTATGGTGTTTCGGATTCCTAACACTCGGAAAACATAAATAAAGAATTTATGATTAAAAATTTGGATAGACTTGGATAAGGACTAGCTGGGAATGGCTGATTTTTCAAGAGTATTATTATATGGATAAATGAATTAAATAAGAGATTATTTATCTATTCGGGAGTCGGGATTAGAATCGAAAATAATAGTCTAGTTCTACACGATTAATAGGGTTTATATATATATATATATACATATCCGATTGGATATGCTATCTGTGGAGGCTGCATTCTATGGGAGAAATCTCCTCGAGAATCCCAGTATGTGTAGTATCGGTCCCCTGGGTCATAGGTATGTTTTATGGCCACCGTATGAGGGTGTAATGTCATATGGTTACACCCCACAGATGTATGGCTATGATCGCCTTCAGGTTGCGTTTATATTTTGGGTTCGGTGGTGAGAACCCGACCCGATTGTCTAGGTAAAGATGTGTATTCCCTTAAGCCTGATAACATGCTAATGATTCGCATCCGTGAGATAATGCTCTGGAGACTTCGGTTATACATATATATCAATAACTAGTGTCATTATGTGAAATGAATTGATAAGATTATAAATGAGATTTATAATGAATAATCACATGCGAAAGCTTAATGTGAATTTTAAGTTAAATAAAAGTATACGTGGGACATAAGGCAGCATATGGGATTAAGATTAGCAATGATACTATTTAAGCTGGGTAGCATAACTAGGTTGTCTAGAATACATTTGTTAGGTGCGTATGATAGATGAGGGACAAGGGGTATCTCATGGGAGTGAGATACCAGTTTAAATATGAAAGATTATAGGAAATATTTGTTAATGTATTTTAAATCCTTACAAAATATTTTCTAAAGGTTTTGAACTCTGACCCGTATCCAAATATTTTCAAAAAGTTTTAGGTATCCAACCATAGGGACGTTAAGTATGATTATCATTTCCAGGTCATCGGACTTGTAGCCGATGTAGAGTGTTGTAGGGATTAGTTAGACATTTTCAATCTTTGACATTCTAGATAGGAGTCAATCCATTTTTATTCGGTCATGCGCCCAATGTCGGTTCTTATTTCAGTTTTATTTAATTCAACTTTATTAGATTGTTGTAGTGGATTGTAAATCGATGATTTTTTCGATTACTGGATTTTATTTTATTCCAGTATTAAGATTTAATTATATGATTGTGTATTTACTTATGCATCTGGAATGGTGTATGGTGAATGGTTTTATTTAAGATAATTTTATTAAAGTTTAAAATTGACACAAGGCTTTATTAAATAATAAGTGGTTAGTAATTAATTGGTTTTATGACACTGATGACAGAATGAAGCATCTGAGATTCCTGTTTTATTAAAGTAAAGGGATGGCCACCCGTTATTTTAATAAGCGGGGTGTCACACATGCTTAGTTCTTTCATAAAATAGTGGATTATCTGCCAAATGAATTGTCGACTAGTTATCTGTAACACCCTGTATTTTTTAGCATTAAATATTTAATTAATTCAACTAAAGTTAAATTACAAGTGTGTCGTAATTTAATTGAATTAATTGTTATGTGGGTATTTAAATATTAATCCGGAAAGATAATAATTAATATTAACGGAATAAAATTTATTAAGTTTGTGGTAAATAACACGTGACTGTTATTATACGTCATAGTGAGTTAAACAACGGGATTTTATTATATCTCAACCGAGAGTTGGGTATAGACTAAATTAAGGTCGAGATAGGGATTTTTTGTAAAGTGACTCGGTGTAATACCCCGTATTTTTCAAATATTTTATTTTAATTATGGGATTAATTAATTTAAATGGGAAACTTTATAATTAATCCGGATTTAAGTAAATAATTACTAGCGTGATGAGAGTTAGTATTTATTGGTGAGAATTATGTTAAAGATTACTTAGTGAGTAAAGTAATATATATAATGAGAATATTATATAATTGTCGTCTGTGAAAAATACGGCAATTATAGTACACTTAGTTGGGACGCGCGTGTGAGTCGTGTCGAGAATTAAATGAGAAATTTAAATGTAATTTTATTTTTGGTTATTCAGATGGCTGTTTTGAGTATGCCAGTGTGTCCGAAAGGGTTGAGATAGTCAGAAAAGTCTACTCGGGGGGTTTAGTTTGGAGTCCGGGGCAACTTTAGCCCAACGTGGCACCCTGGAAGGGTATTTTTTCCTTTTGAAAAATTGGGATTTATTAATGGAAAAAAATTGGAGAAATATATTTGCATGTATGTGGGAGAGTTACGGTAAATAACTGGTAAACCCACGAGAGAGTTCGAGACGAAGAAGGAGAAGAAGTTACTAGAAGTTCCAAGGCCAAACCCAGTCACCTTACTCCAAAAACATCATCAACGTGTAGATCGGGAAGAGGAGTACGCATCTATATAAATTTCAAGCAACGAATCAGACCTTCGTGAAAAGGCAAGTGTTTATCTTGCTTCATTTAGAGCATTTAATGTCCATGTTAGAATAGTTAATGATTAATTCATCATATTATGAAATTTGGGACAGAAATTGAGTAGTAATCCATGATTGTGGTATAGGTTTTTGCATGTAGTTGAATGACCATATGTTGGGGATAAGAAATATGGGTTTTATATGTTGATATCATGAATTCAAATCTGGGTTTAATTGTGATTAATGGTGATTGTATTAGTTTAGGGATTTTTGAAGATTTGAGGAATTAATCTAAATTCATGTTATAATTTTAAAGGATTTGATGTTAAACGTGTTGTAAAGCATTCTATTACTAGGTAGTATAGGTTAGAATCGTTAGGTTTGAGTTAAGATAATTTTTGGGTGATGAAAAAGTTAGAAAAACACAGTTTTTAGT
Source organism: Sambucus nigra (assembly GCA_949130495.1). Lineage (NCBI taxonomy): Eukaryota > Viridiplantae > Streptophyta > Magnoliopsida > Dipsacales > Adoxaceae > Sambucus > Sambucus nigra. Next base: position 407,080,747 of record OX422220.1, read on the forward strand.
GGACAATGACGAAATGCGATTTTCTCGTTCGAACGACCTGAGTCGTTCAAACGACCTCGTTCGAACGATAATTCCAATGACCCATTTAACGATAATTCAGAGAGTAGTTCATTTGAAGTTTTGTTCAAACAACCTAGTTAGAACTACCTCATTCGAACGAGATTTCCAACAAGAATTCAGTCCTTAATTCGTTCAAAGTTTCGTTCGAACGAGATTTTTCCCTACTTCTAATGAGATTTTAGAAGTTTAGATTTTTGCCCGGACAAGTTAAAACCTTAAAAAGTTGATTCGAGTGAGAGATAATGACCTACGCTCTTCTTGAATAACTTCATTACATAGTCTAGTGGTGAGATGATTGTGTAACTACTAAAGGAAAATGTTGGAATGAGAAGCCCTCATGGAATATTTACAATAGAGAGGGTAATCGTACGGATAGAGTAACGTGAATATTAGAAATAATAATATGACGTATAAATTCGAGGATTTGGGGTGTGTGAATACGTAATGATTATTATAGGTTATATATATACCTATCGATTGAATTATTATGTGTATAACATACCTACGCTGCTTGCTATCGGGTGTAGGTTGCGCGTTATGGACGATCATATCTTGAGGAGCCTTTGGGGGGATTTTGATTCGTATCACTAGAACATAGAACCTAGGTACAGGCTATTAGTGAGAACGATAGTGTTGATGGTCATATGAGTGCGTAGGTATGTGCGTAACCCATAGGCTTGGAACTATGTTTGCCTCAGATATGTGTGTTTATTTTTTATGGTTCGCGAGAGATTGAACCTATAGTCCTTTATGCAATGAGCAGTGCATAGGGACATGATAGCAGAGTATGCATTGCACCAGGGGGCCTTAACCCAAAGGTGATGAAATTGTATATATATATATAAAAAGAGAGATAAATATATGTATACCTGATACTTATTCTAATGTGCGTGTTTAGTAGATATGGAATTAATGGTATTTAAAAATATTCTTAGTGAGAAAAAGGAATACCTATGAGGAAAACGGTCGTCACTACACAAAATCTGTATAATTATCACGGTCATTGACCTTGATAAGTTATACTTGTCAAGGTCAATGACTGTGACAATTCTGGGGGTGATAACTTTTGTTGTCACAGACTTATCATAGTCATTGACCGTGACAAGTTCGTTAGACTTATCACGGTCATGTCACGGTCCTTGACAATTTTTGTCACGGTAAAGGACCGTGACAAACCCGTGACAATGTTTAAAAAATTGTCATGATCATTGATCATGATAAGTCCGTGACAACAATCCTTTGTCACGAACTTGTCACGGTCAATGACCGTGACAATTCTGAGCAGAATTAAAAAAATATCTGTTGGGCAGTTTGGCCTATGCCACTGCCCAGTAGTATATTTGTACATGTTATAGCAACGTTGTACCTGTTCAAGCATTATATATCCAAATAAAATAGAGATTATGCAAATATACATTCAAAATAGAGACAATATGCATCACGATATAAACCAAATATAATTCAAATGTACCAACTTAAAAACAATTCAATTCAAATAATATCACTACATGTCTTGGGTAAGGTTAAATCTGAGGAGGTGAGTAGGCCACACGATATACGAATTGACACATCCATTGATATACATCGTGCCGCATTGTTCACGCAACCACAATGGGGAGTTCTCCTTCCCGGGTATCACATGCGTGACGAGCACCTTGGACTCGATGTCTTGAAGCTCACGTCCATGAACTAGTCGACCCTAGATGATATTGGGGTCCCTCAACCCCCTTCCTATCTGCTGGCCATCAAATATATCCAGTATAAACACGCTCGGCCAACCAAGTGTCGACATCGGTCGGTCGAAGGGAGCCAAATAGGGAAGTGAATTCGTACGTGTCGGCGATGAAACAGCGAGGTCCATATCCTTGTCATCCTGCACCTCGTCCTCCTGCACCTCCTCCTCCACCACCTTCTCCTTCCCTTTACCCTTGCATTTTTTGCCCAATGAACGCTTCATGAATGAGAAGATATCTTGGACCGTCGCCTCCAAACTGGACAGCTTCACGTCATGCGAGTCCACCGTTTGAGCCAAACTGGTGTCGCTCGTCTCCAATCCGATGATCCTAGATTTGGCCACACGCGAGCTCACCCCCTTTGTCCTCCCCTTGTGATCAGAACCAAGAACTTGGCTGAGTGCGTCTGTGAACAAAGATGCCTTATCGGCATCAGACTGCGACTCATGCACTTCCTTAAGCTTTGCCTGAAACGACAAAAAGCACATGATTAGTAAAATAAGTAAATTAAAAAATTATAACATAATTAACAACAAGTAAACTGTCGAATTACTTACAATCGTGGTCGCGATGCTCGGGGACACTCCTTGTCCTTCCCCTTCTTCGTCCGAATAGACACATAAGTATCGAGCCTATGTGGCCTACCCCCAGGGCCACTCCATGTCCCCTGAAATAAAATAAAGTAAAATTAGTATCGGCCCCACAAAGTAAAATAATGCAGAATAATATATTTCTGTAGTTATAGAAAAATTAAATCTTACCATCATCCTATGCTCCACCTCGGCGTAAGACGTCCATCCGGAGTAGTGCACGTCCGTCTTTTTTGCCCGATTTTCCCTCCCCGGTTGGCGAGATGCCAATTGTCGCTCCCCGATCTCATTATCAACGAGCTGTTGCCATTTTGCCAATGAGATCGTCTCCTTCGGCGGGATGGATTCACACATTCGGATAACGGACTCTCGTGTCTTCCCAAAGTACCGGGTCCGCATATTTTTCTTCCACGTCTTGTGTTGCTCCCTCAACTTCTCCAAGACGGAATCGCGTAGCTTTGGATCCAGGCTGAATTGTTCATGTCCAACAAATACAATGTTAGTTGTGAATAAATATAAACATAAATATAAAATGAAATTCAAATCGAAATTGAAATTGAAATATTCATATAAATGTAAATATAAATACATTACCTGTAGTGCCACCCAAACAGCTAACTTGAGCTCATATGGCACCTCATTCCAACTAATGTACCTCAGGCCGATGATCGTATTTACCAACTCGAGGGATCTCGCTAATAGCCCCAACTTGTTCTCGATGGTCATCCCCAATTTTCCATATTTAGGGAGCCTAGGGGCCGAGGAGCCCTCGTCACCTCTGCTACCACCGATCCCAGACGACATCATCATAACTAGCATCATCATCCTCGCCTTAATACCTGAAGGAGACATTTGTTGTAACAAAATGTTATTAGTACAAATCAAAATGAATTAGAAGAAGACATGCAAATATGTACAATTACTATAAATAAAAATGAATTGTTACTGTTAAACATCCCCACCCCCATCCCTTCCCCCTCCCCCCCACCCCACCCTGCCCCACCCCCTTCCCCCACCACACATACACACAAACAGCCCCACCCCCTCCCCACCCCCTACCCCCCCCCCACCACACACACGCACACAGACCCTGCCCCACCCCCTCCCCACCCCCTTCCCCCACCACACATACACGCACACTACACATCCCCACCCCCACCCCTACTGCCCACACACACGCACACTACACGAGTGAAAATGATAAAGTGAAAATCAATTAAAAGCATTAAAAATGGATGTTTCTATACAAATTGGAATATTTATTACAAATTGAAAAAAAAATCGGGTTATCATCGAAAATGGATTGATATTCGGTAGGAGCAGCCAAGTCATCCACACTACTATTTAGACACTTTGGCGCGTGTTGGGAAATTGACCACGGCTCGTTGTAGATATACTTCGAGTAAAAAACTTGGTTAACCTTTTGAAATGCACAAACAAACGGCTCATCGCTCACATGGTAGTTGCTCTTCAATTGGACAAGTCAACCATGATCAAATTGGTGACAGGATCAACTTTACAAGCATTTTTATCCTCAACTCTTAACCAGTCACAGTAAAATACAACCTCTTTGAAGCTTATATAATCCAATTCAAATATATTTCAGATTACGCCATAGTAAGTCATTTCAGCTTCAACGAGATTTTTATCATTTGTGCTCGCTCGAAAAAAGGTAAGAACCTTATATGAAATGCCCGAGTTCTGTACATTTGTACTTTCCTCGTACACTTTAGCGCCGAAAACGTAACCATTCAATCGATACTTTTCATACTCTTGTGCCACGAACAAGGGTCGAGTGGCTAGACAAGCAAGCCTTGATGTCGCATCATCCGTCTTTAAGAGCTGAGAATATAGATAAATTAATTATATTAGTTGTAAAATTTGAGTGTAATCTAACGTTATATAACGGCCATTTTCATTATAATTACCTCTTGTGTCAACCACAGGTATATATTCCCGAGTATATATTGATGACTCCACGGTGATGTATTCCTCTGCAATTGATCCTGCAATGTATCGCGTATTCTTGACGTAATCTTTAAAAACTTTCATCAATCTTTCAAACAGATACATCCACTGATATCTAACTGGACCATAAAGAAGTGCCTCGTTGCATAGGTGTACCAACAAGTGAACACTTATGTTAAAGAATGCTGGGGTAAAGTACTTCTCCAACACACAAATTGCTTCGGTCACCGCCAATTTTGCAGCCACTATGTGTTCTCGATTAACTACCTTCTCACACAAGAGTGAGAAGGTAATACTAATTTGCATAATAGCCTTCCGCAAATCCTTGTGCTTGGAGAAGCAGTGCTTAAACAAAAAAGTAACCAATTGCATGATCACATGCCAATCATGGGACTTACACTTATATAAATCATGAGTAGCATAATTCACAATCCTTTGCAAGTTGGACGCAAAATTAGATGGGACCTTCAAATTATATATTGTGTCTAAAAGCACATTCCTTTCCCCACTCGTCAAAGTAAACGCACCAAGGGGAATTATTGTCCTTCCCCTGCTATCTTCTTTTAGCCATAGTTGTGGCTTAAGTTTCAACGATTTAAGGTCTTTTCATGCATTTTCTCCATCCTTCAAATGACTCCCCCAAAGGAAAGTTCCCACAATATATTCAGCGAAGTTCTTCTCTGCATGCATCATATCCAATACATGGCGCACCGAGTTATTCTTCTAATAAGGCAATTCAAATAAAATTGACCTCTTAGACCATGCCTTTCTTGTCTCAGTTTCATTCCCAGTTGGGGTCTTCTTATGCTTCACATTCTTAAATTTGGGATTCTTACCTGGCATATTAGGGCCACATTCAGAAGATTTACTTTCAATTTCTGAACCCAAAAGTTGTCTCGGCGGTAGCCTATGTTCAACCCCGCCCAATAAAAAATTAGAACCTTTCTCAAATTTAAAACTATGAGCCGGGGGTAAAAAACTCCTGTGGCAATGGTATACATTTTTTTAGCTAAAGGATAGGCAAAGAGATTCAGTCTCCTCTCTACAAATAGGACACCCCAAATAACCATTTACTACACAACCGGATAATGTCCCATAAGTTGGAAAATCATGAATTTCCCACATCAACATAGCTTTCAGCGTAAACTCTTCTTTTCTAAAAGAGTCAAATGATTGCACACCCTCTTCCCATAACTCATTTAATTCTCCTACCAAAGGAGCCAGGTAGACATCGATGTCATCACTTGGTGCCTTTAGCCCAGGTATAAACAAAGCCATCATCGAAAATTCAGGTCTCATACACTGTGAAGGAGGGAGGTTGAGTGGGGCTAGGATCACTAGCCATACTCTGATTGGTGCTTAGATTTCCAAATGGATTGAAACCATCTGTTGATATATCCAAACGAATGTTGCGTTATTCTCGAGCAAAATCGGGATAATCATAATTCATCCTCCTCCAGGCTGTAGAATCAATAGGATGACGCATGATATTACCCCCAACTTTTTCCCTAGCATGCCAAGTCATTGCCTCCGCTATCCATGGTACTGTGAAATATCACTTTAATCTAAGCCCAACAGGAAAATATTTCAACACTTTTTGAGGCACTTTTGAGCTTGTGCCTTCCTTACTAGTAGATTAGACATATATAGGTTCATCGCATACCAGACAACGATTGAGATTTTTATACTCCTTTCGGTATGGTATGCAGTAATACACACAAGCATGAATCGATTTATACTTCATTCCCAAACCTTTCAAACTGTTCTTCATAACAGGATAGCTATTTGGAAGTGTATTCTCCTTGGGTAATAAGCCCTTCACTCATTTCAGAATTCCTATCACGCTATTGCTAGACAAACCGTACTGCATCTGCAAACTGTGCAAGCCAACCATGGCATGTAAAGTTGTTTGATCTTTCTCACAGCCAGAGTATAACGGTTGGGTCGCCTTAAATTTTAAACCTTGGTAGTCATCGTCAAGTTTTATCGTGATATCTTCATGAGCACTTGAACCTTCTACGTCATCATTAACCTCATTCTCCTCTGCTTCATAAACTCCGTACGCATCATCAACTAAATCCTATAACATATTATGGTCTACGTCGTCCCCTTATACATCTATCATACTTGTTAAAGGTTGTTGTGAAGGTTGGTTGGGGACAAAAGGAACTTTCAATTCACCGTGAAAACTCCAAAATCAATAACTATCTTCCATACCCGATCTTAACAAATGTAGTTCAATTATTTTCCACTCAAACACCTTACCATTCTTACACCTCGCACACGAACACGGAAACTCTTCATCATTATGACATCTCTTTGCGTATTTCACAAATTCGTTAGCACCTCTGCGAAATACATCCCCCATTCTATTTGTCTCACCCATCCACTCTTTGTATTTCGGATATCCCATCACAGCTACCACAACTAATCACCTATTAAAGGTAAACAAAACTTAGATTTATAGTATGTTTCATTTAATTATGTCTTATTTATATTCGAATTTTAAATTTCAAATTCAAATTCAATTTATAATAGAAATTTCTATTTCCTCTATCTCCTCTAAAGGGTGAGTGGTACTATCCCATTCAAGACCGCATTTTTCTGTAATATACTTAACAGCTCATGCACATTGTTATGATTTGAGAAAAATTCGGTAGCATATCCCCGTAGTTCTCCAAGTACACGACGTAGATTGGCAAGTGTGAGTGTTATTTTAATTGCTCAATTGAAATAACAGTCACACTTGTCAATCTAGTATGTACCCAGAGAACATTAGGATACGACTGCAGAACTTCCTCCAAAAGTAACAACTTTAAGCCACTAAGAATATTATACAGAAATTATGCAGTCCCAAACTGTCCAAACGGGACAATTCGAGAGATCTCATTACAGGGGTAATGACTCTCGAATGGGTCTAAGGGCTATGGAATGCGTACGCATAAGAACTAGAAGGCTAGTAACTATGCGCACTATATGTAATTTCAAGTGTTTTCATTTAATTATCATACTATATATATATATTGTTCGATATACAAAGTAATTTTCAAAAAAAGTTAAAAATCGCACCCCCATATGGACAATAATCCAGTGGTCATGCCACTTTTAAAATTAACCAATCCAACATCGATCCACTATAATTCAACAGCGACGTCAACAACAAATGTGTATCCCGTAATCCTTCTAATTCATCTACTCAATTAATTATTTTCATCAATTAAACAAACAATTAAAGTATACAATTATTAATTTACTAATTTACAATGAAGGGCAATCCTACTTTCATAATTAATCATATGTTAATTTACTAATTTACAATGAGGGGCAATCATATATTAATTTACTAAAAAAATTAATAATCAATCAATTCGTTTACAAGGGACACTACACACAAATACGCACATACACGCACACTACACACATGCGCACATACACACACACACGCAGCCCCCCACCCCTACCCCACCACCCCCCACCCATCCCTGTCCCCTCCCCACCCACCCACCACGCACATATATATACACACACACATATATATAAATGGGAGAGAGAGATAGAGAGAGAGAGAGAGAGAAACTAACCTGAAAGTAGAGAGAGAGAGAGAGAGAGAGAGAGAGGGGGGGGGGGGGAGAGCAGCGTAGAGAGAGAGAAAAAAGGAGGGAAGAAATCGGTAGGGGAAAAAAGGAGGGGAAAGGGTTTTTTGCTGGGAAATTTATCACGTACGTGTCACGGTGCTTGACCGTGATAATATTATAAGAATTGTCACGGTCATTGACCGTGACAAGATTTTGTCACGGCCTTGTCACGATCATTGACCGTGACACAAAACGCGTGTTTTTTGTCACTGTCAATGACCGTGACAAGGCTAGCCGCTGTAAGGGTGCCAATTTATCCATTTTGGTGTAGTGCCTGTATATGAATAAATATCCTTTAACATATGATAATACGGGATATGGGTTATAGGGGTAAACGCATGAGTTTAGTAGCGTGGTAATATTCATCTTCAGGCTAGTTAGGCAGGGTAGCATGACTAAGATGGTGAAATATACGCATTAGATGTGCACAATAGATGAGAGGTGAGTATCTCAAGTGATAGTGCAAAAATCTAACATGTACACAATATGTGCTATTATTTTCATTTAAGAACTTGCTGATTTTTAAACTGTTTTCAACTCGGGCTCTGCCCCGTTTATTTCAAATCTCTTTTCTTTTGTCAAATCATTTTAGGTGCCCAGCCACAAGGACACCAAGGATAGGTGTTCCATTCATTTGACAAGTTGTAGTTGTTGTGGAAGTTACAGGACTTGGTAGTATATGCATCCATGATTCTCATTCCTTCATTTTGAGTTGTTTACTTCAGTTAGGGCATGTCGCCCCTTTTATTTATTTGGACAGTCAGAAATTTTGGATTTATTTATTTACTCCTTTCAGTTGTTGGTTTATTTCATTGGATTATTGTATTCGGTATTTAGGCTAGAAGTGTTTACTCCAGTCACATTTATATTTTAGTCATTTTCTTCCATATGTCGTTAGTTTGAATGGTGTATGTTTAATAATTGGTTAAATTGATTCTATGTTAATTAAAAGATAAAATTTTGACATCAACCCTTTTAAATATTAGGTTGTTAGTGTTAATAATAAAGTTTTCGACGGTGATTCATATTCTGTACCAACTGGATATTTTGATTTAATTTAATAAAGGACTGATCACTCGGTATTTAATTAGGAGGGGTGTCACACTCGGGTGATGATTTTGAGGTCACGGATGATTCCGAAAGGGTCTAAATAGTATACCTGGGGATATTGTTTGGGTTTCGAAGCAATTTTAGACCAAATCGGAACTATGGGAGGGTATTTTAGTCATTTGGTAATCTGGGGTTAAGAGAACTACGAATTTCCAAAGCCTTTATCAGCATATAGTTGGGAGATGCTAGGGTTAGAAATATAGAAAGAAAAAAAAGAGAAGCCATTAGAGAAGAAGGAGAAGACATTTTTAAAACTTAAGAGAGAATTCTTGAAGGATTCAAGATTGCTCATGCACCATCATCATCGTTGGAGAGTGGATTGGAAGGGAAAACAAATCAATTCATCATCAAATCACGAAATCTGACCCATTAATCTAAGGCAAGTGTTTATTGCAATTTCTTTTGAAGTTATAATACCCATGTATAATAGGGTGTTAAAATATAATTTAAAGGATGTTCTTGAATTATGGATGATTAAAACACATAATCAAGGTAGGAATTGCATTTAGAATTAATCCATACAAGAATAGTAGACGAAATCAAATTATGTATGGTAATGAATATGAAGAAGATCTGTATTTGCTGATGAATATGTGGGAAGAACAAAAAAAGTAGGGGGTTTTATTATTAATGGGTTTGATTCGTTCTTGACTGAATCTAGAGAATATTTAATATGTTTAAAATGTTAAGAATAATCCCAATACATATAAAAAATGGTTATTAATGTTAGTTGGGAGTTTGGAAGCCTTACATGAGAAATTGAATTGGTAAAAATGGTGAGAAAAATGCAGAAATGCAATGAAGAAGACAACTGCTACTTTTCGAATCGATTCGGCCCTAGGGCGAATCGATTCGGTTTGTCCATATTTGACAATTTCCCCATTTTAAACCTAAAAATATTTTGTAATTACGGGAATGACTTTTGGGACCTCTTTAATATGTAATGAGGGAATTGTTGATTTACAGTAGGACTATGATAGGGGTGAGACTTAGTCTTGTAAAGGTATTTGAGGCGAGGATTAATCGGGATTAAATTATAATGTAATTCCTTCGGGAGAACGAGAGTGGGTTACGGGGATTTCAAATGAAATTATTATATAGACCAGTAGGGTATGAATGAGTTTACTGGAGTGATTTAAGGGGTAACTAGGTACCTTAGAGTAGATGATAATATTCGAATTAATACGATAGTGAGTAAAATCGTAAACTAATGGTACGGTAAGTATTCGAGTGACATATACTACCTACGGACTTCGATGTTTCGTTGGGTGTGTGTGTGTGTATATATATATATATATATAGGTTGTGTGTGAATACCTATTATATCACTGGTGTTAAATGTTAACATACCTACGCTGCATGCTATCACAGAGGTTCCCGCATAGTGGGCGATCCCACCTTGCCGATGCCTGTGAGATTTGGATTTGTGCCCCCAGAATATAGAACTTAGGGAGGCTCACTATGTGACGTGTATTAGTGGGACTGACAGGTCATTTGGGTACGTTAGGTATGTGTGTAGCCCAAAGGCTTATAGATAAGTTTGCCTCCATTACGTTTCTTTTATTTTGGGTTCGAGGAGAAATGTCGAGCCAATAGTCCTTAATGTAGTACGTGTGATACATGGACTTGATAGTAGAGTATACCCGTACTGACAATGGTTATCCTAAGGGACGCCGTAGTTGTATATATTAGTGTGTAAAATATATACTTGTATGAATATTCTACTTATATGTGACAATAGGTAGTGAGATAATGTATATCTAAAAAGATAAGTAGAGAAACTTAATTAAATAATCAAATGATTACATATGGGAAATGTTCTTATGATATTATGAACATACGAGAAATGTAAATTTGGATAGCGTATTGTAAGGGCGATGCGGGTACTTAAAAGAGCCGATATTTCAGATAAATACTTATGTCTAATTAGCTTGGGTAGTATATCTAGGTGAGTTAGGTAGAAAATGTTAGGCGTGAACTACAGTTGCGAGGTGAGGAAACTCAAGAGAGTGTACGTGATCCTAACATGTGTATGTAATAACTGATTTTTAAACTATGATAAATACTTGTTAAATATTTTTCAAGTGTTTTGGGTTCTAACCTTTGCTAAAAATATTTTCAAAACCTTTTAGGTGTCCATCCACAGGAACGCCAGACTTGAATATTTATTCCAGGGATGCGTAGATACGGCATATGTGGATGCATGCAGGATTTGGACTAGATGCCTCAGTTGTTCATTTTAGATTAGGATTTCACTATTTCGGTATTTCATCTTTTGGCATTTTTCCCCTACAATACTTTATTCAGTTCAAACTTGTGTTGGGATTTATTGATTTATCTGTTGGATTTATTATTTAGATTTGGAGTTGTAGCAAATTGTTTATTTGGTAAGACATTTATTTATTTCTTGTGATGTTTTGAACTCTATTAATGTGTGAATGGCTTAATTTAGTTTTTCCTTACATTGTTAAATGTTAAATGTTAAATGAAAATAAAAAAAATTTACATCGGCTTAATTAACTAATAGGTGATTAGTAATTAATGGATTTCGACAGTGATGCTAAGAATGAACCAAATGGGAATCCTATTTAATTTAATAAAGGATGGATCACCCGATATTTAATTGGGTTGGGTGTCACATTATCATAGTACAATGAAACTGCAAAATCTAATGGTTTATGTATTTTATTCATCCGTTGTATCATCCATGCACCCTCTTGAGCTGCCATTTCTGCTACTCGGTAATCTAATTCCATGGTTGATAAGGATACAGTCGGTTGTCTCTTGTTGCACCAAAAAATTGTTCATGAACTAAGCTTAAACACTTACTAGGTAGTTAATCTCCTGATGTCATGATTTTCTGCATAGTCAGCATCGTAATAACTAAATAGCTTATGGTCATCACTTTTCGTGTACAAAATTCCATAGTCAATTGTACTCTTCACATATCTCAGTATTCGCATAACTACTTCCCAATGAGGCTTCTTTGAATATTGAATATACTAACTCATCACACCAACTACATAAGAAATTTTTGGTCGAGTCAAGGTCAAGTACATCAGACTACCTAGCAATTATCAATACATCGTTGCATGTTCCAAGTCTCTGCCTTTATGTGCGTACATCTTGACATTGCATTCCATCGGCATTGATATTGGCATGCACTCAAGCATCCTAAACTTCTGTAATAAATCCTATGCAGACTTATGTTGACAGAGAAATATTCCTTCTTGTGTATAAGCAACCTCTCACCCAAGAAAGTGCTTAAGTTGTCCAAGCTCCTTCAACTGAAAGAGGACTAATAAATTATCTTTTGTTTGGTGAATTTATGTCTCGTCATCACTAGTGATTATTAAATCATCCACATACACTAACACAATAGTTATTTTCCTTCCATTGGCTTTTATGATAAATCAGGAATCTGTGGGTGTTACTGAATAGCCACTTTGAGAAAGATATTCATCAATCTTACCATACCGCGCCCTTGGTGCTTGCTTTATCTGTAAAGTGCCTTTCTCAGCTTACACACACACTCAGGATGAACTTTGTTCTCAAATACCATTTATTATAGATCTCCTGATCTCACTCCCCATGAAGAAAAGCATTCTTTATATCCATATGCCACAAGTTCCAATCTTTGGTGCCCATAAGAGCAAACAAGACTCGTACAGTTGTAAGCTTTTCCACCGGACTAAACATTTCATCATAATCTAATCCATACTGTTGAGAAAACCCTCGAGACACCAGTCGAACCCTGTATCTCTCAATTTATCCATTTGGACGATGATTTATCTTTTAAACCCATTTGCAGGATATGGGTTTCACATCTCTTAGCTTTGATATCGGATCCAAGTTTGATTTTGCTCTAGTGCATTGATTTCTTCTTCCATAGCTTTAATCCATTCAAAACTCTGTGATGCATCTTTAAACTTCTTAGGTTCTTTTGTGCTTTCCTCTGCTATGGCTGCATTGGCATATTTAGAATTTGGCTTTCAGATTCTCATTGACCTTTTAAGTTATGATTGTGGAATTGGTTATTTTATTTCACTAAGCATATCTTCTTCAGCTAGTTATTAATACATATAAGTTTTATAAGGATCATTATCATCATGTGAGTCTCAAGGTTCATCTGAACTCGACTGGATTCGAGTTATATGCTCCCCTATATTTTATAGCAACATATATTCAATTTCTTTTTAATATGCCAATTCGTCATTTTGTAGGGATCGACATAAATATGCTTTGTCAAACACCACATTTTGTGATGTATATCACTTTCCACTGGTATGATCACAACATTTTCACCCTTTTCTCTGGTTGTCGAATTCCATAAAGAAACATCTAAATATTTTCTTGTCAAACTTTCTACGTAAATGACTTGGAACAAATACATAACACACACAGTCGAACAACCGAGATTAACTAAATTTAGGTTTTATATCCCACAATTCTTTAAATATTGAAATAAATCCAAACCTTGGTTGGGGAAGTCTATTGATCACATGAGTTGCAGTACTCATGGCTTCATCCGAAAATCTTTCTAGTACATTCTTCGCATGTGGCATACTCTAGCAAATCTCTATAAGATTTTGATTCTTTCTCTCTAGTACACCATTCTGTTGTGGCATGTTGGTATAAGTGAACTAATGACATATTTAATAGTCTCATGGATATTAAAAAAACTCATTGGAGGTATATTCGCATCCATTATATGTGCATAGACAAATAATCTTCTTTCCCAGTTCTCCTTCACTATTTCTTTAAGCTTGGAAAATTTGTCGGATTTTTCATTCATAAAGAAATCCCACACATACCTGGAGAAGTCATCAATGAATATCATTAATTGATGGTTGTTTGACAGGCGCAAACAGATCAAAGTGAAATAACTGGAATGTCTTTTTTTCTTTGAACTTTGAATCTTGGTATGGTAATTGATTCGCCTTACCATATTGACATCCCGCACAGATCGTGTTTGTTCTCACATCAAGATGAGGATGAACCTTAAGTATTTACTTTTTCATCATCACCCTTAGCTTGTGATAGCTAATGTGATCCAATCTCATGTGCCATAAATTTGTTTTTGAATTCCCCCTTATCTTGTCCACGTATGCAGACTCTGCTGACATTATATAGATTGACTCTAATCAGCTTTCCTCTATTATTATCATTCCTAAGATCTTAAGGTCTTCATATACCTTCACATATTATGGATCGAGCAAGACATAGTGGCTTGATGATGTCAACTACGCCACTGAAAGCATATTTCTCTTCATGCTCGAAACATGGTTGACGTGTTTAAGAGGCATCTGGTTAGGATCGTATTAGGGAACAACTATTTTTTTATCGATGTGGGCTATCTATAACTTTGAGTTGTTAGGTGTTACCACCACATAGACATCTATTGTAATCAATTAAATTTTTTAACTTTTGTTTATCACCCGCCATTTGATTTGATCTTACAGAGTCGACGATCTAATCATTCTAATAGTCAATTCGTTAATGATTTTTTACTGTGAGTGCCAACTCCTTTTCCACCATACCGAGGGATTCTTCGATGTACTAATCATATTTACTTTTCTCCTTTGAGTTGGAAGTAGCAGCATTACTCTCAACGGCCCCTTTGTTGGACCAGCAATCTTTCGCTATATGGTCTTTCTTCCACATATGTAGAATTGCTCAAAAAAATTCTATTTTGCTTGCAATGACTATTGTTGGCACGATTTGTTGAAGTTGCCCATGGACGAGAGCCTATGTATTCTTCATAACCTTATGCCTTGCCACCATCCTTTTTAGATCTACCTATGACGTACTTATTGAAGTTGCATTTATATTTGTTGGTATAGAGCACTTCCTCCTCACTCTTCAGTGAGACCCCTCCCAAATGCTTAGACATTGCTTCTTGATTAGAAAGAAAATTTTCAAACTCAACAAGTGATGGTTGAGTCATCCATCCTAGTACAACGACAACAAAGCCTCAATATTTGAGTCTCGGACCATGGATAATTATTATTTTTACCCTGGTTTCCCTAATAGCAGAAGTATGATCTAATTCAAAAATTTCACGGCATATTGATTTTACCTTGTGGAAATATTGAGCAATCATCATATAGCGTTGCACAAACGATAACAACTCGTTCTCGAGAAGTTGCATTCTTGTATTGTTCTTCTCTAAAAAAAAGTGCAATGAATGTATCCCACGCTTCTTTTAATGTTTTGGCTTTCCGAATGTGCTCTAACATTTCTTCTTCAATTATTCATTTAAGGGAAACCATAGTCTTACCTACTTTGATCTTCCACTTATGTAAAGTGTCATTGGCATCTTCTTCTGGCTGCATAATTTTATTACCGCCGACAACCTCCCAAATATCTTGGCCATATAGGTAAGATATCATACACATCGCCCACATATTGTAATGTTAGTTATTAAGCTTCTTAATTCTTCCAACTACTTAAAGGTCACCCATCGTATCAGTAAAATTTCAATAATACCAAATAAGATCGATTTAAAGATATAAACTTGCAACATACGAACTTCTCACGACTTAAGAAAACTCACCAAAACTGATCATTGACCGTCCCATCCTGATACCAATTATTGAAAATTAGAATACATAAACTCTAATATTCACAAGAATAAGAAACTTACTAAAAAGAGAAGTACACACCAGTAAGAAAAAACACTCAAGAATACTCAACTAAAGTCTTAAGTGTTTATTACTTGGCCTATTTTTGGATGATTACAAACATTGGTGAAGGAAGGTATTTATAGTAAAGGAAATACAATCAACACCACGCATTGTGGTTAAATATACAAACACACTTTTAATAATAAAAAAACAAATATTAAAACACAAATTAATTTCATCCATCTAAGTTACCCATTATGCAAGCTAACTTCCACTAATTTCTCCACTTACTTTACCTAATTTAGGAAGATTTTTAGGACTTCATTGGATTTAATGGCTGATGTAGAGTCTGCACAACTAAGTCTAACATGCAACATAAATACTGATGTGGTTTTAATTAGATAAAAAAATTTGGACTCCATTTTATATACTTATGTGCAAAATAGAGCTCATGTGAAAGGGCAACTGTAGCGAGTGGCATCTAAGTCTAATTCTTGCTACTGTTAACATTAGCTTTTATCTATCCTGTTATAAAATAAAAATAACATGTTAAAATCCATATTATAATAATTATGGGAAAACACTATAATAGAGCCGTATGTCCTAGTATATGTAATTGTTACATATATAACAACTACTAAATTGATTATATTGGATACTAGGTGTGCAAAACAAATTATTAACTCAAGATTCTCAGGTGTTGTTCTATATGAGAGAAGAGAAGATAACTCGTATAGGATCTAATAATAATCTACGGATACAAATCAATTCTCACACAAGGTATTATTCTTTGTAACTATTATCCCTCGGAAGTAGTGAATTAATAACTTATCACATCATTAACGTAAAAAAATATTTTTGGAAAAATTATCACATCATTAATGTAAAAAAATTTAATTGGTAGCCGTGGGTGTCGGGGCTAGCTTGCGTGCATCTCGACTAATTTAATGGGCTATACGTTCCAGCTCATCAACACGCATAGCACTTACGTCACAGACTCGCATAGAGTTGGGGAATCATACACACACTCATACCCTACTTAAAGTTCGATCGGTGCCTGAAACTATGTCCTACCAACCAACTACGTTTTTCTCTTGGAGAGTTCAATCTAAGACTCGAACCGATGACCACTAGGACTATGCGTAACAACTCAACTAGCTAAGCTAACCTTGCATTAGAGTTGGATCAAAAAAGTACAAGTTTATTCAACACACTCACAAGCTAGGGGGATCAAGTCTGTAAACTCGTAGTTGTATTGGACTTGACATACTTCTATTTATAGCTCTTGTCTTTAATAATTCTATGGCTCTCTAGATAAATCTTAATTTTGTCTACGTATACAATATTATGGGGAGGGCATACCTCTAATTAATAAATGAGATCATAGCACATGTTAATTATGTGATAAAGGATGTATAAGCCAGTTATGGTAAGCTTCAATATATAATGGTCCTTGGCTATTTATGATTACTTTTGGTCATTCATTAACTACGTACAATCATTTAGGGCTCGATTGGGAGTTTTGGAGAGAAAAGAAAGGGAAAAAATTATTAGGAGAGAAAAGAAAAGAAGGGAAAGTTAATAAGAGAGAAAAAAAAAGAGAAAGGAGTTTGGGACAGGAAAAAAATAACTTTCTTTCTTGTGTTTGGGAGTTTGGGAGGAAAATAATTTTTTAAATGGAAAGAAGGAACAATTCATTAAAAAAAACTTCCTTTCTCTCCATTTCTTTCCGATTTGGAAAGAAAGTTTTGCAAAGAAGGGAAGGGAAAGTTTTTTAAAAAATTTCCTTTCTTTTCTTTCCTTTTAAACTCCCAGGCAAGAGAAAATCACTTTCTTTAACTCCCAAATGAAGGAAATGATGCACATTTTCCCTTAATTTTCTTTCTTTTCTCTCCAAAATAGAACTCACAAATAAGGCATTGAGTACTACACTGATATTAATTACACATTGTTTTATTTGTTCAAAAATTCAATTAAAAAACTCTATCATTTCCAAAACATTATAACAAAAACTCTGTTACACTTGCAATCAAATCCCATTTATGTAGGTTCGGAATATGTTTTCTAATTAAATTTTAGCTAATATATATATATATATAATGCTCTTGCGCGGACTTTCCCGTATTTTAACAGTGCAGATTGTACATGTGTCACCTGACGGTGAACTTGGATATTTTAAGCTAAATTATAGGCACACTCCTTCTTTTTTCTGGGCTCACTGCCAGGTGACACATATCCGATCCGCACTATTAAAATGCGGAATAGCCCATGATAGAGAAAACTTTTGCATATATTTTGTCGTTGCTTGAAAGTCCTCTAATCAAAACCTTAATACCTACAAAATATATAACAAACTAGAGTGTAGCGGTAAGTAAGGAAATCAATCCAAATCTAAGGATGAAACAAACAAGAGAGGCATGCAATTCACTTGTTTATTATTCTCTTTATCAATTTTTGCATTTTTTATTTTCTTTTAGCTTTTTCAATATTAAAATAATTTTGAGAGGATGTGAATTTAAACTAGATCAAAGATGTAAATAAAAGCAAGTGAAGATACTAATTAAATCTAACTAAATAAAAATCTAAAATATGAGAATGGTGAGGAAATAAAAGTGAGGACTAACAAGTGATAGGATGACACCATATATTCTAGTTAATTAAAATTAATTAATACATTAAAATTAATTATCCCAAGTTAGTATCCAAATCACAAATCAACTCTCATTGCAAATGTAATTTTCACAATAACATTTTGAAAAATTAAATTTAACACTCCTACACCTCTTGAAATGTAGATCCAAATATCATTTAACAAATCACCCGCTAGGATCAATCGATTAAACAAGTTTAAATCATAAAAGTAAGTCTAAAGTTGAAATTAAAGCAATAATACCACACTTGAGAAACCCCTATCTCTAGTTTGAATCTAAAATGGGTATTTTATATATATATATATATATATATATATATATATAGAGAGAGAGAGAGAGAGAGAGAGAGAGTCAGGATTCAGATGAGGTCAAAAAAACTACAGTATATAAACATTCTATTTATACCTTGTAAAAAAATTCTTGTCAAAATAACTCTTTTTTCTATTTTAAAAAAATTGATCAAACATATGTGAGTTTTAAAAACTCACATATATTTGACTTATTTTTTTAAAATAGTAAAGAAACTTATTTTGGTTTGATTTTTTATAGGATATCAATGAAATGTTCAAATACCGTATAAAAAATTCAGATCAAAATATTTGTTCTTTTTTAAATTGATCCGCAACTTAGGATCTCATTTTAGAACCTCACTTGATCTTGTATATATATATGTGACACCCCGACTAATTAAATACCGGGTAGCTACTCCTTTATTAAATTAATTCAAAATGCCAAGTTGGCTCAGTTAATAGCATCACTGTCGAAAACATTTCATTATTACTAACCACCTAGTATTTAAAAAGTAAGTTGCCAAATTTTAATATAAGTCTGATTAACATGCAACAAGTGTAATAAAGAATAACAACACCATTCACCATACTGAAGTAAAACGAATAACCATCACATAGTGTAAATAAAGTCTGGAGGAAAACTCCTCACTACAATCCCATAATGAAATAAATAACCGAATGCTAAAACAATACAAATCAAAGTCTGAAAACTGTAATGCAAAAGATGTCTCTAAATAGAAATGGGCAACATGCCCTACAACTATTAGGTAGTGACTCTGGAATCCAAAAGATAGAAGCGTCTACAAGCAAATCCCTGTAGCTTCCACAAACAGCTACAGCTCGTCACCTAAATGAGAATCCTATGCTTGGTGTCCCTGTGGCTGGGCACCTAAAATGGTTTTACAAGAAAAAGATTTGAAAAGCAAACGGGTCAGAGCCCGAATGTGGAGTTATATTTTAAAAACCTGCAAGTGCTTTAAAAATATTTAAAACATTAAATGCAAAGTACATGTTAGGACGTGCACTCACATGATATTCTCACCTCTCGTCTAACTGTGCACTCCTAACGTAAGTACCCATCTAGCGTGATACAAACTACTAGCTAAGTGACAACATATCTAGCTAGACTATCATAGGTCTTACCCGTATCTCTCGGTTTTATTAACATAATAACGCTCGTAATTAAGTAGAGGTTTAACGTAACTCAGATGTTCAATATGCAATATATATAACTATCAGTTTACTCGTTATATTTCTCGAAACAATACCGTAATTATTTTCACATCATTAACATGAAGGTTCCCATTAATTAAGTGTATATTATTCACATCATAAATATACATTATAAGCACCCCGAGAACTAAGCTGCGGTGCACACATACTCTGTTATCCATCCCGGTACATCACGTACATAAGGATTACATATTCCGAATCTCTCAGGAATAGTTCACAGATAACAACATCACAAATAATGGAGGCGAACACAGTCACATCACATGGGTCACGCACATACCTACGCTCCCACGATCAGCGGACTTATTAATATCCCAATAAGTCTTTCTATGACCTATGTTCATCAAGGTAACCAGTCTAAATCCGGGCAACACAAGGATTAGAGGGCCCTAAGCGAACGCAAACCTCCCGTGATAGCAAGTATGGTAGGTATGTCATACACACAAATCATATACCAGTACTAAGTAAACACACGTCTTAGTAATCCCATAGTCTAATCGTAGTACATGTCGCTTTCTCGTACTAACTTATAATATCTACACTTATTTTATTCTGGTTTATCATCATACGCGCCTTAATCGATTCTCACGTCGTAGTAGACAGTCACGTCTCAACCCAAACGGTTCATAGAATTAAATCTCTCGTATATAAATTTACTCCTCGCAACAACCCAAAAGTCCCAAATCTATCCTTACATCATCAAGGAATGTTAACTCTACCCTCGAACCAGTCTACGGGACTCCAAAAATCAAAACAGTCCAAAAAGGACCAAACTGTCAACTCGTTAGAAGTCTCGTTCGAACGAGACTGTTCGAACGAGATTCCTTTGTCAACTCGTTAGAAGTCTCGTTCGAACGAGGCTGTTCGAACGAGATTCCAGTTCGTTCGAACGAACTGTACCTTCTAATGATATCTCGTTCGAACGAGATATCGAACGAAATCCCTTTTCGTTAGCAGCGACTGGTCAACTCGTTAGAAGCTCGTTCGAACGAGTTCGTTCGAACGACCTGGGTAGGGGCTTCTAACGAGCTGCCAGATTCGTCCCAGATTTTCTAAGTTACGTTTCTCACCATTTTTAACACCTCAATCCTTCTCCTAAGTTTGTTCTAACAGAGTTTTAAGTCCTCTAATCATACTATAACATGCTAAGGTCATATACTAACATCTCTTAATACATTAACGCATCCTAAACATCATTAAATCACAAGATTTTATACTTTTCCCCAATTTTATCAAGAACATGAACCCTAGATTTATATCATCATCAAATCCCAGAATTTAATCCGTTTTAATTTCTTCTAATCACAATTATCATGAGAGAAATCATCTACCTATCATTCTACATGCAATTCTCTTCAAAATTTTCAAGTTCTAAACTCCAAACTACATGGGTTTTCATTCATCTTTCAAGAACAATTAAAATTCCTCAATTTCTAACATGGAAGAGACATTCTCTGAAATTAAATGGAATAAAGTCACTTGCCTTGATTGTCTCTGAGTTTGGTGTAGGTTTGGTAGAACTTTTCTGCATAATTTCTTCTCTCCAAGCTTCCTCTCCAATGGTGGCTTAAGGTGGCTAGGGTTTTGATTTGGGAACTTAGAAAACTCTTCTAATAACCTACGTAGCCTTCTAGGTTAATATGGTTTGGTTAATGGGTTTAGTGGGTTTAATCCACATCAGATTTACATCTCTAATTTTCGTCACTTTTAATTCCTCAAAATGTAAAATTACCAAAATACCCTTTAAGTTGCCGGTATGGCCTAAAAATACCCCAGAATCCAAACTACACCCCCGGGTAGTGTTTTCTGACTATCTCGACCCTTCCGGACGCGTTGGCGCACTCAAAATGACCATACGGTTTATAGATTTTTAATTCACTTTATATAATCAAAATATTACACCGTGACGCGGCGGTCCCACGCGTCTCAACAAAATTTCTAAAATGCCGTATATAAATCTCACGACAACTTTTATAATACCAAATACATATATAATCATATATGCACATAATCAAATACCAACTCGCATCTCGCTAGTATTTATAACCCGGATTAATTTCCAATTAATACGCATTCAATTAATTAATCCCAAAAATAAATATAGCCAAAAGTACGGGGTATTACATACTTCCCCCCTAATAACTGAATTTCGTCCCAAAATTCGAAACTAGAAAGTACCTGCTAAAAACAACTCTGGAAAACGATCGCGCATCTCATCCTCGCGCTCCCATGTGGACTCCTCGACATTGTGATGTCGCCACTGAACACGCACTAACAGGACTATCTTTGACCGCAGTTTCCTCTCGCTTCGGTCCAAAATAGCAATCGGCCCCTCCTCGTAGGAGCTATCCGGCTGGAGATCGATGTCCTCCACAGCAATGTGACAATGAGCCAAATTATCTCTAAAGTATTTCCTCAGCGAGGAAATATGAAACACATCGTGAATCCGATGAAAATGCTCCGGCAACCCGAGTCTATACGCAACCGGTCCGATTCGCTCAATAATAGGAAACGGCCCCACATACCTCGGTGCCAACTTCCCCTTCTTCCCGAAATGTATAATCCCCTTCATAGGAGATACCCTGAGCAAAACTTGGTCCCCCACTTAGAACTCTCTGAAAAATCTCTTCGCATCAGCATAACTCTTCTGCCTGTCTTGAGCTACCCGAATGCGATTCCGAATCAACTCAATCCTTGCCGAAGTATCCTGAATCACTTTCGGCCCAAGCAGTTTGTTGTCCCCCACCTCTAACCAACATGTTGGGGAATGACAAGGCCTACCGTACAATGCCTCAAACGGAGCCATGCCAATAGTGAACTGATAGGAGTTGTTGTAAACAAACTCCACCAGTGGAAGGTACTGCTCCCATCCACCACCAAAGTCAATAATGCACATGCGTAGCATGTCCTCCAACATCTGATTGGTGCGCTCTGTCTGCCCATCAGTCTGCGGATGATAAGCCGTACTCAACCGCAATTCCGTGCCCATGGCCTCCTAGAAACTCTCCTAAAACCTCAAAACAAATATCTTGTCTCTGTCAGACACGATATTTAGGGGCACACCGTGAAGTCTCACATTCTCTGAAATGAAGAGCTGAGCATACTGTCCCGTAGTGTAGTCAGTCCTTACGGGTAAAAAGTGAGCGACCTTGGACAACCTGTCCACAATTACCCAAACGGAGTCGTGACCCCTCTGCGACGTAGGCAACCCCGTAATAAAGTCCATGGATATGCTCTCCCACATCCACACCGGGACCTCCAATGGCTGTAGCAATCCTGCCGGTCTCTGATGATCCACTTTTACAAGCTGACAAGTGGCGCATTTCGAAACAAACTCAGCGATATCTCTCTTCATACCGCTCCACCAATACTGGCGTCTCATGTCTTGGTACATTTTGTCCCCTCCGGGATGTACCGCGAACCGTGAGCCGTGCGACTCTGCCATCACCTCGTGTCGCAATTCCTCCCCTTCCGGAACTACCGATCTCCCATTGAAGCGTAATCCCCCGTCTGAGCTAACGGTATAGGACTCGGCTCCCTCTGCTAGTAACCGAACTATCTTCTCCTGACAGAATGAGTCATTAGCCTGTGCCCGTACTACCTTCGTGACAATCCGCGGTGTCACGGTCATCACAGACATAAAAGATCGGGCCACTGCATCCTGGTGTCCCAATTCCTTCCACTTTGCTTTCCACACCTCTGCCACCTCGTCTGCTGGCCTACGGCTCAACGCGTCTGCTACCACGTTAGCCTTACCTGGGTGATACTGGATGTCGAACTGGTAGTCCTTCACAAACTCAAGCCACCTACGCTGTCGCATATTCAATTCCTTCTGCATGAACAGATACTGTAGGGACTTGTGGTCCGTGAACAGTTGGAACTTCTCCCCTAAAAGATAGTGCCTCCAAATCCGTAGGGCAAATACCACTGCCGCCAACTCCAAATCATGCGTGGGGTAATTCTTCTCATGAGGCTTAAGCTTACGGGAAGCATAAGCTATGGCTTGTCTCTCTTGCTGTAATACACCTCCCAATCCTTGCAAAGACGCATCGGTATAAACCAAATACTCAACTCCCGGTCTCGGCAATGCTAACACAGGTACTGAGGTCAATTTGTCCTTCAATTCATCGAATGCTAACTGACAGGCATCACTCCAGATGTAGGGCACACCCTTACGAGTCAGATGTGTCAAAGGACCTGCTATCTCCGAGAAACCCCGAATAAACCTCCTGTAGTATCCTGCTAGACCCAAGAAACTACGAATCTCAGTCGATGTCGTGGGCTGTCCCCACTCCCTCACCGCAGATACTTTCCCCGGATCAACAGATATTCCCCGGTCGGAAATGATATGTCCCAAAAACTGGACTTCCTTCAGCCAAAACCCGCACTTCTCATATTTTGCATACAACTCGTTCTGACAAAGCGTCTGCAAAACCTGCCCCAAATGCTCGGCATGCTCCTCCTCTGTCTGGGAGTAAACCAGAATATCATCAATGAAGACAATGACAAACTGATCTAGAAAATCCCTAAACACTCTGTTCATCAAGTCCATAAACACTGATGGAGCGTTGGTCAAACCAAAAGGCATAACCCGAAACTCGTAAGAACCATATCTCGACAAGAACGCGGTCTTCGAGACATCCTCCTCCCTGATACGCAACTGATGGTATCCCGATCTCAAATCAATCTTCGAGAAGAAAGAAGCTCCCCTCAACTGGTCGAATAAGTCATCGATTCGAGGCAATGGATACTTATTCTGTATCGTGACCTTATTCAACTCTCGGTAGTCCACACACAATCTCAGTGAACCGTCCTTCTTCTTCACAAACAAAACCGGAGCGCCCCAAGGTGAGGTACTCTTGCGAATAAAACCCTGACCTAACAGCTGCTCTATCTGATCCCGTAACTCCCTCATCTCAGCTGGAGCTATACGGTACGGTGCACGTGCTATAGGTCTCGTACCCGGTAGCAAATCTATAACAAAGTCTATCTCTCGACTGGGTGGTAAGCCTGGTATCTCCTGAAACACATCCGAATACTCCCTGACTACTGGAATAGAATCTAAAGGGATCACTACCTCCTTAGAGGTATCCTCCTCAATGTAATACAGATGAGAGGTCGATCCTCCCTCTGGGCGAGGCATCGCCACTACAAACATCTCTTGCCCCGGAATGGCAAAAACAATGCTCCCGCTGAAGCAATCAATCATGGCCCTATATGCTACGAGCCAATCCATACCGATGATCACATCGTGAACATGCATGTCTAACACTAACATGTCTGCAGGTAATACCAAACCACCAATCTCTACCCCCACTCCCCGGCATATAAAGAAAATAAGTGACCCACTCCCCAATGGTGAGTCGACACACGTCACTGTGCTCTCTGCCGTAGCTAACAATCCTAAAGCTTTCGCGAAGTGTGTAGTTATAAAACAGTGTGTAGCACCCGTATCAAATAATACCCGACCCATAGTGCCATGGATAGGAAACGTACCCTCGATCGCGGGCGGTGCCTGTGGAACTGCAGCCTGGTGGACGTTGTAGACACGTCCATACTGTAGCTGCCCCTGCTAAGCTGGGACTGCTGGAATGGGTGGCAATGCTGCCATCTGTGGCGGTGCAGGAAGAGCGGCGGGAAACATAGGTCTCTGTGGCTCCTGGCGAGCACCCTACTGCTGCTGCTGTGGGGCCCTGCCCCTATCAGGACAATCCTGTCGCTTATGGCCAGTCTTGCCACAAACAAAGCACTTCCCTGGGAAGTTCCCTCCTCTCTGCCCCTGCTGTCCCCGGCCCTGGTGGCCGTTACCATTCCTCCCTTGGCCCTGCTGGCCCTGGTGAAACTGCTGCCCATTCTGCCCCTGTTGGCCCTGATGGCCGTTTGGACCCTGATGGCCCTGACGGAAACCTCCATGTCCCTGTCTGTAGTTACCTAACCGGAACCTCTTATTATCCCCCTGCTGGGAGCCCTGCTCATTCTATCTCTGCCCCTGACCAGATTGTGCCCCGCTGGCACCATGTCCTCCAGTCCTGCCCTGATGGCTAGACTCCCCCGACCGCTTGCCCTCGGCCATATGAAAACGGTGGTCCTGGCAGTGCAACAATGCAGCGTTAACCACATCAGAATAAGTGGCCAACGATAGGTTCCCTAGCAGATGCTGATGGATCCTCCAAGTCAACCCGTCAGTGAACTTCTCAATTTTCTTCTTCTCTGTTGGTATCTCGTCCGGAACGATGTTCAACAGATTAGTGAACTCGGCCTCATACTCGGCCACTGCCTTGCCCTCCTGCTTCAGACTCATCAATCTCCTCCTCATTTCCGTATGAACAGCTGACGGAAAGTACTTGCGGTCGAACCGCACCCAGAACTCCTGAATCGTGAGAGTATCCCTCTCCTCCATGGTGGTAATAGACTCCCACCACTGCAGCGCAGATCCAACTAGCTTAAAAGTAGCTAGCACCTGCTTCTGAACATCCGTGCACTCATACATCCTCAAGTGCCTCTGCATGTCCTTACTCCATTGGCTCGAGACTACCACATCCGAGCTACCTGCAAACTCTGGCGGATGCGCTTTCTGAAAAGCGTCACGTACACGTTCCCAAGCAGACGGGAATGCATTAGCCTGTACTGGCGCGGCAACCGGCGCCTGAGGTGGTGCCTGCTGAACAACGGCAATGGCGGCGTTTACCGCTTGAGCTACTATAGCTTCAACCTCAGCGGCGCTCATCATGCCCTGAACTGGAGCGGGCTGGGGTTCGGGCGTTGCATCCCTGGGAACTCGTCGTGCACGTCGTGGAGGCATCTGAAATAAGAACAAAGTTTATAAGTTCGATGTTTATAAACTTAAAATAGCTGAAGAACGAAGCATACACAAAAAGAGTACAACAGTGCTAAAATATAGGGCTCTATATCAAAGAAACGTAGTGAAAACATAATAGCCGTACAGATCCTAAAGGACACTAGAACCTGGCTCTGATACCACCTATGACACCCCGACTAATTAAATACTGGGTAGCTACTCCTTTATTAAAATAATTCAAAATGTCAAGTTGGCTCAGTTAACAGCATCACTGTCGAAAACATTTCATTATTACTAACCACCTAGTATTTAAAAAGTAAGTTGCCAAATTTTAATATAAGTCTGATTAACATGCAACAAGTGTAATAAAGAATAACAACACCATTCACCATACTGAAGTAAAACGAATAACCATCACATAGTGTAAATAAAGTCTGGAGGAAAACTTCTCACTACAATCCCATACTGAAATAAATAACCGAATGCTAAAACAATACAAATCAAAGTCTGAAAACTGTAATGCAAAAGATGTCTCTAAATAGAAATGGGCAACATGCCCTACAACTAATAGGTAG
This sequence comes from Sambucus nigra, assembly GCA_949130495.1. Classification (NCBI taxonomy): domain Eukaryota; kingdom Viridiplantae; phylum Streptophyta; class Magnoliopsida; order Dipsacales; family Adoxaceae; genus Sambucus; species Sambucus nigra. The sequence goes on from OX422220.1 coordinate 407,108,017, forward strand.
TGACTCTGGAATCCAAAAGATAGAAGCGTCTACAAGCAAATCCCTGTAGCTTCCACAAACACCTACAGCTCGTCACCTGAATGAGAATCCTATGCTTGGTGTCCCTGTGGCTGGGCACCTAAAATGGTTTTACAAGAAAAAGATTTGAAAAGCAAACGGGTCAGAGCCCGAATGTGGAGTTATATTTTAAAAACCTGCAAGTGCTTTAAAAACATTTAAAACATTAAATGCAAAGTACATGTTAGGACGTGCACTCACATGATATTCTCACCTCTCGTCTAACTGTGCACTCCTAACGTAAGTACCCATCTAGCGTGATACAAACTACTAGCTAAGTGACAACATATCTAGCTAGACTATCATAGGTCTTACCCGTATCTCTCGGTTTTATTAACATAATAACGCTCGTAATTAAGTAGAGGTTTAACGTAACTCAGATGTTCAATATGCAATATATATAACTATCAGTTTACTCGTTATATTTCTCGAAACAATACCGTAATTATTTTCACATCATTAACATGAAGGTTCCCATTAATTAAGTGTATATTATTCACATCATAAATATACATTATAAGCACCCCGAGAACTAAGCTGCGGTGCAAACATACTCTGCTATCCATCCCGGTACATCACGTACATAAGGATTACATATTCCGAATCTCTCAGGAATAGTTCACAGATAACAACATCACAAATAATGGAGGCGAACACAGTCACATCACATGGGTCACGCACATACCTACGCTCCCACGATCAGCGGACTTATTAATATCCCAATAAGTCTTTCTATGACCTATGTTCATCAAGGTAACCAGTCTAAATCCGGGCAACACAAGGATTAGAGGGCCCTAAGCGAACGCAAACCTCCCGTGATAGCAAGTATGGTAGGTATGTCATACACACAAATCATATACCATTACTAAGTAAACACACGTCTTAGTAATCCCATAGTTTAATCGTAGTACATGTCGCTTTCTCGTACTAACTTATAATATCTACACTTATTTTATTCCGGTTTATCATCATACGCGCCTTAATCGATTCTCACGTCGTAGTAGACACTCACGTCTCAACCCAAACGGTTCATAGAATTAAATCTCTTGTATATAAATTTACTCCTCGCAACAACCCAAAAGTCCCAAATCTATCCTTACATCATCAAGGAATGTTAACTCTACCCTCGAACCAGTCTACGGGACTCCAAAAATCAAAACAGTCCAAAAAGGACCAAACTGTCAACTCGTTAGAAGTCTCGTTCGAACGAGACTGTTCGAACGAGATTCCTCTGTCAACTCGTTAGAAGTCTCGTTCGAATGAGGCTGTTCGAACGAGATTCCAGTTCGTTCAAACGAACTGTACCTTCTAACGATATCTCGTTCGAACGAGATATCGAACGAAATCCCTTTTCGTTAGCAGCGACTGGTCAACTCGTTAGAAGCTCGTTCGAACGAGTTCGTTCGAACGACCTGGGTAGGGGCTTCTAACGAGCTGCCAGATTCGTCCCAGATTTTCTAAGTTACGTTTCTCACCATTTTTAACACCTCAATCCTTCTCCAAAGTTCGTTCTAACAGAGTTTTAAGTCCTCTAATCATACTATAACATGCTAAGGTCATATACTAACATCTCTTAATACATTAACGCATCCTAAACATCATTAAATCACAAGATTTTATACTTTTCCCCAATTTTATCAAGAACATGAACCCTAGATTTATATCATCATCAAATCCCAGAATTTAATCCGTTTTAATTTCTTCTAATCACAATTATCATGAGAGAAATCATCTACCTATCATTCTACATGCAATTCTCTTCAAAATTTTCAAGTTCTAAACTCCAAACTACATGGGTTTTCATTCATCTTTCAAGAACAATTAAAATTCCTCAATTTCTAACATGGAAGAGACATTCTCTGAAATTAAATGGAATAAAGTCACTTGCCTTGATTGTCTCTGAGTTTGGTGTAGGTTTGGTAGAACTTTTCTGCATAATTTCTTCTCTCCAAGCTTCCTCTCCAATGGTGGCTTAAGGTGGCTAGGGTTTTGATTTAGGAACTTAGAAAACTCTTCTAATAACCTACGTAGCCTTCTAGGTTAATATGGTTTGGTTAATGGGCTTAGTGGGTTTAATCCACATCAGATTTACATCTCTAATTTTCGTCACTTTTAATTCCTCAAAATGTAAAATTACCAAAATACCCTTTAAGTTGCCGGTATGGCCTAAAAATACCCCAGAATCCAAACTACACCCCCGGGTAGTGTTTTCTGACTATCTCGACCCTTCCGGACGCGTTGGTGCACTCAAAACGACCATACGGTTTATAGATTTTTAATTCACTTTATATAATCAAAATATTACACCGTGACGCGGCAGTTCCACGCGTCTCAACAAAATTTCTAAAATGCCGTATATAAATATCACGACAACATTTATAATACCAAATACATATATAATCATATATGCACATAATCAAATACCAACTCGCATCTCGCTAGTATTTATAACCCGGATTAATTTCCAATTAATACGCATTTAATTAATTAATCCCAAAAATAAATATAGCCAAAAGTACGGGGTATTACAATATATATATATATATATATATATATATATATATATGTGTGTGTGTGTGTGTGTGTGTGTGTGTGTGTGTGTGTGTGTGTGTACAGTCAGGCTCTCCAACATACCTCCTAGTAATATACCTATGAACATACCCATGTTTTAAAATAGTTAAAAAAAATAATTTTGAGATGATATTTTTATATGGATTCATGATATTTCATTGTGCCCCTATAAAAAAATCAATTGAAAATAATGTCTCTTGTTATTTTTTAAAATAGATCAAAAAATCGACAGTTTTTACCCTTTAAAACTATCTATTTTTTAAAAATAACAAAAAATATTATTTTGAGCTGAATATTTTTACAGCGGCACATTAAAATATCATAAACCGATATAAAAAATATCAACTCAAAATTATTTTTTTTACTATTTTAAAAATATAGGTATGTTGGAGATCCTATATATATATATATATATATAGAGAGAGAGAGAGAGAGAGAGAGAGAGAGTTGTAACACCCCGCCTAATTAAATACCGGGTGGCCAATCCCATACCAAATTAAACATTCCAAATTGGCTCTTCTCATTCCACTCGTTTTTGTCTCTTTTTCCAGAAAATTATCAACATATTATCTTCAAGAACACAAAATGATTTTCAGAATTTCTTCCACAGATTGATGAATATTTATTGGATTATTATCATCCTACAACAAGAGTTTAATTCCTATATATTTTTACATTCCAAAAATTCATTAACAACTATATCCTTTCATCTTCCAAGCATGAAAATCATCTCTTTTTATAACTATCCTAACATGGACAATATACGAACTTAAATTGCAAATATCAAACACTTGCCTCTATTGAAGATCTGATCCTTTGGAGTTGAATAACACAGGTGGTGATGGTGGTGGTGACCTTTGACCTTTGGTTCTCCTCCTTCCCAAGCAAACTTCTTTTTCTTTCCAAGCAACCTTCCACTCTCTCTAAGAAGATGACTTTTAAATTTTGTGTAGAAGAGATGAAATGAACCTACATACACTAATCTCCAAATACTTATAATAAGACAAACCCCGAAATCACTATTCATCCCCCTTGTAAAAATAACCAAAATGCCCTTTTGGGTTGTCTTTTCATTTCCAAATGACCCGAGACTTAAAATTAACATCCAAATAGCCTTTTCTGACTATTTCGAACCTTACGGACGCAACGATGCAGTCGAAATGACTATAAGGTCGATAGAAAAATAAATTTCCTTTTTAATTTAATAAATTAGTCCCGACACGTCCCATACCGCGTCTGACTAAAAATTCAAATTACCAATTTTATATCACACCGTCATATCAATGACATCACATTCATATATTACCTAAATATCTTTAAGTAATATTCAGAAGCATCCATTTTAATATCCACAGTCCGGATAAAACCCAAATGAATTAATTTATAATAAACTTCAATTAATCCATTAATTTAAAATATAACTCATTTTAAAAGTCATTAAAAATCACGGGGTATTACATACTTCCCCCCTTATAACAGAATTTCGTCCCGAAATTCAGGAATATAAATCATACCGTTAAGGTTAACTCCGATTTTAAATCTCACATCGCAAGAAATCTAAGACGTACCGCCCATACAGTACATTATCAAAATCCCCATCGATGTTATACGCCCAACCTCACCATATAGTTTCAACTGAATTGAATATAAACTTTACCCAACCTTCCCTATACCATCCTCATGACAACGTTTGGAAAAACGATCCTCACATATTGAACAAATAATTCCTGAAGTCCCAACTACTTACTTTTTCACAATTATGAAAACTACTACCATTCAACCATCCAGGGAGCCCATACACCCTCTCGTACCTCTTTCAATATAAAAATTTTGCAAAGGTTATAAACTCATATCCCAAAGGCCTAACTTATTTCAACTCCCAACGGTTATTAGTTTCATGCGTGGGGTGTCTCGCAAGCGAAATCCAAACAAGGAACCACCCCGATACACTACTTCCTAAAGTAGTCGGTCATCGAAACTCCTAAAAAACCATAGTCAATAATATATAAAAATTTGGTTTATAAAAAAAATATCAGGTTTATCGATTTAAAACAAAAATTAGGTTTTATCGATTTTCAAATAGAGTCTACGCATCTACTCACTTATAGAAGACAAGATGCAGGATAGTAGTAGTACATACGCTCTCGTATACCACAAGTCAATGCACGCCGATAATCACATCACGCTCGGACATGCCCAAGGTAAATCATCCCATGATAAAAATCAAACCCACGTGACAACATGTAATATATAGGTGTCCCACACCCCTCAGTGAGTCTACGTAAATAACGATGCTATAAGCTAAGTTTAGCAATCCTTTTTGCCCACGCAATATTAATCGCTACAAAAATCAATATACGCCTCATAATTCCTTAGATAGAAAACATACCCTCATTCGTGGGTGGTGGTTGTTGAATCCCACAATTATAACTTTTCTCCAATGAGTCAATAAATTTTTTTTTTTTTTTGCCCCCAAATTTTCAGTTCTAGTTCACCACACTCCACTATAAGCCCAAGCCTTTGAATATTTTGCCTTCGTTAGGTAACACACAAAATTCTCGCATTTCAAGAACTTCTACTAATGACTCTCCTCAATTTTTCCATAATAGGGGTGACCTCGACTATGGTCATCATACTCGAACATACTTCATAACCTCCTAAGTAAGATCTCCGTTATCCGTCCAATGGCCCTCATCTGCCATACTTCTCGTACGAACCCGTTCAAACATAATAAGCTTCACTAACATATACGTGATTTTACCAAAGAAATCAACAATCCTAAACATAGGGCTCTACATCAAAGAACGCTAAGCTGAAAACACAGTAAGCCGTACAGATCCTAAAGGACACTAGAACCTGATGCTCTGATACCACCTGTAACACCCCGCCTAATTAAATACCGGGTGGCCAATCCCATACCAAATTAAAACAGAATATACAGTTGGCTCATTCCTAGCATCACGGTCGAAAACATTTACAACTCACCCAATACTTAATTAAGCTGGTGTTAAAAACTTTCCAAATTTTAATTCAACAAAATCCATTTCCAGTTTAAGAATAACACAATACATTTTATTCTACAACACTTAACTGAATAGATAACACAAAAGAATTTAAATGCAGTTGGAATAAACATTCCCAAATAGTATTAATCCATTACAGTAATCCCATCAATAACAACTGTATTAAAAAGACACGAATACAATAGTATTTGAATCCGATAGAAAATTATAACTGAATCCTTTGGGCGACATGCCCCAACTAAGAGAATACTGAGAATCAAATGATGATAGGCGTCTAAGCAAAACACCATAAATCCATAGCCTGTCATAATTCGCTAAGGTTGGCGTCCCTGTTGCTGGACACCTAATATAGAAGATACAATAGAAAAGAAAATATGCAAGGAAACGGGTCAGAGCCCGAATGTGTAAATAATTTTTAAAACAGCAAGTATTTAACAAGTGCAATAAAGCATTTATCATGTACATGTTAGATCCAAGTCTCACTCTTGCTATTCTCACCTCTCAACTAGAGTGCACACTTAACGTTTCCTATTAACCTCCTAGTTAATGGTTCCTCTTTTCTAGTCTCCATATTATAATTCCATTCCCATATCATAATCCCCGTATGTCCCATACCATACGTCACATTATTATTCATTTACATTTCTTATTTATATGATTAGTTTCTCATTAACATGAATCATTTCTCATTAATATGAGTTAAGCTTTTCAATTCTTCAAGAATAAACATTCATTAACTTAATTCCATTATCTTTCTCTATTCACCGTTATCTACAATTATCACACAGTAGATGATTTAACCACAATAAATCCAATCATTCATTTAATCCATTATATATATATATTCATATAATATACGTCACCCCGAGTCACAGCTGCGGTGCAATGCATTACTCTACTATCATGTCCCAATATCGCTTGTCGCCGAATAAGGGACTAAAGGTTCGTTAAGATTCCTCTAACCACCAACAATAACACAATCATTAGAGGCGAACATAGGTCTCATACCCATGGGTCACGCACATACCTACGTACCCATAGTCAGCGGACTTATCAACTCCCCGATAAGTCTTTCATAAACCTATGTTCTCGAGCAACAAATCAAAAATTCCATGGATTCATCAGGATATGACTGCCCTCACGCGCAAACCTCCCACCGATAGCAAGTAAGCTAGGTATGTCATACACATAAATCATCAATCAATCAAATAGGTATTATCATACCTATAGTATACTAACAAGGTACTCACATTAACCTTAGATTATTCCCTTACGTAGCATTATATCTCTTTAAATCCCACGTATTAAAATGTCATATCTTTACTTCATAATTTAATTATCCTCGCATCCTATAACATCTCTCCACTCCCGACGTCGTTAAGGTTCATGCGCGGAGCGTCTCGCAAAGCGAAATCCAGACAAGGAACCCCTCCAATACACTACTACTTAACTTTGTCGATCGAGGAGGTCCGACGACTTCAACTATGCGATTGGGATAACCTCATACCCTCTTTCAACCAAATGTGTTCTAAACTCCAATCTCTATCCAGGAGCCATACCACTATGCTCTTGTACTAAACTCAGTCCTTTATATTCAAATTGTAACCCTAAGGCTACCCAGGTGTTATATTAAATCACCCCTGCTGGACCTATCCTCAAGCATACAATTTAGAATCCAACACATGAATCTAGCAACCGAAATTTCTTCCAATTTAACTAACATAATTCCAATAAATTAAATCCCAATCAAATCAATTCAAATCTTATCTAGGTCTTACTGATATCCTCTAAGTCCCATAGTATCCAAATAATAATCACCAAAGATCCACAAAAGGTTTGGGATAAGAATCAACATTTAAGAAACAACATCATGAATTCTCATATTTTAAATACTCAGAAAAATTAGATCCAAAAATTATTCAAATCATCAATCCGACTTCAGATTTGGATTCTACATGAAAAATTGAGTCAGGTATGTGTTTTGAGTTTTTCTTAAATCTCATCCAAATGCACTCAAAAAGAAGATCTAAACATTCCAAATTGGCTCTTCTCATTCCACTCGTTTTTGTCTCTTTTTCCAGAAAATTATCAACATATTATCTTCAAGAACACAAAATGATTTTTAGAATTTCTTCCACAGATTGATGAATATTTATTGGATTATTATCATCCTACGACAAGAGTTTAATTCCTATATATTTTTAGATTCCAAAAATCCATTAACAACTATATCCTTTCATCTTCCAAGCATGAAAATCATCTCTTTTTATAACTATCCTAACATGGACAATATACGAACTTAAATTGTAAATATCAAACACTTGCCTCTATTGAAGATCTGATCCTTTGGAGTTGAATAACACAGGTGGTGATGGTGGTGGTGACCTTTGACCTTTGGTTCTCCTCCTTCCCAAGCAAACTTCTTTTTCTTTCCAAGCAACCTTCCACTCTCTCTAAGAAGATGACTTTTAAATTTTGTGTAGAAGAGATGAAATGAACCTACATACACTAATCTCCAAATACTTATAATAAGACAAAACCCGAAATCACTATTCATCCCCCTTGTAAAAATAACCAAAATGCCCTTTTGGGTTGTCTTTTCATTTCCAAATGACCCGAGACTCAAAATTAACATCCAAATAGTCTTTTCTGACTATTTCGAACCTTCCGGACGCAACGATGCAGTCGAAATGACTATAAGGTCGATAGAAAAATAAATTTCCTTTTTAATTTAATAAATTAGTCCCGACACGTCACATACCGCGTCTGACTAAAAATTCAAATTATCGATTTTATATCACACCGTCATATCAATGACATCACATTCATATATTACCTAAATATCTTTAAGTAATATTCAGAAGCATCCATTTTAATATCCACAGTCCGGATAAAACCCAAATGAATTAATTTATAATAAAATTCAATTAATCCATTAATTTAAAATATAACTCATTTTAAAAGTCATTAAAAATCACGGGGTATTACAAGAGTCTCCTCTAAGGACTCCTTTTTAAAATAGTCAAAAAATGAATTTTTTGATGAAACTTTATCTCAACGGTCGAAAATGCATATTTATACCATTTTTTTACATATCACTTCATCTCAACGGTTTTTTTATTGAATTTTTTGATGAAAAAAATTGGAGATGATCTTCCCACCATGGAGATCATATCCATAAAATTTTATCAAAAAAAATATTTTTTTACTATTTTAAAAAATGGTATGTACCGGTGTCTGTACAAGAGCAATACTATATATATAAAGATCCACAAGATTATTATCATCGACATACAACAACAACAACAAAAACAAAAACAAAAATAATAATAATAATAATAATAATAATAATAATAATAATAATAATAATAATAATAAGAATAATAATAATAATAATAATAATAATAATAATAATAATCATAATAATAATAATAATAATAATAATAATAATAATAATAATAATAATAATAATAATAATAATAATAATAATAATAATAATAATAATAATAATAATAATAACAGCATAAGACAAGGAAACCTAAAAAGAAGGATCGTTTCCTTGTCGTCGGTCGACAATTTAAGATTCTGTCACTTTTGTATATATGTTTGTATTGAATGGGATTTTAATAATGCAATAAAGACTGTATATAAGTATCATTGAGACTTTGATATCTATACACCTTTTTTCCCCAACAATGACATCGATTTGGCAAAACCAACTTTGGTTATGGGTGTATAAAGCAAAACTTCTAACAAATTTTGGCAAGCTATTTTTCCTCACTCAAGGGTCTATTTGACTAGTGATAAAATATTCTAGTCTATGAAAAGTGAAGTGGTACAATTATTTTACGTTATTTGGTTATTTCACGGATCAAAGTATTTCGTCTCGAACCAAGTGTATGACCAATTTACTATAAGATTGTCATAATATTTGCCCACCCCTCTGATGAATCATGGCTCCACCCTTGTTTATGTACATCTCAATTGTCGTGAGATCGGAGAACTCGTCTCAAAATCGATTTACTACATGTATCCACGTCACAAATCTATGGATTAATGTGATGACCCATGAGAGAGGCTAGAGAGACAGAGATGGATGGAGAAATCATTGTATTCTCTACACATTCGGATTAATACTATTCTAATAGGATTAAAAGACATCGTGATAATCTCAAAATAACTAGTTACTTATATCCCATATCTACTACAATTAGGAGACCTCGGTGAATCCAAAACCAAACTAACCTTATCGGGTTGGGATCCATCACATCATAATCTGGAGTGCTGCCAACCCGAATATTAACATATGGGAAAGAAAAATGACTATAGAACTAAATTGAGGGAATGCGAGATTCTACCCCATCTTCCCAATTTTTCATAAATTACTCAATCATTTAATCATGTTTCTACATTTCAGATATATATTGTTGGAATCTGACTCACAGAGGGGAATCCCCATTATGAGCACCACCAGCAGGCCATTAAAAGCTTTAATACCAGCAATCCCATTAAGTGCTCCACCGCCATCCCACCAAGGATTTATTTAATCCTTAAGCCTCTCACTGGAAGCCTATATAAGGAAGGTATTTCATTGTTCAAAGACACGCCAATAACAGGTGAGATCAATTAGAGGAGGTTTACAAATAAGGTATTTTAATTGTAAGTGAGAGCAAGAAATAAGACCATTTTGTGAGTTTCTTATGTGAGGTTCCTATAATATTGTAGGATTAATATTGTGAGTTGATTGAGCATTCAAAAGAGTCACTGAGTATGTAACACATATTCTCATATAGTGAAACTTCTCCTCCCCTCCTGTGAACGTACCCAATTTTGGTGAACCACGTTAAAACTTTTTGTCTCTAAATTTATGTGGTTGTTAGATATTTTATTTCATTTCAGAATTCTATTAGTGTCCATCTACGAGGACCAATCAGAAAAGGACACATGTCATCCTACGTGGCAATATTCGGCATTCGAGGAGAGTTGGTCGGCATCCGAGGAGTGTTGGTCGGCACCCGAGGAGTGTTGGTCGGCACCCGAGGAGAGTTGGTCGGCATACCAACCGGGAAGATCAAAGGATAACTACGTATTTAATGAGCATTAATGTACATTTATACTGTAGATGACAACACATAGCATACCAAGTAATTCAACAATTAGATTCGTTGAATGTAGACATAATGTATAAATGTCTACATACAATGAATCTCTTTAGCTCCCATCACTATAAATACATGTATTCCCTTAGCCAAAAAGAGAGATCCGACAACGATGAGAGACACCATACACAAGATCCACACCTTTTTCTCTCTACACCACATTGTGCTATTGTAAACCCCTAGGAATAAAATAACAGTGGACGTAGGCTTTTCCTTATAGCCGAACCACTTTAAAAATCTTTGTCTCTCATGTGTGTGATTGGATTGCTTTTATCTATTTATCTGTGATCATAAAAATGGGATTCGGTCCAGTTTTTTGCATCAACAGATTGGCGCCGTCTGTGGGAACGTGTTACAACCATTGTTCTCCATCAAAAGCTAAGTTTTTATTTTCTCTACGTATAATCAATTATACATACATCTTTTGATTCAATCATGATTTTTATGTTTATATACATAAATTAATTGTCCAATTTTTATCTGCAAAATGTTGCATATCATGATTTTTAAATCATAACTATTAGATTAATTCTTATTTAGAAATCTGAAAAATAGTGGATTTCATAAATCATAACTCTTTGCTTGATTCTCAAGTTTCAATTTTATATCATGGAATAAATATTTTAAATGATTACATATACCAATATATACGATGATGATAAGATTTGATAATTTTCATTGATAATTTTCATTGATAATTTTGTAAGATCTTTGATGTCTATTCAAATTCCCATCATATTTTTAATAAAAGAATGGGAAAAGGTTAAAGACAATAAAAAGTTTTCTCATGGAAATCATGACCCAGATCTATTTTCTCTCTCTTCAAGTTTGAGTCTCTTTGCATTCACTTTTATGAACTATATACTTAATTTGGTTCATCTTCCATCTATGTCAATAAAGTCAAATTGATTGATTTTTTATATAAATTTGGTAATAACTTCTATCATTCAGCATATTTCTATCTCTCCAAATAGGGAATAGGATGGGATCAATATGAAAAATAATTTTGTCTCACCTGAAAAATCATTACCCACCTCTTGTAAAAGAGGATCAGTAAAACAATCATGACCATATCAAGACTCTGGGCACAAATTTGATATGTTGGCCCCTCGTTCATCACATCACAAGGTTTCTTTGTCGAAATCACACGATCTAGTGGATTATATAATTATTCATTTAATTAACATTCTTAAGGCCTAAATTTTACATCGAATGTTATTTTTCTGATCTAAAGATTCGAGATATTCTGGTCATCCAACCATATATTCTATAATCTGAGATATCCTTAAATGTTGGTCGGCAACATCCATGTTGTTTATCGGCAACAGTAGAATCTTGAGGTATTAAAAAATGTGAAGCACCCCAGATATTTCTTTAAACACGAGTTCAGCTTGGGGACAAGCAGGGGGCTTAAGTCTTTTTTAACTTGTGATCACCCCAAAAATATTTTTAAAACCAAGTGATAAATAATTTTCAAACAGCAACTTATACCTGATTAGTTGTTGGAGATTAAATAACTCTACATCTTATTTATGATGCATATCTGATAAAAAATTGTCCATCTCACACACATTTGGCAAAAAAATATTATTTCATATTTTGAAATTTTTATTATTTTATGCTGATACACATCACATATTGTTTGGCTGAATAATTATTCTCATAATAATAATTATTTTCCCTAGTCTCGACAGGTGCTCGGGCAGCCTATTAAAATTTCATAGCAACCTATCAGCGGCTGATGAACAAGGTCTTTGCAGAGAAAATCAGTTGCAATATGGAAGTCTATGTTGACGATATGCTGACAAAGAGCAAGAAAGCTGCCGATCATCTAGTTGACTTAGGCCAGACCTTTGATCAACTGGATAAATATCAAATGAAGCTGAACCCGACGAAGTGCATATTTGGAGTACGAGAAGGCATGTTTCTCGGGTACATTGTCAATCAACGAGGCATAGAAGCAAATACTGAAAAGATCAAAGCTTTATTAGGGTTGCGATCTCCAACGACGAAGAAAAAAGTACAGAGCCTCACAGGACGAGTAGCAACACTCAATAGATTTGTATCGCGAGCAACTGATAGATGTCTCCCATTCTTCAAAACACTCCGAAAGAATTTTGAGTGGAATGATGAATGCGAGAAGGCTTTTCAAGACTTGAAGAAATATTTGGGAGAACCTCCACTATTGTCCAGGCCAGTGGTGGGAGAAAAATTGTACTTATATCTGGCAATATCGGAGAATGCAGTTAGCTCGGCATTGATCAGAGTGGAAAATGGAGTGCAAAAACCAATTTATTACACGAGTAAGGCCTTCCGAGGAGCAGAGATCAGATATCCAAAACTGGAGAAGTTAGCACTGGCGCTAATTGAGGCGAGCAGGAGAATAAAGCCATACTTCCAGGCCCATACTATAGTGGTATATACTGACATGCCGTTGAGACAAGCCCTTCATAAACCAGAAAAATTAGGGGGAGATTAATGTACTGGGCAATAGATCTTGGAGAATATGATATAATTTATGAACCCAGTTCATCGCTTAAAGGGTAAGCAGTAGCAGATTTTAGCAGAGTTCACCTATCCTGATACCTCCAAGGAGCAAAAGTTGCTCACCGATCAACCTGTGGATGTTACAGGATCAGCAAACACTACCTCAGACCAACTTATGTTGGTAAAAGGGCAAGTGGATGTTACAGGATCATCAAATTCGAGCTCAGGCCAACTTAGGTTGGTAAAAGGGCAAGAAAATATGGTCGATGAAGAGCAAGAAATATTAGGAGAGGGTGAAAAGAAGCAACAAATATTCCACCGAGGAACTCTGTCAGATCAGAAATTAGAAGACGAGTTGCCTATATGGAGGCTATATGTAGATGGCTCATCTTGCACTACAGGCTGTGGGGCAGGGATCGTTTTGAACAGCTCAGACGAGGTCGACATGGAATACGCCCTACGTTTCCAATTCAAAGCTTCTAATAATGAGGCTGAGTATGAGGCCATGATTGCAGGTCTTAATTTGGCAAAAACTATGGAGGCACAGCAGGTTATTGTCTTCAGTGATTCTCAATTGATCGTAAACCAAATGTTGGGAATATATGTAGCCAAAGGAGAATTGATGATCAAGTATCAAGCAAAGGTGATGGAGTTGGTATCAGAGTTTGTTGCTGTTCAACTGGTAAGAATATCAAGAATGGCGAATGCGAGAGCAGACGCCTTGACCCGATTAGCATCAGCTACTCGTACCGAGCTGAGAAGAACAATCCCAATTGAAGTATTGGCTAGTCGAAGCATAGATAAAGTCTGATGATGAGTTTTTATTACCCTTGATTTAGGACCATCTCGGATGGATCCCATCAGGGCATATATTGAGGAGGGAGAATTACCAGTTGACAAGCTCGCAGCCAAGAAATTGAAATTTAAAGCTGCTCGGTATGCATTAACTAATGGTATTCTGTATAGACGAGGAATTATGGCAGGTTTGCAAAGATGTGTACATCCCTCCGAGGTGAAAGAATTTATTGAAGAGATCCATGAAGGGTCCTGTGGAGCCCACGTAGCAGGTCGGACACTTTTGCAAAGGGTGATGACGCAGGGATACTATTGGCCAACGATGAGAGCTGATTGTATAGCCTATGCAAAGAAATGTGACAAGTGCCAGCGCTTTTCCTCCATCCGAAGAACTCCACAAGCATTATTGACACCCATCACTTCCCCTTGGCCATTTGTAATGTGGGGAATTGAATTGGTCGGACCACTTCCAATGACTAGAGGAAGGTTCAAATATCTCGTCGTCGCAGTGGATTATTTTACTAAGTGGGTAGAAGCTGAGCCTCTTGTCGACATGACGTACGAGAAGGTATATCAATTTGTATGGAAAAATATCATTTGTAGATATGGTCTTCCCCATTCATTCATCACCGACCATGGAACGCAATTTGATAATGAGGAATTCGCTGCCTACTGCCATCAGTCCAATATTTTGAAGCTCCACTCGGCACCAGGTCATCCCCAAAGCAATGGACAGACTGAAGTGATGAACAGAACACTGCTAAATGGCTTGAAGAAAAGACTAAGTGACGCAAAAGTAAATTGGATCAACGAGTTACACTCAGTACTGTGGGCTTATCGTACTACTCCCCGAGCAGCAACTGGAGAATCACCATATATGCTGGCATTTGGAAGTGAAGCTGTTATACCTACCGAGTTGGGTCTCCCAACACACAGAGTATTAAATTTCAATTCCCCTGTCAGCGACTTAATGAGAAGATTGGATTTAGACATGCTCGAGGAAATTAGAGAAGAAGCAGTCGTCAGGAATGCTGCTTACCAACAACGAAATTGTTGGTAAAGAAAGTGGTTTAAAAGCACAACAAACTGGAGGCAAACTTGCATGGACCATACCGAGTTACAGAAATTGTTCCATCAGTATGAATAAAATGAAGATATTCTGCAAGATTCTCTCCTTTTATTGAAATTTTTTTGGGGAATACTAGTGCTACACACTACTCGGCTCAGACTACTCGGCACGACAAAATATTCCTAAAAATGCCAACTCCGGTTGGTTAGGAAGCAAAAATATTCCTAAAAATACCAACTCCGGTTGGTTAGGAAGCAAAAATATTCCTAAAAATGCCAACTCCGGTTGGTTAGGAAACACAATATTCCTAAAAATACCAACTCCGGTTGGTTAGGAAACAAAATATTCCTAAAAATGCCAACTCGGTTTGGTTAGGAAACAAAATATCCCTAAAAATGCCAACTCGGTTTGGTTAGGGAACGACATTCCTAAAAATGCCAACTTCGGTTGATTAGGAAACCATACTCCTAAAAATGCCAACTCGGTTTGGTTAGGAGGCAAAAATATCTCTAAAAATGCCAACTCAGTTTGGTTAGGGAACGACATTCCTAAAAATGCCAACTTCGGTTGGTTAGGAAACCATACTCCTAAAAATGCCAACTCGGTTTGGTTAGGAGGCAAAAATATTCCTAAAATGCCAACTTCAGTTGGTTAGGAAACAAGATATTCCTAAAAATGCCAACTTCGGTTGGTTAGGAAACAAGATATTCCTAAAAAATGCCAACTTCGGTTAGTTAGGAAGAAAAATATATTTTCCAAAAAGTAACAAGGTTGGTCGAGAATTAAAAGATGTTGATCATCGTTGGTCGAAGACATTTTATGAGTATATGAGAAAAAGATCAAGTTAAATTTTTTTACTTGTGATTTTTTAAAATTGCTGCCAAATTGGTCGAGAAGCAAAACATCATCAATTTTAGTCAGTCAACAAATTAAAGCTAGTCGACAATAAGTTTTAATCAACTACAGTTGGTCGACAAATTACATGATGTTGTTTTCTTTTTAACAGATATACAGTCAAGCTAGTCGACAATCAGTTAGTCGACAAATTACATAATGTTGTTTTCATTTTAACAGATATACAGTCAAGCTAGTCGACAATCAGTTGGTCGACAAATTACATAATGTTGTTATCTTTTTAACAGATATGCATATACATATATAAAGCATTTTACAACCATAAGATTGCGAACAAAAATAAAAGTCTTTCATTAAATCCAAAAAACAAAATACATTGAGAATGAAAATGTATACTAACTATTACATTGAGATTCCTACTCTATTGGTTTCTTTCCCTCTGCTTTTGAAACAGGTTCCTCGCTAGCAGGAGGATCATCCAAAGCATAAGGGGAGTTTATGAAGTTCAGATCTTTAAGCATTCTAATGTTCATAATGGATGGTCTATCTAGCAGGTGCTCGGGGCGAGATATCTCTGCATTAGAATGGAGATTATAATCACCGAGATACTTAGAAATCAAGCACCGAGGGATGGCTCGAGCAGGAATCCAGCTCATGTCAAGCTTGTATGGTGGAACTGGTAGGTCGAGCAGCCCAGGATTATGGTAATCCCACAAGTAATGACCTTGTTCCAGCTGCAGTACGCCCAAAACATTCAACCACCCCTGTTTGTAACCTCCGTTATTGGCATTTTCAATACGAGCATCCAAATGGTAAAGAGCTTCATTATAGCCTGCCATCCAGAATTCCCGGGGATGCTTATGGAATTGATATGTCAATCTTTCCAGTTGCTCATGGAGACTTTTAGCAAAGAGTTCCTTATTCTCCAAAGCAGACTTCTGTGTAGAAAGTTGCTCTTCAAGACTCATGATCTTCTCGGACATCTCAGCCAAGGCCTAGTTCTTTGCCATTAGTTGGAAGGTTTGATTCTCCAGAGCAGATTGAGTTCTCTGTTCTTTGACAGTTACCCGAGAAGCTCTTGCTCATCCCCGAGAACCTCTTGCTCATCCCCGAGAAGAGGTAGAAGTCAAAATCAGCATCTATAGCACTGAGATCTTTGCTACTATTGTCTCGACCAATAATGAAGAAGAAGTTGTGTGAAAATGTTTCGAAGTCCACCACTAGCTTGGTACTAATCAGATTGAAGAGTTGAGTTCAAAAGCTAGTATGTTACTCGACAAAGTATTCAGAGGATCATAAATCAGAAGAATCAAGTACGTGAAGTTAGCACTCAGTTGCTCGGCACAGGAGGCAGTTGGTCGGCTGGCAAACCAGTCAATATATTTGAAGATTATGACAAGCTACAAGCTGCATACTATGGCATGGCTGCATCCAAATTCCCAGGGGTGATACATAGCACACGGAGTTACTCAAAAGAAAGATTAGCAACCATCGATCAGCCTGCATCATATGTCGTCCAGGAGATAATGCACTTTATGTTAAACAAATCAAGAAGGTAGATCAAGAATTTCACGAGCACCGAGCAACACTGCAGAATAAATACTCCATCCTTTCAAGTAAACCATCAAGCATGGAGCATTGGGGGCTTCTGTTAAAGCAAAAATTCTCCATCTACGAGGACCAATCAGAAAAGGACACATGTTATCCTACGTGGCAATATTCGGTATTCGAGGAGAGTTGGTCGGCACCCGAGGAGTGTTAGTCGGCACCCGAGGATCGTTGGTCGGCACCCGAGGAGTGTTAGTCGGCACCCGAGGAGAGTTAGTCGACACCCGAGGAGAGTTAGTCGGCACCCGAGGAGAGTTGGTCGGCATACCAACCGAGAAGATCAAAGGATAACTACGCATTTAATGAGCATTAATGTACATTTATACTGTAGATGACAACATGTAGCATACCAAGCAATTCAACAATTAGATTCGTTGAATGTAGACATAATGTATAAATGTCTACATACAATGAAGCTCTTTATCTCCCATCACTATAAATACATGTATTCCCTTAGCCAAAAAGAGAGATCCGACAACGATGAGAGACACCATACACAAGATCCACACCTTTTTCTCTCTACACCACATTGTGCTATTGTAAACCCCTGGGAATAAAATAACAGTGGACGTAGGCTTTTCCTTATAGCCGAACCACTTTAAAAATCTTTGTCTCTCATGTGTGTGATTGGATTGCTTTTATCTATTTATCTGTGATCATAAAAATGGGATTCGGTCCAGTTTTTTGCATCAACAATTAGTAAGTTGATTTAGTAGCTTGAAGGAAAAGACCTTGAGTTGTATTGCACACAACGGGATAGTGGTGTTTCGACGCTTTTGTAATTTCCACTTCAGGTGGTATCTGAGCTACGCTTGATAATTGCACCGGTTGAACGGTTCGAAACGTTCAAGGGGTGTTAAAGTACGAGCTCGTGAATTTTTCTAATAGTAAAAATTGAATTAAATATTACTCCTGATGTTGCATCTACAAGCAAAAACTCAAAAAAGTGGGATCCTAGTTGTGGATCCGGTAGTTCCATGAAATTTAGAATCAAGCCTTATGGTGAAAAGATCGATTTCAGCTTATCGCAACAATAGATGTGAGTCGTTCTAGTCAAACAAAGGCTTGAAATAGATTTGTTAGGCATTTATAACAAAATAAAAGGCATGCTCGATACGGAGTGGCTTGATATTGACGTACAAGCGGATTTTTCTGTTGAAAAATACATCACTGATTAGGTTTTAAATCAAGTGGAGGAGGAGACCACTACTAAGGGCATGTGGACCAAATTACAAGAAGTATACTTAGGGAAAAGTTTGTCCAACAAACTTTTTCTCAAGAAGTAATTATCCAAGCTCAAAATGAAGAAGGGCGGAAATACGATAAGGTAAATCTGCATGTTTAAAGCCTTGATCAATGATTTGATTCTAATAAATGTTCAAATCACGAAGGAAGATTTGATGGGCCCTGCTATTTCTTGCATCGTTGCCTGATTTATACGAACATTTCGTCACCATCCTAATGTTCGGGAAGACTATGCTCAAGTTTAGCGAGGTAGTGCAAGGCATATTTTTCCATATGACCATGAAAAAGAACGAAAATGATGTCTCAACTTCTCAAAATGAACGCTTAATTGCCAAGACTGGAAATGGTGGACGAAGAGGAAGATCAAGATCACGGGGCATCAAAAACTGGGGCGCCTATAAATCTCAAACACAAGATCACGAAAGCTTTTAGTCTTACAAATGTCACAAGAAGGTTCACATCAAGAAGAATTGTCCGGAGATGCAAAAGGAAGACAAAAAAGGCACTAATACAAAAAATGTTACGGGTGTTGCAACACAAGATGATAGCACCTAGGTACTTACTTGCTTTTTCGTTGATAATGAAAGTGGTGTATTCTTAACTCAAGATTCTCTGCCCTAACCAAGAATAGATTCATCAGTACAAAACACAAAATGGTGGAAATATTCTCCTGAGAAATAATGCGTGCAAGGTAATGCGAATTGGCAAGGTGAGAATCAATATGTTTGATGACATTGTTCGGACATTATGTGATATTAAACATGTTCTGGCACTCAAGAAAAATTTGATCTCTTTGGGCACACTCGACGGCAATGGGTGTGTGATTCAAGCCAAGAAATGGACTCTGAAAGTGAAGAAGAGATCAATGATGATTTTGCGCGGCACAAAAGAACCTAACAATCTTTATAGATTAAGGGGATCCATGATAATCGATGGAACAAAGGTCTCTACAAAACCAGAAGTTGACGAGCTACAGTTATGGCACATGACACTTGGTCACATGAGCCAAAGAGGCAAGGAAGAACTTCATCGACGGAAGTTGTTGGAAGGAGTTCATGGGTACAAGCTCGATTTTTACAAGTATTGTGTGATGGGGAAGCAAACTAGAGTTCAGTTCAATATCTCTATGACCAAAATTAAAGGTGTTCTTAACTATATTCATTCCAATGTTTGTGAGCCTTCGAATATTGTATCCCTGGGCAGGTTCAAATATTTTGTGACTTTCATTGATGATTTCTCTAGTAAAGTCTAGGTGTGCTACTTGAAAGAAAAACCAGAGATTTTCAACAATTTCAAGGAGTGGAAGGTTATGGTAAAAAATCAAAACGAAAATAAAATCAAGTATTTTAGGAGCGACAGTGAGGGAGAATATAAGAATGGAAAATCCTTCAATTTTGCAAAGATACTGACTTCACTATGAATTTTATCTTGAAGAAAACTCCACAGTAAAATGGTGTTATGAAATGGATGAACCTAACTATTTTGGAAAGGGAAAGGTGCATGAGGTTTCATATTGGATTGCCAAAATCTTTTTGGGCAGCAGCTGTTAACCATGTCGTTTATTTGGTCAATAAATCTTCAAATGCAACTTTTTGATTGAAATGTCCCCAAGAATTTGTGTATGGGTAAGATGTTGATTACTCACAGCTAAAAGTATTCGGATATCTAGGATATGTTCACATTCCGAGTTATAAAAGGACCAAAAATTGGTGTTTCGAAAGAAGAAAGCAATCAACAAAGAGGAATAACTAAAGTACAAAGCTAGGTTAGTGGCCAAGGAGTTTTCACAGAATAAGGGAATAGACTATAATGAGATATTTTCTCATGTATTGAAACACACTTCTATACGAGTGTTGTTGGCTATGATGGCTCAATTTGATATGGAATTGGAGAAAATCGACATGAAGACAGTTTTTCTTCATGTTGACTTGTAGGAAGTTATCTACATGGCACATCCAAAAAGGTTCAAGAAAATAGGTAAGAAGAACCACGTGTGTAAGCTCAAAAGGTCCTTATATAGGCTTAAGCAGTCTCCACGACAATGATACCTACGGTTTGATACTTTCATGATTCGGTTTGGTTACACTGGGTGTGACAATGACCATTGTGCGTACAATCATACATTCCATGATAGCTCATTTCTTTTATTTATGCTATATTTGGACGACATGCTCATCGCTTATAGGGATATATCAAAGATCAATGAGATCGATTTGAGCCGACAGTTAAGGATCTTGGTGCCACACAAAAGATCCTCGGTATGGAGATTCAACGGGATAGAAAAGAGGGCAAGGTATGGCTATCTTAAAAGAAGTACATATCACATATTCTTGAGAAATTTGGCATGATGAATGTCAAGCATGTATCTACACCGTTAGCTTCTCATTTTTTTTTTTTTTGGAAAGCAATGTCCTTCTATAAATGCTGAGATCGTAGAGATGTCGACAACACCGTACGCATATGGGGTGGGTCGTCTCATATATGCCATAGTTTGCACACGGTCGGATATTGCCAAAAAATTACAGTGGTCAGTGAGTACATGTCGAATTCGAAAATTGGAAAGTTATTAAATGAATTCTAAGGTATTAGAAGGGAGCCAAACCCACGAGAATTATGTTCGAGTGAAAACAAGGGGTCGAGTGTGTTGAAGGGTTCGTAGACTCGGACTATGCGAGCAATCTAAACAAACGAATATTAACAACAGGTTATGGGTTTACTTTCATTAGTGGACCAGTGTCTTGGAGATCTATGCTACAAGCAACAAGTGTTTTATCTACTACAGAGGCAAAGCAGGGGCGAAGGCAGGTGGGGGTATGTGGGGGCTCAAGCCCCCACGGTTTTTCAAAAAAAAAAATTGTAAGTAAAAGAATTTTTAAGGGTAAATACTGATTATTTTAAAACCTAGGGTAAAAAAGGTGAATATTAATAATTTAAATACCCAGACATGAAAACCTATTTAGTCTCCTATCAAAACACATGCCTCCATTTTTCCTTTCAAAATCTTTTTCTTCCATTTTTCTTCTCAATACAAGACAAGACAATATTTATTCCATTTAGTGAGATTCTAAGTTATTTAATTTTCTTTATATAAATATTATTCTATCTCATTAACTCAAATAATTTTTATGGTTTCATTCATTTTCTAAGGTTTCAATTTTTGTGTCAATCAAAATTTATTTCTTTTCCATTAGAAATCCTCCTCTTATTTTGACGGGTATGACTTCTCTCTTTTCCCTTCTAATTCTCTTGCCATTTATTTTAGGGTTAATATTTGGGCATTTTATGGTTGAATTTTAGAGGTAAAATGCTGAAATTTTATGGTTGAATTTTAGGGGTAAAATGGCTGAAATTTTACGGTTGAATTTTAATGTTTGTTTTCTTTGGGAATATTAATGAGATTTTTATTTGTGCTTCAATTTTTAGGATTTAAAATTTTTAATCAATTAAATTTTTTTTCTCTTTTCATTAGATTAAATAAATATTTTAGTAATTATTTGGTAAATAATTAAAAATAACCTAAAAAATCGGCTCGGGAGCTCCCGCCCCCGAACTCCCAAAAATTGCCATTAATTTAGCCCCCACTGTGGAAAGATACTGGCTACGTCCCTGAGGAAAAGTACATGACACTTACAAAAGCATCGAAAAAGCTGATATGGTTTAAAGGTTTGGTGAGTGAGCTAGGAATGAAGCGAGAGAGAATTCTTCTTCATTGTAGGAGTGAGCTAGGAATGAATCAAGTGTACCACGCCCGCACAAAAACATATTGATATGAGATACCATAGGGTACGGGATTGGGTGAATTATGGCGATGTTGTCATCGAAAAGGTGCACAGTAATAAAAATGCGACAGACACTCATTAAACCAGTTACGACAGAGAAGTTTAGGCACTGCCTAAAGCTTCTCAATGTCACCTCTTGTTAAAATTGGAGGTGGCTTCACGTTGGGTGGAAGGTCTTTGGTAGCTTATATAAGGAAGGCATTTCATTGTTGAAAGATACACCAACAACAAGTGAGCAATTAGAGAGGCTTACAACTAAGATATTTTATTTATAAGTGAGTGCAAAAAACAAAATCATTTTGTGTGTTTCTTGTGTGAGGTTTCCTACTATATTTGAGTGAGTGCTGCAACATATATTCTCCTATAGTGAAACTTTTCCTTTCCTCCTGTAGACGTAACCAATTTTGGTGAACCATGTTAAATTTTTGTCTCCCTAACTTTGTATGATTATTATATGTTTTATTTCATTTCAGAATTCTATTAATAAATTGATTTAATAGTGCGAGGGAAAAGGTATTGGACTGTATTTCGCACAATCGGATAGTGTTGTTTTCAGGCTTCCGAAATTTATGCTAACACACACACACACAATATATATATATATATATATATATATATATATATATTTCAAGAAACAATTTACAGTAATGAAGTCAAGGTGATTTAATATCATGAATCACAATTGCAAAAGTTATGGAAAAATAAAGAATATATTATCTCACCTCTTTAAACTTTAGAAACTTTTAGATGGAAGCAGATCTAATCATCGTGAGTCCATTTTAGAAGTTTTCAAATACTGTGTCCAAGCCTTCAAACCTCAAACATGAAAAATATTTTTAAGTGTTTAATTTGTTGAACAGAATATGGGTTTGATGGTCAAAGGTCAGCTCAACTTGTAATTGAGATATTAATGTAAATTCTTTGAAAGAGTAAAGATTGACCCGTGACCATCCTTCCATTCTTACATTAACTAATTGGACTTGCTTGTGCATCAAACTTGTTACAAAAGCAATCAATATATATTTTAATTTTTACCCATTAAATTCTTCTTCCTTATTCAGGGTTAAAGTCAAGATTCGACTTCAAGAAATATAATTTTAATAGTAATAATATATGATAATGAAAAAATAAGATTTTTATTCTTTTTGCTTCAAAAAAAATAATTAAATTCAAAAGTAGATATGTTTAATAATGTTATTTTCACGTCAGATAAAAATATTTCTTATTTTTCAACATTGGAATGTGTTTGATCGATTTATTCTCTATGAAAAAATTTCATCTTACACTAAGATACCACTAGACAATGCATATTTTAAGATTTTTCATGACAAATTTTCTTTCGTAGGAGGCTGATTGAAAAAAAAAATCTTTTCCCACCATATTCTAACAAATAGGCCCTAGTAAAAAAGTGGAAAAATCAATGAACCAACCATATATAGATAGATAGATAGTGAGGCTCTCTAACATATCACATAACAACGTACCAAATAACATAATTATTTTTAAATATAGTTAAAAAATGTATTTTTCAATTAAATTTAATATTCATGATCTCCATACATGAATAAAATTCCTGATGTTATCTTCACATAATTCTAAAGACATTTATAATATACGCTGGCCATCTCGAGAGCATGGACATTTTACATAATCAAAACTACCCATTAAATGCAAAATGTATAGACTTTTGCAAATTTTATTTTGGGCATAGGAGAAGATAGGACGTTATTTTAATTGTCGTATGAGAGTATTATAGTGTCAAATCACTTGTGAGCATCCCACATTAGTGCTTCAATGACACTTGAAGTACCGTCTCACCTTCCAACGGCAATTCAAGTGTTGTCCTTAGTAGTGATAAAATGTGGCCCAAATAATAAAACAACTCATATTAGTTCAGTCATCTAAATATGGGGCCATATTTAAAAGCTATGAGTTAAATATGGGCCCCATATTTGAAAGCAAGGAATCAAATATAGAATCCAATTTTAAAAGATACAAATCAAATATAATACTCATTTTTAAAAGTTATGAGTAAAATATGAGGGTTTTTTACATATACCTCGAATTGTAATACTTAATTTAGTAGAAAATTGGTCCGGCCCACATTTAACTCAACCCATATTTGGTCCAACCCACATTTAGCCCAACCCATATTTGACCCGCCCAAATTAGACCCAGCCCATAACCTTGCCAGTGCTAGTTGTCCTGCCCATAATTATGCATAATTGTCTAAAAAAAAACTTGGTCATGCATTTTGAGAAACCAAAATGCCTAATGCTTTTGAGGTCTCACCCACTCCTATATGCCAGAAACTATTAAGAGTATTGAGAACTTGTATTGAGAACTAAATTTTAAGAAATATAAGTGCTAAAATAGACTTACAAAATATTATATGATTTAACTCATTTTTTATATAAATGCTTAACATGTGCTTAGGCAATCCAAAAGCCACACTTGGATCTTGATATGGCTCTCTTGTTCCTTTACTAAACTTGGATATAAGCTCTAAAATATCACCATTCCTTTAAAAAGGCTGAACATTTATTTTTGGAATTATAGAATTGTCCTTCCACAAACAATCTAACATTTTTTTTCCTTATAATTAGAAGGATAGTAAAGCAAATGCATTCCCCAAGACATTGTCCCTAGATTGGAGCTGTCTTGGGACGAGTGAAACTGTGTATATTCATGCATGGTGGTTATTTGTGATTCTGTGCCTTCCATTTTAATCTCTCTCTCACACACATACACATGTGGATGTTCACATTTCATGAGGGAGACAAAGAAATGGTCTAGGGTGGCTGTACATAGATTTGGTTTGTTGTCTCGGTCTTTAGTTATTCTTTAATTTATCTCTTGCAATGATTAATATAAGTTTTGAACAAATTATTATTATTATTATTATAGTGTCAAAATATGTATATTAATACCGGCGTCGTGGGGAATCATCCCAATTATTGACTGTTTTTATTAATAGCACAAATTACAATTTATCTAAAAAGGTTGAACTCTTTTTTAATATACTTAATATATAAGAGTTATGCATCCCAAAATTAGAATTCTCAAATAAAATTAATTTTTTTCACACAGAAACTTTTTTAAATAGGAAGTTTCACATATAGGTCCTATTAGATATTTCTTTAGTTATTCTAGTCCCACCATGTTTTACTCCTATATGTAGGTCTTACTCCTAATTTTTTGAAACTTTTTTCACAATTATATCCTTTTAAAACAAACCATTCGTAACTTTCGTGGTGAAGTTAAACAAGTGGTTGAACTTTTTTTTTAATTTTCAAATGATCATAACTTTTGATTGACAAATCCGTTTTTCGTAAAATTACTATTTTTGAAATCTCCTCGTCGAGATCTATCAAACTAGACCAGTGAAGCATATAAATTTAAAGAAAAAAAATTACACATACAGTAAATTTTACTATATGCACTAAAAAATAAAATAGTTTTTTATCTATGACATTCTCACAAACAATGACATTTTTTGTGTTAATATTACATAGACAGTAAAATTTAGTAGTTAAATAAATGGGTCAAATAATCTAGACACACACACACACACACACACACATATATATATATATATATATATATATATATATATATATATATATATATATATATATATATATATAGAGAGAGAGAGAGAGAGAGAGAGAGGCTCACCTACATCATGCACATCGCACCTAATTATAGATCCTAGAAAACTTTTTTTTCAAATTTTATATGTTTTCCCTTGAAATGAACCTTCCAATCGACCCATATGCAAAAAATTAGGTCAAAATGCATTTTGTAGTTATTTTTAAAAAATCCACAAAAAAAATTGTGAATTTTTTAAAAATAGCTACAAAATGTATTTTGACACAATTTTTTGTCAATGGATTGATTGGAAGGTTAATTTCAATGAAAAAATATAAAATTTGAAAAAAAATATTTTTTAGGCCCTAGAATTAGGCATGATGTATATATATAGAGAGTCAGGCTATAGTACATCATGCTCTATACATCACCCATGCATCACGCCTAATTCTAGGCCCTAAAAAACTTTTTTTTCAAATTTTATATTTTTTCAATGAAATTAACCTTCCAATCAACTCATATGCAAAAAATTAGATCAAAATACATTTTGTAGCTATTTTTAAAAAATCCACAAAAAACTGCTAAAAATACCTTATTTTTAAGGGTCTGCGCAAGGAGTTTTTTGTGAATTTTTTAAAAATAGCTACAAAATGTATTTTGAACTAATTTTTTGCATATGGGTTGATTAGAATGTTGATTTCAAGGAAAAAATATAAAATTTATAAAAAAGTTTTCTAGCGCCTAGAATTAGGCGTGATGTACGGTATGATTTATAGAGAATAATGTATGTAAGCATTCCTATATATAGAGGAAGGCTCACCTACATCATGCCCTATACATCACACCGTACATCACACCTAATTCTAGGTCCTAAAAAACTTTTTTTTCAAATTTTATATTTTTTTCCTTGAAATTAACCTTCCAATCAACCCATATGCAAAAAATTAGGTCAAAATACATTTTGTAGCTATTTTTAAAAAATTCACAAAAAATTGTTGGCGCGGACCCTTATAAATAAGGTATTTTTAGCAGTTTTTGTGGATTTTTTTAAAAATAGCTACAAAATGTATTTTGACCTAATTTTTTGCATATGGGTTGATTGGAAGGTTAATTTCAAGAAAAAAAATATAAAATTGTTTTTTAGGGCTTAGAATTAGCTGTGATGCACGGGTGATGTATAAAGCATGATGTACTATAGCTTGGCTCCCTATATATATATATATATATATATATATATACATATATTGAAAACAAAGACACCTATTTTTAGTTTAACCCATTTAGTCGTTCAAACACCCATTTATCCAATATTCTCTTATTTTTAAAGTTCCGCGTCAGCGGCACCCAATTTCACCCCTACCCACCCCAAACCGGACAGCGGGTGGATTTAAACTCCATTTATCTAATATTCTCTTATTTTTATAGGTTCGCGCCAGTAACAACGCATGCGAGCTCTACCTACCACAAATCGAAAAATGAAATAGTATTATATCTGTCAGATTTCCCCAAATTCTTGAAAAATGTCACATTTTCTTGTGAACACAGTAAACTTTATTGTATGCACCAGAAAATGAAATAGTCTTATATCTGTGACATTTTTACAAACAGTAACATTTACTGCGTTAAAATAATTTTATATATGTTCCATTTTCAGAAACAATAACATTTATTATGTTGATATTATACAGACAGTAAAATTGATTGTGTTGATGAATTAAGTGTGTGTGTGTGTGTGTGTGTGTGTGTGTGTATATATATATATATATATATATATATATATATATATATAGAGAGAGAGAGAGAGAGAGAGAGAGTAAAAAAGACTCATATTTCTAGTTTAACACATTTAGTCGCTCAAACACTTATTTATCCAATATTCTCTTATTTTTGAAGGTCCGCATCATCGGCTCCCCATGCCACTCCTACTCAACCCAAACAAGAGCTTCGGTGGATCCAAACCACTTTTTTTCAATATTCTCTTATTTTTAAAGGTCCGCGCTAGCGATACCCAATCCCCACCACCACCCACCACCATTGTGGGAACTCCAACGACCTTTAATTAGAGCTTCGGTTTGGTGTGGATAGGGGTCGCATGGGCTGCCGCTGGCGCGACCCTTTAAAAATAAGAGAATATTGAATAAATGGAGTTTGGATCCACCGGATCTCCAGGTTGGGGTGAGTAGGGGTGGCATTGGGTGCCGCTGGCAGGGACCTTTAAAAATATGAAATAATTGGATAAATGGGGGTTTTAGCAACTAAATGGGTTAAACTATCAATCGGTGTCTTTTTTCAATATATATATATATATATATATATATATAAGATTATAGATTATTTGACCCATTTATTTAATCAGTAAATTTTACTGGTTGTGTAATATTAACACAAAAAATGTTATTGTTTGTGAAAATGTTATAGATATAAGAATATTTTATTTTCTAGTGCATGCAGTAAAGTTTGTTGTATGTGTATTTTTTTTCTTTGAAAGTTTATAGGCTTCATAGGTCTTGTTTGATAGATCTCGATGAGGAGATTTCAAAAATAGTAATTTTGTGAAAAACGGATTTGTCAATCAAAAGTTAAGATCATTTGAAAATTAAAAATAAAAATCAACCACTTATTATGTAACTTCTCCAAGGAAAATACGGATGGTTGGTTTTAAAAGAGTATAATCGTGAGAAAAAGTTTCAAAAAATTAGAAGTAGGACCTATATGTAGGGAGAAAACATAGTGGGACTAGAATGAGTAAAGAAATGTCTGATAGGACCTATATATAATAACCTCTTTTAAATATATCTAAAAGGCAAACATTATATTTCAATTGACTGTTATGGAAATTTAGTGTATTTAAACCATTTGCATACGTTGAACACGTTTTACATTACCTAGTAGGTTAAAAAGGCATTAAATGCATTTTGACAATTCGCAATTCAACAAATAGATGGAGTGGATGATGTCAACAATTGAATTATCGTGGCACCAATACACTTGTTCTGGTTAATCTCCGTGACACATCAAGTTCCTCGATGCCAACGGATTTTTACTTCAGTTCTCCAAACGAATATATTCAAAATTATATATATATATATATATATATAGAGAGAGAGGGGGGGGGGGGGGTTCACAATTGAACCTAAAAAATGAACATTTTAATGAACCTTAACAAAAAACACTTAGCAATCAATTAATTCTAATTCCTATATTGTTATCGGTCCGCGTCAGCGGCAACAAACATGTGTAGTTTTTAATACACACACCCGACAAACCTTTCCCCCAACCCACCCCCAAATCTGCCAAAATCAACCTTTTACCTGGTTTGTGAGGGTCGACGATTAATGGTTGTTGGTGGGCTAAACCGGGTTGGATCGATTTTTGTTGGACCAATTATGGGAATGAGTTAAGATGATCAAAGTTCGGATAAGGTGATTTGAAGATGAAGTTGGGTTTCGGGTAAAAGGTTGATTTTGGTCAGTTTGGTTTATGGTTGTCGGCAGGCGGTATGCGAACCAAAAGTGGAGCTGCTGGAGGTGTCGACGACGTGGAGTCAGAGTTTATGGCTGGACAGGAGGGGGTCAAAGTGGTCGCCAGCGTTGTAGTTTAAAGGTCGGCGATGGTTGTTCGGGTTTTAATTCGTTGAAAATGGGTAGGATGTTAGAGAACGGAATTATGAGGTATGGTTGGGTCGCGACTGGATATGGATTAAGGGTAGGCAGAATGGAGAGGAGTAAGGTTTGTCGTGTGCGTGTATATTAAAAAATACACGTGTTCGTTGTCGCTGGTCATCGATCCTGCATGATACATGAATCCGTGCTCCCTCTATTTCGAGAAGGACTGAGAGTTTGTGCTACGATGGAGAGACACCGTCCCAAAGGAGCAGATCACTTTCGCCAACTAGTAGACGCTTGGAGATTTTGAGGCGTTTGATAGCCTGTTGTCCATTCGTGACTCGACGAGGACTAGTCAATCAAAAATAGTGGATGTGCTATACTCCGAAGGGACATCTTATGCGGAGGTTAAGCATAAAATGGTAAGTAAATTGCTATAATTTCGTTACATTTTCTTTAATGAACAAAATAATATTTTATTATTAATTTAATCGATGCAAGAGTCTGGAGAGGGGAAAGTCACATAGGACCGACTTGAGACTTTGGTAAGCTATAATTGAAATTATATTGTCGATTTCAGTAATTTATTAATATTCGTTTTCAAAGTTAATAACGTATTTTATACTGTTTCAAAATAAGCTAAAGGCAGCGCATAACATTAGGGTGATTTTAACAAGGCATCTCTGAGTACGGAGACACTGAGCCAAGTGCTGAGTCGAGATAGAAAAGGGTATACTTGGGGTGTCAACACCTGGATAGGAAAGTCGAAGCTAATAGGTTTTGCTTGCGATCATAATGGGTTGTACTCTAGGGTCAACATGTACATGGACGGACTCGAAGTTGAAAAATCTCTAGCAAACCATGAATCGTATGTTCGAATGGGTCAAACGAGTATGCAAGGATAAGGGGAAGGGGAAGGGGAAAGGGAAGGCGGAGGATAAAGAAAAGGGTAAGGAGAAGGTTAGTGAGGTGAGTGGACCACTACTCTATCCTCTTGACCGGTGTCGGTCGACTCATCATCCTCTTACGATATATATTCTACCTCTAACCCCATTATCTCGACTTCATTTGAACCAGTTGGGGAGAGAGTTTATATCCATGACACACGTGGAGGATCACGAATTGACCAAGGAGAGAAGGATCCTAGCATCACTGTGGGTACCGTGGTGCACGACCGTCCACTGTAGCCCTTCGAGTTCCGAATCAGAGTCATTGAGGTGTTGCCGAAAAAAGAGGACGAGGTCTTTTGGTTGGACAAGCAAGGCAGGGTTTGACATATCGAAGGCGTGGTGGGGTCGTGTGTCATTTGACAGACTTTTCTCCTTGATCATTATTGAACTTTTGTATTTTGATACTTATTATATCTAATTAAATTTTTGTTTTGATCTAATTAAACTTATATTTGACGTGTTTTATTGCGTAGTAGGTTTGATTTGTAATTAAACTGTTGTACGGATGCACCGACATTTGATTTGATTTATTTCAATTGCATATTTGGTTTGACTACTTTTTAATTACATATTATATTATTGTTGTTTTGTTTTGTTTGAACAAAAACAGTTTTTTTTATGTTTTGAAGAAAGTTTTTTGTTGGTTTGTAGCTAATTCCAAGCAATTATTATATTGGGTATTACAGTTAACCTTGACAAGTCCCTAATAAATTGGCCACGGTCAATGATCATAACAAAGCCATGACAAGCCTGAATGTTGTCAAGGACCGTGACTAGGCTTGTTTTGTCACGATCATTAACTGTGATAAGTTATGTTGTTACGGTCCTTGACAAGATGTGTCATCATTGGATAATTTTTCAATTTTCATCGATGTTGTCATTATATTTTATACCATATTATCATTTTGATGTCAACATGTTACTATGTCGGTCTCTACTTCAAAATGAGTGATTTTTGTTTGATTATCCATTTGAGACGAGTAATTCTATGCTGACACGTGATTCCAACGCATTTTGTGCGACGAACTAACATGTCGTGTATGTATTTGTTAATGTATGGGACTCACTAATTTTCATTCCAAAAATCAAGCAATACGAACACGACATGTGTCAACGTAGAATTACTCTTTAAAAACCCTATTACAAGGCTCATAACCTACATAGTTATTTGCTTCTTTTTTATTATGCAGCAAAAGGTATCCTTGAGCTAGCTTTCGCACACCAAGACTGAGTCCCCTTCCCGAACCAATCAAAGGCATGTTCAGGCCGAGATTGGGGATTCATGGGGGCCTCAAACAAACTCTACCCATTACCTTGCCTCAAGGAGTTGAAGGTATATAACTCATTCCATTAACGAATTGGACAAGCCCTCGAGGTTGCATAGTTATTTGTTGTGCGTCTTGTGTTTGTTGAGTTTTAAAGCTCCCTTTATTTTAGTAGATTATGTACTTTTAGGAGTTAAAATAATATTAATTATGGATATTAAGAACAACAAATATTTGGCTTCCATTTTTAGTCCCTATTTTCAAATTAAAGGGACACGTGACATGTTGTAATTGGTTAACGTTTTATGAATATGAGTACGAGCCAGCGACTTTATTCAAAAATAGAAATTAAAACTATAAATAAAATGTTTGTTGTCCTATTTTCTAAATACATATTACAATAGGTCCTAAATTTACAAAGTCCCTTATTTTAATAAGACTGGATTGTTCTTAGATGCTCTTTAATTTTTACTTTGGCATATTAAAAAAACAAAATTAGAGGTGCCCCTACCACCTGGGCTATACACTAAGGTGTGTTTGATGGCAAAGTTCAAAAAACAAAGGTCCAAGAAAAAAATATAACTATGAAAACTGAAAATCGAGTGGGAAAAGATATGAAACTAAGTGCGATATTTTCTTATTTTTTCATTTTTTTTATGGAAAAGAGATGAGCTACTAGCCTCCACTAACCGATCATCTATTTTTCAACTTTCTTTCCAACATGTCATATAATGAATTGTTGTCAATCTGTTTTCAACCTTGCAATCAAATCAAATAGACCCTAATAGATCGATCATTATGTAAATAACTCTTCCCCATCTTATTCGTCAACACAAGGTGCGGATGTACAGCTTCAAGGAGGTGGGCTGACAAGAGAAAAAAGTCCATATAAAGTGAATGAAAAATTAAATATAACTTTTGACCCCCTATTCTGATGAAAATGCAATTATTGAAACTTACTGTCATATATGATATTTTGTTTATGTGCATCCACTCTCGTGGTACTTCTTTTACTTGGTTTAAGATCACTCTGATATTTTCTCTAGTTCTAAAAGGTTCAAGGTTTGTCACAATTAAGGGGAAAATTAGTGCAATTTATGTTTGTCGCAACCTTGGAAAAAGTTTCTGAATCCGCACCTGGTCAACGCGAACCTGGTTGTAAAAAACAGGGACTCGACAAATGTCACAAACCAAAAAAGACCTGTCAACCGAAGAACAATATTGATTGAATCATTGAGTTCAAAGGGCAAGATTGACTGGGATCAGAAAAACATGAAAACAGGTGGTCTATGCAGTTGCTAAAGAATCCCCTTGAATATTATTCAAAATCTTACTAGTTATTCATTCTACTTACCATCAACTGGAAGTATCCTGTTCACTTTAAATCACACCATTAATATAATTTCCAGGGCGTGTTAGGAAGATAAATGAAGAATCATCCTCAATTATCATATATATACATGTATAATATGTACTAGATAGAATCAATAGTTTGGTTCACTCATCAAAGATAGAATCAATAGATGTATAATATGTACTTGATCATTGTTTTCTCTTCAAAGGGTGAAATATCCATCCAAGAATTACACCAAGTGCGACTTTGATCAAACTCCATGATAGTATACCTGGAAAAATATAAAGAAAACAATGATCGACCCGCAATTTAACATATGTCAAGATCAAAAGTCGACATTCCCACCACCAACATTTGCAATACTTTATTTCCTGGAAAAGCACAACTTGTTTCATAGTCCAGTATTTTTACTTAGGTAAAAGGTGAAATATTCTACACTGATCCAAACGATATACGAAGTATGTTTAATAGATGAAAGGAAAAATAAATTTTACATTGATCCAAACAATAAGCAGTAAGTCCTGTACTTCGCATAAAGTAGTATTGGTTGAAAACCAAAGAACAATATAACTCAAGTCTGGTTGGTTAGCACACTTTTTAAATTCAGAGATTTATAAAAATTGTGTTTAACACCCGATTTTCTAAAAACAGCATTTTAGCCGTTCTCAGGTATCTATACTTGATATATATATATATATATATATATATATATATATATATATATATATATATAATATTTTCAATCATCATGATACTTGGAGCCCTAGAAATATTTTTCAGATTTTAGATGCTATCAGGGCCGGTTTTGAGGGAAGGCCGGGGAGGCGGACGCCTCGGCCGCCGATTTTCGACGCATTTTAGGGGCCACAAAATTTTATGTGTATATATATTCATACCGTCATTCTCCAATCATCCTAAAATAATTTGTTGAAAACTGAACGGACAAATATTTAACCTTGTCGCAACTCCCGAAAAATAAGCCGTCATCCTTTCCGTTAAAAAATATTAAAGGGCAAACCCAGTGCACGAGGCTCCCGCCACTGCGGGGTACGTTAAAAAATACTACAATTTCTAAATTAATAAAAAAATTCTTGTTAAATATATGGCGCACGATTTAAGAATACGCCTAGGGCCCCTAAAATCTCGGGACCGGCCTAGGATGCTATCCAAACCAAAATGGTAAATATTTAATGTATATGGATTTTCTTTTTTGTTCGATAAGGTTGTGCGTTGACAATTAGATACACAGACAATGGCCTTATTGTTTAGTTCAACATATAATTGGCAACAGAATTTTTTTAAGAAAACTGGTGTCCTGGAAATTAAAATCATCCAATAAGGTCCCAATCAGTTGATGCAACAATACAGTTGTTCTTGACCGTTTCTTTTATTAAATTTTTCAGCTGGGGGACAAAAATTGCAAGATTAAGTCTGAATATATGATTACTAACCTCTACCTAGGGATTAGCTATTTTCTAGGCATATATATTAAGTAATTAGCTATTATTATATTAAGGTAAATGTCTATTACTTTTCCATTATTATCTTTTTTTCTTAATTTCCTTATATATCAAGGATTAGGGTTAGCATTAACCTATAAGAAACAAAAAAAAAAAAAAAAAAGTAGGGATAGCAAAGGGGTGGGGTGGGGTGGGGTGGAGCGGGGACGGGAGCGCATCCTCCATCCCCTTTTTTCCCGGGATCACGTGCCTCACAGGGACTCGTTTTGGCAAAAACAATTATCTTTCTATTTTTTTTTAGGATCAAATACTAAGAAGTCCCTCAAACATTTTTTAATACACATTTAGTCCAAGCCTTTTATTTTGTACCAAAAAGTCCCTTATTCTCTCATCTTTAAAGGGCCGCGCCAGCGGCATGGTAAAGCTTTTTTGGCATGGTGAAGGACTTTTTGGTGCAAAATAAAAAGGCTCGGACTAAACGCGTATTAAAAAAAGTTCGAGGACTATTTGGTATATACCCCTTTTTTTACCTCATTAAATCCTAATTAAAAATTAATTATATGTATAAAAGATAATATGCAACCCTTTTTATATTGAAAGTGCATTAGAAAGTTTTTTGACTTATAAAGTATAAGTATAATATAAATACTAATATAGTATTGCTCTTGTGCGGACTAGTCCGCTTTTTAAGAGTACGGACCGGACATGTGTCACCTAACGGTGAGCGTAGAAATTATCGGCTAAATTATAGGCGCTCTCTCTTTTCTGAGCTCACCGTCAGGTGACACATATCCGGTCCGCACTCTTAAAATCCGAAATGGTCCGCACAAGAGCAGTACTAAATACTAATATATATATATATAATGTGAATTGAGAATTGGAGGATATTTTCGTCACTTTTAGGAATTTATAATATTTTGGTTAATTAATTGTATTTTCCTTTTAATTGTTTGTTTGGTATTTAGAGGTTGGGCTCTTGTCCTTCCCACCTCTAAATACTAAACAAACAATTAAAATGAAAATACAATCAATTTACCAAATAAAAGAAAATAACAAAAATATTATAAAATCCTAAAAATGACAAAAATATCCTCCAATTCTTCATTCACATCCATAATTGTAATTAGATTGATAGCTTAGAGCCCAAGCTACTTCCCAACTATAAATACCCCTTTATAGCCTCATTTAAGGTATTCTACATTTTGGAGAATTATTGATTGAGGGTTGAAATGTGAGAAACATGGTTCAAAATCAAGGTCAATATCGCGACGATACGGCCGAGTTGACTAGGTATCGGTGCCCGCAAATCCGATTCCTAGTTACGAGTTGAGTTTTCAACTATTGATGTGAATCGACCCTATATCGGTAATTTCTCGGTAGTATCGGTGATATAGCGGTATAATCGGCACATATCGACGATATCGCAGTAGAATTGACCCATATCGGCGATATCACAATAGTATCGACCCATATCGGTGATATATCGGCCGAGATGGTATAAGTCACTAAGCATCTCTCTCTCTCTCTCTCTCTCTCTCTCCAGTGTTATGTTGGTAAGCGTGATTTTTTGGGGGGGGTACGAAATGCTAATTGTTTTTTTAATTTAGTGTGCTGTGTGGGGGTTATTTGGTCATCGTGTGGGTTTAATTTAGTGCGTTGTATATGTGCCAGTTTTTTTTTTAAAGAATGTAAATGATCCAAATGTTATTTATTATTATTTTTTATAATAATATTCCCAATGTTATTTTTTAATATGTTATTCTTTATGAAAAAAACGTAAATGTTATTCTTTTACAAACAAATATACAACTGTAATTATTGTAAAAATAATATTTGTATCCTCTAAACATTTGTAAAAATAACATTTGCAACACAAGAAAAAAAATATTTGCATCCTCTTTGTAAAAAAATAACATTTCCATAAATTAAAAAAAAAACATTTGGAACCCAACAACAAAAAAAAATAACATTTACATTCCTTTTATAAAAAAATAACATTTGCATCATTTTTTGTAAAAAAAAATAACATTTGCATCCTTTTTGTAAAAAACGATCGTAAAAAAATGTAGTGTTTTGTCAAAATCACTATTTGTAACTTTTTTGTAAAAAAAATAACAATACTAAAAAAGAAACATTTCTATCCTTTTTAGAAAAATATAACATACTTAAAAAACACATTTGTATTCTCGTACTAAAAATAATACTAAGAATATAATAGTTGTATCCTCTTTGTATAAAAAAAAATTATCCTCTTACTAAAAAAGTAACATTTGTTTTTCTTTGTAAAAACATAATATTCGTATCCTTCGTGAAAAAAAAACATTGATTTATTATGGAACATTGAATCTAACAAGTTCGCAGCACGTCAATATAATCAATTGTACAATGTTATGCATATTAAAGGATAGATTTAAACTTGTCTGATTGGTCCACATTGTTAATCGTATTTTTTTTAAATTTTCTAGATTTTTTCGGAATTTTTTGCGCTCTCTAAATAATGTATCTTTGCATATCGCCCGATACCGCGACCGAGTTGAAAATCGAGTGGCCGATACCAAGACTGATACCGAGACTTTGAACCATGGTGAGATATCTTCCTCTTATTACTCATTTGGCGTCATTTACATCAATTGGTATCAGCGTCTCGTTGGTTCTACCCGTTGTAAAAAAACAAAAACACGTAAACAACGTCAAGATGGGTTTTGAGAGGAGACATGCTCCCATGAAAACTCGTAATAATCAAATTGAGAGGACCTTGGATCATCTCTTGACACGAATGGAGGATCTTGAAACCCGCCTCCCTCCACCACCACCCAAATTACCATCACCACCATTTTCCATCCCCTCACCTTCCACCACCTCGCGTTCTCGTATTGCCCCATTTACCCCCGCAAACCCTAAAACCCCACCCTACCACCGAGCATCACACAACCCCCACCTCCTCTAAATTTCGACCTATCCCTGCCACCACCCCCAAAGACACCCTTGAGCCACCCACCATTATTAGCCTCACCCCTAACCACCCAAATACTCCCGCCCACGCTTCTGTAACCCATTTCACACCTCTACCCCAAAAAAATCAAAACCCTAATTTCAATTATCCCCAAAATGTAACCACCACATTGGAGGGATTCCACCACCACTTCTTGGCCATTTTTTATCGCCATCCAGACACAGAAGCGGCAGAAATCCCTCCGCCGCCAACCATTACCACCAGCAGGGACAACCCCTCAGAATCTCTTCAGAACCATCAACTTGCAGCGATCATCCCCTCGAACCACCATACAATGGTCGACCGACACCCCGACATGCATAGACCCTCCGGAATCCACTTCAAAAAACTCCTACCATGCTGAAATCCACCAGGTCTAGTCGGAATCCCCTCAAGAGGAGGCAGATCCACCAAACGACCTTTGCCATCACCGGGATCTGGTCAGAATCACCAGTCCATGACAGGAAACCCCCTGGTTCACTCCGGATCCACCTCTGACCTCTTCCCCCAGAGCATCCGACCCCCGATCTGCCCTTAGAGCCGCCGCCCACCGTCGATCTGTCCACCTGATCAATTTCCGCCAGACATTATCTCGGGTCAGCCCCTGTTGGGCCAGATTCAGACAGTCAATCATCAGCAGCTGCCAAACAGCACGTTTCCACTTCTAGGAAACCTCGGGTTTTGTTCCCTTCCCCCATCTTATCATCAGACCACCCATGCGGTGGCCGTCGGTAAAAATTTTGACCAAAAACACATGTTCTTTAGCCCCCGGTCCATCCAAGATCCACCCGGAACTATCCAAAAAACCTTCTTCCACAAATTCAATCCAATTTTAGCCCATTTTCACCCAATCTCTTCCTATGATAAACCATTTACCCTCTACCCTAGGTGGAACCCTCGAACAAATTCAAGAACTAGGGTTTGGCACCAAGAAAATGGTTTTTGATCCGGGGGAGATATTTTTGAAGATTCCCATGAGAGGCAAGATGAAGATGATGATCTTGACGTAATATTTAAAGGATCATCCACAAATTTTCAGAAACTGCTTTGGGCCCCATAATTTTTGCCTCTCTTCCTCACAATTTTGGCGTTTGTCACGTGATTCTCCAATTTTGAAGATTTTGTGCATCCTCTACTTTTAAAGCTCAAGGACGAGCTTTTTCGAAGGCGGAGAGAATGATGTGAATAAAGAATTGGAGGATATTTTCGTCATTTTTAGGATTTTATAATATTTTTGTTATTTTCTTTTATTTGATTAATTGATTGTATTATCCTTTTAATTGTTTGTTTAGCATTTAGAGGTGGGAATGACAAGTGGCATCTAGGGACATAATTGTAATTCAATTGATAGCTTAGAGCCCAAGCTACTTTCCACCTATAAATACTCCTTTGTAGCCTCATTTGAGGTATTCTACATTTTTGGAGAGTTATTGATTGAGGGTTGGAAGTGTGATATATCTTCCTCTTAATTCCCATTTGGCGTCATTTACATCAATATATATATATATATATATATATATATATATATATATATATATATATATGTAAAATATACAATATACCACCCCCAACCCGCCCCCGTCTCTGAAATTTACACCCCCATCCCTGCGAAAAATTTGTCATCCCTATTCCCTATAAATAACGCCATTAGACTCCTCTCGTTATCACTTTAACTTTAAATAATTATTATTAATGATAATGATGATTGAGATTGAGAGGATTTTTATTTGATTATTATTTGTGCGCGTCTATGTTTGTGTATGCTTCCGCGAGTTCATGTCAAATTGGTATCGGAGCAGATGTGTGCATTCATTGTAATGTGTCCTTGAGTAATTTGTTCGGGGGAAGATGGCGATTGGGGCGACTAGGACAACGGTTGGAGTAGCACTGGGAGTGTTGTCCTACCCATTGACACCCAAACTCCAAGCCCTTGTTGGTCATTCACGCTGCCTCACCGTCCCTCCTCAATCAAAGCCAACGTTTGGCTACCGTTCCCCCACTGTTCTTGGTCTCCCCATTGATTCCTCGCCAATCATCGACACTGTCAAGCAAAACTAGTTGGGTTCAGCCACAACTCACCCCTCACCACAAACCCCAATTCCAAACCCCATTTTCTCCCTTCCATGTTAAAGATCATGAACTCTCGCGACCTCACCAGCATCAGACAGAGCCTAGCTAACGTCCTGCGAGTGTCACCGATTGTACCCCAAACCCGCATCATGCACATCCAACAACAACAATGTCGCACATGTATCTATTTGTTGCAACAAGAGGGCAAGAAATCCCAGATCGGACAGTGTAGATTTCGACCGCCCATTATCGGGCTCCGGCACCTCACCCTAACAACGGGCGAACCTCATCAGAAGTTGGGAAAAGGTAGAGGTGTGCACGGGTCAGTCGGTTCAATTTTTAGCCTTTTTTTAACCGAACCAATTTAATCGATTTTCACATATTTTGAACCGAAACCGAATTGGTTGTATCGTTTAACCGAACCGAACCGGGTCGATTTTTTACAGGGGCGGTTCGGTTTGACCGCCGGTTTTTGACAAGGCTGATATTGACAGGGTCGGTTCGGTTTAATCGATTTTGACAAGGCTAATATTTTTTAATATTTTTTTTCATTTGGTTTTAATCATTTTCCATTTAAATCCAACTAACACTATTTTATATATATTCAATAAATTTAAAAAATGGTTCAAAAGTATCCTAAATCCATTAATGTTTGTATGATATATATTATATAATAAGTAGAGGAGCGGTTCGGTTTGGTTCTACTCAAGCCCTATGTGGTCCAAATCGAAAATCGAAAATCGAACTGAAATTATCGGTTTTTATTCTGCTTAAATCGATCCGGCCCGACCTTAAAAATAAATCGGCCCGAAATCATCGGTTCGGTTTGGTTTAGAAATTTTGAAACGTCTCCTCCAACCCCCTGACCTATTCTCCGACCCTTGACACCTATTTGGAGGAAGAATACCGCGAGGAGGGGGAATACCACAAGATGGAGGAATATTACAAATGGGAATCCATTGTTATTTTCCTTTTATTTTTCATTTTATTTCTATTTTCTATTTTTAGTTCTTTTAGGCATTTTATCCTTAATAGGTCTCCAAGTATGTTTGGGACTAATTAGGCATTCTTTTGTTATTAGTTACCCATTTTAGTCATTTTAGATAATTACTTGATTAGCAAGTAATACTTCTCATATAAATATCCCACGTAATCTCATTTGTTCTTACATTTTCCATTTTTTAAATATAAGACATCTTTTGATTCTCTCTTCAAAAGTTAGGGTTTCGTATTTCTTTTTAGCCATTAATGTGTAGTTTACGTCAATTGGTATCAGAGCGGGTGTCGCTCCAAACATTGGCTAGTGTGTATCGGTATGTGTAAAATATCAAAATCGTAAGCTACGGACTCGATGGCTCCAAAGAAATCCCGCCAACAAATAGGAGAGATACAAGAATTGAGGGAAAGCAACCAAGAATTGAAGGCAAGTAATCAAGAATTGACACGGCGAATAGATGAATTGACACAGAAAAATCATGAACAAATTGAAACCTTAATGCTATAATTCTCCAAACTGCAAAGCCCTAACAACACAAAAAGGGGTTGCAAGAAACCCTTTTCCGTCGACCCAGGAAGGAAATCATCTCCGAAAACCCATCCCAAGGAGAAGACGTGGGTCTACCCTTATTTCTGCCCAGCAACCCGATCGGGTCGGGCGAAGTCCCTCCCGCCCTCCACTGCCCTATTGACGCCGCATCTTCCCAAATTCCTGTTGGTCGTGTTGAAACAACTGTCCAAGATCAACATCGGGGTCATTTCAACCTCGAAAAAGCCTCATAAGCCCGCCGATCACCCTATCGGTCACCTGCCTTATCTTTTCAGCCTCAAGAAAACCTTAACCCGACCCTATTCTGGCCACGAACCAAATCCTACCCCAATCCTCTACCCGTCCCCCCCAACCCCAACAGTAGAACCCAATCAGAACCCCGACCCCATTACAATTCCCCCGACCAAAATTCAGACCCAAAACCCTTTATTTTTACCCAAGAATGTGAACCCACCCAAAAAATAACCCTAATTGGCACGTGTCCCCAGTATCATTATATGCGCGGTCCCCCGGCACCTCCCATGGTCCCGCATGTTCATCATCCTCATCCACCACCTGCCCAGATGCCACCGGTCCCTGTTGATTATGTTGCACCTACGTCGGGTGATGTGATGGGTCTGGGAGCTCATCAGGATGGAGATCCACTTTCATTAGCGCTCCAGTTACTTTCTCGGAGTCTCCATGAGGATATACGCATCAATGTTCATATGTTCGATGGACGATTCTCGCCAGATGATATGATTGATTGGCTTGTTGCTACGGAGACAATTTTTTACTACAAGCGGATTCAGGGCAACTCGTGTGTTCTCGCTGCCACCAAATTTAAGGAGTTTGCCTGAGTTTAGTGGAACGATCTTTGCTACCATAGGAGAGCTGCAGGATTCCCTCCCATTCAGAACTCGCTCGACCAAAAGGCCGCTCTTCGAGCCTCATTCATACCCCCGACATATGAGGGTGACCTCTTTGCTCGCATACAATCCCTCTAGCAGGATACGTCTTTATTAGTGGAGTATACGGAGTAGTTTCAACTCCTCTGCACTAAAGCTCACCTCCCCGAGACTGAGGATCAGTTGCGTCTTCAGTAGTGGAGTATACGGAGCAGTTTCAACTCCTCTGCACTAAAGCTCGCCTCCCCGAGACTGAGGATCAGCAGATCAGCCGCTATATTTTGGAGCTCCAGCCATTTATTCAGCATGATTTTGGGTTGAGAAAGTTACCGACCTTTCTGAAAGCGCTAAAATATGCTACCAAGGTTGAGGCCTATCACGCAGCATCTACAGCTCATCCAGGACAATCTTCTACCACTACTCCAGCCACCACTACTTCCGCTGCGACACATTCGGGTCCCCTACATTACATTTTGGTGCTATAATTGTGGCAATGTGGGACACCGAGCTTCAGATTGCTCCCTCTCGCGTCGTGTGCCCTCTTAGCGATGAATCGTTCACCGAAGCATCTTGATGAGACTGAGGAGCACCTTGGCCATGCACTGATTACAGTTTTGGAGGGTGACTCTGTAGGCCTTCCCCTTTGAGTTCGTGGACGAATTCTTTTTGAGGGGAGTGTGATGGAAATCCGTTGTTATTTTCCTCTTTTTTTCATTTTATTTCTATTTTTAGTTCTTTTAGGCATTTTATCCTTTATTAGTCTCCAAGCATGTTTGGGACTAATTAGATATTCTTTTGTTCTTAGTTGTCCATTTTAGTCATTTTAGCTAATTACTTGATTAGCAAGTAATCATTCCCATATAAATACTCCATGTAATCTCATTTGTACTTACTTTTCCCATTTTTTAAATATAAGACATCTTTTGATTCTCTCTCCAAAAGTTAGGGTTTGGTGTTTCTTTTTAG
Organism: Sambucus nigra; assembly: GCA_949130495.1. Lineage (NCBI taxonomy): Eukaryota > Viridiplantae > Streptophyta > Magnoliopsida > Dipsacales > Adoxaceae > Sambucus > Sambucus nigra. The sequence continues at coordinate 407,151,351 of OX422220.1, forward strand.
CAATTGACGTGTAGTTTACGTCAATTACACACAAGCCCGTAAAGAAATAGTGGAAAAGATTGAGTGGGAAAAGATTGAGCCGACAGGTTCCGGGATTTTTGGAAGGGGTACGTAAAGAAAAGAGTGGCGAAGAAGCTTTTATGTAAAAATCCAAGTATAAGGTTGTAATACATCATTGCGAGATTTTCTTGGAAGAAATGTGTGCAGCCATCAATGTAATACATGTCTAAGTTGATTCGAAAGCTAAAAAAGAGCCTTCGGGAAAAGAACAGAAGAGAAAAGAAAAACGGTTTTGCATCCTTCAACACGCAAGTTATGGAAAGAGTGTTCGTGTAATTTTATAGTGATTTCTTAAATACTTTTATTGAAGATCGCTAGATTACTCGTACAAAAGTCAAAGCTATTTAGGTCTTTGATATTAGTGATTTTATTCATATATTTGATGGAGTCAAGAAGCCTTTTAATATTGAAGATTTCTTCAATATTTTTGAAGAGGTTGGTTTAGTTACACATAATGAGCGCAGTAGAGCTTTATCTTGATGAATGCTTCAATATTTTTGTTGAATTTAGTTAGGAGTTTGTTGTTCACCTAGTGATGGACGAGTAACTTTTCACTAGTGTAGATGATCGTGAGTGCAAAGAGGCGTAGCCACTTTATGATCGGCGCACGATTTATGATGAGAAACCCGAAGTAGGGGTGGGTTGTTTCGAGACAGTTGAGGAAAAAGTGTCCAATGTGGATAAGGTTCGGATTCGGCACCTTACGACCCGATATGTGCCCAAAACTTCAAATACGTGTCCGTTGACAATATCTGCATGTTTTACTTTTGCGATAAAGAACTAATATAGCCCGATATGTTTTTTACACTTTGGGACGCAAGGGTAGATTTTTGTTTTTTAAATCAAAAGAACATCATTCTAATTGTAGGGATGAAAAGTTGAAAATTTAATTATTTAATAAAATTTAGGGTTTTTTTACTTTAATACATTATTAATTCTCGAATTTAGATTTTATTATCATTTTATTAGACTTTAGTACATTTTCTGTCGCGAAATGTGAAAATTCCGTCACTAAAAATGACTTGGATAATTCTAGGCCGACATACGAATTTGATACATTTAGTGAGACACACTGACGTGTCGCACCCGTACTGGCTCGTTTTCGGGCTCCATTGCTATTGCGCCTGTGTGGAGTCCAAACACGAGTCAATACCGGTGCGACACGTCAGTGTGTCACACCAAATGTGCCAAATTTATGCGTCGGCGTAGAAGCACTCAAATGATTTTTGTTGACATTTAGGGACCATGGTTCAAAGTCGCTGTATCGGTGTACGACTCGGACCCCCAATTTTCTACTTGGTCTCGGTATCGGGCTATACGCAATGATAGGCAATTTAGAGAGCTTAAGAAAATTTGAAAAATATATTTAAAATTTTATAAAAATAATAGTATTATTGATTAATTTGATAAGTACAAAACCGTCATTTAGTATGCATAGCATTCTGTAATAGCTTATGCTGACGTGTGTCGCACTTATTAGCTACATTTCATAATAGTTAAGTAATAAGTAAGCAAAGCAATTAGAATAGACATTAAAGTTTATAAAAAATAGTACATAATAGTTAAATATATTGTTTCATTAATGTAATAATGTATTAATTATTAATCAGGTAACTATTAACACTTAATTAATATATTTGATAATACATGTTTAAACATATTTTAATTAAATAGAAATAGATTTTAAGGAGAGATAATAATGATATATATATATATATGAGAATTCTCACCTACAACATGCTCTATACATCATTCATACATAACACCTAGTTGTAGGCCCTTAAAAACTTTTTTTCCAAAATTTTTATTTTCTTTTGAAATTAACCTTTCAATAAACCCATGTTCAAAAATTTAGATCAATATACAATTTGTAGCTATTTTTAAAAAATTCACAAAAAGCTGCTCAAAATACCTTATTTATATGTCTACGCCAACAGTTTTTTGTGGATTTTTTAAAAATAACTACAAAATGTATTTTGACCTAATTTTTTAAATATGGGTTGATTGGAAGGTTAATTTCAAGAGAAAAATAAAAAAATTGAAAAAATATTTTTAGGGCCTAGAACTAAGTGTGATGTATAGTATGATGTATACAACATGATGTAGGTGCGCCTTTACATATATATATATATATATATATATATATATGTAAAGAGAGAGAGAGAGAGAGAGAGGATCTCATGAGAACCTCTGCTTGCATATCGGTGGCGCGGACCAATTTTGATAAAGTAGTAAAAAAAGTATTTTTGGGCTAATTTTTTTTTATAGTTTTTAAACATTTCAGTGGGACCATATAAAAAAATCAGCTCAAAATGATTTTTTTTACAATTTTAAAAAAATCGGTCAAACTTTGTCATTTTTAACAACTTAAAAACTGATAAAGTTTGACCGATTTTTTTAAAATAGCAAAAAAATCATTTGGAGCTGATTATTTTTTTATGGTCCTACTGAAATGTTTAAAAACCATAAAAAAAATCAGTCCAAAAACACTTTTTTTACAATTTTAAAAAAATGGTACTCATTCAAGGCCATCAGACTGGGACCTCTCTTGATCCATTCCCTATATATATATATATATATATATATATATATATAGTAAGACTCTCCAACATACCTTATTAAACATACCTACGAACATACCTATTATTTTAAAATAGTAAAAAACATAATTTTGAGTTGATATTTTTTATATGGGTTCATGATATTTCAGTGTGCCCCTGGAAAAATATTCAGCTCAAAATAATGTGTTTTGTTATTTTTAAAAATAGGAAAAAAAACAGACAGTTTAAAGGGGAAAAACTATCAGTTTTTTTACCTATTTTTTAGAAATAACAAAAAACATTATTTTCAGTTGATTTTTTTTATAGGGGCACATTGAAATATCATGAACTCATATATAGGATATCATCTCAAAATTATTTTTTTTACTATTTTAAATAATGGGTATATTCATAGGCATGTTGCTAGGAGGTATGTTGAAGAGTCTGACTGTGTGTGTGTATATATATATATATATATATATATATATATATATATATATATATATATATTTTAGTTAATAGCGATACATCGTTTTAGGTATATTTTATGTAAATAAAGTGTTTAAACGCAATGATATATATTTAACATATTTTTAATTAATATATATAAATATATTATCACTTATATTAATTCACCCATAATTAACATGATGAATTTGATAGAAGTAGTGCAAATTTAATGACTTTTGTAATTACAATAAAATTTATAATGAGTTGACTGCTAGTGTCTGAGACGACCGAGATCGCGTCGATATTGTCTTATACAACCGATGTCATTTCGATATCATCCGAGTTGACCGAGATCACGCCGATATCGTTCGATTTAAGCCAAAAACGCCTATTACTCAACTCGGGTCACAGTATCAGAACGGTAGGCCACGAAACCGAGTCATCTCGGCCAAATTGACTCGGTATCGACAGATACTTTTAACCATGTTATGGACAGAAAATGTCATTTAGCGACGGAAAATGTACTTAATGATAAAATTGTATTCAAGTCTAAAATCAAGAATTAGAGATGCATTAAAGTCAAAAAAATCCTAAAATTTATGTTCAACGAAAATAAGTACTTAATCCATAAGTTGGTGGACTAATTGCTTGTTCAAGAAATGTTGTTTGACTTGTGCCTTCTTATTTAACTTTTAAGGCATATATACATTACCAATATTAACAAACTGCGTATGCTAATGCCAGATTTATAAATATATTTTAGAAGAGAATATACATACATATGATATTATGGATATTATTTTGCGTCATATTCGAACTCTATTTTTCTAAGATTAGTCGTGTCCCTGTATCGTATCGTGTCGTATCACGTGTCGTGTATCCGTATCCATGTAACATAGGTGTGGAAAAGCCTCTTTCAGTTGTGGTGTGGCATTCTTATGTCGATCCAGTTTGGGATGAATTTAATTTCCTTGTTGAGTTGGGGAATCCGCGCCATGAATTATCAAAGTCCGTTGTCGGTGGCCCGTTTAAGATGTCGTATGACCCACCTTGAAGGATGTTTGTGTGTTCACGTCCTCCTAGTGACAAGTTTGGGGAAAGAATTTGTATTCCTCGACCTTAGATTGGGTGCAGGACAGCTTACGTTTATCTTTTTCCAAAGTGGATACAAGGGAAAGCTTCATGCAAGGCTTTCTCTTCAAGAGGAGTATGTTGGTGATGGTCGTCCCGCTCTAGGGATGCAAGTCCATGTTCCCGCTCTCGAGAACGAGCTTTCTCAAGAGGGGAGAGAGACGTGAAGAAAGGGGACAGCCAAGAAAGGGATTTTATGATTATTTTGGAATTAATTGGAATTACGATTTTTAAGAGATTGTTATTATGTCTAACACCCTTATGATTGATATTGATTATTGTTGAGATTTAGTTTCTTTTCAATTATTTCTTTTCTTATAGTTATGTTCTTCTAGTTATTGCTATCCATAAATAAGATTTGTTTATCTTCATCAACTAAGTGTAGGGCAAATCTCGTAATAGTTTCCCAATATGATTCTCTCCACAACTGGGAACAAACCCATATGCTTGGAGAACGTGTTGTATTGTATCCATGAAGACGGCACACCGTGCACTCTGTATCTAACTATTTCTCATCAGGAAACCGTCCTAGGAACCTTGCCACTGTAATCAAGATAGCAATACAGGACAGAGCTAAAAAAGTTCATCGTCTAACAATCAGTAACTTGTTGGTCTTGAGAATGATTGTAGATTTAGTTACTATATTGATAATAAAAAATAAAAATTATAAACTGCAAAAGCGCCTCAGGAAGCATAGGTCACCTCCCTCAATTGGGTCCCAGCTGTTCGAATTGGAAGGTTCACGTGTGCCCTAGGAAAGTTGGGTTGAAAACGCCAATACCCGAGTTATCAAGAAGATGAAAAATGAGAAAAGCTTCTAGGCATTATACAAGAAAGGGCTAAGTTGACTAGGTTTGATTGCAGAAAACTTCAGGGAAAATTCTGCCTGGAATATTTGTACAGCCGCTATTATATAATTATCAGTATTAGAAAAAAGACTTAAGTGAAGGTGTCAACTGCAGTAGCTGGTATCTGTATCACAGACCTGGGATCAAATCCCGCCTTCATCCAGGATAAGGAATTTGTAGATGGGGCATGAGTCACATCAGAACGTGCGCACACCAAAAAAAATAGAATGTAGAGAAAGAATCTACGTTAATTAGGGAGTGATGGGGCAATAAAAGAGAATGTAATCAGGGCTAACATATAGCGTATTTATTGGGCTTTATGGATTCTTAATTGCAAGTGAAATGACTAACTGTATGCGGCAATACGTGGCTTTGAGATTGAAAAAGTTTCCATGACTTCCTCTTCCACAAACTGTTTTTATCTTGACAAGCGTGACGAACACTTGATAAATTAAGTTCTATTATATATGCAGTACAAAAAAAAATCTGATGCCTGTTCTGAAGAATAAAATACTCGATTGTGAAACAAATGTAAATTTGTTCATCTTTGATTTGCAATGCACTAGCAGATGCTCCTGAGAAGATGAATCAAATGGCAAATATACTCCATACCTTAATTACTCTATCAGCTTGTCCAACAAAAAGCTTTCCTTGACAATATAACAAAGTTGTTATGACGGAATCACAAGCTATAGATCCAATTGGTATGGCATCTATTTGTGAATCATCTCCCAATAGCTCCTACAAATACAGTACTCGTGTTAGCGAGCCCACAAAGATTGGACCAGGTCCAAATTATATTTTTTTAATTATAATATAAATTATGAGTTATCATTTAAAATGAAAAATTGAACGAAACTATAAGAGTATGCTATCAATTTTTAAATGTGCCAAAGTAAATAAAGAACTCCGTGCCAAATTGTCTAGTAGCATGAAATTTTCTCTAGATTAACATCTGTAATAAATCAAATTTTAGAGCATTATAACAATAAAAGGATGACTTTGAATATTCTATGCAACTATTTTATTAGCTTGCATGTGTACCTGCACATTGACACTCTTGTTCAAACCCCCTATAAAAAGCCACTTCCCCTCCATGCTAACAGAAAAAATGGCACTACTGTTCCCCGGCATGGTTTTTCGAAGCACATCATTGCTCCAAATCTAAAGACAGCAAAGAAGAGGTAAATGATTTATGAATACTGCTACTACCAAGGCAGTTTCATACACTGCTTTGGCGAAAGGCAAAGTTGCCTTGACAATAGGACTAGCAAGAATTACAACTAATACATTCTGCCTGGTAAGAGAACTAACATCATTCATGTTGGGTTTGTGTACTAAAAGACATGGTTAATTGATGAATTTTAGTGCTTCCATTTAAATGAGAATCTTCACATGTGATCTTTGCATTATATCATTATTTAATATTAATGAACATGACGTAAACTACACGACGTCAAGTGCACATGGTTCAGTTCGGTTCGATTCCACTACGGAACTAGAACCAGAACCGAAATTGGTCGGTTCCAAACCGAACCGAACCATCGGTTCTCGGTTTGATTCGGGTCGGTTCTGGTTCGTGGTTCTGGTTCGCGGGTTGGCTCTCGGGTTGGTTAATGGTTATTGGTTCAGGTTCGCGGGTTGGTTCTTGGGGTCGATTTTTCGGTTCGGTTTGGTTCAGGTATAAAACCGAGAACCGAACCGAACACTCCGGTTCTCAATTTTTTGGATCCAGAACCAACCCATGGAGAAAAAAAACGAACCAACCCAACCCATGAAGGTCGGTTTGGTTCGATTCTTCAGTTTGCCGGCTTTTTTGCACACCCCTAACGTCAAAGGCTCAAAACAAAACAAACACCAATTCTAGAGAGAGAAACTGAGAATTAATTATATTCAAAAATGGAGGAATTGTCCTCAAATGAGGAGTGCATGGGTATTTATAGATAGGATATTACTTGCTAGCCAAGTAATTACCTAAATGACTAAAAAGGACAATCATTAATAAAAATATACCTAATAAGTCCCAAACATACTTGGAAACCAATTAAAGGACATAAAAGGAAATAAAAGAACTAAAATAAAGTAAAACTAATAACAAATACCAAAATGACCAATATGTCCTAATATGAACCCATTTCCCATCAGAACAGGTGTTTTTTATACTACATAGTAGATCAGTTCGTGTGTAGAGTTCATGATGCAAACAAAACACACCAATTATAATTAAAACTAAACTAAACTCTCTCTAATATATTAATATAATCCGAGCATAGTTGTCAAATCGTGAATCGGAAACTCTATGAATCGTGAACCGTGAATCGTATCTTGAATCGAATTGTAAGAATCGGTATAAACGTAAAATGTGTAGGAAATAATATATAAATGCAAAGAGAACACATTAAGAATATATAATAAAATATATTACGACCTAAAATCAATTATAAGAAATGATTTCATTAAAATGTAACTAGCAAAATGAACTTTCATGTCCAAATTATGACGAAATTCTAACAACACCGGCATTTACAATGTCGAAATTTAAACACAATAATATATTATACAATATAATAACACAAATAAAGATTATACAGAACACCATAAAAAACATGTTATAATAACCATACCATATAATATAACTTATAAAATTCTTACGCAAGATTTGTTGGTTTCAATCGAACGCAAATCTACCTCCCTCTCTCGATCAACTTCAAACAGGTTAGAAGAGAAGAAAAAAGTGCTCGCAACACGAAATATAAGAAATTGCAGCTTCGAACAGATTAGATGAGAAGAAGAAAAGTGATCGCAATTTAGGTTTCGTTCTAATATGTGTTTCAGTCACTCTCTCTTTCGCAAAGGGTACCTTAAGTTTGTAATAACTTCTTTTTATTTTAATAATAAAATATTTTTTAGGATTATTTTAAAATAAAAAAAAAAAAACGAGCATGAGGTTTAAGTCCGTTGAAAATATCCAACATCCTCCGAGAAATATGAATCGCACGTGAATCGTGAATTGGTGTTCAGCCCGATTTTTAGAACCCCTCCATATCTATTCCCTATTCATATCGAATAGTATGTGAATCGGATCGAATCGTACGAATCAAATCGCGAATCGTACGATTCTGAAAACTATGGACCCGAGGCCATTACATGATTATATGTCAGTTTTTAAGCTACTAAAAACTAACAAATTGACCGGTTTTTTGAAAAAACAAAAAAATCATTTAAACTGATTTTTTTTTTGTAAGTTCGTTGAAATGTTTAAATATCGTACAAAAAATACCAACTCAAAATAAACTTTCTACTATTAACAAAAAATGGTCCCTTTTTTGTCTTCTCTTTGAGGTATGTTGGAGCATAGTTACCGGGAATCCCCTTTCATAACGCGATCCGGGATCGTATGATCCAAAATATGATGGGTCCTCGATTTGGATCTCCAAAAATGGGATTCCCAAATTTTACATTAACGACTTTAGTTATTATTAGTTTCAAGAAAACTTTTAGACTTTAATAACATATTATATGGGAAGAAAAGAGGCTTCTCAAACAATATTTAATTATAAAATATCGAGATTATCCATATATACCTTGTTTAATAACTTCTTATATTGGTAGACTACAAGAATCTTGACAAAATACATGTATAATTCTAAAAGAACTCGACAAGAGTTCTAGAAAAGCCTTTATGATTTGCAGTGGCGAAGCAACTAAGGATACTCCTCTACCATACCACGTACCAGCTAAACTAACGTACCACGTACCGGAGCGACTCACTATCCAGGTACCATTGTGTTGGAGATCCTCTCCGTGTGTGTATATGACGTAAACTACACGTCAAAGGCTCAAAATAAAACAAACACCAATTCTAAAGAGAGAAACTAAGAATTTCTTATATTCAAAAATGGAGAAATTATCCTCAAATGAGGAGTACATGGAATAGAATTTTTATATGGAGAGAATTACTTAGTAGCCAAGTAATTACTTAAATGACTAAAAAGGACAATTATTAACAAAAATATACCTAATTAGTCTCAAACATACTTGAAGACCAATTAAAAGACATAAAAGGAAATAAAAGAACTAAAATAAATGGAAAACTAATAAGAAATAATAAAATGACAAATAGGTCATAATATGAATTCATTCCCATCATTCTCCCTGGCTTCAAAAAAGTTTGTCCTCGAACTTGAAGGGTAAGCGGCAACGCGGTTAGGCCTCATTCCATGAATTCTTCAAATTTGATACGGGAGGCGACCTCGTACGCAACTCGCGTACCTACTTTAAAGAAACCCAAAAAATATAGACAAGAAATGTAAGGGTTAGGCTCGGAAATCAAGAAATGTGAGTCGGAATTCTGGTTTTTTTTTAAGGGGCTGGGGTGATCACCTAGGTCAGAGCGCACATGCCTTCGGTGGACAGGTGCGCCCCTACTATTTGATTGGATTTAAATTCTAAAAACCAACTTGGTTGGATCGAATTTGGGCATTGAGGTTTGAACCAAGCCCGAACCAATTCTCTCACTTTTTTACAATTTAAAATTGTGACATCTATCAAGTTCTTATTAACTTTTACATTATATTACCCTACACCCACCTGCACTACAGATTTAGTGATAAGTTGTGTGTTTCTTCTTTAATTGTAGCATTACTAACTTGAATAACTTTTTGAATTTGGGGGTGGGAATTAGCTTGGATTGGATCAGAAATAAATGTCACAAACAAGTTGGATGTGTTGTGTGTGTGTGGTGGGTGGGTGGGGTGGAGGGGGTGGGGGGGATGGGGATCCGACGAAAAAACAGATCCAATCAAACCTTTAATTGAATTGAATTTCGAATCTAATTCGGTTTCGAATTGATCATAAAACAGCAAAAACGGTTATCAAATGGGAATGGATGCAAATAGGTCACTTCTGAATCAATGATATAATCGAGTGTACAGAAATAAATGCCACTTAGTAGGGTTTGAGTGCACGTAACCTTAATGAGCCCGGTCTCATAGGCAACAATAAGCACATTCCCGGCAGCCGCTAGAGATAAAACAGAGATCACATTTCCAGGTGATTCTTCCCCCAACACGGTCAAAGGTCTATGATCACTAAGACTCCATAATCGGACGGTTCCATCCCAGCTTCCACTATAAAGCACCCCATTGCAAACTCCTAATGTAGATACAACTGATTTATGACCAGTCATGGTACATGACAGAGTATAATCCTGAAGGGGATAAACATAAACTATACTAATTAAGCTAGTATATGGTTATAATGGATCGTAAATATAAAAAGAGTTTTTTTACTTTGCACCCCTGAGATGTTTGCATGATTAGACTTACCCCCTAAAAGTTTAAAGATTAGACTTACAAACCCAACCCAACCCTGAGCATGTGCAATAACCAACTTCTGCATGCATGGGGGAAAGATTAATTTTTGAGGAGGAAAGTAAAATTATGCCATTATCTCAGGGGCAAAGTAAAAATTAAAAACAAAAGCTCACCAGCATTGACCATGCTTTTATTGACCTGTCACCACTGCCAGTATAGAGATAGCCAGTTCCAGAAATGGCAAGGGCGTGAATACCACTATAGCGCCAATCCTTTTGCTCGTACAACCTCTTTATCGGCTGTTCAACGAATGGAATATTAGCACCCCAGATGCAAATGCCACCGCCGCTATCACCGCTTACACACAATTGTTCTTCATCCACACAAACTATAGCCATGACTTTATGTTCATGACCCTTAAATGAATGTACATGAGTAAAATCCTGCAAGGGGTGAATTTATCAAGGATACAAATTTACAATCCAACAAAGGGGAGAAACCACCAAAATCAACGATAATAAGTGAAAAATTACAATCCGCAAATGGAAGAGGACTTCGATATAATATTGAAGAATGGCGATTTACTATTCATAATATGTCCTAAATTTCAATTAATATTTGTTTGTACTACATAGCATGGTGTGGGTGACACTCCACCGCAATAATTTTGAGCCTTATTATACCACTCTATAGTTTACAAATTTCTTAATACTTACTTCAATTCAAAATTATAAAGTGTATCCTAAATTTTACACGTACAAGAAACAACCCTGATGTTTTAAATATTACAAATTAACAAGATACGCCACAAGCAACGTGGGCCATAGGCACGAAGCATGGAATAGGCATATGGACTCAATTGTGTCATCAATACGGGTTTGTGCTAGTGCCATCATATTGATGATGTGAGGTAGGATCCATGTTACACATCCAAAATCTAATTTCAAAAAGGTTTTAGATTTCTTATCAAGCTTTTAAGACGTTAGTATTTTGATTTTCAATAAAAAGTTGTTAATTCTATTTTAATTACTTCGATCAACTTTTTCACAATATAGTTCTGTATGAATATATGGGTGAAGAAATCTATCACAATCAAAAGTGAAGCTGATTATTCCAAAGAATTCAACATTAAGCACGTGCTTGCATATTTACTGTCCAATACAAAAACTTCAACATGTGTTTGTTTTTTTAGGTGTGTACCTGTGGAACCCATACGTGGATAGGGTTTTTCCCCAATGAGGATCAAACTAGAATAATAGACAAACTTCACCATATGATCGTTTTAAATGTGTACCTGCAGAGACCATACATGGACTGTTTTATCAAATGAGGAGCTGAACAGGAAACCCCCTACAACAGAAAGAGAGAAAAACAAATATAAATCAACAAACTATGTTACAATATTAATAAAATTTGCATCGTAATAAGCAGTCTAGTTATTACCTATTACCTGAGAACAAGGATTTCAACACTAATAAAGGAGTGGTGGTTCTAGAAACTTAGAAAGACACACAAATCTAATCCTTTATGCAGCCCAGCAGAGTTGTTTGTTAGTGTCGCATTCGTTTATGTGTGGTGTTCACATGATTTCACTAGAACTACCCCCGCAAGAAAACATACAACAGCTAAGTTTAGTAACAAAGGGAAAGCAGGGTAGCAAAACTGAACCATGTGTGGCAACTTGAAAAAAAAAATTGGTAAGATTTTACAAAGAGTATATTCTGCATTTGTGATCCTAAACAACCTTAGGAGGGACGCTTAGAAAATTTAAAAATGGCAAAGATTACTTATATATAGCATGTATAATCCCAGATATAATTAGAGTTTCCATAAGCTCAGACATACAATGTGACCATAAGTGTGAAATGATACTTGGCAACATGAGTTGGCACTTATCTAAAACCACACGCATTCGACAATTGGAATATGAATGATACTCATGCACAGGGGAGACAATTATTTATTGTAGTTGAACACCCAAAAAAAGCAAACAGGTAGCATTAGAATATTGAGTAAAATGAAATATGATTGACTGATGGCACCAAATTGGAAATCCAGAGGCACCTCGTCAAATTAATACCTCCAACAGCTAACCCCGAGATACAATCAAGATGACCCTTCAGATCAATGCATTTGACATGACCCCTGGAAAGGCCCTCGATAAGATCTCTCTCAACTTTGGGTCCTGCGACTTGATCAATATCTGCATCTGTCACCGACAAGCCATCTATCGACAGTATTCCTGACCCTTTGAGAGTTCTTTTTAGTACCCGACACAGTTCTCCTAGAACCAAACAATGACCTTTGTTCTCCTTTACAATTTCTAGCTCCAAACTGACCATAATATCAAATTTTGGTTTAATAATCAACCCTCTAATGCACTTCCAGATATCTGTTACAAGTGGCCGTTTTTCTGGATCTAAACATAAACATTTACACAGACACTCCTTCACTAGTACAAACTCTGAACTCAACCTAGTTTCCAACAAAACATGAACTTTTTCTAACCAACCCACGTACAAACCCATAAAACTAGAACCCTTTTCATCACTTGCTGAAGATATAAGCCAACATATATAATCACACATCTCTTCAATAAAAGGGTGTCCAACAAGAAGCCATATGAGCAAACAAGCCAATGACCAAACATCAGAACCATACCCTACTGCACATCCTAAGATGTCTGAACCCAAGTCAATCCCTTCTTTCCACAATAACTTGAACAAAAGCTCTGGGCTAACAAATAAATGGGTTTTCAATATATCATATTTCAAGCTCACTTCAAATTTTTTACCATCATTTTCTTGTTTGTCTGACACAGCCTCTACAATTATCGTACGAACTCTCCTACCCATTCGCAAGATCTCATTAAAGTCAATACAAACATGACCCAAATCATCGAAATCGAACCAAGATAGAGCTAAAGAACCAGTGATTAGTCCTTCCGAAAGCAAACCCCTCACTGCTTCACAGATCTCCATACCAATCATAGCAAAACCAGACATGTCATTATTAAGTACAAACCCATTTCTCAAATCATCCAACTTGTTAGAAAAACTCCAACTATACCTCTCACACACTAAATACACACCCCTATCATCCTCATTACACCACAACCCATAAACCCTGCATAATCTACTCTGCTTCAAACCTGCCCTCAAAATGAAACTCAATTCCTCCCTCTCCACATCCCTCATCCCATACAAAGCTCCCATAATTCTCCCAACATAACTAAACCTAAAATCGGAATCATCTTCGCCGGGAATGGAACAAACTCTAGCAAGACTCACCCTTTGATTCTCTTTCACGAAACAGGTAATGGGGAACCCTAAAGAATCCTCAACAGTGACAATCCTCCCACACGACCCATCATTGGAATCAAGCGAAAGGGTGTGTTTTGGGAGAACCCATTGGTTCCAATAGGTGTAAAATTGATGAGGCCATAAATTGGGGAGGAATGGATGATTTGGGTAGTTGGGTTTGGTGGGATTGGTGTTGGGGCTTTGGAGAAGAGAGGAGAGGCGGAGGAGGTCGATGTTTTTGGGGAGGGCGGAGGGGCCTTGGGGGTGAGGGTAAGTGACGAGGTGGGTACAAGCAGGGCAACGAAGGGTGTGGGGGAAGGGTTTGGGGAGTTGGGTGAGGCAGGTTTGGCATGTGGAGTGGCCGCATGCCAGTACTCGAGGGATTGTGGAGGAGTTATCGTAGGGTTGGAGACAAACAGGGCACTCCGGGAAGTCATCCGGGTCCATGCTCTCTCTTTGGTTGTGTGTTGGTTTTACTTGATCTATGGGGTGGTTTGTTTTTCAAACGTTGTCTTTGGAGATCACGCTATTTAATCCATTTCCAATGTTTTAAGCCATTTTCCAATGTCTTTTTCTATCCGACTACTTTTCTATCTTACAGAAGATGGCGGTGAAAAAATTGATCCAATCACTGTTTCTACGATGTGATGACTGCTAGACAATTTCTACGACAATTTAAATATGATACGGAGTCTCTCTTTTCGGTGTATTGTTTCGCGGGTAGAAACTGCCATCAGATCGTTAGATCGTGTAAAATCCAACTGAAGTTTTAAGGGGAGTTTTTGGATGCGGGAACCCCACTCTTCATATTCTTTTAACGCTCCAAAAAAAAATTAAAAGACAATATTACATTTTATTTTAAGGGACATTCGCAATTAGATTCTATTAGGGTCCGTTTGATACCATTATTTGCCATGGCAAATGACAAATAAGTTGGCAAATATGATATTTGCCTACAATTTGGTGTGTTTGATAGCAAAATTTGCCTACAAGCTATTTGCCAATGTACAACACCTCTTATGCATAACATGTTGGCAAATTTTGCTTTGCTATATGGGTGAGAAATATTTGCCAACAAATTTGCTAACTTCTTAAACGCTTTTAATATTTTAAAAAATAATTTAAAAACTATTTTAAATATTTAAAAAAAACTGTTATGAATATTTTAAAAATTGTTATGAATATTTTAAAAATTGTTTTAAATAGTTAAAAAAACTGTTTTAAATTAAAATCTGTTTAAAAACCGTTTTAATGTAAAAAACTGTTTTAATGTAAAAAACTGTTTTAATGTAAAAATTGTTTTAATGTAAAAAATTAAAAATTGTTTTGATGTGAAAACTGTTTTAATAAAAAAAATTGTTTTGATGTAAAAAATTATTTTAATGTAAAAACTGTTTTTAGTAAGTAGTTTTGGCGTAAATTTTTTTTTATATATATATAGTTTGTTACTTTTTTAATAAATAAAAACGGGAAGTAAAAAAGAAAAGAAAAAACTGTTTTTTTATTAAATAAGACTTGGGACGAAAATTTAAAAAAAAACATATTTTTTATTATTATATATGTTAATATGGACGAAAAATGTGTTATTAAAATGTTTTGCCTAAAAAACTTGTTTTACCTTAGTTGGTGTTTGATAGTTTAATGTGAGAAAAAAATATTTGTCTAGGCAAAATTTGCCTAGGCAAAATTTGTCCTGGCAAATTTTGCCATGCCAACACTTTTGCCCAATATGTATCAAACGGACCCTTAGACTTTTTTTTAGACATTCTAGTTTCATCATATTTTTCCCTTACATATAAGTCATACTCCTAATTTTTTGAAATTTTTTTTCACAATTTTATCCTTTTAAAACTAACCATCCGTTACATAAGTGGTTGAACTTTTTTTTTAATCTTCAAATGATCATAACTTTTGATTCACAAATTCGTTTTTCACAAAATTACTATTTTTGAAATCTGCTCGACGAGATCTATCAAACAAGATCCATAAAGGCTATAAAATTCCAAAGAAAAAAATTTACACAAACAATAAACTTTACTGTATGCACTAGAATATGAAATAGTTTTATATATGTGACATTTTCACAAACACACACTAACATTTACTGTGTTAATATTACCTTATATTTAAAGGTTCGCGTTAGCGGTATCCAATCCTTACCACCATTGTTGGAGCTTCAACGACCTTCGTCAGAGCACCGATTTTAGGTGGGTAAGGGTGGCATGGGGTGCCGCTGGCGCGGACCTTTGAAAATAAAAGACTTTTGAATAAATGGATTTTGGATCCACCGGAGTATCATGGGATGCCGCCGGTGCGGACCTTTGAAAATAAGATTGGATAAATGGGATCGGGATCCTCTGGAGTGCCGATTTGGGGTGAGTAGGGGTGGCATTAGGTGCCGGTGGCACAGAACTTTAAAAATATGAGCATATTGGATATATATATATATATATATATATATATATATATATATATATATATAATGTGATAACACAGTAAATGCTATTGTTTGTAAAAATGTCATAGATATTAAACTTTATTGTATACACCGAAAAATAAAATAGTTTTATATCTGTGACATTTTCACAAAATGAAATAGTTTTATATCTGTGACATTTTCACAAACAATAATATTTATTGTGTTAATATATTTATGAAATAGTTTTATATATATAACATTTTCACAAACAATAACATTTACTGAGTGAATATTACACAATATATATATAATATTTTCACAAACAGTAACATTTACTCAGTTAATATTACATAATATATATATATATATACACACGGTAGATCAAAACCTCTTTTTTTTCAAAATTATCATATTTTTAAAGGTTTACGCTCAATCCCCACCACTACCCACCCCCATTGTCTGAGGTTCAACGACTTTCATCAAAGCTATGATTTGGGTGGGTAGTAGTGGCATAGGGTGCCGCTGGCGCGGACCTCTGAAATTAAGAGAATATTAAATAAATAGAATTTGGATCCACCGGAGCTCCGATTTGGGGTGAGTAGGGGTGAAATTGGATTAGGTTTATATCTATAATATTTTTACAAACGATAACATTTAATGTGTTATAACACAGTGTGTGTGTGTGTGTGTGTGTGTGTGTGTGTGTGTATATATATATATATATATATATATATATATATATATACACGGTGGATCCAAACTTCTTTTTTCTGATATTGTCTTATTTTTAACAGCCGGCGCTAGCGGTATCTAATCCTGACCACCACCAATCCCAATTGTCGGAGCTCTAACAACCTTCATCAGAGTTCTGATTTTGGGTGACATGGAGTGCCGCTGACGCGGACCTTTAAAATTAAGAGAATATTGGATAAATGGGGTTCAGATCCACCGGAGCTCCAGTTTGAGGTGAGTAGGGGTAGCATTGGGTTAGGCTTATATCTGTAATATTTCACAAATAATAAATATTACTGTTTGTAAAAACGTTACATCGGCATCTCATGCCACCTCAAATCAGAGCTCTGATGAAGGTTGTTGGAGCTCCGACAAAGGGGGTGGGTAGTGTTGGGGATGGGATGCCGCTGGCACGGACCGTTAAAAATAAGATAATATCATATATATATATATATATATATATATACTGTGTTGTATGAACACAGTAAATGTTAATGTTTGTGAAAATGTTATAGATATAAACTTAACCCAATGACACCCCTACTCACTCCAAATCGGAGCTCCGGCAGATCCAAACTCCATTTATCTAATATTCTCTTAATTTCAGAGGTCCGCGCCAGCGGCACCTATGCCACTACTACCCACCCAAATCATAGCTCTGATGAAAGTCGTTGAAGCTCCGACAATGGGGGTGGGTAGTGGTAGGGATTGAATGTCGCTAGCGTAAACCTTTAAAAATATGGTAATTTTGAAAAAAAAAAGAGGTTTGGATCTACCGTGTATATATATATATATATATATATATATATATATATATATTGTGTAATATTAACTCAGTAAATGTTACTGTTTGTGAAAATGCTATATATATATTGTGTAATATTAACTCAGTAAATGTTAATGTTTGTGAAAATGTTATATATATAAAACTATTTCATAAATATATTAACACAATAAGTGTTATTGTTTGTGAAAATGTCACAGATGTAAAACTATTTCATTTTCTGTTGTATATAATAAAGTTTAATATCTATGACATTTTACAAACAATAGCATTTACTGTGTTATCACACACTATATATATATATATCCAATATGCTCCTATTTTTAAAGCTATGCGCCACCGGCACCTAATATCACCCCTACTCACCCCAAACCGGTGCTCAAGAGGATCCAGATCCCATTTATCCAATCTTATTTTCAACTGTCCGCGCCAGCGGCACCCCATGACACTCCGGTCGATCCAAAATCCATTTATTCAAAACTCTCTTATTTACAAAGGTCCGCGCCAGCGGCACTATATGACACCCTTACCCACCCCAAATAGGAGCTCTGACAAAGGTCGTTGAAGCTCCAACAATGGTGGTAAGGATTGGATGCCGCTAGCGCGAACCTTTAAATATAAGGTAATTTTGAAATAAAGAGGGTTTGTTGGAGCACCACATGCCACCCTTACCCACCCAAAATCGGAGTTCTGACGAAGGTCGTTGAAGCTCCAACAATGGTGGTAAGGATTTTGAAAATGTTACATCGGCATCTCATGCCACCTCAAATCAGAGCTCTG
Organism: Sambucus nigra; assembly: GCA_949130495.1. Classification (NCBI taxonomy): domain Eukaryota; kingdom Viridiplantae; phylum Streptophyta; class Magnoliopsida; order Dipsacales; family Adoxaceae; genus Sambucus; species Sambucus nigra. Next base: position 407,169,712 of record OX422220.1, read on the forward strand.
ATGAAGGTTGTTGGAGCTCCGACAAAGGGGGTGGGTGGTGTTGGGGATTGGATGCCGCTGGCACGGACCGTTAAAAATAAGATAATATCAGGAAAAAAAGATTTGTATATATATATATATATATATATATATATATATATATATATATAGTGTTATATAAACACAGTAAATGTTAATGTTTGTGAAAATGTTATAAATATAAACCTAACCCAATGACACCACTACTCACCCCAAATCGGAGCTCCGGTAGATCCTGTAGGAGGGTACTTTAGATTATATATGGAGGCGTAACCCCTATTGAGTATGGTAATGACAAGTTAATTGGCCAAAGCTTTGGATTAATGACAGAACACATAAACATGAACCCAATGAAGATAGACTCAGCCTAAACTCACAATGTCTCTCGTGTATAACTCAGGGAATAATAATGAACTTTAGAAGTGGCTTAGCTAGAGGGAGAGAGAAGTAAGCACCCTAAATACACCTTGGTAGGCAGGTAAAACCACACCAACTACCCTCAGGAATCTCTGTCGAATATTGAAAGCTTTATAATAAATGATAATGGTGAGTGAGTCAACTCTCTGGTTTGCAATAACTCTCTCTCTGGTGTGTATTCTCTTTCGCAATAACTTCTGAACTCTCCAAAAGTCTTTGTTCTCCTCAAAGGTGGTTGGGGTCCTTTAAATGCGTGGTCCCTCGCACAATCAAAAGCCAGGCGTATGCTGACCTATTGGCCATCTTCCCTTCAGGAACCTTCGAGCCACCTAGGGAAGACATTCCAGGAGATGATCTGCAGGCCAATTACTTGGATGCAACTGAGGAGGAATGGATGATGCAGTTCGATGGATCTTCGGCAGAAAAGAAGGGAGGAGCAGGGGTTGTTCTTTCAAAAGGGATGGAAGAGATTTGCCTTTCCTACAAACTAGATTTCCTTTGCTCTAATAACGAGGCAGAATACGAGGCGTTGGTACTAGGGCTTCTAGAGGCTCTTCGGAGGGAAATTCGTTCACTCTGCATTAAGGGTGACTCGAACTTAGTAATTCAGCAGGTAAACGGAGAATATGCGTTGAAACACATGAGCCTGGCGCCCTATAGAACAATCATTCAAAGGCTCCTCAACCAGTTCCATCGGACCAAGATCAGGAGACATCCCAGAACGATGAACCGCCATCCAGACGCCTATGCCACTATTGCCCAAAATATGATAATGAAAACCAATGAGACTACAGTTGTGATCCAACGAAGAACAGCTCCTTCGGTAGTACAGTCAATACTACCGATGGAGGAAGAGGTGGGCTGGAGAAGGGATATTAAGAAGCAACTGGAGTCTGGTGAGGGGGCGATGGGTCTAAGAGAGTTGGCCCAATATTTTACATGCCAGGGAAATCCCTATTTCAGAAATACAGGAGGATGGTTGTCAAGATACGTCAGCCCAGAGGAGGTCGAGCAAATATTGAGGAAAACGCATGAGGAGCACTGCGAAACGACTGAGATACCTCTATATAGGAGAATTCAAAGGGAGGGGTATTTCTGGCCTAGGATGAAGCAAGATGCAGCAGAGCTGCAACGAAAGTGCAATAAGTGTCAGCTATTCTTTGAGGCAGCTGAGTGCCATTTCATTGAAGCTCAAACGAACTTGAGGCAGCCCTACATCGACTTCATTCAAGAGGGGGTTGTCCCAACGGAGAAAATGGATGCAATAGGTCTGAGGCGAAGGGCTCCAAGGTTCTACATCCAGGGGGGGCAGCTCTATCTAAAGGGGTACTTTAACAGGCCCTTGCGATGTGTCACGAAGGAAGAAGCAGTGGAGGTCCTCAAACAAGGGCACGATCCAGCACATATAGGAGGAGCCAAGCTGTATGATCAGTTGATGACATTGGGGTATTATTGGCCAACGATTGAGAAAAACTCTACGGAGTTTGTTCAAAAATGCAAAGCTTGTCAACTTCATGGGAACATGATCCATGCCCCATCGGTAGACCTACACTCTCTATCAACACCCTATCCATTTCATACTTGGGCGTTCGACCTAGTGGGGGCAATACACCCCTCTTCGAGAGGCAAAATATGGATACTGGTAGCAACAGAATGTTTCACAAAATGGGCCGAGGCGATACCACTCAGACGAGCAACGGCTGGGGTGGTGAGCAACTTATCAGAGAATACATCATTTGTCGTTTTGGGATCCCAAAAGTTATTCTCTCGGATAACGGGACCCCCTTCGTCAACTTCGAAGTAACAATGCTCACGGACAAGTACTCCATTGTCCATCACACCTCAACAGTGGCATACCCAAAGGGAAATGGTCAGGCCGAAGCAACTAACAAAACCTTGGTTAACATTTTGGCCAAAATGATGGAAGACTTTCCAGGGGCGTGGGATGACAAGATACGAGCTGTCTTGTGGGCCTATCGAACAACCAAGCGAAAACCCACAGGATACACGTCGTTCTCTCTTGTTTATGGGGCTGAGGCAATCCTTCCAGTAGAATTGGAAGTTCCCTCTGCTCGTTATGCCTTGAGAAGTAGCATGCTCCCTCATAGTAGACATATACAGCTGGAAGCGTTGGATGAACACAGAGATAACTCGATGCAACACTTTCAAATATATACGAAATAACTCTCCAGGGCATATGACAACTTGGTGAGACCAAGGAAGTTCGTGGAGGGAGACCTCGTATTGAAAGCGGCAGTGAAGCACATCAGAGGACTTCCTCTACCAAAGTTCGCAGCCAACTGGGAGGGACCTTTCGTTGTGAAGGAAGCTCATGACTCAGGTTATTGTTTAATTTCGAAGTTAGAGGAAGATAAGCCATTTAAGATTAACAATAAGTGGCTGAAGGTTTATCATGTGTAAACAACCAAGTTTGAACTGATGTTATGACTAGCTATTGTTATAAATATACAAGTTTTGGGTGACATTTTTTAGCATAATGGAGGAATTGCAGAAATACAAAACTCTATAGCATACAACAACAGTCACAACACACGAAGGGATTGAAAAGTATATATTCTTCATTCATAAATAATAGAGCATTACAAAATTTGTTTTGGGAGCTATCGCCCAAGAATTACATAGATAAGAGCAGTAAAGGATCTGTATACAAGAGTAACTAGTCTAAAAGAAACGATAAATCTGAGGAAGAGAAAAAATCTCCAGGAAGGCCCGAAGAAGCTGCTGTGAAAAACCGTTGGGCGTTAATAGAAACCTCCAGCCTCGTTTATACTTGTGTACGTTCGATCAGGAGTCTCTCGCGCTTCAGTTTGACCAGACACAAAGCTTCTTCGGCATCCTTTACCTCTTGATCCACTGCTTCCAAAAGGGGTGCCAATGCGACCAACCTAGCTTCCTCAGCTTGCTGTTCCTCCTGGTGCTTTCGCAACACTTCCCTCTGGCCGATCAGTTGCTGGTTCTTCAAAGTCTTCAGATACGTTATAAGCCAGTCAAAACGGAAACCATCACGCCCTAACTCCTTCAGAAAACCCAGAAATTGGTTAAGAAGGGATCTGGTAACACTTGCAGTAGGGGTACTGGCAATTTCAGCAACAACGATCGCCATGCCTTGAAGTCTGTGACTCATTACGTGAATATTGGAGCGCAGACAATCTGGTGTGAAGGTCTCAGGGTGGTGATTCACCAGTTGCTCGATCACCAAGCGGTGGTTGACAGGCATTTGAGGAGACTGTCGAAGCACCATTAGGCAGAACGCATGAGGAGCCAGGTCAGGAAGAGGCAGTTCGCACCCAGACTCGCTCTCGGCTGCAGCACCAGTCGTGGAACCTTGATCATCATGAATAGAATTTTCCGAAACATCAGGTTCTTGGAAGAGTGAGCGTACAGGCGAAAGAACTGGGGGCGAATTTTCCCGAGCAACCTGAAAAGAAATAGTGCACATGATGAACTTATGAATAAATCTTAACAAGCGTTTTCGTTGTTAAGTCACCGTTATAAGTGGGAGCTTATGGAAAATATTAACAAGCGTTTCGTTGTTAAGTCACCGTTATAAGGTGGAGTTTATGAAAAATCTTAACAAACGTTTTCGTTGTTAAGTCACCGTTATAAGGTGGAGTTTATGAAAAAACTTAACAAGTGTTTTCGTTGTTAAGTCACCGTTATAAGGTGGAGTTTGTGAAAAAACTTAACAAGCATTTTCGTTGTTAAGTCACCGTTATAAGGTGGAGTTTACGAAAAAAAACTTAACAAGTGTTTTCGTTGTTAAGTCACCGTTATAAGGTGGAGTTTATGAAAAAAACTTAACAAGTGTTTTCGTTGTTAAGTCACCGTTATAAGGTGGAGTTTATCGAATATCGATTGTTAAGTCATCGTTATAAGATGAAGTTTAAGAAAAATTCTATTAAAAAATCATACGATGGAGATTATGGAGAATCTTAAAGTTAACAAAAATACCTCAGTCACAACGGGAGCATGTGGGGCAGTCGCAGGGACAGGAACCGTTGGGGGGAAGATTATTACCTCAGAAGCCATAACGGGCTCCCTGGGCGCAGAAGCCTCCATGCTTCGCAAAACCCTATCACCTGTATAAGGCACCAGGGCCAGCATACGGGGTTCATCAGGCGAAGACACTGAGCTCCCAAACAAAGCCACAACACGATGGGGTGTAAACACACCACTATGCTGGCTACAAGCACCAACCTGGGCCCTGACTGCAGGAGTTGGTGCAAGATCAGGAGAAAACTGTGGCACAAAGGCAAGTGTTAGAAAAGAAGAATGGGCACAAAAAATATGAAGAAATATCTTTACGTGTTACTTACCTCAGTTATGGTGCTAAAGAGAGGAATGGCAGTCAGCGGTCTCGTCAGCGTCGTCGGAAGAAGAACGCTTGCCAACAACGAGGATATTTCAACCTGGGGTACCCAAAACATATCAGAATTCAGCAAGCCAAATAAGAAAAGAGTGGGACCGAAAAGACAACAAAAAATAAATTATAGAGGAAATCATACCTCGGGCTCACTCTCCTCAACAAGAACAATGGGGAGAGGCACCTCAGGTGAGGCCTGTAAATCAGAGGGGACCGAGGGTGATATCTCGGATTGTGTTATTTCGGGTTGTGTTACCACTTCAGGCGAGGAATCACCTCCCCCAATGACTTCCCTTGCACGTTGACCGCCTGCACGTCGAGAATAGGTAAGCCCCGTCATGGGGGAACGGGGAGGAGTCACATCGGTACGAGATGCACCGAAGCGTCCCCCCACAAAAGGGCTTACGGGAGTGCTAGAGGGGTCTGGTCTTTCTATTTCAACTCCCTGCACCACAGTTGTCAAAATATATATATATATATATATATATATATATATATATATATATATATATATATATAATAAAGACAGTCGTCCTTAAGCAAAAGGAGATAATAACTAAATCAGACATACATACCTCCGTTTCAGAAGGAGAACGAGAAGACACGACCACGGGCGAAGAAGGAGGAGTAACAGCAACAGAAGGGGCAGGAGTGGAATGCACCTCAGGGGTTTGGTGCACCTCAGGAGTTCGTTTCTTCTGGGACTTGGTGCCCAGAGTCTTCTTCCTCGATCCCGCTGCACCAGTACTGACCCCTTGAGGAACCCTAGAGCTCTTTCTCCTCCTAGCCGTTGGCTCTGTAGGATCAACCACCACTATGGGGAAAGCAACGGAAGAAGGGACAACGACTGCATGCCGTTGATACTCGGCATTTATTCGGTCTAGTTCTGCTTGGGCCTCCCTCCTTACACGCTCAGCCATCTCAGCAAGCATGGGAGGTGGAACGGAGGCTATGGGAAGAGCTGCCACGGGAGTTTGGGGCTTCTGGGACTTTGATTTTGATGACCCACTCTTGGCCATTTTTGCCTTCTTTGCAGGTGGTGGAGAAGCCCCCTCGTGGGTAGTAGCTGCAGTTGAGGGGGCAGCCTTCTTTGGAACAGCAGGAGTCCTCGGTTTTGGCGTTGCAACTGGGACCATAGGGAAAACTGGGGGAAGCTCGGTAGGAGGTGCTTTGTGGGTTGAACTTAGGGGGAATTCTATCCCGAGTACAGAGTTGCCTTTTAGCCCCAACTCTAGGGCAAAAAATGAAGAAACGGGAGGATACACCGGCTCTCCCTCAACGAACTCAGCAATTGCAGCTAATTGTTTCGGCCAGTACTTGGTGGCAAACAAAGGGGTCACATCCCCATGTCTAGTAATATTGGGAATGGTGACACGCCCAGCCATTGTTGAACATATCCCCCATGCAGCGATCGAAGAAAATAGGGAGCATGCCTCGCCAAAGGAGACCTTGGGGTTTGACGATTGAAACACTGGACGTGGCGCCCCCTGGTCAAACCCAAACTGGCGGCTACATCGGTTGGGATTATAATGCTCACTCTTATATCCCCACTCGGTGTAGGAGGGCAGATATCCTGGAGAAAATAGAAGAACCACGGCAAGCGAGGGATCCTCAATATCAGGAGAAGGGTCCTGTATCACTCTGGCATCTTGATGCAAAAATTCACAAGTGTGAAAGAAGACCTCCTCCTGATAAGGCCTCATGACTAAGCTCTCGAAACGGTCAATCACAGAAATCAACTCCTTTCGGCTTTGTCTCTTGTGATAAATGAAAGACCGTGGAGGCAGAATTGTTTCCCCCGAAGGAGGACTATTGGGCTTGGCCGCTATGGCAGGAAAGCGGAAGTACAGGAAACTGGTCAGAAGAACGTTGTTTGTAAAATTGGCTAAGTTATAACGGCCAAGAGAACGTTCCATGTCAAACAAAGTCCTATCCAGCCAGGTGTAGAGGGATCCCAAGGTAATTGCAGCCAGTGGAAGTTTTATGCCTCGAGCCCAGCGAAGGGACGGGTTGATAAGGTCTCTTCGGGGCTGGTCGTTGGGTTTGCCCGTCAAGAGGAAACGGGAAAGAATCACAAGAATGTAGGCGGGAAGCTCCAACGGCATACCTTGACCAGGGGCAGTTGATGAGGAACTTCCTTCACCAGAACTTTTGAAGAAGTAATTGATCAAGGGAGAAAAAGTAGTTTTGTTGGAAGAACCGATGCAGCTTCGGCATATGCGATCCAACTCTAAACGATCTGCAGTCTCTTGAGCATCAAGAGCCTCATCGGTGTAAGGCTCATGGCCTGTTGCATCGAGGCCCAGGAGCTCGCACACATCCTCTAGAGTTATAGTGAACTCACCCCACGCAGCGATGAACGTATGAGTAGCCACGTTCCATCGAGAGACCAGGACAGGAAGGGCAGCATTGTTCTTTGATAGAGTGAACTCACCAAACCATTTAGCCCGTTGCAGCCCAATCTTGGTGAGGATATCAGCATAGGAACCCTGCATGTGGGAGTTCCAGGCAACAAATTGGGCGGGGGATCCCCCGGGTGCTTCGAAATCAATGTGGGACCATGGAAAGTCCCCTCGCTCCAAGCGAAATCTGAGAGTGCCTTCTGGGGGCAGAAATCCCCACTTAGACAATTCTTCGTCCTCATCACCCAACAGTAGGGCGTCAAACTTAGAAGAGAAACAGACAGTCTTACAGGCAACAACAAAGTCATCACCCTCCCCAAAAATGGGAGAGCGACGATAAAACCTTAGCTGTTCCTGGCGGGCAGCACCTAGGTCGGAGGCAGCAGTGGTGGTGGCAGACGGAACACTGGTGGCAGACACGGTGGGGTTGCTTGAAGACACCATGGCAAATAATGAAACCGTAACAGACAAAGCTTCGAGAAAAAATGGATTGAGAGCGAGAATGGAGAAACACGATCACAAGTGGTGGTATAGAAGGTGAAGAATGAAGCTCTTGCAACAATGGAGTCTCTCTCTCTCTCTAAAAAAAGAAACGCCAGTCTGAAGAAGATAATAACAGAGTAAGGAAAAAACAAAGGAGAAGGTTCAAAGTATTTTGAATATGGCTGTTTGAAAATCTCGAGTTTGGCGTTTAGATTTCCCCACCCTCGCACGTGCATGGACGGCTATAATCATTTCACATGAACACGTGGCACCTTGGGAAGTGCTTTGACAGTTGAGAGGACTGCGCCACCTCATTAATGAAGTGACATCTGGGGAACACTAATCGTTGCCTTACTATACAAGCTTGAGTTTTGGCGCCAATAAAATTTCTTGTCAGACTTATCCCTTAAAGCCCCAACGAAGAAGATGTCCCAACAGTTCTGCATAAAGGAAAAAGGCCTGAATATTTTCACACAAATAAAAGTCCATCGGTTTGAGACATTTCGTGTAGACATTTCTTGTTCCAATAAATCTCTCCACGAGGGGGCAAATGTAGAGGGGGCTTGAAGGTAATCTTGAGATTAGGGACAAATCCCCAATTAGCAACAGTGTTTTAGATTAAGCAACCGAGGCAGCTCAAGTGTGGCAACTCAGCGAGGCAGCTCGGCGTGGCAGCTCATATTTTAGCTTGTTGTATAAGTCGTATTGTATTTTTCATTATTGATGACTGTAAGCTTTAACGGTTGTAATAACGTAACGATAATAACAAAAGAGTTTGTATGAGGTCAAACGGTACTTGCGAGAGACCAGGCTTGGCAGGGCCTGGGAGAGCTTTCATGCTCTATCGAATGACCTCACCGTGGGAACTTTACAGGGACTTGGTTTGGAGGATTGAGAAGTAAGTCACCGTTGGGGTTTGTCCTGACCATCTTAGATACACCTGGTAAAACACCGAAGGACCCTGACCGTGGAACCTCAAGCAGATCAGCTTGAAGTTCCATCGGGCATTGAGTTATGGACCAAGTAGCCCTCTACTTAATGTCACATCTACTGTAGGTGATGTCACTAGCCAGCTAAACAATGTCAGACCTGCACTTGAGTAAACCACCGTGGTATTTGGGGCTGTCAGGCAGTTGGTGAGCCACCTCTGCGACAATAACCCCCTGACACACAGTGGATAGGCAAAAGGCATGTCTTGACATTTAATGTTTATGACGTGGAGACAACTAGTGTATCAGGCATTTAATGCTGTGACATAAAGTATGAGGGATGTCTTTCATAACTTTAATGACTGAGTTGCCTCGGCGGTGGTGTGGGGGGCTATTTAAACGACCCCAACCACCTTTGAGGAGAACAGAGACTTTTGGAGAGTTCAGAAGTTATTGCGAAAGAGAATACACACCAGAGAGAGAGTTATTGCAAACCAGAGAGTTGACTCACTCACCATTATCATTTATTATAAAGCTTTCAATATTCGACAGAGATTCCTGAGGGTATTTGGTGTGGTTTTACCTACCTACCAAGGTGTATCTAGGGTGCTTACTTCTCTCTCCCTCTAGCTAAGCCACTTCTAAAGTTCATTATTATTCCCTGAGTTATACACGAGAGACTTTGTGAGTTTAGGCTGAGTCTATCTTCATTGGGTTCATGTTTATGTGTTCTGTCATTAATCCAAAGCTTTGGCCAATTAACTTGTCATTACCATACTCAATAGGGGTTACGCCTCCAGATATAATCTAAACTACCCTCCTACAGATCCAAACTCCATTTATCTAATATTCTCTTAATTTCAGAGGTCCGCGCCAGCGGCACCTATGCCACTACTACCCACCCAAATCATAGCTCTGATGAAAGTCGTTGAAGCTCCGACAATGGGGGTGGGTAGTGGTAGGGATTGAATGTCGCTAGCGTAAACCTTTAAAAATATGGTAATTTTGAAAAAAAAAGAGGTTTGGATCTACCGTGTATATATATATATATATTGTGTAATATTAACTCAGTAAATGTTACTGTTTGTGAAAATGCTATATATATATATTGTGTAATATTAACTCAGTAAATGTTAATGTTTGTGAAAATGTTATATATATAAAACTATTTCATAAATATATTAACACAGTAAGTGTTATTGTTTGTGAAAATGTCACCGATGTAAAACTATTTCATTTTCTGTTGTATATAATAAAGTTTAATATCTATGACATTTTTACAAACAATAACATTTACTGTGTTATCACACACTATATATATATATATATATCCAATATGCTCCTATTTTTAAAGATCTGCGCCACCGGCACCTAATGTCTCCCCTACTCACCCCAAACCGGTGCTCGAGAGGATCCAGATCCCATTTATCCAATCTTATTTTCAACTGTCCGCGCCAGCGGCACCCCATGACACTCCGGTCGATCCAAAACCCATTTATTCAAAACTCTCTTATTTTCAAAGGTCCGCGCCAGCGGCACCATATGCCACCCTTACCCACCCCAAATCGGAGCTCTGACAAAGGTCGTTGAAGCTCCAACAATGGTGGTAAGGATTGGATGCCGCTAGCGCGAACCTTTAAATATAAGGTAATTTTGAAATAAATAGGGTTTATTGGAGCACCACATGCCACCCTTACCAACCCAAAATCGGAGCTCTGACGAAGGTCGTTGAAACTCCAACAATGGTGGTAAGGATTGTGAAAATGTTACATCGGCATCTCATGCCACCTCAAATCAGAGCTCTGATGAAGGTTGTTGGAGCTCCGACAAAGGGGGTGGGTGGTGTTGGGGATTGGATGTCGCTGGCACGGACCGTTAAAAATAAGATAATATCAGGAAAAAAAGATATATATATATTGTGTTGTATAAACACAGTAAATGTTAATGTTTGTGAAAATGTTATAGATATAAACCTAACCCAATGACACCCCTACTCACCCCAAATCGGAGCTCCGGTAGATCCAAACTCCATTTATCTAATATTCTCTTAATTTCAGATGTCCGCGCCAGCGGCACCTATGCCACTACTACGCACCCAAATCATAGCTCTGATGAAAGTCGTTGAAGCTCCGACAATGGGGGTGGGTAGTGGTAGGGATTGAATGTCGCTAGCGTAAACCTTTAAAAATATGGTAATTTTGAAAAAAAAAAGAGGTTTGGATCTACCGTGTATATATATATATATATTGTGTAATATTAACTCAGTAAATGTTATTTTTTGTGAAAATGTTATATATATAAAACTATTTCATAAATATATTAACACGGTAAGTGTTATTGTTTGTGAAAATGTCACAGATATAAAACTATTTCATTTTCTCGTGTATACAATAAAGTTTAATATCTATGACATTTTTACAAACAATAGCATTTACTGTGTTATCACATTATATATATATATATATATATATATATATCCAAAATGCTCCTATTTTTAAAGCTCTGCGCCACCGGCACCTAATGTCACCCCTACTCACCCCAAACCGGTGCTCAAGAGGATCTAGATCCCATTTATCCAATCTTATTTTCAACTGTCCGCGCCAGCGGCACCCCATGACACTCCGGTCGATCCAAAACTCATTTACTCAAAACTCTCTTATTTTCAAAGGTCCGCGCTAGCGGCACCACATGCCACCCTTACCCACCCCAAATCGGAGCTCTGACGAAGGTCGTTGAAGCTCCAACAATGGTGGTAAGGATTGGATACCGCTAGCGCGAACCTTTAAATATAAGGTAATTTTGAAATAAAGAGGGTTTGGATCCACCGTATATATATATATATATATATATATATATATATATATATATATTACCACAGTAAATGTTACTGTTTGTTTGTGAAAATGTCACATATATGTAACACCCCGCTTAAAATAATAACGGGTGGCCAGCCCTATACTATATTAAATCAGGAATTCCAGATGGTCCAGTCTCAACATCAACTGTCGGTACTATATAATATAGGACTAACTACCCGATATCATATAAGCGAGATGTTAAATAAATTAAAACCAGCAACATAACACAACCCACACTGCAAAACTTCTAATAAATAAGAGAAAGATGCAAAAAGGAACTATAAGAAATGAAAGGTATCACTATACATGAATATGCCATAAATAAATAAACCCGAATAAGCTGTCGGGTCACAGCAAATACAATAACTGAAATGGAATGAATATAAACATATATATAAATATCCCTTGGGTACAAACCCGATATACAACATGAATCCTACCTAGAAATTTAAAGAAGTAGGAAGCGGCTACATGAAACATTTCGCAACAGTCCGCACCTGTAACGGCTCCCAAGACTCTGGATAGAAGGTCATCCGGCATCCTTGCGGTAGGATACCTGAGGTAACATATATATATACAAGGAGGAGAGAAAAGTAAACGGGTCAGAGCCCCGAATGTGTAAAATATTTAGCAAGTGTGTTAACCGTGCATAATAAATACCGGTGTACATTATTTCATAAATAAAGTGAGACCGCACTCTCGTGGAACTCCAACTCACCTCTCATCTAAAGGCGCGCACCTATTCGCGTCCTCGAGTTTTAGTTAAATTACCCCCACATTATTAGGACAACCTAACTTATTATAGGCCTAGCTTATCCCCACGAGAATTTGCTTTCCTAACCTAGCCCAAGAATCCACCCTGTTTTTAATCTTACTAGATTATGAATACAAACAATTTTGCCATAATAGGCTTAATGAATTCCGATTAATAATCTTATGAATTATAATCATCGTAATTCCTAAAACATTACCCCTATACATATACATACATACATATATATATATATATATATATATATATATATATACCTATATAGGCTAAAAACGTAAGAATTAATATACTTGATAACATGCACATGGAATATTGGCAAGACTTCTCTCTAATCCCAAAATTGTACTACGTTTCGTGCGTGGGGAGTCTCGCAAAGCGAAATCTAAACAAGGAACCGCCCCGTTACACTACTCCTGACAAGGTCAAGACCAGAGATCCGAGATGCCACCTATGGAATTACTTCTCTCAAATCTCGACATGGCACTGCGTTTCGTGCGTGAGGTGTCTCGCAAAGCGAAATCCAAACAAGGAACCACCTCGTTACACTACTCCTGGGCAATGTCGATCCTAGAGATCCATAATCCTCAACATACAAGTTAATACTACCATTACTACTAAACTTCTATAACTACTAAGAAAGAAAGAAAGAAAGAAAAGAAAGAAAACAAATAAAATAAAATAAAATAAAAGAAATTTCCAATAATATCCTTGGGATGATATAACCGAATAATACCTTATGTGCGATACATCAACCCCCATCAATCTAGTACACCATAATCATCTAAGATGTACTTCATAAAGTCCCTATCCTTTCGTCTATAGGATATATATATAAATATATATATATATATAGGTATTTATTTCTAGCCGTATATATATACCATCATCAATCCAATAACCAAGTGTACATACTACATATGATGTACAAGGCCATGCACATAATATACCCGGCTATATATATCGCCGATAAACTGCATCAATGCTATCATCTTCCCAGTGCCCGGCTCACGTAGCAAAACCGGGGCCACCATGGTGGGACTAAACGACACCCATCTCGTGGTAAACTCACGCACACGACGTCCCGGGAAGCGGTCATAGCTCCAAACCGGCAATGAGACGAAACATACCCATCACGTCCCATCCCAAAATAAATATATATATATATCATATGGTAACACACGGGACGACTATGACCTGGGGAATATCCACACCCTGCTTTTCTAGCCAGGATGCTCACCCTTACGCGCGCAACTTCCCAATGATAGCATGAGCGGGGTATGCTTAACCAATTTAGTATATATATATATCATTTACATGCATAATATATATAATCCATATGATCCAATCATATGCTCAAATAGTAAACCATCGTATACGGTTTAAATATCCATACCATGTATGTCCACAACATAAATATATCCATATATTCATATCTATATAGATATATACGCATATTCACATAATCCATATATCTATATATGTATATATAGATTCTCGTTCATAAGAATAAGATATATATACCCGGCTATAAGTATACTTAATCCTCGTTATACAAGCCGTCACCACAATTCCTTTAATTTACCTCGATATGTGAATATAATCCCATACTTGAAACATATTTGATCGTTTTCCTACGATGAGTAGTCTCCCAAAACCATATGTATATATCTATACACCTATATTCATATATATTATGTGCCCTTATCTATAAGTGGTAATTCCAACCTCAAAGAGGTTTCCCCGATATCCATATGTAACTCCAATACGTACATGGGTACATTTCACCCAAATTGCCCTAAGGAGTCCCCAAAATCCTATTATGTGAGAAACTCCTTAGATGTCTCCAAGAACATATCTCTTTCATCATAAGAGAAGGCCCCAAATCAATAAACCCAACCAAAAAGGGTTTGAATTCACTATGGAGAAAAATACCTCAAAATGCCCTGTTTCCGAACCGATTCGGCCCTATTCCGAATCGATTCGGTCTAGCGAATCGATTCGGTCTCCAAGGCGAATCGATTCGGGTCCAAAGACCTGGGCTTCTGCAATAAGCCGAATCGATTCGGCTTGGGTCCGAATCGATTCGGTCAAGGCAGACCTGCCAATTTCACTAAACCGAATCGATTCGCTTAAGGGGGCGAATCGATTCGGACCTGCAAATTTTGAAAGGGGTCTTATTCTTCATCAAAACCCACGAATTCTAAACCCTAAATTTTTCATTCCAACCCCCAATACTTTATCACAACATGATTCTAAGCCAATAAATCAACCCAAAGTTGATCCCAACCATTTCTAATCCATTGAATCCATTTCTACACATTGATTTCAAGATTAAACCTAAAAATCTAGGTTTTGACATTAATACCCAAAAATCCATTTCTTTAACCCACAAATTATGAAATGAAATACACAAATAGCTATTTAGCAAGATTAAACACTTGCCTCAGATTTGTAGAGGTTGGATCATCCTTGTTGACGCGGGTGGGCCGGAAATCCCCAAGCTTTTCTTCCTCTTTCTCTTCCTTTCTTCTTCTTCCCTTCTCTTTCTCCCTCTAGGGCTTTTTCTCTCTTTCTCTCAAATGAGAAATGGCTTCATCCGTAAGCCTCATAAACCTTTAAAACAAAATCCCAATTTTAAATGTTAATACACACTTTAAATGACTCGTTTACTCTAATTCGAGTCAAACTGACATAAAAATATTCCGGAGCCGAAATAAAACCCAATGACAGTCATTTTGACTATTTCGACCCTTCCGGGATCGATGGTACCCTCAAAAATATCATCCGGAATACTTTGAAATATTCTCGATTTTTGGGCCTCAACTCCCCAATTTTGAAATTCTCCAATTTAATTAAAATTTTATTTTCCCAAAATTAAATTTCTCAGTCTCCAAAATCGAGGGTTGTTACAATATATAAAACTATTTCATATTCTAGTGCATACAGTAAAGTTTACTGTTTGTGTAAATTTTTTTCTTTGGAATTTTATAGCCTTCATGGATCTTGTTTGATAGATCTCGTCGAGCAGATTTCAAAAATAGTAATATTACGAAAAACGGATTTGTGAATCAAAAGTTATGATCATTTAAAGATTAAAAAAAAATTCAATCACTTATGTAACTTCCTAAAGGAAGTTACGGATGATTAGTTATAAAAGGGTAAAATTGTAAAAAAAAATCCGTAAAAAGTTGAAATAGGACCTATAGGATTGTTGAAAAGTCAATAGGACTTATATGAATGTTGACCTGACAAATGGGACTTAAATATAATTATCTCTTATTTTAACATCAACCTTTATTTTAACATCAAACTTACAAACCCCATTTCACCAAATGTCACTTTTTCTCCGTGAGTGAGAGAAAGCTCTACCCTACAAATCCCATCTTATTTTTCATTTTTTCATGAATCCAAAATATCATAAAAATTCATTTTATCTTCCATTTACGAATGATAATATCGGATGAAAAATAGTAAATTAGGGAGAAATGTCAACCCTAACTCATACAGAGTTACTTGAGTTGAATGAAATAATTCATTTCTCCAGCACAAATGACATTGATGGCATTTCAAAGAATTATCAACTATCAACCTTGTTAACGAAAATGTTATTTATCCCTAATTAATTAAATTAGTTTAATTAATGAACAGTTTAGTTTAACTTAATATATTGATTTTGATGATTCCAAACACATTCTATTAGGTTATTCTATAGATATTTATTTTTGTATAATCTTGTTCATATACCATGATATACATATATTTATTACATATCTATTCTGAGTGAGTTATATATGTTTATGGTCGAGTTTTATTTTTATGACTCTGTACGCCTCGACGCTACTCAATGACATATCTGAGAAAAGGTATTCACGTGTGGTGCACATTTGCACTTGACACAGTAGGCACACATGCATATTTCTTGATCTATGATTTTTAATTGTGTGACTAATTAATTATGAGCCTAAACATTTAAAAAAAAAGAAATTATATTATTTTTTTTGAAAATAAGTTTTTAGTAAAATTGGTGCAACTTTGTTTAAAATAACTTTCTTATTAAAAAAAATTCGAAATTATTTTTTTTACTGAAATGTATTTTCGGAATTATTTTTTTTAACTGAAATGTATTTTCGAAATAATTTTTTTTTGGCCTTGATCTCATCTTTTATGCTTTGCCATTTGACTTGATAGATGTGGTCATTAGGTTCAAAGCTACTACCTACTTGTCCTTTTGGAAGTGATTTGTCCTCATGAAATGTTGCTACCCTCTTTGCTGTACACGATCTTGACATTATAGGAGCTATAGTCCTAATGCAGATTTCGTCCTTTTGTGATCATGTGGAGACTTGACCACATCTGTAGCTTTTACCTTCACCTTATATTTTCAACTACCTAATACCTTCTAGCTGCAACTTTCGGCCATAAGAGATTTTTATATGGGTCTTTAAAGCCTCTTGCAGGTTGTGACTTCCTACACCTTAGGGTACTGCTACACGTTAGCAACTGTACGCCTTAGGCTACTTTTACACCATACTTGCTCATTTGCCACAGCCTGAACTGCATTTTTTTGTGGCCTCACACAGTATTGTACCTGTTTCGTCCCATTATATCAAAGCCCTTTAGTATTCATCTAATGGACCTATAAACTAATCAGCATTACCTGTTCCGCGCTTGATACAAATCAAATATTCTCAACTGCTACGCCATCATTGACCGACATATCAGTTCGGGAATTATTTTTAACATATATATCTGTTCGGAAATCCGTTTCTTTTATATATATTTCTGTCCGGAAATTTTTTATATATATATCTGTTCAGAAATTTTTTATATCTCTAATTTTTATATCAGTCCGAAATTAATTTTTTATATTTGTCCGAAATCTATTTTTTTATATCTGTTCGAAATATTTTTTTTGTCCGAAATTTCTTATATAATACCTGTTCGAAATATATTATTTCAGTCCAAATTTTTTTTGTATTTCAGTCCGAAAATCCTTATACATATCTGTCAGAAATTTATTTCTAGATCTTTTCGGAAACTTTTTTTATATCAGTGTGGGAAATATTTTTTGTACAATATATATATGTACACCTTTCATATATATATTTACATATACATTCTTGCAAACCTATGACTGAGTTATGCATGTACTTATTTTGTCCTATTTATTTCCTTGACAGAAAAATACTCTTGACACACCAGTTATATTCTTTACACAATGGTTCCACATTTACATATCAGATTTGTATTGTGTTTCTTGGACTAACAATCTTTTTGCAGAATATTTTATCTCAGTAAAATTCAGTGCATTTAATGCTACACCCAGACCAATTCCAAATCTTCTACAACGGCCATATTTTTATTGAGAATCAAACTGGAGATTTGTATATCATAATTGGAGATTATTTTCAGTCATCTCACCTCAGCAAAATCAGGAGCATTTAATGCTCAAAATGCATGTGTCTAACAACTAGTTTTTGGAAGACACATTTAAAGCTATGAGGAGTTGCATTTAACATAACATAGACTTGAATGAGAGAGCAAGACTTGAAATATTATTGAGAGCATTTATTTTACTACTCAGCTACACATTCAAGAGAGCAATTAATTTTATCATCTGCTCAATCATTGAAGAAGAAGACTTGTGCCTACTTCAACATCATTTATTGAAGTCTCATTAAAGAAGGAGAAACTCAGATTACAAATTGTATTTTAAGGAGTTTCAGTATTTTACCTTGTACTAAAAAATTTCAGATTTGTTGTGAAGCTTTGTTGAAGCTTCGATTTGTACCGGTGATTGGTTCCTACCCGCAAGTGGGCCACGGGGTTTGAAGCTCGGAGTTAGCTTGCAAACAGTTGTACGCGGTGGTTTGATCCTACCCGCAAGTGGATCAGGTTTAGTGAAGCGCAAAGGAGACAGGGGCTCTAGGCGCGTGGACGTAGGCCGGGATTTGGCCGAACCACGTTAAATTTCGGTGTCATTTATTTTCCGCACTTATACTTATTTATTTGCTTATGCTTGCTTGAGTTAATATTTTTCAGCACACTATCTTGTAAATAAATTAATTCCGAAATTTGACTAAATTAATTTTGAGATTAAAATAATTATTTTTTGAACTAAATAATTAATTTCAGAATATCACTTAATATTAAATACGAAAATTAATTTAATATTTCTAGAGTGCTAAAATCTGCATCTCTAGTTGTTTAAATTAGTTAGTTGCATTTATTTGATATTGTTGGATTTATTCTTTATAGTTTTATTAATCTGAAATTTGTCTAAGTGATTTAAAATTAATATTTTTCTAAAATCTTAATTTGACTTAAAGTTTGTAAAAACTCAATTCACCCCCCCTCTTGAGTATAATCTGGGCAACAATTGGTATCAGAGCTAGTGCTCTTCTTATTTATTTTTAGATTTAACAATCTTAGAGTTAAAGATCATGGCAAACTTTTTTGTATTTATTTTAAATGTTGCACTCTACATTTTTATTATTTGTATGCTAAAATGTTTGATATCTTGTAGTTATTCATTGTTTCATTATGTGAGAAGAAAATGGACATATACTCAACCTTGCATTTCAAGCTTTATTTTAAAGGAAGAATTCAATCCTTGCTTATATGCTAATATTGACGAATCAAGAAGTGTGGAGACAAATGCTACTTGTCTCATGGCAAATGATAATGAGGAGGTATTCTCTTATCATAACTCTAGCGATAGTGATGATGGTAGTGTTGATGACTATGAGGTATTACAAAATGTTTTTGATGAATTATGTGAAAGTTTTGAAGAACTTAAAAAGAAATATATTGATCTTAAGAAGTCTCATTCATTACTTTCAACTAACTATGATTCTATGTCAAATGATTTTGATGATTTGAAATTAGAAAATGAATCATTGAAAAATGAGATTAAAACTTTTAAAAAGGATAAATCTGTAAATGTTACTCACCCTCTTGAAATTGAAAATAATGAATTAAAAAGAGAGATTGATTTTTTAAAGAAATCTGTAGATACTTTTACTAAAGGAAATGAATATTTTTATAAAATTGTAGAAAATCAAAGAATTCGTTTTAATAATAATGGTATAGGATATGATGAACAAAATGAGAAAAAGAGTTATTCTAGTGTATTTAAAAATGGAGCCTCATCTAGTCATTCTAACTCTTTATGTTCATATTGTGGTAGACATACACATTATTCCAAATTTTGTAAATTTAGAAAAAGAAAGTATAACACTAAATTAGCTTGGATTCCAAAAGAAACAATCATGTATGCTAACCCTAATTTACCACATTCTTTTTGGGTTCCAAAAGATAAAGTTTTTAGGAGCAAAACCGGTATTGGAACATGAACACAATTTTTTTTTAAAATAAAATTAGTATTATTTTTATTGTTGAATATTGTGATATATTATTTTCATATCTTATATGCTCATTAATGATTAATAATCTGATTTTTTTTCTATGTGATTATTGTCATGTCTATATGCTTATTTGAAATAGACACCATTCTTTACTTGAAAATATTTTTATTGTGATTAATGACTTATAATTTGATTTATTTCATATTAATCTCAAATGGTTGAAAATGTGAATATTTTTATTAAGTCAAAAATTACTATGGATGATAAATTTCTTTGTATATGGATTAATGAAAATTTTATTTTGGTACATGATAAAATTGTCATTGATGATTATTATTTGTTATGTACATTCTAGTATATCATAAGTTGCGTATCGTTATTACTCTTGATGATTATCTCTTATTATGACTACGCTTGAATTTTTGATAAGAAAATGAATTCTGAAATTTTCTATTTAATATTGCTTTATGGACCTAACACATTCTTGGATGGAAAAGAGAAAATCTTTAAAGTTGTGTAGGTTGCATTTTGAGAAGGTATGTGGATTTTCAAGGCATATGATTTGGTCATATTACAAATTTCAAGTATCATTGCCTAATGTTGGAAATGCCACACTTGGAAGAAGTTTCTTGAATATATCTTTGGTATTAGTAAGGCGGTAAGAAACACTATTCATGAAGTTAAAATCATATATTTGTTGATGATTTATTTTATGATATATTTCCATGCATAGAATATTTGTTATATCATACGAGCTTGTTGATAATTTAGTATTCACATGTAAATTTGTATATTTATTATTCTTGATGATTTTATGTTATATGACACATACACTTGATTTTGATGATAATTTTTTTTGAAAATTCATAATCTTTATGTATTATATATCTGGACATATATTTGTGAATAATATTGGATAAATTCATGATTTTATTGAATATAAATCTGAAACGAAAATGTCATTTGAGTACATTCTAGTATATTAGTTATATGGGATACATGTTGATGTTGTAACATTCACTCATTGATTTTGTTGATATGAACATATTAATCTCAATGAGTTAGTTTTATTGCATTCTACATGATTAATGTCATTGTTCGAATATTTGTAACATTCACGATGAATATTTTTTTTAAGTTGGTAATATTTGTGTTATGCATGTTTGAATTGAGAAACCACATGATCAACATTTGGTATCATTTGTGAGACTCGTTAAAAATGATTCTATGAAGTCAATTGTTTTAATAATATTTTATCTCATGAAATAGATGCACCATATTTGTTATATGCATATTTGCCTTAATTGGTATCCTTTAGGGGGAGATAAAAGTTTATTGAAATTTGTTTGATTATTTGTTCGAAAAATGCTTGATCATAACTTTGATATATTATTATGGATTTTGTAATTCAGTTGATTATTCCGAGAATTTTAGCTCGTATCTCAACAGCAAAGCTTGAGCAAAATGCTATATTTTTTTTTTGCAATTTCTAACTCATGTTATGTGCTTAATTCAAATTATTTGAAAACATCGAGTTATGAAATGCTTCATGTTGTGTGCTTAAAATTTTATTTTATCATGAGGATTTACACATCAATTGATATGCGCCTATTCAATATTTATACGCTGAAATTTTATTATTGAGAAAGATGATTGAGCTAATTGATATATCTCTCATATTTACATTATTTGAGAACATTGAGTTGTGATTCCTAGTTTTGCGTAAAAAAGTTGTTCCGAGGAAGTGTGCAACGCACGATTTGTGTGTAACTACAACAATTGGTATTATTTATCATTGACGCAATTTGAAAAGTTGATCTTTTATCTTTTAATTTCATTTTTGTGACTTATGCATTATTTGATGATATTATTGTCAATTTATAAATTCAAATACATTCTATGAATATTTATGATGAATATATGTCGACACATGTGCGTATTGAAAATTCTATGGAATTTGCGATTTATGGTTATATCCCATGCATGAATTATTTTTTGATAGGGGGAGCTTCGCATTTTACCCGTGACACTAAATTTATATGAAATATCTTTTTGATAATGTCAAAGGGGGAGAAATATTTATGATTCACTATTTGTGCTTAATATTTCATTTTATGAATATAGGTGAATCATTGTTTGTCATCATCAAAAAGGGGGAGATTGTTAACGAAAATGTTATTTATCCCTAATTAATTAAATTAGTTTAATTAATGAACATTTTAGTTTAACTTAATATATTGATTTTGATGATTCCAAACACATTCTATTAGGTTATTCTATAGATATTTATTTTTGTATAATCTTGTTCATATACCATGATATACATATATTTATTACATATCTATTCTGAGTGAGTTATATATGTTTATGGTCGAGTTTTATTTTTATGACTCTGTACGCCTCGACGATACTCAATGACATATCTGAGAAAAGGTATTCACGTGTGGTGCACATTTGCACTTGACACAGTAGGCACACATGCATATTTCTTGATCTATGATTTTTAATTGTGTGACTAATTAATTATGAGCCTAAACATTTAAAAAAAAAGAAATTATATTATTTTTTTTGAAAATAAGTTTTTAGTAAAATTGGTGCAACTTTGTTTAAAATAACTTTCTTATTAAAAAAAATTCGAAATTATTTTTTTTACTGAAATGTATTTTCGGAATTATTTTTTTAACTGAAATGTATTTTCGAAATAATTTTTTTTTGGCCTTGATCTCATCTTTTATGCTTTGCCATTTGACTTGATAGATGTGGTCATTAGGTTCAAAGCTACTACCTACTTGTCCTTTTGGAAGTGATTTGTCCTCATGAAATGTTGCTACCCTCTTTGCTGTACACGATCTTGACATTATAGGAGCTATAGTCCTAATGCAGATTTCGTCATTTTGTGATCATGTGGAGACTTGACCACATCTGTAGCTTTTACCTTCACCTTATATTTTCAACTACCTAATACCTTCTAGCTGCAACTTTCGGCCATAAGAGATTTTTATATGGGTCTTTAAAGCCTCTTGCAGGTTGTGACTGCCTACACCTTAGGGTACTGCTACACGTTAGCAACTGTACGCCTTAGGCTACTTTTACACCATACTTGCTCGTTTGCCACAGCCTGAACTGCATTTTTTTGTGGCCTCACACAGTATTGTACCTGTTTCGTCCCATTATATCAAAGCCCTTTAGTATTCATTTAATGGACCTATAAACTAATCAGCATTACCTGTTCCGCGCTTGATACAGATCAAATATTCTCAACTGCTACGCCATCATTGACCGACATATCAGTTCGGGAATTATTTTTAGCATATATATCTGTTCGGAAATTCGTTTCTTTTATATATATTTCTGTCCGAATTTTTTTTATATATATATCTGTTCAGAAATTTTTTATATCTCTAATTTTTATATCAGTCCGAAATTAATTTTTTATATTTGTCCGAAATCTATTTTTTTATATCTGTTCGAAATATTTTTTTTGTCCGAAATTTCTTATATAATACCTGTTCGAAATATATTATTTCAGTCCAAATTTTTTTTGTATTTCAGTCCGAAAATCCTTATACATATCTGTCAGAAATTTATTTCTAGATCTTTTCGGAAACTTTTTTTATATCAGTGTGGGAAATATTTTTTGTACAATATATATATGTACACCTTTCATATATATATTTACATATACATTCTTGCAAACCTATGACTGAGTTATGCATGTACTTATTTTGTCCTATTTATTTCCTTGACAGAAAAATACTCTTGACACACCAGTTATATTCTTTACACAATGGTTCCACATTTACATATCAGATTTGTATTGTGTTTCTTGGACTAACAATCTTTTTGCAGAATATTTTATCTCAGTAAAATTCAGTGCATTTAATGCTACACCCAGACCAATTCCAAATCTTCTACAACGGCCATATTTTTATTGAGAATCAAACTGGAGATTTGTATATCATAATTGGAGATTATTTTCAGTCATCTCACCTCAACAAAATCAGGAGCATTTAATGCTCAAAATGCATGTGTCTAACAGCTAGTTTTTGGAAGACACATTTAAAGCTATGAGGAGCTGCATTTAACATAACATAGACTTGAATGAGAGAGCAAGACTTGAAATATTATTGAGAGCATTTATTTTACTACTCAGCTACACATTCAAGAGAGCAATTAATTTTATCATCTGCTCAATCATTGAAGAAGAAGACTTGTGCCTACTTCAACATCATTTATTGAAGTCTCATTAAAGAAGGAGAAACTCAGATTACAAATTGTATTTTAAGGAGTTTCAGTATTTTACCTTGTACTACAAAAATTCAGATTTGTTGTGAAGCTTTGTTGAAGCTTCGGTTTGTACCAGTGATGGGTTCCTACCCGCAAGTGGGCCACGGGGTTTGAAGCTCGGAGTTAGCTTGCAAACAGTTGTACGCGGTGGTTTGATCCTACCCGCAAGTGGATCAGGTTTAGTGAAGCGCAAAGGAGACAGGGGCTCTAGGCGCGTGGACGTAGGCCGGGATTTGGCCGAACCACGTTAAATTTCGGTGTCATTTATTTTTCGCACTTATACTTATTTATTTGCTTATGCTTGCTTGAGTTAATATTTTTCAGCACACTATCTTGTAAATAAATTAATTCCGAAATTTGACTAAATTAATTTGAGATTAAAATAATTATTTTTTGAACTAAATAATTAATTTCAGAATATCACTTAATATTAAATACGAAAATTAATTTAATATTTCTAGAGTGTTAAAATCTGCATCTCTAGTTGTTTAAATTAGTTAGTTGCATTTATTTGATATTGTTGGATTTATTCTTTATAGTTTTATTAATATGAAATTTGTCTAAGCGATTTAAAATTAATATTTTTCTAAAATCTTAATTTGACTTAAAGTTTGTAAAAACTCAATTCACCCCCCCTCTTGAGTATAATCTGGGCAACAAACCTCATTACATTTCAGTTCCAATACCTCAAGTGGTTTTTCTTTTATATATTTGATGGTGTTTTTTTTTATGGTGTATTAAATACCTCAACTCCAATACCTGTATTTTTTTATGGTGTATTAAATACCTCAGCTCCAATACCAGTATTTATTTGATGGTATTTTTTTTCTGGTGTATTTTTTTAATTGCAATAATCAAAATAATTTTTCACATTTTTAATTTTAATTTAATATTTTTGTATGTATATCATTTTTAACACTGAAAAAAATAACAGGTGATGTTGATATTATTGAATCTGGAAAAAGAATGTATTTGGCCATTGATAAATTTTCAAACCGAGAAGAACTCTTCGATAGTATTCATAATGTGTCGCTAATGCGGGGATATGCACCTACAATTAAAAAAAAATTGTTATGTTATTATTGAAGAATTTTGTGATAAGTATTTACAAATGTCGCTTGCTCAAAGGGAAGATAGCCAAAATCAAATTTCTAAACTACTTGATTCTTCATTTCCGTCCATTATTGAACCTAGTGTTCAACCTCGTAAAGGGCGTCAGTGTGGTTAAAAAAAAGAAAGGTAATTAATTCTACAAGTCATGATCCCTCCGCGTTTGAGATTGTTGAAAATGGTAGAAAATGTGGAGTTTGTCAAAATGTGGGACACAATAGTCGCACTTGCATAAACAAGGTTACGAATATGCACTTGGAGGAAATGATTGATTTGAATTACTTTTAACGAAAATCAAGTAAGTTTTCTTATTGTGTATATTGTTATTTCATTTAAAAAAATTAATTAAGTTTATTAATATAATTGCATTTTGTGATAGATTTTTTTTAGGCAGCTTTGGACTGCATTTTGGACAGATTTTGAATAGCATTTTGGACAGCATTTTGGGGAGATTTTGGATTGCATTTCGGACGGATTTTGGACTGCATTTTGGACAGCATTTTTTATTGCATTTTGGACAGATTTTGGAATGTATTTTGGACTTGGGACTGCTTTTTTTGGAAAGATTTTAGACAGTTTTTTGGACACTTTATTGGTGCATTTTGGACAATATTATGGACACCGATGTTGATGAATTTATTTTTGTAAACTTTGTTTGGTTGTCAAATATTTGGGCCAATATATAATGTAATAATTATTGACATTTTGGATAGTTTAATGTAAAAGTTGTTAGTAGTGTTTTTATGTCAATATACAATGTAAGTTGTTGACAGTGTTGTTATGCCAATATATAGTTGTTGAGAGTTTTTGTTAACATCCTAGTATTATTGATAATGTATAGTTTTGAGTAGTTGAGAGTGTTTTGAATGAAAGAAAAGAATTTGTGAATTTCAAGGGTAATATAGTCATTTTGTAAATTTTTATAGTGTTTAAAGCATGCTATGGAGTGCCAATAGCTACACCCGAAGTCTTTATATAAACACACATTTTCATTATATAGCCCTTTTAAATCGTTTAGAAGAGGTAACTTTATAAATTGTAAAAGGATCAAATACCAAAAAGTCCCTCATACATTTTTTAATACACATTTAATCCAAACCTTTTATTTTGTACCAAAAAGTCTCTTATTCTCTTATCTTTAAAGGTCCGTGCGAGCGGCATGGTAAAGCCTTTTTGGCATGGTGAAGGACTTTTTGGTGCAAAATAAAAGGACTTGGTCTAAACGTGTATTAAAAAAAGTTCAATGGACTATTTGGTATATGCCTCATTGTAAAAAGACTTCCATGCCCATTTTAATAACTCCTGCAATAACTTTATGCGATTTTTACATAATCTTTTGTATTTAACAATTGAAACACAACACCGAAGAGATTGAGATCCCATAGGGCTCAGTCAAATACTATTCAATCGCTCAGTGAATGGATATAAACTAGAATGGATACAATTAACTCCAGTTAATTTATATAAATTGGATCAAATACATCATAACAATATTGGCATCTTCGTCTTTTTTTTTCTTTTCTTTAATGTTGTCATTGTAGTGATTATAAGATTACTTCAAAATCAAGTGAGAAATCAT
Organism: Sambucus nigra; assembly: GCA_949130495.1. Taxonomy (NCBI): domain Eukaryota; kingdom Viridiplantae; phylum Streptophyta; class Magnoliopsida; order Dipsacales; family Adoxaceae; genus Sambucus; species Sambucus nigra. The sequence goes on from OX422220.1 coordinate 407,196,318, forward strand.
CATTTCTAAGGTATTCAGTATGTGTATTATTATTAAAATGGAATGCCGAAACAAGATTCGATATCGGGTGGTCCGTCTTAAAAGAGTAATGGCAACAAGGTATTCTCGTTTTTGAAGAAGAAATAGGGTTCTAAAGTTGGGTTTTTGAAGTGTCAAATTTCTCGTTTTTATTCAATAAACCTCTTTAGTTGGGTGTGATAATTGGGTTTAAACCATTTCTTGTGATCTTTATAAAAATAGGGATGTAAGCTCCTAGGCATTTACCATTTTCTTGTTTTCATCCGCCTATTTGATCTTTTGAACAAGCATTGTTACTACATAGAAATTTCTGCAAATAGGAATTATGATATGGCTTAGCTTCTTAGCTCTACAAAAAGGAACAGTGGTTTGGTTCTAACGTAGCTCATAAACTCCTAAACGGGAAGATTCCTAGCTACTTAGACTTGTAAGATAAGAGTGACTATCAAGAACTAGAAGAAGAGCTAGTATCCGTCCAGCGCGTAGGAAAGATAAGACAATAGAGAAAAGTGGTAGTCCTTCCATTCAAGAAACCACTAAGCAATTCCAACGATTGCAGTGACAGCCATTAAAGCAAGAAGTATAGGCTTGCGGGATCAAGTGGGAAAAGCACAACCTGTCTGGACTTTCACAAATCTTGCATTTCTACCTTCCCTATTTACTCCATGAATTAGCGTCGATGTGTCTTTTCAGCCTAGAAACTTGTAGGTTCAGGAGCTGAATCATCGTAGAAAAAAAAATACTCGTGACAGTCATATCAGATACTTAAAGTCTTAATACTCGTTTTTAAAGTTGGTTGGTTGAAACATTAAAAATAATAAAATTTACTATAACTACTTATTTATTACTCTCTCTTTTTCAAATTAAGGGTCCACTTTCATTTTTTTAACATAATCAACGAACCAAATTTCGTAATGTTTAATCTTGAGTGTTGATTGAGCGTATCATTAATCAATACATATCATATAGTTCAAGTTTGAAGACCAACTTAAAAAATTCGTCATGATGATCCTTTCACCCGGTTGGTTGAAATAATAAAAATAGTGGAACCCACTGCAACTACTAATTTATTATTCCTTCCATCCCAAATTAAGATCCACTTTCTTTTTTTGGACATAATCAACGAATCAAGTTCCATGATGTTGAATAAGAGTTAATATTAACCGTAAATTGTGTGTACCATTAATCTATGTTGTGGGCATCCCATCCTAGGACCCCACCAAGCATCTCCTTAGGTCCCTAACACTCATTTATCCACCATAAATCCTAGGTCATACTCTGAGTACCGATCTAGAGGCCACCGATCACTCCCCAGACCCGTTTGACTACGATCATCTCTCTCGCCTGAGCGAAAGCTCAATGACTATTCAAAGGGCTCTAAATTTCCCTTTCCAACGGTCCACCCTATGTGCAAACCGATCTTACGGTTCGGACGAATAATCCGTTTTACTTCAAAAATCGATCTACATGCCACTAGGCACTCCCAGGCCCCGTTTGACTCCGGTCAACTCGCCAACTTGAGCAAACCTGAATGAAATCTAGAAGGGTCACCGGGTACTTTCGGGCCGCGTTTGACATTGGTTAACTCTCTGAACCACATGAAGCTGAATGAAATATCGAAAAGCACTAAATACCCTTTCTAACAGTTCATCTCGTGCATGAATCGGCCTTATGATACGGACAAAATGATTCGAATTCCTCTAAAGATTTCCTGTCTAGAGACCAACGGACGCTTTCGAGCCCCATTTTACCTTAGTCAACTACCGGACTCAAGAGTGGCTCAATGGATTCTTAAAGGGATCTAAATACCCTTTTAACGGTCTGCCTCGTGCGCAATTTTGACTTACGAAATGCATTTTATGATTGTTTTTTAGAAAAACCTATCACAGACTACCGAATGGCACCCTTAGGACCCTGCCTATCGACATTGTACCTAAGGGGTTGTGCCGATAGGCAAGTCCAGGCACCTGTCGATTGGCAGTTCTCTTGGACCTATAAATAGAGGTCATACCTCACATTGAAAGGCACCCCTAAACATCCCTCTCAGCAATTCAAAGAACATTCTCTCGAATTCAAAGTTGTTCCCTCCCATTTTCCACATTCCATTCCATCACTTTCTTCTTAGTTTAGTAAATCACCCCCCCCCCCCCCCCATCTCTTCATACAACTTTCTTCTCATTGCAATATCAGCATATCTACACTCAAGATCAACATCAAGCATTCATAAGGAGGTCCAATTCTCCATCATTTTCTCTAATTCTCTTATTTTAGTATTAGCTGCTTTATTTATACTTTAGCACTTTATTTCATTACATCACATATATTAATCTCAAACCTTTATTAGTAGTAGTTACACATACTCTATTTTCATTAAAAAAACAAGAAAAATAGGGGTTATCTATAAATTCCAAAAGAGGGATTCTCATATCACATTCTCACTTTTAAAATATATTTTCTCTACACACGCACATCAGAGAAATCCCTCGTTTGGATTTATGGATTGAACCCCACCCCGTGTTATATTAGACCTATGTGGACTTTGATCCCCCTTGGACTACGTAGGCATCTTGGATAAATCTTGAGACTCGAGTCCTCCCTTATGCGCGTTTATAATATTGTTTTCATTATATATATATATATATTTGTTCTTCCATAACGACTTGTGATTCAGCAAACACTCATATTATATTTTGAATTATTATTTTTGGGAACATTCCTAAGGATGAACTCACCCCGTCCTTTTCCATGACGCGGTTTGAATGATTACATTCTTCATCTATATTATGCACATAACCACACACTTCACGGAGCCTAATAGGAGAAGATTAACACACGCCCATGAGAGATCGAAAGGGTGGTATGGGTGGCTAACACCATCCCATTCCGTAACTTAGTCCCCATACCTTTGAACTACTTGGTTTCGCAAACATCAGTATTGTCTTTAATGCTATTCTCTCAAGGCGACGACATTTCTTTTACTATTTTGTACAAAATAGGTTGGCGACTCTATCTCTATACATTATCCCACATTGGCGACGGTCGAGCGCCTCAAGAAAGGGCGCAATCCCACGCGCACGCTGAAAGGAACCCCAAAAAGGAAAAAGGGATAACTCCTGAGATGGCCACACAAACATATATACAATATCTTGGAAGAAGTCTACCAATCCATTTTTGGTGATTGATTTCAAAGCCTTATCAACCACCCATTTGGTAAAATAATCCGTGGCTACTAAATAAAGTTGTGCAACTTCAAAGATGGGGGATATATTTTACCAATAACATATATTGCCCATCCTCTATAAGGTCATGGCCTTAATACATATTGTAGGTTAGTACCAAGTGTATATTTTAAAGGGACATGTTGTTTGAACTTTTATCACCCTTTAACAAATTCCATACAAACTAATAAAATCCATGTTCCCTTAACAACCATCTCATTTTGGGTCCATCCCGATGAGCCCCACATATGCCTTTGTGGATTGAGCAACGGTTATTAAGCCCTCCTCTTTACTTGGGTACTTTAGTATCATTCCATCAGCACCTCTTTTAAATATTTTTCCAACATACATAACATAATTGGTTGATGTTAACCTGATTGCTCTATCAATTTTGACATTTGGGTTAGTTAGATACTTGATTAATGATTTTCTCTAATCATTATGAGCATTTATGTTCCTCAATTCCGCCAAAGGCCACCTGTTATGGAGTAATGGTACGAGCACGGTAATGAAGCTTAATTTTAACTTAGCTTCGAAGCTCTCATCAAGTTTGAAACATATGCCTTTTAAGCTATTTTATTGACCTCTTAATTTAAAAACTTAGGAAAATAATTTATTATGACTTCATCAAATTTGGATAGTAAATTTAAAGCCATTTGGTTATAAAATGTTAAACCATCATTAATACATCCATATTCACCAGTTAATTATCTTATTACCGGCTGAGAATCCTTATAAATTTTAATTACAGTAGCATTGAGGCTTCGCAAGATCTCTAGGCCCATTATGACAACTTCATATTCCACATGATTATTGGAACATTAATTTTCTTTTAATTTGTATCCATGTTTAGGTTTGATATGTTCATGGGATCAGTAACTACCCTTATTACTGGCCTTATTTCAGTCTTCAAATCATCAAACCATAACTTCCACGAACTCAAGGTTACATATCTAATGTCATGTTCTCCTTTTGGCTCCTCTTCACATGGATGATCTGCCAAGACCTCCGTCAATTCTTAGCCCTTTATACCCCTTTGAGGCATGTAGGATAGGCAAAACTCAAAGAGAACTAACACCAATTTACCAGTTTACCTATAAAATAGGACTTGTGACCATGTACTTAATCAATGAAACTTTGTAATGACATACACATCTCCAAGAAACATGTAATATTTCAATTTCATAGCTATGAAATACAAAGTTAAATGATACATCACGAAATTGCATATTTGCGCCCTTTATCTTTATGCATTCTAGCACTTTTACGTTCTTAATGCCTATATGTATGGTCGTTAACCAAAGAACATCGGATTTGGACATATATAGGTTTTGCAGGGGTTAATTGTGCTTTTGTAGGTATTGGAACGCTAAAAGTGAGGTTCGGTTGCATTCCAGAGAAGTTTCGTCGCCGAATGCTACTTCAAGGGAAATTTGGTCTTTTCAAACTCACTATTTTTTATGTAATAAAGTTACCAACATGTATATCATCAAATTATCTTTCCGTGGCCACTAACCATGCGTCATTCTGACTCCGTATGTGGAAGTTATGCCCATTTCCGAAAGGTTTCGGTATTTTCTTCTACTTCAAGGGCATTTTAGTAATTTCATACTATATAATTTTGAAGATTTCAAAACAGAATCATGTAGAAAATTGAATTAGCTTCGCGTCGGTTCAGACCATGCCTCATTTCGATTCTGTGTGAGGGAGTTATAGCCGTTTCCGTGCAACGCGTCAAAATTCGTTCAAATAGGAAAAGTGGGTTGTCTTCAGCCCAAGGCAAATCTCAAAACCTCGGTCGACCGGTCCCAAACATGAGGTCGACCAGGCCCATCAGAAATGAACGAAAATTGACTTATTTTGGTTTTTTTGGCTTGGTTTTGTTGGGGGTTTATTTTGGGGTATTAATAGAATGTTGTAGGCTTTTATTTTGGATATATTTCATTTTAGATAGGATATTTTAGGGGTTGTTCTTGGGAGCTTCCCTCTCCTCTTTTCTCTTTAGTTTCCACCCATTTATGTAAGTAAACTACTATTCATTGTCTCTTTCCATTAATACATGCTTTGATTACTTGATTACTTGCTTTGTAGCTACTTTTCTTGCTTTGATTAATTAGTTGTTGTAGTTTATTTCTTATTTTCCTTAGTTAATTAGTTGTCTTAAATTAGTTAATTTATACATGCTTTTTAATATGATTTCTAGCTAATTTAGTCTAGGTTGTGTCGGATTGAACTCATTCCAGGTTGACATGTTGCTTTGCTTTGGTGATGGTGTTTACGGGTCTATTTGGGGTGCGTTGTCCTAGTTATTACGCCTAGGGGATTTGACGGGGAATATCATGTATGTTCCGTGCTTATGACTTTGCGTGCGTAATTTCCGAGGTATTTGTTGACACCAAAATCGTATTAGGCTTTTATGCAAATTTAGGGGTGTGACAACCCTTGATTTAATTAACTGTCGAAACGAGACGCATTTGTAATAACTCGTCGACCCATGTAATCATTTTATACTAATTAACTCGGGTGAGGGATATTCGACGCAACCTATAGTTTTTACTCACTTTCTTAATCTAGCTCTATTCTCCCTCGCCTAGATTAAACATTTCCCTTTTTGTGTATAATCATCTTTTACACTTTTATCTAAGAATATTAAACCTTATAAATTCTAGCAACTCGTCTTTCTGGATTTTCGATACCCGACTTACCGCTATACTCACCCGTTGAGTGTAGTCGTAATTTAGGTTTTTGTATAGTTCAGGTGAGCCGAATTCAAAACGACCAATGCGTATGTGACTCTCGCGCTGCGGCAAAACCCTGTCTATCAAATGGCGCTGTTGCTGGGGATGAGTTTGTTTTAGACTTTATTTGATTTAGTATTTCATAGTATTTTCTTTTTATTTGTATTGTTCGTTAATATTTTACAGGACTTCCACATTTGAGCACTTAGAAACGCTTGAATTTCCCGCGCGCACTTACTTTGTGGAATTCGCCATTTCGAGCCATTTTTGGGGTAAACATGTCTTATTCCAATTTTTCGGTAATCATTGTTATAATTCTCAAAATTCTCGCAAGCCTATGACTTTCGGTGAATACTTAGAATCCCAAAAATTTACAAATTCAAATATTACTTTGGGTGAGTATAACGAAAGTCAAAATTTGGGTTATTGGAATTTCGATGATGATGATAATGATTTTGGGCCTTTACCTCCTTATAATAGGAATTTTGAAACGAATTCAAATAGTTTTCAAAATTCCTATAATAATGAGTTTAAGTTTAAGTCCGATGGTAATTTTCAAAGTTCCCATTTTCAAGCATCCGCACCTCGACCTATGACTTTTGGTGAGGGCTTGCGTATGCTTGAGAATGAGAAAATTCAAAATCGTTATCGGGAAGAAAATCGTTGTTGGGATCAAGACTTGGATTTATTATTCGAATTCGACGACGATTTTGCTTCCGAGACTTTTGAAGTCGAGGAATGTTGTGAACCAAATGAGGAATTTGTGCCTACTTTGGAACAAATCATTCTCGACTTTGCCCATCGCGTAATAGATATTGAAAGTGAGGATGAAAATGACGTAATATCTATTTGCAATGAAATGATTTCTTCTTTGTCCCCCAAAGAAGAACATTTCATTGAAAATGATATTATTTCCTTCGAAACTCAATCTTCATGCGATGATGATTCATCCCGTGAGTTTGAATTTCTTTCATCCCCATTTTCATTTTCTGTTATCACACCGTCATAAGTACCAGATGATTCGGTTTCAAACTTTAATGTTTTAAACATTTTCGCCGATGAGGAGTACTTGCTCGAGTCGCCTTCCACGATCACATCTTTGCCTTTGTGTGCGCCACCTCCCATTCCAATTTCAAAATCATTGGGAATATATTGGTCTTTTCTCGGTCCCCAGATGTTTTTATCACCCGTTCAATCCAAATCCTCTATCGTCCCTCCAAAATTTTTAATTGACGATGGTTCATTTCTTCTGCCTTACACATGACTTCCGTTGTTCAAATGGAATTCATATTTTTCAGAAGGCTTGCTTGTATGTGAGGGTACACCGGTTATCCTCCAAAGTTAAATCGTTTTTATGGTGAACCCTCACCTATTTAGACTTATAGTGTACAGTTAGTGTGAAGCCTAAATAGTAGGTTGTATATAGTTAGCTTTTTATTCTTTCTTTCTTTTTATTTTTCTTTCCTTTTGAATTTAGTTTAGTGTAATTAGTTAACTTTTTGTTATTTGTTTTTCTAATGCTCGGTACTAACTTGTTTTATAGATTCTTTGGACTTGTTCTTTTGGGGATCGCTCCAATTTTGGGCAATATCGCTCTTTTCCTCTATTTGACTTGGTTCTTAATTTACATTGAGGACAATGTCAAGTTTTAAGTTGGGGGTGTGGGATATTCTATCCATTTCTTTATTTAGTCCATGTTTTTGCTCACATGTTAGTTACTTAGTATGCTTTTCTTAGAAAAATTCAAAAATTTCAAAAAGATTTTCTTTCTTTTTTCTCCTTTATTGGGCATTTTGCCTTTGTTTTCGATGACAAATTTCATTAATTGCCCGATCCAATAGATAGCCCAATGATGCATGTTCTCAATTTTAGAAGTTATTAGACTTTAGTCTCACTTATTGATATTATGAATAACTTCATGAATTAAACTTTAATCCCATGAGCACATGCACTTTTATTGTTCTATTGATTTGGTTTAAGATATTTATAACTCGATAATCTTTTGTTGCATTGTATATACTTACACCGAGTAAGCTTTGTTCCTTTCGTCGTTTGTGAGTGTATACACTATTCTTTTCTCATTGAAAACGTTGAATTCGTTGGTAATCTCTTTATTCTTTCATTTGATCATTCATTAATTGAGTTCATACTTGAAATGTGTTACTTGATCATGATTTTCATATATTGTTTTGACTCGAGAATTGCGTAAACTTTGTGAAATGATCATAGGCCCTCTTTCATATATCACCTATATTTGCCTTGACCTCACCCTTATATGTTTACCCTCGTTAACCCCTTTGAGCCTAAATATAGCCTTTCGTTTCATAACCCCAATCCCATAACCAACTCTAAATTGGAGTTTTAGCCCATATATACACTTTCCATACCTTTGTTTGGAATGTTGCTTGGGATTGAATGATGTTGTTATGATGTCGGTTGCAATTTAGGTATATGAGAGTTTGAAAAGTAAACTAAAGAAAGATGTGAAAAATTTAAGAAAAAGAGAAAGCAAAAAGCAAAAGAAAACAAAAGAAAAAAATGAGAAAAAGAAGAAAAGAAAAACAAAGAGAAAGTTGTAAATGTTGTATATAGTTCAATAAGCTTTGATTACTCTCCCCGATGATATATTTAATGTCGTTTTGGAACTCGTTTTCCAATTTTGATATTGCCCGCATTTTCCCATTATCCTGAGTTTTCATCCCGAACACTTTGAATTTGTACACACATTCCTTTCATTTCATACCCTAGCCATAACTACATTATAACCCTATTAAAGTCCTATGTGATCTTAAGTAGATGTAATTCAAAGGTTTAAATAGTTTTGATAATCTGTGAAAATACATTTCCCCCCCTTTTAATGAGCGGTATCCTTTCATTGAGATTACATTTTTCATTTTATATATAGCGTTCTTCTTTTGTGACATGTGTGTGGCCTAGTTTCCATTTACATTTACTCCTTATTCCCGCATGTCCCCTGTGTTACCTCCCTGTTTCGAGTGAATTCACTTGATGAGTGTAATGCCAGTGAGGATTGAATATATGCTTGCTTTAACTTTTAGTATCCGGTTTATATAAGTTTTTAGCCAAATCACACTTTGCATGTGCTCGCTCCCCTCCCACATTTTAAAGTTTCAATTCTATGAGGTGCATTCTATAATGTCAATGATTCGGACTTTTGTTTAAATTCTTTCATTTCGCTAATAATGGATATGAAATCCTTTTCGCTATTGTTGGGCTTGTCGCATGTTGGTTTGGGCTTCTTTTGAGGAAACTATGTGATGTTTGTGGGTGCCATCCCTGAAAACCCTCACGAGATGACACTCGTCCACTAGGGTAACCTAGGGGTTTAACGGCTTATTGCATATGCTAAATGTAATCGTGTTCCCTACGAAAGTGGAAATTATATTTCGATGCATATATAGGTTTTGTATTTCCTTCTGTGGACTGGTTTTGTTTGTTTCATCACTAGGGACTAGCAATGTCTAAGTTAGGGGGTGTGATACATCACGAATATTGCATATTTGCGCCCTTTATCTTTATGCATTCTAGCACTTTTACGTTCTTAATGCCTATATTTATGCTCGTTAACCAGAGAACATCGGATTTGGATATATATATGTTTTTCATGGATTAATTATGCTTTTGTAGGTATTGGAACACTAAAAGTGAGGCTCGTTGCATTCCGGAGGAGTTTCGTCGTCGAATGCTACTTCCAGGGCAATTTGTTCTTTTTAAACTCACTATTTTTTATGGAATGAAGTTACCAACATGTATATCATCAAATTATCTTTCCGTGGCCACTGACCGGCGTCATTCGGACTCCGTATGTGGGGTATTTTTTTTACTTCAAGGGCATTTTAGTAATTTCATACTATACAATTTTGAAGGTTTCAAAACAGAATCATGTAGAAAATTGAATTAGCTTCGCGTCGGTTCCGACCACGCCTCATTTCGATTTCGTGTGAGGGAGTTATAGCCGTTTCCGTGCAACGCGTCAAAATTGGTTCAAATCGGAAAAGTGGGTTGTCTTCAGCCCAAGGCAAATCTCAAAACCTCGGTCTACCGGTCCCAAACATGAGGTCGACCGGGCCCATCAGATATGGACGAAAATTAACTTATTTTGGATTTTTTGGCTTGATTTTGTTGGGGGTTTATTTTGGGGTATTAATAGAATGTTGTAGGCTTTTATTTGGGATATATTTCATTTTAGATATGATATTTTAGGGGTTGTTCTTGGGAGCTTCCCTCTCCTCTTTTCTCTTTAGTTTCCACCCATTTATGTAAGTAAACTACTATTCATTATGTCTTTCCATTAATACATGCTTTGATTACTTGATTTCTTGTTTTGTAGTTACTTTTCTTGCTTTGACTAATTAGTTGTTGTAGTTTATTTCTTGTTTTCCTTAGTTAATTAGTTGTCTTAAATTAGTTAATTTATACATGCTTTTTAATATGATTTCTAGCTAATTTAGTCTAGGTTGCGTCGGATTGAACTCATTCCGAGTTGACATGTTGCTTTACTTGGGTGATGGTGTTTACGGGTCTATTTCGGGTGCGTTGTCCTAGTTATTACGCCTAGGGAATTTGATGGGGCATATCATGTATGTTCCGTGCTTACGACCTTGCGTGCGTAATTTATGTGGTATTTGTTGACACCAAACTCGTCTTAGGCTTTTATGCAAATTTAGGGGCGTGACAACCCTTGATTTAATTAACTGTCGAAACGAGACGCATTTGTAATAACTCGTCGACCCATGTAACCATTTTATACTAATTAACTCGGGTGAGGGATATTCGACGCAACCTATAGTTTTTACTCGCTTTTTTAATCTAACTTTATTTTCCCTCGCGTAGATTAAACATTTCCCTTTTTACATCTTTTCCCTTTTTGTGTATAATCATCTTTTACACTTTTATTTAGGAATATTAAACCTTATAAATTCTAGCAACTCGTCTCTGTGGATTTTCGATACCCGACTTACCGCTATACTCACCCGTTGAGTGTAGTCGTAATTTAGGTTTTTGTATAGTTCAGGTGAGCCGAATTCAAAACGACCAGCGCGTAGGTGACTCTCGCACCGCGACAAAACCCTGTCTATCATTAAACATAGTTTTTTCGTTACTGATAATTTATATCAAAAGTCATTCAAGAATCTACTTAAATAATACAAAGCTCGTTCTTTATTTTTCTCATAGTCTTGTGCCAGTAGAACTCCAATGGAAGTATCAGCAGCAACAATGTAAAGCTTTAGCAGAATTTCATCTCTTGAAGGTGCCAATACTGGTGGTTTAGCCAAATATCTATTGAGCATCTAGAATGATGAGTAGTGCTCTTCCTTCCAATCTATCTCCTCTTGATCTTATATCTTCAAGAAATGAAAAAATATTTTAGTTTTCCCTGCAATATTATATATAAATCTACGAAGGAAATTAACTTATCCCAAAAAACTTTGCAATTTAATTTTTATTTGGGGTGTGTGCTTTTAATTATGGCATTGGCCTTATTTTCCATCAACCTGAATCCCTTTTTCATCCACCAAATATCCTAGGAAATTCCTTATAGAAACTCCAAAGGCATATTTTAAAGGATTCATTTTGATTTGATAGAGTCTTATCCTTTCAAATGATTTTTGTATGTGTGTTATATGATATGTTACTATTTTTTACTTGAAAATTATATCATCAATATAACACTCCAAAACGCTGTCAACCATATCATGAAAAATTGTATTCATTCTTTTTTGGTAAGTGGCTCCTGCATTCTTTGAAACAAATGGCATTTTTATTCATTTGAAGGTCCCCAAATTAGCAAGGCACCTAAAATTTGTCTTATGCACATCTTTTTCAACCATGCTTATTTGGTTATATCTTGAGTGTCTATCCATCATGGATATGATTAGGGGTGGTAAACGAATGAATACGGATCGGATACCATATTTTTCATATCCGTATCCGCTATCTAGATGCACTATCCGTATCCGCCCAGATAGTTAAAACAACTATCCATATCCATATCCGCTCGAATACCTCGGATTCGGATAATATCCGTATCCGTTTACATTATTTAGCAATCACAAAAAATAACTATTAAAATATCCAATCTAATAAAATCCAATCCAACCCAAATAAATATATAACAAACTACTACCTCCTAACATCAACAATTATGGCTTCCATAATAATAGTAGCATTCCACAATGATAATATAGCTTAAAGCCATCCATACTTTACAACCGTATAAGCTTAAAGCCATCCGAAAAATATAACAGTAGCATTCCATAACAGTAGATATAAATATTCACATTTTAGTTTAAATTAAATTTATTGAGAATGATAACCTCATGGACCTTTTAGTATTCAAAACATATTGATATTTTTATTTTAATAAGTATAAATTTTTATTTTGTATATAATATACCTACTGTTAACTTCAGTTCTCATCACAATCAAAATCATCTCTTTACTTTTTTGTTTCTCTCCTATATTTATTTATAATTAAGGAAACTAATGAACAACCTCATGAATAATATATAAATACAGCTATATATTTGTATTTTTATTTTGTGTGTACCTGTTGTTGCTAACTTTCTGTTGCAGGAGGAAGGGATGCGCAACGACGAAGTTGATGCACAATGGAGGGGTTGATGAGAAGTGGTGGCGAGGTTGATGAGAAGCGACGGACTGATGCGACAGAGGGGGAGGTGGCGGAATAAGGGTTTTTTGTGGATTGAAATGAGGTTTTTTTTTTCTCTTGTTTTGTACGAAAAAAAAAATGAAATGAAATTAGGATTTTTTTTATTTTGAGTGGAGTATATGTTCTTTAGTGGGTGAATGTTGTGTGTGATATGGTATATTGTAACTTTACTGTAACTCCATGATAATATACCCAATAAAATAATAACTTTAGGGTATTTTTATTTTGAGTGGAGTATGTATTTGTTTTGTTTTAGGGAATAAACGATTAAGGTTTTCTTTAATATTATTTTATTAGTAATACTAATTCTAATATTATTAGTAATATTTTAAACATATGTTTGACGGGTACGAATATCCGATAAAATGGATACTCCGAATCGAATACGGATTATTCGTGTCGGATACTAGTACTATTTGTATCCATATTCGTTTTCTCGGATATTTTTATAAAGTATCCATATTCATATTCGTTTCCATTTTTTCGGATAAATATCCACAAATTCGTATATCGGACGGATGCAAATTTTCGAATATCCGTTTACAGCCCTAGATATGATAGCGTGGCCAACAGATTTACCAACAAATAAATCCACCACTAAAATTGAATACTTATCCTTTTGAGTGGCTACATTTAAATTTCTGAAGTCAATGCACACTCTTAGTTTACCATTTTTCTTAATGAATGGTGTTATACCATAAATGTAGGATAACTTGTAAACCAACTAGAAGGTGACACACGGCATCTCGACCATGGTTGATAAACTGGTTTGACTCCATTAGTTAACACCATTAGAGTAAGCATATAACTCATTACTAAATGATGTCACCAGATCAATACACGTGCAGTTGGAGTAGATGCGCAAATATTTTCCCTTACGTGCCATTAACTAACTTATAATCATTATCTCACTATGATTGTAAAACGTGATCTCACCTAACCTATAAATGTGAGACACGTGTCCCTATCTTCTTTATCTCCTTTAACGGCCTATAAATAGCATACATTAACCTCATCTAAGGTATGAGACTTTACTTTACTTTACTATTATGCTGCCAAAATCTAAAGAGAACTTGAGCGCTTGTATATTTTACTCTTCAATGACATTTGCCCACTAACCAATAATTAGAACAATGCCTGTGGATGTAAACATTGATTTGGGTCGAACCACGTAAATCGGGTTCCTCATCTTTCTCCCCTAGCTCTATAGGTCTATTTTATATTTGTATCTTAGTAATTATGTCTCTTATTTGTTTACTTGTTAGTAATGGGAGTATTTTATCTAAGATCAATTCCATATTTGTTTCTAGCGATAATGGATGGCGCTATCTATCGGAAACGACTAGTTATGTTATTTTCCACAATTTCTAATTACCAGGGCTCAAGGATACCTTATTTTAGTGAGCCAATTAACTGCGAGATGATTCGCCTCGGTCTCAAAGGTTTAGAGATATGTTAAAAGAAATTTACATTTGATTCTTAAAAATATCTTAGATCTTTACTTAGATCCCTAGTTTTGTTGTGTTTGGTGCAAATAATTTATTATGTAGCGCGATACCCTATTTTTTTTGCCATCATTCTATTTAAAATGTAGGATAATCCCAAAAGTAGTCATGCGGATAAAAAGGGCGCCTCCTTCTACCCCTGTTGGTATGGTCAATTTATAAGGCATCCTCCAGAGCTTGGCCAAATGTCAATAGGCCATGTAGGAGAACATGAATCAGCTAACCCAAAGCCTTACGGATGGGAGAAACCATCTAAGTCAAGCTCAAATGGAGTTAGATCCCATCATACCATTTGTTATGGAGAACTCTGACAGGCGACGAGAGATATCGCACCTGCCCCACATAGGGATAAGAGGAAATTTCACAAATAGAGTTCTTTGGAGAACCTGAGACACTTGAATCTGGGTTTAGCATGTGAAAGGAGCAAGTCAGGCCGAAGAACTAGCTCCGATCGTGATGACGAGTCATAAATACTGGGAAGAACCTCAGCTATTATATCGATAAAAGAGGTGACCCGTACGATTGAACATCATAGCATCCTGGGAAGGTTGAGTAGGGGAAGTGCCTTCAACCATTTATGGCCCAATATAAGAGTAGATCGAAGACACTCGATCATAGAGCACAAATAAGAATCCTGGAGATCACCTTCTAAGGGAGCTACTTGTTCAGTCAGATCTAGGCATAATGCACGAGCCTCGACTAGGTCCAAACACACTTCTATGCATGAGGAGAGTTCAACGGAGAGTCAGAGACGAGTCGAATAATCGGTAAAGGCTGGTAAGACAAAGAAAGATCAGTTATGGAAGGGTTCCATCAAGCGATTAGAGGATCGATTGGGAGATTTGATCAAAATATATCACTTTGTAGAGAGGTTATATGGAAGGGTCTCCCTTTGCCGCATCTATCTTGAGCAAAGTTTAAGCCTCCAGTGTTCACACTGAGATATGATCAGAAGACTAATACTATGCACCATATGGAGCAGTACCAGGTTACCTCTGATATCTATTTTATACCTGACAAAATGAGGTGTAAAACGTTCTCCTTGGGGGACAGATAACCAATTTTAAGCAGTTGGCCGAACCATTTATCAATAATTTCTGTTTCGGAACAAATTCGAGAAAGGGAATGTCTCACCTACTCAGTGTCAGGCAAAAGGAAGACGAGATGATCAGGGATTACATCACCAAATTCAACAACGCAAAAATATAAGTGGTAGATTATGATGAAAAGATAGTTATCACTATTATCATGAGCGACCTCCTGCAGGGAAAGTTATAGTGGCCCCTTGCAATAAAGCCTCCTAATATGATGGACAAGCTCCTAGATAAAGCTAGGAAAATCATAAATACTGAAGAGGCTATGGCAACTAAGGAATTTGGTCATAAAAATCTGATGCTGAAGGGAGATCATATAAGAGGGATAAATCCAATCAGCGGATCAAGTGAGTACCACTTGATCAATTATGAGTACACACCCATCATTTTTGGGGCACATCACATCCTTGACTGCATTTGAGCAAGTGAAAAGTTTAGGTGGACAAAGAATCTTAAAATCCCTCCTGGCGGGCGAGATAAGATCAAGTGGTATGACTTACACAATAATTATGTCCACATGATAGATGAATGCTTGTCACTGAAGGATGAAATCGAATATTTGATAAGACGGGGCGAGTTAAAGAAGTATGTTGATAAATTCAGCCAAAGAACCAAACCTAGATAGGGTCCAAGATAGTGAAGATGATCCAAAAATATCCCTATAAGGAGAAGGAAGATAAAAAGCGCACACAAGATTCCAATGAAGGCACCGTAGATGATCTGGCAAAAAAGACTAAGGATTCGAAGGAAAATATTGCCATAATTTCCTTTAGGATGCCTTTCATTATCGGTGGAGAAGTAGGAGGTGGAGATGGTCTTATAAAAATAAAGGTATATCTAAATAAAGAAAAGGCCTTCGCAATTTATATACGAGATTATGTGAATATGGCTGAAGCATTGTTAAATAGGGATCGCCTGATAGTGGTATTTTCCAAGGATGACTTGAGAGAACTGTTATATCCCCATAACGACCTATTGGTAGTGAGATTCATAGTACGTCAACGCACTATGCAGATAATACTGGTTGATAATGGGAGTTAGGCCAATATCATATTTTTTTATTGCTTCAAAAGACTAAAATTATCCAAAATAAAAATACAGGTCTACCATCAACTATTTATAGGGTTCTTAGGGGAGAAGGTGTACCCCCAGGAACCATTTAATTGGAAGTCACGGTAAGGACATGGTCGACCCGTAGTATGCAAATGATGAAGTTTTTTATCATTGAAAAGAATATGGCGTCAGCCTACAACATCATTTTCAGTAGGGTGGGCTTGTACAAGTTTGAGCTAGTCGTATTAACATTCCATTAGGTAATGAAATTCCCCACCCATTTTGGAGTCGGGCGAGTCGAGGGTAGCCAGATTGTAGTGAGAGAATGTTATTACATATCGATCGAGAAGCGTGAGAGGCTGAGGACCACTTATCAAATTCAGACTCTAGATCTTTGAGATAAAGAAAAACTAGTTTTGGGTGAGGCAATAGAGGAGACAGAGCTTGTGCTACTGGATGATGAACATCGAGAGCGAGTAATCTAGATCGGCTCATTCTTGGTCCCAAATCTGAAGACAGAGCTCGACAACTTCCTAAGGCAGATGTGAAGTTTTTTGGCATAGAGCCGTGAAGATATGTCGGGTATTGATCCCAAAGTACTTTGCCACAAATTCAATATAGTGAAAGGTGACAAACCAGTAAATAAAAAATGAACAGTATTTGCTAAAGAAAGGAATGTAGTCAATGAGGTAGAAGTCGATAATTTCAAGAAAGGCAAGTTTATCAAATATGTGAAATACTCAAGTTGGTTGTCAAATGTGATGATGGTGAAGAAGAATAATGGGAACTAGCGCATGTGTGTAAACTTCATGGACGGCATGTCCCAAATATCACTACCCTCTACCTTATATCGGTTAATTGGTCGATGCCACTGTTGGGCACGAGTTGATAAGTTTTATGAATGCTTATTCAGGGTACAATTAAATCTCAATGACATTCAGTACGTCAATTTAAACCGTCACAATATATTAAAATTATATAAGTTCATTTTATTAATTTATTGTTCTCATCAATTCAATAATACGTAACCGACATGCACCCTTTCCTCTCGGCCATCTCATAAATATGTGGTAAGCTAAATTAAACCGTCATATATGCCTCGATCTCCTATTTAGCAGCGTTAGTAATCCCGTAGCCACCCTGCTACTACTACACAACTTCAGAATATCACTCGTATAATTCATATACATCAAATTATACATCCTGATGCCACCTGGTATATTCTCATAACCGGATTTCAACAAGTGTGATACACAAAGAGTCCGTTACACATCTCGTAGCCACATTTTATCCACACGGATATATTTCACATTTCACAACATAAAGATAACCCTTCTCTAAACCCACATATTTATTTCCATTTTACATATTCATTTACTAATGTTATTAACTATTTAACATGTTTTTATTTCACTCCATGTTATAAACTCAATACCCAATTACCCACCCTTGGTTCACTATCATTTAGAGTCATTAATATGTTTTAATCCGTTTCATAAGGAGCTAAGGGAATAGTATCATTACATGTGACTTCTCATAAAGTGAAGCATTAAGGTAAAGGTATATTATTTTTATTAAAGTTTTGAGTTATCACTCCTACCCTCCTCTAAACTCCGAGAGTGGGACGTCTCACCTAAGTGAAATCCGAATAAGGAACCTCCCGATACACTTAATTTAGATGGGGTAGTTTTTAAGATAATTTAAATAGGGTTTATTATGCGAGAGTAAAATGAGGATTTAAATATCTACATATGAGTCTTTACCAACACCCATAATTTAAGAAAAAACAACGTTGACACTCTCTCTCAATACTATTTACTCTCCTAGGTTTCAATGCACAACCGTTATCCTTCCCCTCTTAATTCCTTTAAAAGTGATGTATCTACAAGCCTATAGCCTAACCCTCTGTCTTAAATTTCTCAAACATTGTTTCCCTCTTTAAATCTCGAACGTTAATTTATAACTTAATTGCCACGCAGTGAACATGTTTCTTTGATATGATAAACCCATATTACTAATTAATATAAGACCCATTAGACCAAACTAATATTCATATCACTTATATCCCAATTAGAGATAATTCCCTACCCTCTCATATCATATCCACAGGGTCATCTTTCATTTATTTAATGATCAAACCTTTAAGTCATTAATCCCATTACTAATTACACTATTTAAGCCATTTTAAACCACTAAACCTATTAAACTAATTAAAAAAAATTAACTTATATTAAGTCATTAAACCCATTATATCAATTATGCTAATTAACAGTTACAGTTAGTATTAAAATTTAATTATAACTTCCATAAATTTTCTAAACTCGTCACATTAATTTAATTTAACAAAGTGACACATAAATAATTTGTAATTTCTCAAAATTAAATTTGGAAGTTTTCTTAATTGATTTAAATCATTATGAATTACTAGATTAATAAAGTAACAGGGTATTACATTCTTCCCATCTAACAAAAAGAATATGGTCCTCGAAATTCACAGAAAAATAACACTTACATACCTCAAAATAAATGCGAATATTGTTGCCTCATCATATTCTCTCACTCCCAAGTGGACTCATCCTCACTATGGTGAGACCACTGGACAAGAATTAACGAAATCTCCTTAGTCCTAAAGATTTGGACTTTACTGTCTAAGTTGATGGTTGATTTTTTAGTGTAAGAAACGTCGATATCTAACTGGATATCGTTTAAGTCTATATGGTGATACGCAACCTCGCCCAATAAGAATCTACGAAGCATCAATACGTTAAACATATTATGTACCCGAGATAGATGGCTTACAAGTGCTAAACGATGAGAGAGAGACCCTATACGATCTGTGATCATAAACAAACCAATGGACCTCGGTGCCAACTTGTCCTTCTTCCCAAAACGCATAACCCCCTTAATGGGTGACACCTTGAAAAGTACTTGATTGCCCGCCTGAAAATCCACGCCCTCCCTATCTAAGTCCACATAATTCCTTTTCCTACTCTGTGTTGTCTTGATTTGCTCACGAATCATCCTGATCTTCTTTGTAGACTTCTAGATGAACTCGAGCCCCAATAAGATACTCGCTCCCAAATCCAACCAACACAATGGTGACCTGAATGGTCGCCCATACAATACCTAATATAGTGCCAAACTAATCGACTTTTATAGTATTTATTTTAGGTTAACTCAGCTAAAAGTAATTACGCCTCCCAACTATCATTGAAGTCCAATGCGCATGCCCGAAGCATATCCTTTAAAATTAGGTTTACTCATTTCAACTGCCTGTTTATCTGGGGATAATACGAAGTATTTAAGTGAAGCTTTATCCCCATAACCACTTGAAAACTTCCCCAAAAATGGGATGCAAAAGTCAAATTTTTGTCCGAGATGATCAATAATGGTCCCTCGTACAACCGAATAATTTTTGCCACGTGCATACTGCTCTGCCATGAAATCCATGCGAATGGGTAGGAAATGTACAACCTTTTTCAAATGGCCCACTATAACCAAAATTGAATCATTTTACCTTGGGGTCAAAGGAACACCAGCGATGAATTCCATCGAAATGATGTCCTATTTCCACTCGGGAATAGGTAAGGGTAAAAACTTCCCTAACTGTTACTAATGATTCACCTTTGCCATCAACTAAGTGCTACATTGGAACACAAATGTAGAAACGCCCCACTTCATCACGAACCATCAATATTATCTCCTCATATCTTTGTACGTTTTATCCCCCACTAGGATGCAATAAAAACTGTGATCAATGCGCCTCATTCAAAATTACCTACGCAACTCTTTGTTTAACAACTCAACCAATCGCCCATTGTACCATAATTCATCATACAAACCAATAATGTATAGAGGTACACTTGTGGCCAAAAACTCAGTTATTTCCTCCTTGTAAAATACATAACCTGTCTGCGCTCGAACCACCCGATAAGAATATTGGGAGTCATAGTGAGCAACCCTACAAATGCATCATCCAACTCACTAATCACCTCAACGAAACCCACATTGATCAACTAAAGAGAAGATATGCTACCACTAAGTCGTTAGCTCAAAGCGTCTTCCACTACATTGTCCTTCCCTAGGTGATATTAAATCATAAACTTGTAATCTTTAATAAACTCGAACCATCGTCGCTATCGCATGTTCAAATTATTCTGTGTGAATAAATAATGAAGACTCTCGTGTTCTTTAAAAAGCTTGAACTTCTCACCCGACAAAATATGTCTCCAAATGTGTAGTGCAAACACTATGCCCGCTAGCTCCAAATCACGAGTCAGATAGTTACTCTCGTGGGGTTTCAATTTTCGAGATGCAAATACAGTACGATGATCCTCATGTATCAACACTTCAACTAATCCCTATAAGGAATCATTGGTGTATACAAAATACTCAACCCCACACATACGTAAAGCCAGAAATGGAGCTAAAGTTAACTTCTCCTTCAGAGTACACCTCTCAATCCAAACGAATTGAATCCCCTTTTGAGTCAACCCGGTCAACGGTTTTATAATCTTTGAAAATCCTCGAATAAATAATAACCAGTCAATCTTAAAAATCTATGAACCTCGATATGTGTCGTGGGTTGTCCCCAATCTAAAACCATTACACTTTATTTGAGTCTAGCGATAATCACGTCTTCAAAACTACACAGCCCGTAAACTACACCTCTCACTTCCAAAACTCATATTTCTGGAACTTCATATAAAACTTGTACTGCCACAATGTATAAAGTGCAAACCTCAAATTATTGGCATGCTCCTCCTCAGTTAGTAAATATATCAACATGTCATATATGAAGACAATAATAACCTGATATAAGTATGCCCGAAACACCCGATTCATCAAATTTATGAACACGATAGGGGAGTTAGTCAACCCAAATAGCATGACCCTAAACTCGTAGGACCCATAACAAGTCAAAAAATCAGTCTCCGATACGTCCTCCTCACATACCCTTAACTAATGGTACCTGTAATACCTCGTATTTTTACGCATATTTATTTTTATGGACTTATGGAAAATAGGGATTAATTAATTTAAAGGGAGAAAATTTAATTTGTAATTAATCCGATTTAATGGTAATAATTACTAGCGTGACAAGAGTTATTAGTTATCGAAATAATATTATGTCCGGGATGAGATACACGGCAGTCATGTTATAATTATTTGGGGCGTGCATATGAGTCGCGTCACTGGTATGTATTGGGGGTTAATAAGGTAAATTATTTTTATATAACTCGAATGACTATTTTGAGTTCGTCAGTGTGTCCGGAAGGGTAGAAATAGTAAGAAAATACTACTCGGGTATTTTATTTGGAGTCCGGAGCATTTTAGCCCAAAACGACACCCGGGGGGGGGGGGTATTTTGGTCTCTTAGGATTTTTAGGTAATTAAATGGATGAAAATTGGGTTTGATTAAAAGTATCGAGGGTTAGTGGTCTGTCAGTTTCAACTTACATGAGAAAGATAGAAAAAGAGAGAGAGAACCCAAGGAAGAAGAAGACTCCAATGGAGCCCTAAGCCAAGAACTGGAGGCTTCACACCAAAAATTACACCAGCGCGTAGACCGTGTCAAGAGGATCATTTCCATACCAATTTTAGCCTAAGAATCAGAAGTTCATTCTGAGGCAAGTGTTTATCTTGCTCCTCGTCTAACATATATTGTTCCTATTAATTTAGGTTTGACGATATAAACTTTGCATAATGAAAAGTTAGGTTTAATTAGATTAAATTGTGAAGAAATCTTATGAATTGGAGATGGGTATGCATGTAGAGGTTTTTCCCCTGATTAGACTACTAAAACCTAGGAATTTTATGTTCTAATCACGAATTATAATAAGAGTTTTGGATAATTAAAATTACCGGTTCATATTTAAGAGACTCATTGGAAATTAAAGAAATTTTTGAATTTCGATTGATTTTATAAGGATTTGACCTTTAATTCGTGTTAGAAAGTATCTTAGGGCAATTGGGATTAGTGTAGGAACATTTAATTTGGATTGGGTTGAGTATTCGTATGTTTTTGAGGATTAAAAATTGAGAAAAATCGAAGTTAGGGAAGAACTGGATCTCTCCAAAATTTTCGTTAGAAGACCTGCCCAAGTCGTTCGAACGACCTCGTTCAAACGAACCTTCTAATGAGATTTCCAACGACCTTTCTAACGAGTTGCAAAGTTCGTTCGAACGAGATTCGAGATTGAGCTTTTAGGGTTCGTTCGAGTTAAATACCATCCTAGGGTTATCCAAGCGAGGGTATCAACCTACGTAAGTAACGAGTGGCTTAAATTCCAAAGCGTTAGGGAATTAAGGGTGTAAAGGTCCTCGAGTATCGAATTTGTGTGAAAACCTAGGAGCTAGTGTAAGTCCTAGAGAGGCTATATATATCCGAATATCGTGGAGGCGTTAATATTACTTACGAATTATAGTATTTGGGTTATGTGATTACCTATTAATGTATATAAGTTATGCGCATGCTTATTACTTGGAATATCATGTGTATGACATACCTAGCTACTGGCTATCGAACGGGGGTTAACGCGTTGTGGATGACCATATCTTGTGTGCCTTTGGGGGATTTCTATTCGTACCACTAGAGCATGGAACCTAGGTACGGGCTATCTGTGAGAACGATAGTGTTGACGGTCGTATGGGTGCGTAGGTATGTGCGTAGCCCATCAGCTTGGGACTATGTTCGCCTCCAATATGTGTATATGTTTTATTAGTTCTTGAGAGATTAAACCTTTTATCCTTTATGCGTGAGCGTTGCAATGGGACTAGATAGCCGAGTATGCCTAGAACCAGGGGTTTCTTAACCAAGGGTGCGGTATAGATATAATTGTATGTATACATGGTGAAATTTTATATATGTATACTGAGTTCTTATTTTGTGTTTCTTATTGGCTACTTTATTAAGGTATATACTTATTGGGTCACCAGTTGGGAATAAATAATGTTATGAGAATGAGTTACAAAATACTTAAACCTATTCCTTAATAATAGTAATATATTAATTTCGAGTTAATTAAATATTCTATCCAGCATAGTGATTATCCTACATATAGTCAGGTAGAGTGACGAGACTAGTATGGGTAGTGAGACTTGCTAGGTGTGCACGTTAGATGAGAGGTGATCATCTCAAGTGAGTATGTTAAGTTAACATGGATAATATATGTGCTATTTAAATCAATTTAAGCACTTGCTATATTTAAACTGTTTTCTACTCGGGCTCTGACCCGTTTTTCTGCAAATCTCTTTTTTTGTTATATTATTTTAGGTGCCCAGCCACAGGGACACTAGACTTAGGAGATTCCATTCATTTGCCGAGTTGTACTTGTTGTGGAAGCTACGGGATATTGCTAGTAGACGTTTCTGAGTCCATTTCTCCTTACCTATTAGTAATTTGTTTTAGTTGGACATGTCGTCCCGCCTTTCTTATATTCAGAGATTTAGATTTGATGAATTCTATTATTAGACTTGAATTTCATGTATTCGGATTATTATATGGTATTTTGATTGGAAATGTTTACTCCAGTTCTTTATTTAAATTAAATTAGTTCTTTCTTATTATTATTGTGTTGTATGGTGGTGATTGAATTTTTCCTTTGTTGATGGTTATTAACAAGATAAAATTTTGACACCAACCTTTTTAAATATTAGGTGATTAGCTTTTATTAAATTAAAATTTGAGTTTTCGACAGTGATGCATTATCTTAACCAACTTGATATTCTGAAATTAATTAATTAAGGACTTATCACCCGGTAATTAATTAGGAGGGGTGTCACAGTACCCCGAATGCAAATCAATCCCTGAGAATAATGAAGACCCCTGAAGTTGATCAAACAAATCGTAGATCACGATAAATGACACTTATTCCTCATTTTCACCTTGTTGAACTCATGCTAGTCAACAAATAATCATAGTGAACCATTCTGCATCTTCACAAAAAGAAGCGGATCTCCCCATGATGATGTACTACACCGAATGAACCCCAATTATAATAACTGCTTGATTTTATCTCTCAACTCCCTCATTTCCACATGAGACATCGGATATAGAACTTTGTTAATCGACATCGTGTCGGGAGCCAAATCAATCACAAAATCAAACTCTCAAGTTGGTGGCAACTTTGGCACCTCCTCAAATATGTCGACAAAATCTCTGATAATCGGAATTGAATCTAGTGATATGGTGGTCCCCTCCCACATCTCCTAATCGATAAAATACAAGTGTGTCACGGCACCACCCTTTGGCTCTGGCATAGCCCTAATATACATCTCCTGACCCAGAAATAGTGAAAAGGATAACCCAACCCATACAATCTATACGATCTTTATACCTAACCAATCGGTCTATACCCACGATCACAGCATAAGAGTGGATGTCTAAAACTAACAAATTAGCCTCAAAACATAATCTACTGATGTAAACCTCCACATCATCATAAATCTCCAAAATAATATAGATATGCCTAATGAAGTAACTATCACTAAAGATCTATCACAAGGTCTAGGAAGTAAGCCTGAACTCTCCACAAAACTATGTGATACGAATAAGTGCGTGGCACCGGTGTGAAATAAAACTATATCTAAAGTGATAAAAATATAAAATGTATCGATCATCACCTGGACATGTCCCTGGCCCTCTTGTCGGGGCTATGCCATATGATAAACTCTACCATACTGAAGCTGGGATTTCTATTGTGAAACCAATGATTCGGATAACACTGCTACCAGCTACGACCTTGGCACTGGAAGCTGCAAAGGTTGGTATTACTATTGTTGCTAATGATGGGGCATGAGTCCCTACTAGCCCTGCCTTCGACGCTGCCCAAAGTGGACATGTTCCTGACCTTAGCCCGGATGGCCCTGATGTTATTGCCCTTAAATCTTTATACTGGGAAAAACTCAAAATTTGTGTCCTCTTACTCTACATAAAAAGATACTCCCTGAAATGGGTCAATATACACCTCCTTATTATCTATGTTACTGGCACCTCTTCTGCCTAGGTCTGAATCGCCTTCTCTTAACCTTCTTTCCTCCTATAACGATCGTTGTTGATGGAAGAGGTACTACGAGTGGTATCTCCTACCTGGCTGCCACTAAACCTACCTTAACTTCCTAGATGATCCATTCCAACGACAATTATGCCCCTAAAGTGGTACTGCCCTTGGGCATTGGGGTTAGAATACACGGCATAATAGGTGCCTTAGGTCCATGGGGCGTGGGATCAATCTGCCCCGCTAGCTATCTGGTATGATAAAATTTCCTCCTGAGTGATATTTAAAGTTTAAGATGGGCATCTAATCAGTAACGAAGCATAAATAAGAGTACAAAGATAGGCACATATCAAAGAACGCTACACATAATTCTAAGAGAACATGTAACCCTCGAGACCTAAGGACATGCTCTGATACCAATTGTGATACCCCGTGTAATTAGATACTTAGGTTGGTCAAGTCCAAATATAAAATTATATTAAATATTTAAAATAATACAATATCATTCTCAACATTGATAGAACAAACTAAATAATGGACAATAAACTTGGAAACGATATGAAAATCCTCAAATGTAAAACTTATATAAAAGTACATAAGACAAATGCATAAGTAATCCAACATAAGATGTGTCAATGCAGTCCTCCAAAAGTCACTAAATAATACAAGCCAAGTTGTCTCAAATAAACTTAATGAAAATTTAAAGGTTCTAACTAACTATGATCGAAAGCTAAATACCTATAGTGTCTCCAGGTATGAAATCCTAATTGGAAAAAAAATAGCAAGGGTTGACTAGAATAAGAAAGATACACGGGAGGTTCAGTCCTAGCATCTGAGATACACGTATAAGAAATGGGTCAAAATCCTAAAAAGTAACTTAGATACATAACTCAAAGCAGTTACATAAGTATATGATAAAATCACTATTGATCTATAATCCAAATGAACGGACCACCGCACAAAACGTAGCCTCACAATGTAATATAATTATCTTAATCCATACCATTAATTAATTATCGTCAATTATTAATCAACATGTAACCGACATATGCACTTCTTCTCAGTCATTTCATAAACACAATCCAAATTATACTGTCACAATGTATTAGGATTATCTCAATTTATTTTATTAAATTATTGTTCTTATCAATTAAACAACACGTAACCAACATAGTACACCAATTAAACCATCACAATATATTATAATTATCTCAATTCATTTTATTAATTTATTATTCACATCAATTAAATAACACGTAACTGATATGTACCCTTTCCTCTCGGCCATCTCATAAACATGTGGTATGCCGAATTAAATCGCCATAATATATTAGAATGATCTAAATTAATTTCATCAATTTATTGTTCTCATCAATTCAATAACATGTAACCAACATGCACCCCTTCCTCTCGCCATCTCATAAACACGCGGGGACAAATTAAACCGTCACATAAACCTCAGTCGCTTGTTTAGCATTGTCGGTAAACCCATAACCACCTGCTACATAACGCCGGAATAACGCCCGTGTAATTCATAAACATCACATTATACATCCCGATTCCACCTGGTATTCGCATGTATGGAATTCAACACTTATGATACACAAATAGTATATTACACATCTCATAGCTACCTTTTATTCTCATGGCTAGAATTTCACATTTCAAAACATAACGGTGTCCCTTGTCGGCTCCCACCCATTCATTTCCATTTTACATATTCATTTACCAATGTCATTCACCATTTAACATGTCTTATTTCACCCTGTGCTATAAATTTAATACCCAATTACTCCACTATTGACTCACTATCATTTAGAGCCATTAATATGTTTTAGTTTGTTTCATAAGGACCAAAAGGAATAGTATAATTACATGTGACTAATCATAAAGTCTTGAAATGCCCTTTGAAATAAATTGAGTGTTTGGTTTGGATATTTGGGTGGAGTTGACTGCCCCTTTATTCACCCAACAGAGCTTCCCTTCCTTTTTGTAAATGATCTAATAACAAGAATTTTTTTTTACCGACTTCCAAGTCTTGCATCTCCCCTATAATGACCCTACTGTTATTTATCCCCTTAACTCAATAAATAAGCAATATTATTTTAGTGACTCTTTTATTCCTAATGTGGTCACAAATCCCAAGGGGGCCTTAAACTTTCCAAGTTTATCAGCCAAAGAACGAAGTAAATAAAAATAAAGAATTTCCCCAAGCTTCAGCCAACCAACACCCATAAAATGAGAAACACCAATTCTAACACTCTCTCTCGATCCTATTTACTCTCCTAGGTTTTAGTACACATCCGTTACCCTCCCCCTCTTAGTTCCCTTAAAAGCTCTGCATCTGCAAGTATATAGCCTAGCCTTTAGTCTTAAAGTGCTCAAACCCTATTTCCCTTTTTAAATCTCAGATGTTAATTTATCACTTAATTGCCACGCAGGGCACACGTTTCTTTAATACAACCACCAATTAATATAGGACCCATTTGAACAAACTAATATTCCTACCACTTATATCCCAATTAGTGATACCCTCTCATAACATATCCATAGGATCATCTTGCATTTATTTAATGATCAAACCTTTAAGTCATTAATCACACTACTAATTAAACTATTTAAACCCATTTTAATCACTAAACATATTAAACTAATTAAAACTTTTAAACCCATTTTAATTCATTTAACCCACTAAACCAATTAAACTAATTAACAATTATAGTTAGTATTAAAATTTAGTCTTTATTTCCATAAATTTTGTAAAGTTGTCACATTAATTTAATCTAACGAAGTGACATATAAATAACTTTTAAATTCTCCAAATTATATTTGGAAGTTTTCTTAATTTATTTAAATCATTATTATTTACGATATCATTAAAGTAATGGGGTATTACATCGGGGTTGGGTATTATAACCCAATTGTCAGCACTAGGCACTCCCTAACAAAATGATGTAGGGGGAAAAGGAAAGGACTCTTTTGGACATGGTTAGATCCATGATGAGTTATTCGGATATACTAAATTCCTTTTGAGGTTATGCACAAGAGACGACTACGTATTTATTGAACTTAATTCCTTAAACTTGTCTCAATATCTCCCATAAAACTATGAAAAGGGCGCCAGCCAAGTCTACCGCATGTTCGGATACAGGGCTGCCCAACACATGTGTTGTGGAAGGAGCCAGGGAAGTTGGAATCAAGGACGAATGTATGATCCTAAGCATGGTCAAGTATTTGTTAGCAAAAATGCTCAGTAATTAAAAGGAATATTGTATGATTCCCCACAAGCCCAGCAGTAAAATTACCTTGCAAGAGCTAAGAGGAAAATAGCAAGTAACTACTCTGGGACCACTCGCACATAATGAAATACAATCTAATATTGATAATACACTACCTAAAGGTAGTGGGAGATATACATGTCACTTGTACTGAACCGCAAATGAAGCCACGTCATAGTGGGAGAGTCAAGCGTAAGCCTGATAGGTTAGTGTATTTTGGATAACTCTTTGGTGAAGTCCCAAGGGAACATGAACTGGATCCCGATAACTACGATGAGGCACTTCAAGATAAGGATGCAGAGCTTTTGCTAAAGACTATGATTATCGATATGGATTTAATGTATTCAATTAAGTTTGGAGACTTATAGACTTTCCAGATGGGATAAAAACTATCACTTACAAGAGGATCTACAAGAAGAATATAGGGATAAATGGGAAGATGGAAACCTTCAAGGCATAACTATTTGCTAAAGGGTTCACTCAAAAATAAGGGATTGACTATGAGGAAACCTTTTCGCCCGTAACCATGATATAGTCTATCCAGATTCTCTTATCCATTGGGGCGCATCTCGATTTCGAGATTTGGAAAATGAATGATAAGATTGCATTCTTGAACAGTAGTCTTGATGATTGCATCTATATGGTGCAACCCATGAGATTCATAAAAAAGGTATAAGAAATCGAGGTGTGCAAGCTTAAGAGGACCATTTATTAACTTAAGAAAGCATCAGTGTTTTGGAATCCGAGTTGATCAGACAATTAAATCATTTGGTTTTAATCAATGTTTGGATGAAACTTATGTGTACAATAAGCATCACTGAAACATCTGGCATTTTTAGTACTACTAGTTGTGCACACGTGCATTGTACGTGTGACCATTATCGGCACGTTGACGTGAAAAGAACAATCATTTAAAAAGGAACCTTAAGTACCGATATCCATTACTAATCAGGAAATCCAAATAAATGTTATGTTGTTTATTGAGTCCAAACGGTCCAATGTTTTATATATCCGATGTAACAAATATAAGAGATATGTCTAGTTAAGTAAATACATTGAAAATATTGTAATCAATATAAGTCAATGTACAACTGAATACAAATACTATTTTAACATGATTTAAGTCCAAAATAAATGCTTTAAACAATTATTCAGAAACCAAAAACAAACTCGACAAACCAACTGCAGGATTCATAGCAGCCCAACGGTGATTAAATATGTTAAACTTGTTATTTTTTTATGTTTATTACTCGAGCTTGTTCATTAACTTCTTCAACCTTGTGCCCAAATATCTAAAATAAATCAAATCTATGTACTTTTAACAAATATATAACCCTTAGAATTTAAAAAATGCTCCAATCAATATAAAGTATGGAATTTTTCATATAATATAAAATTCGAAAATTCAACATATAGATTTTTGGTAAATAAATATTAGGAACGTACCTAAAAAGAAGAACAACCAGGGTGTGAAAGGGTGACAAAAGTCAAACTTGAGATTCTAAAAATATTATTTAGGCCATTATCAAATTGATAATCTGGGTTTCGTCGCGGAGCGAGAGTCACCCGCGCGCCGGTCGTTTTACATTCGACTCACCAGCTCTATACAAAAACCTAAACTTATGACTACACTCGATAAAAGGGAGTATAGCGGCCAAGTACGGGTATCGAAAATCCATAGAGACGAGTTGCTAGAATTTAACTGTTTTAGTACTTCTGAATAAAAGTGTAAAAGGTAACGAATAAAAAAAAAAGATAACAAAAGAAAAAGATTAAACTAGGCGTAACTAAAGCGAATAAAAACTATAGGTTGCGGCGGATATCCCTCACCCCGAGTTAATTAGTATAAAATGGTTACATGGGCCGACGAATTATTAAGATTGCGTCTCGTTTCGACAGTTAATTAAATCAAGAGTTGTCACAACCCTAAATTTGCATAAAAGTTTAATAAGATTTTGACGTCAACAAATACCCCAGAAATTACGCATGTAAGGTCGTAAGCACGGAGCATACATGATATACTCCGTCAAATAGCCCAGGCATAATAACTAAGACAACGCACTCGAAATAAACCCGTAAACTCTATCACAAAGCAACGCAACACATCAACCTTAGGCGAGTTCAATCAGACATAACTTAATCTAATTTAACCTAGAAAGCATGATAAAAATGCGGTAAATCTACACTAGAAATCATGTAAAGAAAGCAGTAAATCTAAACTATAAAGCATGATAAAAACGTGGTAAATAAAGCGGTAAATCTACACTAGAAAGCATGTAAATAAACGCAATAAATCTAAACTCGAAAGCGAGTAAAAACGCGGTAAATAAAAAAATACAAACACTGGGAACTCGGATTGATAGAGGAAATGGGGGATAGTGTTCTACACAACCTCTACGGGAAAACCCCTCTATACGAGCAAACCCTCGGAGGGAGAAAGTGGCACACTACCCAAACCCTCCAAACCCTCCAAACCCTATCTTCCCGCTCTAACCCTGAGTATGGAAAATGATTCTTTATTACAAGATAATCTATAAAAAAAAGATATGTCATCTATTTATACTAAGTTACATAAAAGAAATAAAGAAAAAGAGAAAAGAAAAGAAAAGGGGATAAGTCTCTTAATTAACTAACAAAAGAAAAAGGAAAAATAAAAATAGATAAAGAAAAGCTGGCAAAATATCGGACCAAAACAGAACATCGATCGACCGGGGCCTCAAGTTGGTCGACTGCTACAAATGGGGGAGCACACTGGAAAGTTTCCACGGCCAAATAAAAAAACTCGGTCGACCTTGTGGCGGCATCCGGTCGACCAGTCCCACACCACCATGCAACAACTGCTGCTACAACCATGGCCACAAAGGGAAAAAACCACATAGCAACCCATGGCCTTTTTTGGCACAACCTGAATCCAATTATGCGCACAAAACCTCAACCCAAAATCGTGAGTTGCACAGCAATGGGACCTGAGACCAACTAATATACCTCAAGCAAAAAATGGTGCCGAGACCAATAGCCTTCATGATCCACTTGTTCCACCATTATTGGCCAACAAAAAGCTCCAATAAATAAATGTCCAAGACCCATTTGCGATTGTGGTCAAAGATCATGCTTCAATTTCGGAGAAAAGTGCTCAATTTGGGACGAAACCAAAATCCGAGCCAAACCCGAGCTTGGACCAAAATCGCCATTCTCAAATTGGATGTTTACTGCAAAACAAAGAGAAGGGGACACGGAGGGTATTATTATAATTATTAGTTAATTAATAAAATAATAATAAATAAATTCTTATAATTCTTCCCCGATTAAAGGTTCGAGTTTCCTTCGTTCGGACTCCGATTCGAGCACCATTCACGGCCATGCGAAGCTTGACCCGAGGGCTACAACTTTCGTGAATACTTCAAGCAAAAATCCCGAAGTGTGAAATTACGAAAATGCCATGAACGTGCGAATCGCGACAGAACTTTATCGGAACGCGCCCAAACTTCATACTAAGCACTTTAATACCTATAAAAGCTCAATTACACCTCAAATATCATGTTAGCATATAAAATGGAGGTTTTCTGATCAACGAGCATAATTATAAACATTAAAGTACCCGAGGGGGATAAAATGCCTAAGTTCGAGGGTAATTAAATGCATAATTCGATACGAATCATACCCCCTAACTTACATATTGCTACTCCCTAGTAATGAAATTCAACGCAAGAAGAACTATAATAAAAATACAAAACGGGAGATATATACAAAAGAGGTAAAAAAGATAAAAGTCACTTTCGCGGGCGAACGATTACATATAGCGTATGCAATAAGTCGTTAAATCCCTAGGTTACCCTAGTGGACGAGTGTCATCTCGTGTGGGTTTTCAGAGATGAAACCCACAAACATCATATGGTTTCCTCAAAATATGCTCAATCAACATGCGACAAGCCCAACAATATGAAAAAGATTTCATACGCATTATTAGCACAGTGAATGTATTCACACAAAAATTCGTATAATTAACATTATAGAATGAACTTTGTTAAATTAAAACCTTAAAATGTGGGAGGGGAGTGAGCACATGCAAAGTATGATTTGGAAAAAACTTAAATAAATCGGATACTAAATAAAAAAAACTTGCATATATTCAGTCCTCACTGGTATTACACTCATCAAGTGAATTCACTCGAAACAGGGAGTTAACACACGGAACATGCGGGCATAAAGAGTAAATGTAAATGGAAACTAGGTCGCACACATGTCACAAATGAAGAACGCTATGTATAAAATGAAAAATTGTAATCTCAATGAAAGACACCGCTCATTAAAGGAGGCAAGATGCATTTTCACAGATTATCAAAACTATTTAAACTTTTAAATTAATTGCACCCTAGGATCACACAGGGATTTATGGGGTTGTAATGTTGGTTTGGGGTTAAGGTACGAAATGAAAGGTATATGTACGGATTCAAAGTGTTCGGAATGAAAACTTAGAATAATGGGAAGATTGCGGGAAATTCCAAAAATTAGAAAATAACTTCCAAACAAGCATTAAATATAACAATTGGAGAGCAATCAAAGCTTATTGAACTATATACACAACATATACAAATTTCTCTTTCTTTTCTTTTCTTATTTTTCTCATGTTTTCTTTTCTTTTCTTTTCTTTTTCACTACTTTCTTTTCTTTACTTTTCACACTCTCACATGCCTAAATTGCAATCATAAGACAATAACATCATTCAATCCAAAGTAACATTCCAAACAAAGGTACGAAAGGTAATATGTATGGTTTATAACTCCAATGTGGAGTTGGTTATGTAATTTTGGGGTTATGAAACTAAAGGTTATATTTAGGCTCTAAGGGGTTGACGAGGGGAAACATATAAGGTGAGGTCAAGGCCAATATGGGTGATATAACAAAGATTGCATATGATCATTTCCTAAAGTTTATGCAATTCTCGAGTCAAAATAAACTTTGAAAATCATGCGCAAGTAATGCATTCCAAGAATGAACTCAATTAATGAAAGAATAAAGAGATTACCGACGAGTGTAACGTTTTCAAAGAGGAAAGAGAAGTGTATAACACTCAAAAATGGTGAAAGGTACAAAGCTTACTCGGTGTAACTATATACAATGCAACAAAAGATTATCGAGTTATAAAAATCTTAAACCAAATCAATAGAATAAGAAAAGCGCATGTGATCATGGGAATAAAATTTAATTCATTAAGTTATTCACAATATCAATAATTGAGGACTAAAGTCTAATAACTTCTAAAATCGAGAACATGCAACATTGAGTTGTCTACTGGATCGGGCAATTATTAAAATTTATCATCGGAAACAAAGGCAAAATGCCCAAAAAATGAGAAAAAAGAAAGAAAATCTTTTTGAAATTTTTAAATTTTTCTAAGAAAAGCATACTTAGTAACTAACATGTGATAAACTCAATGGACAAAACAAAGAAATGGATAGAACATCCCACACCCCTAACTTAAATATTGCATTGTCCTCAATGCGTTCATTAAGAACACAACATAAAGAGAGGAAAAGAACGATATTACCCAAAAATGGAGCGATATCCATAAACACAAGTCCAAGCGAATCTACAAAACAAGTTAGTGCCAAGAATAGCAAGAACAAATAACAAAAAGATAACTGATTACAAATAACTAAATAAAAAGGAAGGGAAAAAAAACTAAAGAAAGAAAGAAAGAAAAAAACTAACTATTTACAACCTATTGTTTACAACCTACTATATGCAACATGCCCCCCAGAAGATATGAATTCCGTTTGAACAACGAAAGGCATGCATGGGTGGTGGAAAAGGTGAACCATCACCAATTTGAAATTTTGGGCGGACGGTGGAGGATTTCGATAACAAGGGGAAAAGGCGCACTTGGGGTCCAAGAAAAATTGACTCATCTCCCAAAGGTTTTTCAATTGGAATGGGAGATGGTGCACACGTGGGGATAACATCCATTATGAAAAATAAGAGCGGCAAAGAGTCCTCATCGGCAAAAGGTTTAAATAATTTCTACCCACTCACTGGAATCCACCGGTAATTCTAATGGTTCAAGATTCGAGAACAGATTCAAAATAAAACATTCGCAGGGCTAGATTCCATAACATATCCCAAATGAAACATTAGAATTACCGACAAAGCTATAAAAGAGGAAAATGTTACCGGATGGTTTGTTGATGGAGAATTCGAGAAGGAAGGTGCGCGATCGAGAATCAAACTTTCTTAGAACTCAAGAAAAAAGGTTAGCAAAAAAAATACAAAAAGGCGGAAAATATTACGAAATACTAAATCAAATAAATTCTAAAACAAACTCATACCCGACAACTAGGGGTGTTAAGAAAACCGAATGGACCGGTGGACCGAACCGGACCGCCCTAATTTTACCGGTCTTTTTTTTAATCGGTCCGGTCCAAGTTTTTTTTTTGACAAACCGGTTTAGTCGGTCCAGTCCTCGGTCCCCCCTATTAAATACCCGGTCTGGACCGACCCGGACCGGTTACTATTAATATATATATATATATATATATATATATATATATATATATATATATATATATATATATATATATATATATATATATATATAATTATATTTATGTATATAAAAAAGGAAGATGGAATATTGTAGTTGGGGGTACACTGGTCATAAAAAAAAGGAAAGGCCTGATCTATATCTCGTTCACACGCACACACCTCACTCATTCTAAGAAAAAAAAACCTAAGAAAAGAAACCCATATGACAAAACCCACCATTCTCTCTCTCTTACTCTAAGAAACCCATCGCCAGCCTCTGACTCAGAGACACTAGCGCCTCTGCCTCTGACCCATTTGCGCCGTTGCAGCTGCGTCGCTACCTCCAGTGCCACGGTCGCTGCTTAGCTACATCCGGCGCTGCCTCCGGCGCTGCGTTCTGCTGTGCGTCGCTACCTCAAACAGAGGTAACTTTTTTTTCCCTCCGATTCAAATACAAATACATTATGAGTTCTTTTATTTTTCTCAAATTTGTTTTTCTAAGAAACAACATAACAGAGGCACTTGTGAGTTTTTTTCTTTTTCTGTTAAAATACAAATTTATTTTTCTGGTATTTTTTATATTAGTATTTGTTAAATTAAGATTCGAACAGAGGCATTATGGTATTTTTTAAAATAAAAATTTGCTAAAAAATAGGCTGCTTTTATGGTTAAAACTGCTCAAATTTTCAGAGGTCCGTAGGGGTGTTCAAAAAATGAGACACAGGTTCGTAAGCATTAAATCTGAAAGTTTGAGCAGTGTTAATACTTACGGACCTGTGTCTCATTTTTTTTAAAAATCTCAAATGTATTAGGACCGACAAGTTAGACCGGACCGACCATATAAAAAACCGGACCGATTAAGCCCGAAAAATCGGCTTAATCGGTCCGGTCTTGGTCCGTTTTTTTTAGGACCGGTTAAATCGGTCCGGTCCTTAAAATTTCTAAAAACCGGATCGGACCGGACCGCGAACACCCCTACCGACAACGACGCCATTTGATAGTCTGGCTTTCGTCGTGGCGCGAGAGTCACCTGCGCGCCGGTCGTTTTATATTCGGCTCACCAGCTCTATACAAAAACCTAAACTTATTACTACACTCAATAAAAGGGAGTATAGCGGCCAAGTCCGGGTATCGAAAATCCACAGAGATGAGTTGCTAGAATTTAACTGTTTCAGTACTTCTGAATAAAAGTGTAAAAGGTAACGCATAAACAAAAAGAAAAGATAACAACAGGAAAAGATTAAACTAGGCATAAAATTAAACTAGACTATCACAAGCGATTAAAAACTATAGGTTGCGTCGGATATTCCTCACCCCGAGTTAATTATTATAAAATGATTATATGGGTCGACGAATTATTAAGATTGCGTCTCGTTTCGACAGTTAAGTAAATCAAGAGTTGTCACACCCCTAAATTTGCATAAAAGTCTAATAAGATTTTGGCATCAACAAATACCCCGAAACTTACGCACGTAAGGTCGTAAGCACGGAGCATACATGATATACCCCGTCAAATCTCCTAGGCATAATAACTAGGACAACCCACTCGAAATAAACTCGTAAACTCCATCACCAAAGCAAAGCAACATATCAACCCTAGGTGAGTTCAATCCGACACAACCTAATCTAATTTAATCTAGAAAGTATGATAAAAACACGATAAATTTACACTAGAAAGCATGTAAAGAAAGCAGTAAATTTAAACTAGAAAGCATGATAAAAATGCGGTAAATAAAGCGGTAAATCTACACTAGAAAGCATGTAAATAAACGCAATAAATCAAAACTAGAAAGTGAGTAAAAACGCGGTAAATAAAGAAATACAAACATTGGAAACTCGAATTGATAGAGAAAATGGGGGATAGTGTTCTGCACAACCTCGACGGGGAAACCCCTCTATACGAGCCAACCCTCGGAGGGAGAAAATGGCACACTCCCCAAACTCTCCAAACCCTAGCTTCCCTCTCTAACCCTAAGCATGGAAAATGATCTATTATTACAAGATAATCTCTAAAAAAGAGATATGTCATCTATTTATACTAAGTTACAAAAAAGAAATAACGAAAAAGAGAAAAGAAAAGAAAAGGGGATAAGTCTGTTAATTAACTAACAAAATAAAAAGTAAAATTAAAAAAAGAAAATATGGCAAAATATCGGACCAAAACAGAACACCGGTCGATCAGGGCCTCAAGCCGGTCGATCGCTGCAATTGGGGGAGCACACTGAAAAGTAACCATGGCCAAATCGAAAAACCCGGTCGACCTCGTGGCGGAAGCTGGTCGACCGGTCATCGAGTCCCACACCACCATGAAGTAACTGCTGCTACAACCATGGCCACAAAGGGCAAAACCCACATCGCAACCCATGGCCTTTTTTGGCACAACCTGAATCCAATTATGCGCACAAACCCCCAACCCAAAATCGTGAGTTGCACAACAATGGAACCCAAGACCAACAAATATACCCCATACAAAAAATGGTGCCGAGGCCAACAACCTCCATGACCCACTTGTTCCACCATTATTGGCCAACAAAAACCTCCAATAAATAAATTACTACACCAAAATGGGCAAATCATCACCTTTCAGCCGGCCAGCCTTGTCAAGGTCATTGACCGTGACAAAAAACAAGCGTTTTATGTCACGGTCATTGACCTTGACACGACCGTGACAACTAATTTTCACGGTCAATGACCGTGACAAGGCCGTGACAAATTTAGTTGTCACGGTCAATGACCGTGATAATACTTTAAATACTTGTCACGGTCAATGACCTTGACACGACCGTGACAATATTTGCAGCAAAAACCCTATCCCCTTCTTTTTCCCTACCGCCGTTCCCTCCCTCTCTCTCTCTCTCTCTCTCTCTCTCTCTCTCTCTCTCTCTCGACGCTGCTCTCTCTCTCTCTCTCTCTCTCTATTTTCAGGTCGATTTTCTCTCTCTCCCTCTCTTCCATTTATATATATGTTTGTGTGTATATTTATGTGTGTATGTTAGGGGTGCACATGGTTCGGTTCGGTTCGGTTCCACTACGGAACCAGAACCAGAACCGAAATTGATCGGTTCCGTGATTTTGGAACCAGAACCAGAACCAAAATTGGTCGGTTCGGTTCGGAACCGAACCATCGGTACGGAACCAGAACCAGAACCGAAATTGATCGGTTCCGTGATTTTGGAACCAGAACCAGAACCAAAATTGGTCGGTTCGGTTCGGAACCGAACCATCGATTCTCGGTTTGGTTCGGGTTGGTTCATGGTTCTGGTTCTTGGTTCTGGTTTGCGGTTCTGGTTTGCGGTTTGGGTCGTGGTTCTGGTTTGCGATTCTAGTTCGCGGTTCTGGTTCGCGGTTTTCATTAATGGTTCTGGTTCGTGGGTTGGTTCTCGGGTTGGTTAATGGTTATGGTTAATGGTTCTTGTTAATGGTTCAGGTTAATGGGTTGGTTCTCGGGTAGGTTCTTGGGGTCGGTTCT
Source organism: Sambucus nigra (assembly GCA_949130495.1). Taxonomy (NCBI): domain Eukaryota; kingdom Viridiplantae; phylum Streptophyta; class Magnoliopsida; order Dipsacales; family Adoxaceae; genus Sambucus; species Sambucus nigra. Next base: position 407,234,906 of record OX422220.1, read on the forward strand.
TTGGTTCGGTTCTTCGGTTCGGTTTTTGGTTCGGTTCCATGGGTTCTGTTCGGTTTGGTTCAGGTATAAAACCGAGAACCGAACCGAACAATTCGGCTCTCAATTTTTTGGAACCAGAACCAACCCTTGGAGAAAAAAAACTGAACCAACCCAACCCACGAAGGTCGATTTGGTTCGGTTCTTCGGGTTAACGGTTTTTTTGCACACCCCTAGTGTATGTGTGTATATATATGTGTGTATGTGTGTGCGTGTGTGGGGGGTGGGGCAGGGTGGGGGAAGGGCGGGGTGTGTGCGTGTGTATATGTATGTGTATGTATGTGTATATGTGTGTGTATGTGTGTGTATATATGTGTGTGGTGGTGTGTGGTGGGGGAGGGGGTGGTGGAGAGGGCAGGGGGTGGGGTGGGGTGTGTGTGTAGGTGTGTGCGTATGTGTGTGGCGGGGGCAGGGGGCAGGGTGTGGGTGTGTGTGTAGGTGTGTGCGTATGTGTGTGGCGGGGGGAGGGGGCAGGGGGTGGGGGTAGGGGGTGGGGCGGGGTGGGACAGGGTGGGGGCAGGGCGGGGTGTGTGCGTGTGTGTGTATATGTATGTGTATGTATGTGTATGTGTGTGTATATATGTGTGTGGTGGTGTGTGGTGGGGGAGGGGGTGGTGGAGGGGCAGGGGGTGGGGTGGGGTGTGTGTGTAGGTGTGTGCGTATGTGTGTGGCGGGGGGAGGGGGGCAGGGGGGCAGGGGTGGGAGTGGGGCACCCATTTAATAACTTGTAAAATATTTGAAAAAAACATAATATTACAAAATTGAAATGAAATGGTATTGACGGAACTTACACATACGTTATAATATAGAATCTCAAGATAAAAAAATGTACAGTAAAACTCCAAATTGATACGAAATTAAAAAAAAATAAAGGACGTGTTTGGAATTATGTACTGTGCTCTTACGTTGAAAATTATTAGATAGAAAAAGAAAAATATAAATTGAGATAACCTTAGAATCTAATTAGGCTAAAAATATAATGGCATCAACTAACATATATACACAACACTAAAAGTAGACATCAATTTTATAGATTTTTACTTTATAATTCAATATGGGTTATACTCCCACATAGTTCATCAACAAATATTGTAAGAACATTGTGAAAATAATAAACATCGGGAGGGGGTGGGGGTGTGTGGGGTTTTGAATATTATTTACATTTATATTTTTGGATATTATTTACATTCAAAATAAATAATTGATAATAGTTGGATAATAATTGGATAATAATTGATATTTTCATTCAAAATAAATATTTCATTCAAAAATATTGGATAATAATTGATATTTTCATTTAAATTGATAATAATTTTATTTATGAAATTAATTCAATTAGGTAAAACCCTAGATAATTTTTTAACAGAATTTGATAATATTATATAAAGTTTAGTAAATTCACAAAATGTTGCCAATTGTATGTTTTTAGGAATATCATTAGTTAGAATCCATACACATGCATGTTGTTAGATAGTCTTAAATTTAATTCTCACTTTAATTTGTAGAATCTCTGTACTTGATTGGATTTATCCCTTTATGATAATGAAATTTATGCTCCAATTATAATTATCTCATGTCATAATTTTATTGATAAACAATATATGTAGTTGTCACGGTCGTGGTGGGGTGGGTGGGGGTGGGGTGTGTGTGTGTGTGTGTGCGCGCGTAGGTGCGTAGGTGTGCGTGTGTGCGTGGCGGGGGCAGGGGGCAGGGGGTGGGGTGGGGTGTGTGTGTAGGTGTGTGCGTATGTGTGTGGCGGGGGGAGGGTGGTGGTGGGGCACCCATTTAATAACTTTTAAAATATTTGGAAAAAACATAATATTACAAAATTGAAACGAAATGGTATTGACGGAACTTACACATACGTTATAATATAGAATCTCAAGATAAAAAAATGTACAGTAAAACTCCAAATTGATACGAAAATAAAATAAAATAAAGGACGTGTTTAGAATTATGTACTGTGCTCTTACGTTGAAAATTATTAGATAGAAAAAGAAAAATATAAATTGAGATAACCTTAGAATCTAGTTAGGCTAAAAATATAATGGCATCAACTAACATATATACACAACACTACAAGTATACATCAATTTTATAGATTTTTGGATATTATTTACATTCAAAATAAATAATTGATAATAGTTGGATAATAATTGGATAATAATTGATATTTTCATTCAAAATAAATATTTCATTCAAAAATATTGGATAATAATTGATATTTTCATTTAAATTGATAATAATTTTATTCATGAAATTAATTCAATTAGGTAAAACCCTAGATAATTTTTTAATAGAATTTGATAATATTATATAAAGTTAGGTAAATTCACAAAATGTTGCCAATTGTATGTTTTTAGGAATATCATTAGTTAGAATCCATACACATGCATGTTGCCAATTGCCAATTGTATGTGTATATGTGTGTGTATGGTGGTGTGTGGTGGGGGAGGGGGTAGTGGGGGTGGGGTGGGGGAGCTGATAATATTTTGTTATAATTTGTGGGGGGAGGGGGTGGGGGTGGGGTGTGTGTGTGCGTGGCGGGTGGGGTAGGGGTGTGTGTATGTGTACTATTAACATTTTTTTTATCTGTACTAATAACATTTTTTTTACAGCAAAAATGTCTCCTTCAGATGTTAAGGCGAAGATGATGATGCTGTTTATGATGATGTCGTCTGGGTTCGGTGGTAGCGGAGGCGACGAGGGCTCCTCCGCCCCTAGGCTCCCCAAATATGGAAAATTTGGGATTACCGTCGAGAACAAGTCGGAGCTATTAGCGAGATCCCTCGAGCTGCTAAAGACGGTCATCGACCCGGGGTTTATGAGTTGGAAGGAGGTGCCATATGAGCTCAAGTTAGCAGTTTGGGCGGCACTACATGTAATATATTTATATTTATATTTATATGAATATTTCAATTTCAATTTCAATTTCATATTTATATTTATATTTATATTTATATTTATATTTATATTTATATTTATATTTATATTTATATTTATTCGCAACTAACATTGTATTTGTTGGACAGGAACAATTCAACTTGGATCTAAAGCTACGCGATTCCGTCTTGGAGCAGTTGAGGGAGCAACACAAGACGTGAAAGAAAAATATGCGGACACGGTACTTTGGAAAAACACGAGAGTCCATTATATAATGGCGCGGATCCGTCCCGCCCAAGGAGCCGATCTCATTGGCACAATGGTAAAAGTTCATTGACAATGAGATCGAGGATCAACAATTGGCATCTCTCCAATCGGGGAGGGAAAATCGGGCAAAAAAGACGGACGTGCACTACTCCGGCCGGACCTCTTACGCTGAGGTGGAGCATAGGATGCAGGTAAGATTTAATTTATCTATAACTACAGAAATATATTATTCTTCATTATTTTACTTTGCGGGGTCGATACTAATTTTACTTTACTTTATTTTATTTCAGGGGGTAGGGAGTGGGCCAGGGGGTAAGCCACATAGGCTCGATACTTATGTAGCTCTTAGGACGAAGAAGGGGAAGGACAAGGAGGTGTCCCCGAGCGTCGCGGCCACGATTGTAAGTAATTCGACAGTTTAATTATTGTTAATTACGTTATAATTTTTTAGTTTACTTATTTTACTAATCATGTGCTTTTTGTCGTTTCAGGCAAAGCTTAAAGAAGTGCATGAGTCGCAGTCTGATGCCGACAAGGCATCTTTGTCCACAGACGCACTCAGCCAAGTGCTTGGCTCTGATCGCAAGGGGAGGACAAGGGGAGTGAGCTCGCGGGTGGCCAAATCTAGGATCATCGGATTGGAGACGAGCGACACCGGGTTGGCTCGAACGGTGGATTCAAACGATGCGAAGCTGTCCCGTTTGGAGGCGACGGTCCAAGATATGTACGCATTCATGAAGCGTACGTTGGGTGGAGACCGTAAAGGGAAAGGGAAAGGGAAGGAGAAGGAGAAAGAGAAGGCGGTGGAGGAGGAGGTGCGGGAGGACGAGGCGCAGGATGACGAGGATGTGGACCTCGCTGCTTCATCACCGACACGTTCGTACTTCGACGATCCACTTCCCTATTTGACGCCCTTCAACAGACCATTGTCGACACTTGGTTGACCGAGCGTGTTCATATTGAACGTATTTGATGGCCAGCGGATAGGGCGGGGGTTGAGGGACCCAAATATCGTCGAGGGTGGAATAGTCCATGGACGTGTGCTTCAAGAGATGGAGTCCAGGGTGCTCGTCACGCATGTCATACTCGGGAAGGAGAACTCCCTATTGTGGTTACGCGAACAATGCGGCACGACGTATATTAGTGGGTGCGTCAATTCGTATGTCGTGTGGCCTACTCACCTCCTCAGTTTTATCCAAGACATGTGGTAACATTATTTTTAAGTTTGTCCATTTTAATTATATTTGGATTATATCGTCATGTATATTATTTTTACTTTGAATATTTGGATTATATCGTCATGAATATATATTTGCATTATCTTTAGTTTGTGTTGGATATATGATGTTTGGAACAGGTACAACGTTGCTATAACAGGTACAAATATACTGTTGGGCAGTGGCAGTGGCCATACTGCCCAGCAGATTTTTTTTAAATTCTGCCCAGATTGTCACGGTCATTGACCGTGACACGCCCGTGACAAAAAGTTGTCACAGACGTGTCACGGTCAATGACCGTGACAATTCTGGGCAAGAGGGGTCACGGCTTTGTCACGGTCATTGACCTTGACACAAAACGCGAGTTTTGTGTCAAGGTCAATGACCGTGACAAAAAAAGTTATCTCGCCTCGAAATGTCACGGTCATTGACCTTGACAAGTTGGATTTGTCAAGGTCAATGACCTTGACAAATGGGCAGATTTGGTGTAGTGAATGTCCAAGACCCATTTGCGATTGTGGTCAAAGATCGTACTTCCAGTTCGGAAAAAAGTGCTTAATTTGGGACGAAACCAAAACCCAAGCCAAACTCGAGCTTGGACCAAAATCGCCATTATCAAATTGGAAGTTTGGTGCAAAACAAAGAGGAAGGGACATGGAGGGTATTATTAGAATTGTTAGTTAATTAATAAAATAATAATAAATAAATTCGTATAATTCTTCCCCGATTAAAGGACCGTGTTTCCTTCGTTCGGACTCCTATTCGAGCATCGTTCGCGACCATACGAAGCTTGACCCGAGGATACAACTTCCGTGAATACTTCAGGTAAAAATCCCTAAGTGTGAAATTACGAAAATGCCTCTGAACATGCGAATCGCGACTGAACTTTATCGGAACGCGCTCAAACTTCATACTAATCACTTTAATACCTATAAAAGCTCAATTATACCTCAAATAACATGTTAGCGTATAAAACGGAGGTTGTCTAATTAATGAGCATAATTATAGACATTAAAGTACCCGAGGGGACTAAAATGCCTAAGTTTGAGGGTAATTAAATGCATAATTCGATACGAATCACAAATATTCACATAACTGTTGCCAAAAATAAGTTAAATGTGGCGATGGAAATACTAATATTGACAAATTTGAAATTATACTTTTAATCTCAAGGAAAAAATAATTTTCATAATATTTTTTTTAAGCAGCAACAAAAACTTTTTAAATAAACTTGAGACGTTTACATCAATAGAGAGAAGGGACCCCAACAGATAGGGGGCATCCTTAAGACACATATGATAATTAAAAAAGCTTTTGTCATGTTTACCCAATAGGTGAGCTTCCTTATTTCATTATCATTTTACAAATGAAAAGGATTCACTAATATATATAGCAATAATGATATTATTTTTTCCAGTATGTTCGCTAATACAAAAATCTTCAATATTGTACTAAATTGTGATACAATGTTGTTAACTATTATGTTTTAAAATCCACAGTCGAGAGAGACTTCTACAGTCAGACAACCAAACATAAACTTTTCATTCTCATTGAAAATGATAATCAACACTCCTATGAAGCCTACAAATTTGAACACTTTCGTATTAAAAATGAATTTAAATGTTAAAGGAGGGTTAACTGCATGATAAATTTTATTTATGTTATGAGTTGTACTTTTTCTTTATAAAACTTGTTGATATATATATATATATATATAAGGCTGAATATTTTTAGTTTTAGTTTAATGTCAAAAATTAACTATTGAAATCAATAACAAATTGATTTTAGCTCCTAAACTCATTTTACATTTGCGGTATAAATAATGTGAGCACATTGTCTCTTAACTTATCATAATAATCAAAATAATAGAAGAAGAAACAACAGAATGGTACGCTGTATTCAAAATTTGTATTTTAAGGGTTAATCTACATCTTTGGTTTAAAATACTCATATTCCCATACTAAGCTTTAAAACTCTCATATTCCCATCCTATGATTTAAAAAGTAATTAATATAACTTAATTGAAAACACGCGTTGATGAAAAGTAACAATCTCATAATATCTTGAAAAGTAAATAAAACTTTGACCATAAATCTAACTGTTCAATGAAAATAACATTCTAATAAAAAAAATTATCAAACACCAAAAGGAAAACAGTTAAGGAAATCCAAATTAACAAATGGATTCATTATTCTAAGTGTTTGTGTCATTATTCAGATAAGCACTACTAAATGCTAAAACATTTGCATACTGAGCCATCACATCAAAAAATTTTGGCTCACATTATCCTCTTGAATGATATATTGTCACTCCTTCATATCTATAAAAATTCAAATTTTAGAAAATTAAAATTAAATCAAACTTTGAATCGGGGAGTTAATCAAACTTAATGATAATTAATAAATACAATTAACATGAATTTATTATAAAGGAAAAATATAACAATATGATCAAATAACGGATATGAATTCAATTTCTCAGTAATTTTAACTTTTATCCCAATAAAAAGAAACAAATTCATAGTGTATGATATCAATAAATTAATAAAAAATAATGTACCTATTGAAGAGTTTTCTTTACGACTTTGAAGTGCAAGATATGTAATGATCGACGAATGTAATGGAGAGGGGTTGATGAATATGGAGGGGCAATTTCAGGGGCCGTTGAAATGGGTCAAAATTAAGGGGATATAAATGTGAATTTACGCTTGTAGTTTAATTGTCTTCCAATATGAAAAGAGCCCTTGTTGATCCTATTCAGAAATAACAAAATAAAATAAAAAATAGAAACAATGATCTTGCCATACGTGGAAATAAAAAAGTTAGCAGCACTTCTAAAAACTACACGATAAAACGTTTCTTTCAAATTCCATGTCTTACCCTCTTAATATCCCCATTAAAGAAGTCATGAAAATAATGAACGTAGTCCAACTAAGGTTACCGATGCATTCACAACATTTTATCCCTTTTCTATCTCTAGTCATAGCTAGTGTTCATAGATTCTAATTTTTGCATCTAAAAATCTTTACATAGTAAAATTGAACCATATTGAGAAAAATTAAAATAAAGTACCATAAAGAGAGAGCTCACGGGAAACAAGAAGAACAAGCTTAGATTTCATGAAAGTGAGAGGACTCGGAGACGATCTAGTTTGTTCCAACGAGTTGATTTTTTTTCTTTGACTCGAAATTGTTGATCGCAGGAAGACTCGAAATTGTTGATCGCAAGAAGATTTCGGTATGTTGATCGCATGAGGATCCAGTTAGTGAGTACGGTGTTATTATTGTTACTGGAATTGGCATTTTAGGTATCTGAGTGGGGATTTGGATTTAACAAGGGTTTCTGACTATTGAGGTGGCTCCTCAACTGTGTACATAATTTTGGGTAATTAATGTATATTTAGGGATTTTGGAGTTTGATATTCTGTTGGGAGGGTTTCATAGGGGGAGAAAAGTGAGGGTACAAGCATGTGGCGAGGAACAGGAGAAGATGGAATCGAATTAAAAGCGAGGTTATCAACGAAAATTCGTCATGTGCGAGGAAAATTTGGACATATCATCATCCCAAAAGGTTTTGCCACTTTTTTAGAAGTAGTGATACATTACACCAAAACTGGTTTTTAGTAACAATATTTTGCCATTACAAAAATAATTAGTAATGGTAATTTTTCATTAGAAAAAAGGCATGGGGGATAAAATTAGTAACATATATTTACCACTACTAATATTGGATTTAGTAACATTATTTTACCATTACTAATATTTGGTTTACCAACAGTATTTTGTCGTAACTAATTCTGATTCGGTAACATAATTTTTTGTTACTATTTCTACCTTATTACACATATTTTGTAATGCTTTTGTCTGATTTTGTAACGGTAAAGGTCCGTTAGTAATATTAGTATATATTTAAAAAAATAAAGATTCAATATTCTGTCCGGAAAAAAAAAAATTAATAATGCTTACCACATTATTCAAATCCTAAGAACATATACAAAAATAGTCCACATTATCAAATCTTCTATTTTTCTACATCTTTTTTCTCCATGTAACTAGATTAGAATTGATGTAATATGGAAGAGACAATATAAAACACGTAATTTTGAAATACTATAACATTTAGTGATAATCCAATGAGCTATAAGATATCCTTAAACTTAATGCATAGTCCACGATTATAGGAGTCATTGGCTTGCGAGAAATTAGAAATAAGAACACAAATAAAAAAATGTAAAACATTGCCATCTAAATAAAGCCCGAACAATAAATTAATACCTAGAACAATCTCTCTTGTAACTATTCTCTGGGATATCCAATGCAGGTTGGGAAGTTGCAAGCTCAAAAATGGTTCTATTTATCTCAGTTTGACTCAAAGATCTCTCTAATTCAGTATACTAGATCCAAGCATAATAATTTTTGGGTGACCACTCCAACTACTTCTCATATAACTTTCGACAATGATCTATGTTACAAATTTACATCCCTATTTCAATGTATTTCTTAAATATCTAATTATAAAAAAGCATATCAATACCAAATCCTCTAATTTTGTTTTAAAAGGCAATATAAAACATTAAGTTGTATTCCCGTAGAAATAAACAATGATAAGTGAAAATAAAAGAGAAATAGTATTACGATACTTAACAATAAGAAAAGTATTTTAACCAGTTATCCCAAATTTTGGATGATAGTGAATTCGTATTTGCTGAGTTCTTTGTAAATTGCATTGCATTGATGGAGCCAAAATTTGTGCCCTTTTCAGCTCTTCCTCACTGAAAAGTAAAACAACATCAATTCGCAATTTGATCATCCCAATTGGAGTAAAGGTAATCACAGTGACACACACACACACACACACACACACACACACACACACACACACACACACACACATATATATATATATATATATATATATACATATAGTCTAATTATATAAGTGTAAGGAAAAATAATATATCATGGGATGGACTACTTTTAGTTGAGCTTTTTACACCTTCAAATATTGAACTTTAAACAAAATATGCCCAAAAAATATATATAATAATAAGGAAAAAATATAAAGCATTAAAAAGAAGTCACATCAGCAATAAGTCAGAGGACGTGAAGAGGGATCCAAGAACAATTGCAAACTATTTGTTAGAATAAGTATATTATTCTCAGTCCAACTTTAAAATTCTATAGGAGCTTAAGATCATGTTTAATATAGCAGATTGAGATCATGTTTAAAAAGATCAACGCAATGGAAGCAAACTAGTGACAGTTACAATAAATCACAAAAACTTTAAAATTGACAAAATAGAGCTTAACACGAACCTACTAATGTGACTAAATATATACTACAAAATGATGTCAAAATTACAAGTATACTATTCTTAGTCCAACTTTAGCATGATTTAATAAATATAAACGAAAATTATTAAAACATGCACTGATCAAATCAAAGTTTAAAACAATGAAATTTGAACAAAAATTTACAACACATGGAAATTTAAAACATTTGATCCGTCATAAACATGTAAATTCAATGAAATTTAGCTTCATCAACAATTTAAAACAAGAACAAACTTAGAACCGAACTACAAATTTAAGTTAAACAAAATGCAATTGTGAAATACAACTAAATTTTATCCGTTTTAGCTTGAGTGTCATTACGATCTGATTCAAACTCAAATTCAGTTGTACATAAGATAATTTAATCCAAAAGGTTAATAAATTGATAAGGAGAGCTTTATGATCCAAACTCTATATTCAATACATATAAACATTAAAAGAAGAAATTATGATCACGTTAATCTTGAGCTCATGAGAACTATCTTCAATTATCAAACTCGTAGAATCACTTCATTTCGTATTGCAAAATATGAGGTTCTCATAACCAACGCTCTTCATCGTAATTCTACAAAATTCAAAAGCACAATCAGAATTTATATTTATATAGAAGGAAATGAAATGAAAATTTGAAGTGCATTTGAATTATTTTTACATCGGAGGAGTGGTAGACAAAAGAAAAAGATCTGAAGCAACTGTTTGACGATTGCACATGGAAAAACTTCCATTTTATCCTTTATTTTTCAAATTTGGTAGGAGATCCAAAAAAAATTAAAATTTTTGAAGAGAAATTCGTTTTGATCTCATTATATGAGGCATTCTTCTCAACCTTCTCTCCTGTAATAGATTGAATAAATAAAATTTTAGAGCATCATTATCACAACTAAGCTCAGGCTGTTGTTAAACAAATATAGTTGCAATAAGTACAATGAGATCAACTTAAAGTATCATCTCTTGTTCACTCTGGAAACACACAACATTGCGTTCAAATCATCAATGCATACACGCATTATACAAGCACATCAGGATGAGCCAGCACAACGTACACTCAAATCAGCACTAGATTCACTCAAATCAGCCAAGCAATGTGATCGACAAATATATATCAGGATGAGCTAGTTTTAGGAGTAATTAGAATGTGATACAACGGGTGACACGTAATCGTTAAGTAGCTGTAAATTCTTATTAATTTAGGAATAGTACACATGGTAATATTCGAATCTTAAATTACATTTTATATGAGTTATACATCTATACTCAATGAAATTTCAATGTCAATATTTATGCCAATGGGTGTTGTATCAATTTTTGGAAGTACTAAGAACCTATAATTGAAACTCACTTCTTAATTTGATAAGGAGGATTAATAGCCTAAATAGATTTTGTAAAAGTTTGCTATTATGGGAGGATGTTTATATTATCAAAATAGCGTGCAATTTTAAATTTTTTGTAAATAAAAGATAAAGAATTGATAGAGAGTGGATATTTTATTTCTCAATAGTATTGGGTGTAATTGTTGTACAAAATCATATGGGGATCTTCCTATTTATAGGACATAGTGAGGCATCCCAAAAGACAAGAATGTAAGTGGACATCCACCCAAAAACCAAAAGCCACATAATTTAACACTCCCCATTGGATGTACACCATATCCACCATTAAATGATTGTTGCCTCATTAAAACCTTACTAAGGAAAAACCCAGTGGGAAAAAACCAAAGTGAAGGAAAAAGAGTACAACTTTTGTTATCATTGAATTGGTGTTGGACGTGCTTAATGATGCCTCGTTAAAACCTTTACTAGAAAAACCCAATGGAAAAAAACTAGTTAAAGGAAAAAGATTACAACGCACTTATGTCCCAAAAGAGCATGATTTTTTATTCTCCCCCTAGAAAGGATCTCCCCCTGATTTGCATTGATTCTCGCCCTATAAAGGATCTCCCCCTGGTTTGTATATCTCAAATTGACTGCCGGTGAAGTATCCGAATTCTAATCCCATGCACAAGTTTCTGGAACGTTATTTTCGGAAGTGACCTGGTAAACATATCAACTAGGTTTTCAGTTCAATGCACTTACTTGACTTTGATGTCATTTTTCTTTTGGAGTTCATTAGTGAAGAAAAACTTGGTGAAATGTGCTTAGTTCTATCTCCTTTTATGAAGCCTTCTTGAATTTGAGCTATGCATGTTGAATTATCTTCATATATGATACTGGGAATATCTGTAATGGAAGACAGTTAACAAGAACTACGAACATGCTGAATTAAAGATCGCAGCCATACACATTCACGACTTGCTTTATAAAGTGCTAAAAGTTTAAAGTGGTTAGAGAAAGTAGCTACTAAACTTTGTTTAGTTGAGCGCCAAGAAATAACAGTATTACCACTAAGATATACATAACCTGTTTGTGATCGACCTTTATGAGGATCAGAGCGGTATCCAGAATTTGTATAACCTACTAACTCATAACTATTAGAATGATTAGAATAATATAAGCTCATATCAATGGTTCCTCGTAGGTATTTTAGGATATGCTTGATCCTAATCCAATGCCTTTTTGTTTGTTCATAACTATATCTGGTAAACAAGTTGATTGAGAATGAAATATTCGATCCAGTGCATTGTGCCAAGTATAATAATGACCTAATTGCACTTAAATAGGATAATTCTGGACCCAATAATTCCTCATCGTCATCTTTAGGACGATATAGATCTTTCTTTATATCAAAAGACCGGACGACCATGTGTGTACTTAGTGTATGGGTTATGTCTATACCAAATCTTTTCATGGCTTTTTTAGTATAATTAGACTAATGGACAAAAATTCCACTAGAATTTCTCTCAATCTGTAGGTAGAGATAAAATTTTCTTTTCCCGAGGTCTTTCATCTCAAGTTCCTTCTTTAAATAGTTAGCAATTTTCTCGAGATCTTCTGGAGTCCCGATTAAATTAACATCATCCACATAAACTGCTTCTACCGTAAATCCCATTGGGGATTTCTTTATAAAGACGCGTGGGCAAATTGGATTGTTTTCATACCCTTCCGTAGACAAGTATTCACTGAGACGGTTATACCACATTTTTTCAAATTTCTTTAAGCCATATAATGATCGTCTTAGTCTAATTGAGTACATACTCCTTGGCTTTGCTTCAGGCAAATCAAATCCTTCAGGGATTTTTAAATAAATTTTCGTGTCTAATTCCCCGTATAAATAAGCGGTCATAACATCCATGAGTCTCATATCAAGATCACCAGAGACTATTAAACTAATTATATATATGAAAGTTATAACATCCATGATGGGGGAGTCATAATCAATCTCGAATTTTTGCAGTAAACCTTACGCTACAAGTCGTGCCTTATATCGAGTGATTTCATTTTTCTCATTGCGCCTTCTTATAAAAACCCATTTGTAACCTACTAGGTTAAAATATTTTGGGGTTTGCACTATAGGTCCAAATACACCATGTTTATTTAGAGACTCAACGTTTGCCTTGATGGTAATTTCCCATTTTGGCCAATCTTCTCTTTGTCGACATTCATTTATAGTACGTGGTTCATTATCATCATCAGTGCCCTTCGATATTTATGTTGCTACTGCATATGAAAATATGCCATCGATAATCGTTTCATTACGATCCCATATTTCCCTTGAATATGTATAAAATATATAGATCTCATTATTGTTCTTAGGTACCTTTGCCTCTTCAGGGGCTTTTATAGTCACTTCAGGGACTTGTGTCTTCTCAAGGACACTAACTTATTCAGTGGTTTTAGAGAAAATGGATATTTTATTCATAACCTCTTCTGGAACGTTGTGAGGGCATAATTTTTCATTTGATCTCCGCTTCTAGGGAGCCGGATCTTTGGAACCTATAGGTACGCCACGCTTCTGGCGCGTAACAGATTCACTTGTTACTGAAATCAAATTTTGTCCCACTAGAACATCAATTCTAGCTAGTGCAATAGCCGTAGGTACATGAGATTTGGTCACTTTTGCAGCATTATTGAATGCATCGGGTAATTGATTTGAAATTTCTTGAAGAAGTATTACCCTTCGCACGTCATGATCACATTATGAGGTACGGGTGTCTAGATTAAACAAGGTGGAAGTATTACACGTTAATTCTCGATATTCTTCTGGAACAGACCTTACTCCAGGTACGTTTTGCCTTCTGATTTTTCAAAATAGTATGAGTTGTTCCACTGTCAACTAGACAAGTGTCATTGATTGCTTACAAATTTGGATCCATACCTTTTATACGAGTAACACAATTAAAGGCTACAAACCATATAAACAAAAATAATTGTAAAACCATGCAATTTATTACAATAGCATTTAAAGGAGAAAAAAACATAAGGATTTTTATGAATTAAAAAACATTATTGTAGCGATATTAAGAAAACATAAATTATTCAGCTCTTCGGGGGGTGCCAATCATAGCATTAAATGTTTGATTAGCAGTGGGATTGGCATTTTCGTCTTCAAAAAAATCATCAACATTGAGTTAGCTATTATCAATTTGCCAGCGGTCTTCAGGCAAATTTCTTAGAGGAACGACAATTATGGGTCCAATGACCACTGCCACCACATCTATAGCAAGTGTCTCGCAGTTGTTCAGTGTTTGAATTCTGAGTTGCTTTTTTATTTGGTCCATTCCACTTCTGGTGGTTCTAGACATTTGTAATTTTTCTAGGCCCTTGGTTACGGTAGCCACCTCATCTGGGGTTGCCACGGCGTTGCCGTATATTTCCTCGACCTCTTTCAAAATTTCGAACTGAATTATCATTCACTTCTAGGAGTGCTACAGATATAGTGGGTCTTGATGAATGAATCTTCATCAATATTGCGTGTAAAAATTATGTTCCTACGGGGATAATGAAGAAAGAATACCTGTCATCCAATGTGACCGACCAACCTACTTGATTGGCTTCAGAAGCACTTAATCGGCAGGAAGGCCGACCAAATCTAAAAGGCTAACCAATTGGAATATCAATAGTTATTCGAATGGAATATGAATAAGTTATGAAGATTAAGATTTTTACTTATTAAACACAGATATAAACGCCTGACAATATAAATGTGTTCAATCTTTAGGGTCTCAGGACCCTATAAATACAAGTTTGTCCCTCAACTCAAGGGATAACACAACTCAACTTAAATCATTCTTACGCTTATTCTACTAAGCTATTGTAAACCTTATTAAATAACTACTACAGTGGACGTAGGCTATTTTACAGTCGAACCACTCTAAACTCTGTCTTTTATGTGTGTGGTTTGAGTTATTTCTTAAATTTATATATGTGATTGTAAAATTGTAATCAATCTATTTTTTAACATTAACATGTTGGCGCCGTCTGTGGGAATGTTTATCTATATTTGTTCTCCACCAAACCTATCATTTAGTCTTCTTGAAGGATAACACGAGATGAATGAAATTCCTAAAAACAGTAATACTATTGGAGGCAACGCTCCACCTAGCACCGTAGATTTAAATAGAGTTCTGATAAATATTTCCAAAGGGTAAGAAGCGATGCGGGAAACTATGCGACAATTGTCTCAATCCTACAATCCAGGCCTACTACTGATCCCTCTTATAGAATGGAAATGCCACATCCTCTCCCTAGAAATAACCAAAATAGTTATTTCAGGTCTTCACGTGATAGGTCTTATCGCCCAGGGGCCAGTTCATCAATTATATCAATGGATTACTATGATGGTCTTTCTCTCCCTCGTGAATGTCCAAGTGCCTTATAAAGGTTAAGCAAGGCTTCGACCTTTGATCGTCTATGTTCACGAATAAATAGAGGATATCATCGAGAACCATCTCGATCAATAGCACACTGTACCGAACATCATGAAAGGTCAGTTAGATCTAGAATAAGTGCCCGAGGATCTGTGCGTGCCGAGCAGACTATTCAAGAAGAGAGCTCAACACAAACGCATAGAAGAGATGGCTGAGTTGCTTCTAACAGGTCTAAAGCTAAAAATCCATCATAAAAAGGTTCAATTCAACGGTTGAAAGATTGGTTGGGGGAGATAGCCAAAGCAAAGAATCCATTACAACTCAATTTTGTCAAAAGGGTATCCCTTCATCCAAGCGATTATTGATTTTCCTACCTCATCCAAGTTGAAGACGCTAGTGGTTACCCGTAAATATGATGGTAAAACTAACCCGATTTTGCACATTGAGTAATATCAGATTGCAGATGATATATATTTTATTCGTGATTAAGTGAGATGTAGAGCTTTTTCAAGCACCATCACTGGATCAGCCCAGATATAGCACAACAACTTGCCCTGAGGACAAATCTTCACTTTTAATCAACTTGCCGAGTTGGTCATCAGAAATTTTTACTTTGGGGTTAAGCCTATGAAGAGAGTAACTCATCTTCTAAGTGTTCAGCGACAAGCATGCGAGACTACTAAGGAATACATCACTCATTTCAACAACGAGAAACTAGAATTGGTTGATTATGAGAAAAAAATAGCCATCACAACCTTGATTAGTGGGTTAATTCCAGAAAAATTATACTACGCATTAGCAAAAAATTCCCCTAAAACCATGGCAGAGCTCATGTCCAAGACTGGGAAAATTATGAACGTCGAGTAAGCGATGTCTGCGAAGTAAACCCCAACAAACAAGCTTGCAGAAAAGAAAGAACAAAAACAGAAGAAAGATGATAAACCCAAAAATATGAACCTTACACTCTATTAACAGTCAGTATCCATCATATCCTGGAAGAAATTAGGCACAACAAAGATTTGAAATGGTTTGGGAAGCTAAGGGAACCTCCCAACAGGAGAGACAAATCCAAGTATTATGAATTTCACAAGGATCATGGGCTCACAATCGATAATTGCATCACTTTGAAGAACGAAATTGAATCTCTCATTCGCCGAGGAAAGCTGAATAAGTTTGTTCATCAGAATGAAAGTCGAGAGACAAGATGAAGGTCGAATTCCCCCTATAAGCTTAGGGATGATAAGAAGCGAGGTCACGAGGATAATTATGAAGATGATCCAGACCTGTAAAAAAATCCCAAATAACCAGAAATTGAGGCAGCTATGATAAGCTTTGGTTCTTTTGATTGTCATGTTATCACAGGTGGAGATGATGGAGGAGGAGATCAGGTTGCTGAGAGGAAAGCTTACTTAAATGAAGCATAAGCTTGCTCTTACATATAACACATCAATCTGAACGATGGCGATGATCAGCCCAGATAAGTGATCAAAGATAAGCTTGTCATCGATTTCTCCAAAAGTGATCTTTTAGGGGTCCTATATTCCCATGATGACCAATTGGTTAGTAAATTTAAAATCCAGGAAGCCATAATGTCTATAGTTTTGATAGATTATAGAAGTGTTGTGGATATCATGTTCTATAACTGCTTCTAAAGCCTGGATTGAAGCCTAGTCAACTAGAACCATACCACAGAGGTTTCTCGGGGGAAAATTTTTATCCTATAGGAACTGTGAAATGGGAGGTGTTATTCGGTACTTGGCCAGTCAGCCGAACAGAAAAGATATGATTCTTTATTCTTGAAAAGAATGTCCAGTCAGCATACAATGTGATTCTCGAAAGCGTGGGTTTGAAGAAATTTGAAGTTGTGCCATCCACTATCCACCAATATCTGAAGTTCCCTACTCACTTCGGAGTCGGAGTAGTAAAGGGTAATCAGAAAGTGGCCATGGAATGTTATTATACTTCAGCCGAGCAGGAAGACTTGGTCAATCTGGAGAAAAAGACTACCACGTATCAAGTTGACACCCCGGAGCCTGACGAAGAAACAAAAGTTGACACTTTGGATCAAAGATATGAAACAGAGCTGGTCAAAGGGCAAATAAAGGAAACTATTGAAAGTATAATCCTCGACGAGGAAAAGCCAGAAAGAACACTCAAATCGGCTCCACGCTATCACCGTCTCTCAAATAGGATTTGGTTGCATTCCTTAGGGAACGAAAAAATGTATAGCTTCTCGAGACGTGCAGAGGTTAGGTATCCACGTATGGAAAAATTGGCATTAGCCCTTATTAAAGCCTCAAGACAAATAAAGCCTTACTTTCAAGTGCATACCATAGTTGTATACACTGATTTACCTCTTCGATAATCATTTCACAAACTTGAAAAGTCAGGCAGGTTGATGTATTGGCCAGTAGAGACGGGAGAATATGATATCATCTATGAGCTAAGATCATCATTGAAAGGGCAAGATATAATATATTTCATTACAAGATTTACATATCCAGAGGTTACCGACCAACAGAACTTGCCTATCAAGCAGACTTCTCCGGAAGATAGCTCAACTCAAAAGCAAGCCAAAGTCGTAGTCAATCAATCGGAATCATCCATTATGCAGGAGATGGCTAAGAAGTATGTTGAAGAAAGTAAGAATATATTTCACCAAGGAACTCTATTTTTAGAAGGCTTTAACAGCCAGATTCCATTATGGAACCTATATGTTGATGGATCTGCATGAGTAATCGGTAGTGGAGTTGGTATTATACTTAACACTCTTGACAATATTGATGGGGAATATGCCCTCGAATTTTAATTTCAAGCTTTAAATAATGAAGCTGAATACGAGGCCTTAATCGTCGGCCTTGAATTAACTTTATCATTAGGTGTCGAGCAAGTAATGACACACAGTGATTCTCAGTTAATTATCAACCAAGTGATTCTGATATATGGAGTCAAAGGGTAATTCATGGTAAGATATTTAGCTAAAGCTATCGAGGTGATCTTTAAACTTCCAGCAGTCCAGATAGTACGAATACCAAGGATAGAGAATGTTAGAGCCTACGCACTTGCTCGACTGGCCTTGGTGACAGGGATGGCACTTATGGGAAGTATTCCGATGGAGATCCTAACAGCCAGGAGCATAGATGGAGATCCTATGATAAATTTCATTGATACAGATTTAGGACCTTCATGGATGGACCCAATTAGAGATTACATTAAAAAAGGGACCCTACCAACTGATTTAAAAGATGCAAAAAAAACTTAGGTACAAAGCAGTTAGGTACGTGTTGGAGAAGGGAGTCCTATACAAAAGGGGATACACCATCTCCTTACTATGACGTGTCATTCCAGTGTAAGTGACTGAATTATTCAAGGAAGTACATGAAGGTTCTTGTGGGCCTTGTTCATCTGGCCGGTCGTTAGTCCAATGCATTATTACACAGGAGTATTATTGGCCCACTATGAAGGCAGATTGTAGGGCCTTCTCTAGAAAGTGTGATAAATGTTAGAGATTTACAGCAATCCATATAGCATCGGGGGCTGCCTTGACACCGATTACTTCTCCCTGACCATTCGCTTTTTGGGGAAGTGACTTAGTCGGCCCATTGTCAATCACCAAAGGCATGTTAAAATACCTGGTGGTAGCTGCTAATTACTTCACGAGGTGGGTGGAAGCAGAACCATTGATAGAGATACCCTACGAGAAGATATTCCAGTTCATATGGAAAAACATCATATGCTGGTATGGCATGCCTTATGCCTCCATTACTGACCATGGCACCCAGTTCGATAATGATGAATTTGAAGCGTATTGTGTTCAATCCAAGATCTAAAAACTTCACTATGCTCCAGGACATTCACAAAGCAACGGTCAAACAGAAGTGACTAACAAAACCTTGTTTAATGGGCTGAAAAGGAGACTTGATGCTGCCAAGGGTAACTGGATCAATGAACTGCACTTTATTCTTTAGGCTTATAAAAACACGCCGAGAACAGCTACTAGAGAAACACCTTATATGATTTCTTTGGGAAAGAGGCCATGGTACCAGCCTAGATAGGCCTCCCAGCTCATAGAGTGTTGAACTTTGATTCTCATAAAAGTGAGATAATGTGACGAATTGACTTGAATATAGTGGAAGAAGTCAGAGAAGATGTTGCCCTCAGAGTTGCTGCGTATCAGCAAAGGACTGCTCGCTTTTACAACCAAAGGGTCAAGTCGTCCAACTTGAAAGAAGTAGATTACGTCCTCAAAAAGGTCATCCAAAAAGTAAACAAGATCGAGGAAAACTGGCATGGTCCATATCGCATTTCAGTAGTAGTCCGATCGTGAACTTTTCGACTAGAGACATTTGAGGGGGAAGAATTCAAGAACCCTTGGAACGCCGATCACCTCCGAAAATACTACCAGTGAAATAAAGGCATTTTGTATCTTTTTTACTTTGAGTGCAAAAACATTTCTTTCAAGTTCAATAAAATATCTTGATTTTCAATTCTACTTCAATTTTTATTTTATTTTTTAGAGTACGGTGGTATACACCCCCCCAGCAAAAACAGAACAATATTCAAACCATGCCTCTTGGCCTTCTGCCTTTGCCGATCAACAGACGACAATAACTATTTAATCAACTACTTAATAAGGTTGAACTTATCACATTCGAGATGCACCAACAGCTTAACAAGCATCCATGTAATTCAATGGTTTTCAATTAAGCTAAATACTGGAATACATGTATACAACCCTAAACACATGGATGCATATATACATTCCTATTATGATTAGTCACCAGTTATTACTTCATATATGACTTCGTCTTAACAAGTCACGAACAAGAAGTTAGTAAAACTTCATGTATAAACACAAGAAGCTTTACCCAACTAAGTTATAAGATGGGAATATATATATATATACATTCCTAAACACACTTGGTCGCCAGTGATAACTAAAGTCAACACTTAATTCAAAGTTGCTTATAACTTTACCTAAGTACATTAGTAGAATCTAAAGCCCTACAATCTGAGTTCAAAACACGTTATTTAAACAAGAAGATTACCTAGTTGGAGAGATGATTAACTAATCATAAGCTGAAAATAAATACATAAACAAAACATGTATTTTAATTCAAATAGAGGTATTACAATCAAATCAAGCAAGTAAAGTTTATTCAGTTGGACGTTTCCCTTGAGCTTTATCCATCCCAGTTGGAGGATCATCAAGGGTATATAGAGAATTTACGCAATTGAAGTCTCTCAATATTTATCTGTTGCTACTGCTCGGCCTGTCAATCAAATGAGAAGGACGGACTATCTCATGCTCACCATGGAGACAATAATCCCCCACATACTTAGTTATCAGACATTAAGGAATGGCATCACGAGGAATCCCTGTTATGTCCAACTTGAAGGGGGGCTTGTCACAATCCAAAAAGCTTTGATCATTCAAATGCCACAAGGTGCTGTTCTGGTCGTATTTCAGCAAAGTCAGCACATCAGTTCACCCCCATTTATAGCCCTCACCATTACTTTGTGCAAGGTGCTCATTCATATGGCTTAAAGCCTCATTATAACCTTCCATCCATACTTCCCTGTACTGTTTGTGAAACTAAAAGCTCAACCTCTCCACCTGATCTTGAAATTTCTTAATGACATTATCCTTGGATGACAGTTGGACAACATAGCAAGCAATAGTAGTATCTTTGGTTTTCACCTGGATAGATAATTCGACAATTGCCTTATTCTTTGCTTCCAACAGGGCAACTTGGTTGGCCAACGTTTTCTTGGTTCTCTCTTCAGCAGGTGTTGGTCGGACCACCACCCTTTGCCTGGAAGGTTGACTAAGAGTGGTTTTCTGCTGCAATGCTTCAAGTTTTTTCAACAATCTTGCATTATCAGCCTCCAATAAAGAAGCACCTTCATCAGGACCACTGGTGGATGATTTCTTCAAGCTGTCAAGCTTATTTATAAGACGATTATTTTCCTTATAAATAAATTTGCCTACTTCCCGAGCCCTTTAAACTTCTCGGTTGAGCAAGAATTCCTTCCTTCTATACATGAATGCATACTCTTCAAGTTTTCTATCGAAACTAGCCTTTTCACTCAGTAATTTGTACTTGGCTTCATAATTAACGCTGAGTAAAGCTTTGGATCGATTGTGATCTTTTTGAAGTTGCTCAATCATTTCATAGTAACAAGTGCTATTAGCCACTGCTTTATCAAGAAGTACATGCAAATGGAGATAAGCATCCTTGGCTTGATCAGAAACATTTTCTCCGAGCAAGTTATTTAGGTCGACGTCATTGAGAGTTAAATGACCAGCTTTATACAAGTCATTGCAACGTCTCAACAAGTCAGATCCAGCGGCTGCAATTATCTGTAACACCCCGACTAATTAAATACCGGGTAGCTACTCCTTTATTTAAATTAATACAAAATGCCAAGTTGGTTCAGTTCATAGCATCACTGCATTTTTATAATTACTAGCCACCTAATACTTAAAAAGTGAGTTGTCAATTTTGAATTAAATCCAATTAACATAACATCCATTTAAATTATGAAATACTGATATCACAACCACATCACAGTCGCAAATAAATAAAGATGTAATAAACTAAATCTGGAGAATTACACCTCACAACAATCCAAATACTGAAGTAACAAATACATGCCTGAACCATTAATTTAATTATAACCCAAAATATGAAACAAAAACTGAGTAAATGAGATGTCTCTAAAAGAAATGGGGCGACATGCCCTACAGATGAGTAAATCTGAAATAGAGTCAACATAGAAAGTGGAGGCGTCTACTATTGAGGTCCTGTAACTTCCACAGCAGCTACAGCACGTCATGGGAATAAAACTCCTATGCTTGGTGTCCTTGTGGATGGGCACCTAAATTTTTTTTTTCAAAAATAGATTTGAAAGCAAATGGGTCAGAGCCCGATTGTGAAAACAGTTTAAAAATAGCAAGTGTTTAATATCATTAAACAGTGAATATAAAGTACATGATAGTGTGTGCACTCACATGAGTTCCTCACCTCTCAACTAATTGTGCACTCCTATCGTACCCGTATCCATTCAAGTTATTCCCATATCTAATTATTCCAATACAAAATCTAACTGTGACACCCCAACTAATTAAATACCGGGTAGCTACTCCTTTATTAAATTAATACAAAATGCCAAGTTGGTTCAATTAATAGCATCACTGTCGAAAACATTTTAATGATTACTAACCACCTAGTATTTAAAAAGTGAGTTGCCAAATTTTAAGTTAACTCTGATTAACATGCAATAAGTGAAATGTAAAGGATAACATAACCATTCGCAATAAAGTCCAACTATAGTAAATCAATAAGTAAAAATGAGTCTATAGGAAATACTCCTCACAACAATCCCAAAATGGAAAGAAAATAAAACAAGTCTG
Source organism: Sambucus nigra (assembly GCA_949130495.1). Classification (NCBI taxonomy): domain Eukaryota; kingdom Viridiplantae; phylum Streptophyta; class Magnoliopsida; order Dipsacales; family Adoxaceae; genus Sambucus; species Sambucus nigra. The sequence continues at coordinate 407,257,801 of OX422220.1, forward strand.
CATCCTGAATTAATTACAACCCAAAAGTATGAATAACTGAAATAAATGAAATGTCTATAAGAGAAATGGGCGACATGCCCTACAACTGAAGATATCTGAATATAGATTCAAGGTAGATGAAGCGTCTACTAGCATGGTCCTGTAACTTCCACAACAGCTACAGCTCGTCACCTGACTGGAAATACTATGCATGGTGTCCTTGTGGCTGGGCACCTAAAAAGTTTTTACAAAAAAGTAGATTTGAAAGCAAACGGGTCAGAGCCCGAAAGTGGAGAGTATTTTAAAAATAGCAAGTGTTTTAATAACATTAAAACAATGAATGCAAAATACATGTTAGGACGTGCACTCACATGAAGTACTCACCTCTCGACTAATTGTGCACTCCTAACGTAGTGTACCCATCTAAGTAACATACACATCTAATCAAACCGTAATAAGTTCTACCCCTTACTACTCAATTCACGTTATACATTCTAGCGTTATCAATTAAATAGAGGGTTTTACTTAACTCAGATTCTCGATTATTAGCAATACAATTCACTACCGGTTAACCCGTTATATTTTCTCAAAACATTTCCATAACTATATTCACAATACCAACATGAAAGTTCCCATTATTTAAGTGTATATTATTCACGTCATAAATATACAATATACGCACCCCGAGGCTCAGCTGCGGTGCACACATACTCTGTTATCCTTCCCGGTACATCACGTACATAAGGATTACAAATTCCGAATCTCTCAGGAATTGTTAGAATAAGCACAACACACAAAAATGGAGGCGAACATAATCCAACATATCCATGGGTCACGTACATACCTACGCTCCACAGTCAGCTGACTTATTAACTCACAAATAAGTCATTCTAGCATTATGTTCTATAGGCACCAATCTAAATCCGGGCACACAAGGACTTGATGGCCCTAAGCGAACGTAAACCTCCCGCGATAGCAAGTATGGTAGGTATGTCATACACATAGAATCATATACATATACTAAGCATGCACACATCTTAGTAATTTCCATAATTTATTAGTGGTATACTTCTCATTCTTATACTCACACTTGTCCCCGGTTTATATATACACGACATTCATTATCCTCACGTCATAAATAGTTATTCACGTTCTAACCCATAAATATCATTTGGTTCAAACCACACTTCTATGTTTTACTTCTCAAAATATTCCAAATGTCCCAACTATATCGATTAGTCATCAAGGAATTTTCATCTATACAATTAAACAAGGTTACGGAACACTAGAAGTCAAATCAGGTCAAAAAGACCAAACTGTCAACTCGTTAGAAGTCTCGTTCGAACGAGGCTGTTCGAACGAGAGTTCGTTCGAACGAAGTGGGCATCTAACGATATCTCATTCGAACGAAAGGCATCGAACGAACATCCCTCTCGTTAGAAGGAAAACTGTCAACTCGTTAGAAGCTCGTTCGAACGACCTGGGCAGGTCTTCTAACGAGAGGCCAGTTTCGAGCCCAGATTTTCTTAATTCGTTTTTCTAACTTTTCTTCACCTCTAATCTCATCTAAATGTCATTCCAACAAGGTTTCAAGGTTTCTAATCATCCCTAAACATATTAAATTCGTATTACAACATTTATATGGGGTCTAATCATCCCAAACCACATCTAATCATCAAATCTCCCCAATTTTTCCCAATTTTCAAGAACATGAACCCTAGAAATTTAAAGTCTTCCATAGTTATGATTAAATCCGTTTTTGTAATATAAAAAGTAGTAATTCTCTTAGTTCCATCATCAAATAACAATTCTACATGCAATCCTACATTAATATCTGAATTCATAACTCCAAATTTCATGGGTTTTTATAGATCTCCCAAAAACAATACAATTATATAAATTTCCTACACATGGAAGAAGCATTCTTTGCAAAAACGAAATTAAAACACTTGCCTTATGTCTTTCTCTGATTTTGATGTCGAATTGATGAATTGTTCTCTCTCTCTGCAGAATTCTCCTCTCTCTTTCTCTCTATAAGTTCTTTTTCTCCAAGGTGACAATGGTGGCTAAGGTTGCCCTAGGAAGCTCTTGAAACTAATTCCAATAACCCCCGTAGCCCATTAAGTTATTAAGTGAAGTTAGTGGGTTTAGTGGGTAAATGTTAAATCAGATATTAATTTCTAATTTTCGTGGGTTTTAATTCCCAAAATTCCAAAATTACCAAACTACCCTTTTACGTTGCCGGTATGGCCTAAAAATGCCCCGGGACCCAAACTAAACCCCCGGCTAGTGTTTTCTGACTATTTCGACCCTTCCGGACGCGTTGGCGCACTCAAAATGACCATACAGTTAATAGAAATAAAATTCACTTTTTAATTAAATAAATACTTTCCTGACGCGACTGTCACACGCGTCTCAACAAAATTTCCCAAATTGCCGTATATCAATCTCACGACAAATTTAATAATTTCAATATTCATATAACGTCGTATGTACACATTATAATCAAATACCAACTCACATCTTGTTAGTATTTTATTCGGATTAATTCCCAATTAATACACATTTAATTCAATTAATCCCATAAATAAATATCACAAAAATACGGGGTATTACATACTTCCCCCCTAATAACAGAATTTCGTCCCAAAATTCGGAACTAGAAGGTACCTGGTAAAAATAACTCTGGGTAACGTTCACGCATCTCATCCTCGCGCTCCCATGTGGATTCCTCGACATTATGATGCCGCCACTGAACACGTACTAACGGAACTATCTTTGACCGCAGTTTCCGCTCACTCCGGTCCAAAATAGCAATCGGCACCTCCTCGTAGGAGCTATCGGGCTGGAGATTGATGTCCTCCAAAGCAATGTGAGAATGAGCCAAATCATCTCTAAGATATTTCCTTAGCGAGGAAATATGAAACACATCATGAATCCTGTGCAAATGCTTCGGTAACCCAAGTCTATACGCAACAGACCCAATCCGCTCGATGATAGGAAATGGTCCCACATATCTCGGTGCCAACTTCCCCTTCTTCTCAAATCGCATAATCCCCTTCATAGGAGATACTCTGAGTAAAACCTGGTCCCCCACTTGGAACTCCCTGAAGAACCTCTTCGCATCAGCATAGCTCTTCTGCCTATCCTGAGATACCCGAATGCGACTCCGAATCAATTCTATCCTCGCCGAAGTATCCTGAATCACTTCCGGCCCAAGTAGTTTGTTGTCCCCCACCTCCAACCAACATGCTGGGGAACGACAAGTTCTACCATACAACGCCTCAAATGGAGCCATACCAATGGTGAACTGGTAGGAGTTGTTGTAAGCAAACTCCACCAGTGGAAGATACTGCTCCCATCCACCCCCGAAATCAATGATGCACATCCGCAACATGTTTTCCAACATCTGATTTGTACGCTCTGTTTGCCCATCGGTCTGCGGATGATAAGCCGTACTCAACCGCAATTCCGTGCCCACGACCTCCTGAAAACTCTCCCAAAACCGTGAAATAAATATCTTGTCTCGGTCAGACACGATATTTAGGGGCACACCGTGAAGTCTCACTATTTCTGCAATAAAAAGCTGGGCATACTGTCCCGTAGTGTAGTCTGTCCTTACGGGTAGAAAATGAGCAACTTTGGTCAACCTGTCCACAATTACCCAAATGGAGTCGTGACCCCTCTGTGACGTAGGCAACCCCGTGATAAAGTCCATGGATATGCTCTCCCACATCCACATTGGGACCTCTAATGGCTGTAGAAGTCCTGCCGGTTTCTGATGATCCACTTTTACCAGCTGACAAGTGGCGCATTTAGAAACAAACACGGCAATATCTCTCTTCATCCCGCTCCACCAATACTGTCGTCTCATGTCTTGGTACATTTTGGTCCCCACCGGGATGTACCGCGAACCGTGAGCCGTGCGACTCTGCCATCACCTCGTGTCGCAATTCCTCCCCTTCCGGAACTACCAGTCTCCCATTGAAGCGTAATCCCCCGTCTGAGCTAACGGTATAGGACTCGGCTCCATCTGCTAGTAATCGAACTATCTGCTCCTAACAGAACGAGTCATGTGCCTGCGCCTTTACCACCTTCGTGACAATCTGCGGTGTAAGAGTCATCACAGACATGAACGATCGGGCCACTGCATCCTAGTGTCCCAAATCTTTCCACTTAGCCTTCCACACCCCTTCCACCTCATCTACTGGCCTACGGCTCAACGTGTCTGCTACCACGTTAGCCTTCCCCGGGTGATATTGGATATCGAACTGATAATCCTTCACAAACTCAAGCCACCTCCGTTGCCGCATATTCAACTCCTTCTGCGTGAACAGGTACTGTAGGGACTTGTGGTCTGTGAACAATCGAAACTTCTCCCCCAAAAGATAATGTCTCCAAATCCGAAGGGCAAATACCACTGCCGCTAACTCCAAGTCATGAGTGGGGTAATTCTTCTCGTGAGGCTTAAGCTTACGGGAAGCATAAGATATGGCCTGACTCTCCTGCTGCAATACACCTCCAAGTCCTTGTAAGGACGCATCGGTGTAAACTAAGTACTCAACTCCCGGTCTCGGTAATGCTAACACAGGTGCTGAGGTCAATTTGTCCTTCAACTCATCGAATGCCAACTGACAGGCATCACTCCAGATGAATGGCACACCCTTACGAGTCAGATGTGTTATGGGATCGACTATCTTGGAGAAACCCCGAATAAACCTCCTGTAATATCCTGCTAGGCCCAAGAAACTACGGATCTCAGTCGGTGTCGTGGGCTGTCCCCACTCCCTCACCGCGGATACCTTTCCCGGATCAACAGATATCCCCCGGTTGGAAATAATATGCCCCAAAAACTGAACCTCCTTCAGCCAAAACCCGCACTTCTCATATTTTGCATACAGCTCGTTCTGACGTAGCGTCTGCAAAACCTGCCTCAAATGGTCGGCGTGCTCCTCCTCTGTCTGGGAGTAAACCAGAATGTCATCTATGAAGACAATGACGAACTGATCTAGGAACTCTCTGAACACCCTATTCATCAAGTCCATAAACACGGCTGGAGCATTGGTCAAACCAAAAGGCATAACCCGAAACTCGTAGGAACCATATCTCGTTAAGAAAACAGTCTTCGAGACGTCCTCTTCCCTGATACGCAACTGATGGTAACAAGATCGCAAATCAATCTTTGAGAAGAAAGAAGCTCCTCTCATCTGGTCGAATAAGTCATCGATTCGGGGCAACGGATACTTATTTCGTATCGTGACCTTATTTAACTCTTGGTAATCCACACACAATCTCAACGATCCATCCCTATTCTTTACGAATAACACAGGGGCACCCCACGGCGAAGTACTCCTCCGGATAAACCCCTGACCCAACAACTGCTCAATCTGATCCCGTAACTCTCTCATCTCAGCTGGAGCCATACGGTAAGGTGCGCGGGCAATAGGCCGAGTGCCCGGCGTCAAATCGATCACAAAATCTATCTCTCTACTCGGAGGTAATACAGGTATATGCTGAAATACATCGGCAAACTCTCGAACAACCGGAATCGAATCAAGTGGTATCACCACTTCCTTAGAGGTCTCCTCCTCTATGTAATACAAGTGAGTGGACGATCCTCCCTCAGGACGAGGCATCGCCACCAAATACATCTCCTGCCCGGGAATGGCAAAGATAGTACTCCTACTGAAACAGTCAATCATGGCTCGGTACTCAACTGGCCAATCCATGCCAATAATGGCATCATACTCGGTCATATCTAATACTAGCATATCCGCGGGTAAAGTAAACCTCCTGATCCCTATACCCACGCCTCTACATACAAGTGAAATCACGGAACCCCTACTCAACGGCGAATATACACATGTGACCGTGCTCTCGGCGGTGTCTAACAACCCAATGGTGCGTGCAAATCTCATAGCAATAAAACAGTGTGTAGCCCCCGTGTCAAACAAAATACGCCCCATAGTCCCCTGAATGGAGAACATACCCTCAATAGCTGGCGGATTCTGTGGTGCTGCGGCCAGCTGAAGCTGATATACCCTCCCATACTGAAGCTGCCCCTGCTGAACTGGGACTGCTGGAATGGGTGGTAATGCTGCCATCTGTGGTGGTGCTGGGAGAGCGGCGGGAAACATAGGCCTCTGCGACTCCTGTCGAGCACCCTGCTGCGGGGCCCTGCCCCTATCAGGACAATCCTGACGTTTGTGGCCAATTTTACCACAAATGAAACACTTCCCCTGGAAGTTTCCCCCTCGCTGCCCATGCTAACCACGGCCCTGGTGACCATTACCATTTCTGCCCTGGCCTTGCTGGCCCTGGTGAAACTGCTGCTGCTGACCATTATGACCCTGCTGGTCCTGATGGCCGTTCTGACCCTGCTGGCCATTCCGGAATCCTCCCTGACCGTTCCTGAACCCCCTGATCGGAATCTCTTAGAATCCCCCTGCTGGGAACCCTGATCACCCTGCCTATACTGACCCTGAGCTGATTGTGCCCCGCTGGCACCATTTCCCCCTGTCTTGCCCTGATGGTTGGACTCTCCTGTTCGCTTCCCCTCTGTCAAGTGAAAGCGGTGGTCCTGGAAATGGAGCAGTGCTGCGGTAACCACATCAGAATAAGTGGCTAACGAGAGATTCCCCAACAAGTGCTGACGGATCCTCCAAGTCAATCCATCTGTAAACTTCTGAATCTTCTTCTCCTCTGTCGGTATCTCATCCGGAACAATGTTCAGAAGATTAGTGAATTCGTCCTCATACTCGGCCACAGTCCTTCCCTCCTGCTTGAGGCTCATCAACTTCCTTCTCATCTCCGTGTGAACAGCTGGCGGAAAATATTTGCGGTCGAACCGCACCCAGAACTCCTGTATAGTGAGAGTATCTCTCTCCTCCCCGGTGGTAATAGAATCCCACCACTGCAATGCAGATCCCACTAGCTTGAAAGTAGCTAGTATCTGCCTCTGAACATCGGTGCACTCATACATCCTCAAGTGCCTCTGAATATCTTTCCTCCACTGACTAGATACCACAACATCGGAGCTACCTGCAAACTCCGGAGGGTGTGCTTTCTGAAAAGCATCTCGAACACGTTCCCAAGCAGACGGGAATGCATGTGCCTGAACTGGCGCGGCTACTGGCGCCTGAGGTGGTGCCTGCTGAACCACGGCTAGTGCGGCATTTACCTCCTGGGCCACAATGGCTGCAACCTCGGCGGCATTCATCGTGCCCTGAACTGGTGCGGGCTGTGGTTCTGGCGTTGCATCCCTGGGAACCCGTTGTGCACGTCGTGGAGGCATCTGAAACAAGAATAAAGTCTATAAGTTCGCATTTATAAACTCAAAATAGCTGAAGAACGTAGTATATACAAAAGAATACAACAGTCTTAAAATATAGGGCTCTACATCAAAGAAAGCTCAGCGGAAACATAATAAGCCGTACAGATCCTAAAGGACACTAGAACCTGATGCTCTGATACCACCTCTGACACCCCGACTAATTAAATACCGGGTAGCTACTCCTTTATTAAATTAATACAAAATGCCAAGTTGGTTCAGTTAATAGCATCATTGTCGAAAACATTTTAATGATTACTAACCACCTAGTATTTAAAAAGTGAGTTGCCAAATTTTAAGTTAACAACATGCAATAAGTGAAATGTAAAGGATAACATAACCATTCGCAATAAAGTCCAACTATAGTAAATCAATAAGTAAAAATGAGTCTATAGGAAATACTCCTCACAACAATCCCAAAATGGAAAGAAAATAAAACAAGTCTGCATCCTGAATTAATTACAACCCAAAAGTCTGAATAACTGAAATAAATGAAATGTCTCTAAGAGAAATGGGCGACATGCCCTACAACTGAAGAGATCTGAATATAGAGTCAAGGTAGATGAAGCGTCTACTAGCAAGGTCCTGTAACTTCCACAACAGCTACAACTCGTCACCTGACTGAAAATACTATGCATGGTGTCCTTGTGGCTGGGCACCTAAAAAGTTTTTCCAAAAAGTAGATTTTAAAGCAAACGGGTCAGAGCCCGAAAGTGGAGAGTATTTTAAAAATAGCAAGTGTTTTAATAACATTAAAACAACAAATGCAAAATACATGTTAGGACGTGCACTCACATGAAGTACTCACCTCTCGACTAATTGTGCACTCCTAACGTAGTGTACCCATCTAAGTAACATACACATCTAATCAAACTGTAATAAGTTCTACCCCTTACTACTCAATTCACGTTATACATTCTAGCGTTATCAATTAAATAGAGGGCTTTACTTAACTCAGATTCTCGATTATTAGCAATACAATTCACTACCGGTTAACCTGTTATATTTTCTCAAAACATTTCCATAACTATATTCACAATACCAACATGAAAGTTCCCATTATTTAAGTGTATATTATTCACGTCATAAATATACAATATACGCACCCCGAGGCTCAGCTGCGGTGCACACATACTCTGTTATCCATCCCGGTACATCACGTACATAAGGATTACAAATTCCGAATCTCTCAGGAATTGTTAGAATAAGCACAACACACAAAAATGGAGGCGAACATAATCCAACATATCCATGGGTCACGTACATACCTACGCTCCACAGTCAACTGACTTATTAACTCACAAATAAGTCATTCTAGCATTATGTTCTATAGGCACCAATCTAAATCCGGGCACACAAGGACTTGATGGCCCTAAGCGAACGTAAACCTCCCGTGATAGCAAGTATGGTAGGTATGTCATACACATAGAATCATATACATATACTAAGCATGCACACATCTTAGTAATTTCCATAATTTATTAGTGGTATACTTCTCATTCTTATACTCACACTTGTCCCCGGTTTATATATACACGACATTCATTATCCTCACGTCATAAATAGTTACTCACGTTCTAACCCATAAATATCATTTGGTTCAAACCACACTTCTATGTTTTACTTCTCAAAATATTCCAAATGTCCCAACTATATCGATTAGTCATCAAGGAATTTTCATCTCTACAATTAAACAAGGTTACGGAACACTAGAAGTCAAATCAGGTCAAAAAGACCAAACTGTCAACTCGTTAGAAGTCTCGTTCGAACGAGGCTGTTCGAACGAGAGTTCGTTCGAACGAAGTGGGAATCTAACGAGATCTCGTTCGAACGAAAGGCATCGAACGAACATCCCTCTCGTTAGAAGGCAAACTATCAACTCGTTAGAAGCTCGTTCGAACGAGCTCGTTCGAACGACCTGGGCTGGTCTTCTAACGAGAGGCCAGTTTCGAGCCCAAATTTTCTTAATTCATTTTTCTAACTTTTCTTCACCTCTAATCTCATCTAAATGTCATTCCAACAAGGTTTCAAGGTTTCTAATCATCCCTAAACATATTAAATTCGTATTACAACATTTATATGGGGTCTAATCATCCCAAACCACATCTAATCATCAAATCTCCCCAATTTTCCCCAATTTTCAAGAACATTAACCCTAGAAATTTAAAGTCTTCCATAATTATGATTAAATCCGTTTTTGTAATATAAAAAGTAGTAATTCTCTTAGTTCCATCATCAAATAACAATTCTACATGCAATCCTACATTAATATCTGAATTCATAACTCCAAATTTCATGGGTTTTTATAGATCTCCCAAAAACAATACAATTATGTAAATTTCCTACACATGGAAGAAGCATTCTTTGTAAAAACGAAATTAAACCACTTGCCTTATGTCTTTCTATGATTTTGATGTCGAATTGATGAATTGTTCTCTCTCTCTGTAGAATTCTCCTCTCTCTTTCTCTCTACAAGTTCTTTTTCTCCAAGGTGACAATGGTGGCTAAGGTTGCCCTAGGAAGCTCTTGAAACTAATTCCAATAACCCCCGTAGCCCATTAAGTCATTAAGTGAAGTTAGTGGGTTTAGTGGGTAAAGGTTAAATCAGATATTAATTTCTAATTTTCGTGGGTTTTAATTCCCAAAATTCCAAAATTACCAAACTACCCTTTTACGTTGCCGGTATGGCCTAAAAATGCCCCGGGACCCAAACTAAACCTCCGGCTAGTGTTTTCTGACTATTTCGACCCTTCCGGACGCGTTGGCGCACTCAAAATGACCATACGGTTAATAGAATATAATTCACTTTTTAATTAAATAAATACTTTCCTGACGCGACTGTCACACGCGTCTCAACAAAATTTCCCAAATTGTCGTATATCAATCTCACGACAAATTTAATAATTTCAATATTCATATAACGTCGTATGTACACATTATAATCAAATACCAACTCACATCTCGTTAGTATTTTATCCGGATTAATTCTCAATTAATACACATTTAATTCAATTAATCCCATAAATAAATATCACAAAAATACGGGGTATTACACTACCATTACGATACGATTCACAATTTAATTTCGGCATCTTCATTTAAACAGAGAGTTTTATTTTTCTTCAAAGTTTTCCATATTAGTAATACTAATTACTAGAGATCTTCCATTTTATCTTTGCAAAACGTTGCTATTATTTATACTCCCATTTATACATGACAGTTCATTTCAATTAACAGTATATTATTCTCATCATCAATATACAATACTAGCACCCCAAGACTAAGCTGCGGTGCACACATACTCTGCTATCCAATCCCGGTACATCACGTACATAAGGACCACGCATTTTGAATCTCTCAGGAATCGTTCTCAAATAGCAACAATTACACATAATGGAGGCGAACATAGTTCACATCACATGGGTCACGCACATACCTACGCTCCCATGATCAGCAGACTTATTACTTCTCAATAAGTCTTTCTCTGACCTATGTTCTCGAGGTACCAATCTAAATCCCCCCCGTAGGCACACAAAGATTAGATGGCCCTAATCGAACGCCGACCTCTGATAACAAGTATGGTAGGTATGTTATACACAGATAACTACATATACTAAGCATTCGCACATCTTAGATATCTCAAAATATTAATAGAGGTATACTTTTCGTTCTTATACCATCATTTAGTGTTATACGTTTACAAGTCCCCGATTTATGTACATTAAGGTTGTCAATTCTTCTCACATCGTAATTAGATACTCGTTTTCTAATCCACAAATGTCCTCCGGTTTACTACAAAAATCTAAGTTTTACTCCTCAACGTACTCCAATCTCACAATTATACCCACTAGTCAATAAGGGAAGGTGATTACTCCATTAAATAAGTCTACGGGACATTTGAAATAAAAATTAGGCCTAAAAGGCCATTCTGTCAACTCGTTAGAAGTCTCGTTCGAACGAGTGTCGTTCGAACGAAAGGCTTCGAACGAACTACCAACTCGTTAGAAGGGATACTGTCATCTCGTTAGAAGCTCGTTCGAACGAGGACGTTCGAACGACCTGGCAGGTCTTCTAACGAGATGGCAGAATACGCCCAGAAAATCCCAAACTCGTTTTTTTCTTTAATCTCCTCTTCTCTAAATCCACCCTAAGACTATCCAACTACGTTTTAATGCTGGTAGACCATTTTTAGTCACCCTAGATCATTCCTAAACATGATTTTGGGGTCAAATCTTACAAATTAACATGCCAAAATCATAAATCCACAATTCTTGTTCCAAACCCTATGAACTTGAACCCAGAATTTAATTTCATAAAAAGACTCCTTATTAATCCGTTTTCAGATCATCAAAAGTTATGTTTTGTATATTAAATTCGTCCATAATCATCTATAAAATTCCTACCCAAAACCACAAGTTTCACAATAATTTCATTGGGTGTTCATCATCAAAATTTTCAAGACATAAACAGTTTTCTACACTACACATGGAGGAAATATTCATTGCAAATAACGACATCAAAACACTTGCCTTAGATTTGTTTCTTCTGAATTGATGTTGGTGAACGAAGGCTGATTTCTCCCCTTTCTCTACAGAATTTTCCCAAGGATAGTGATGGTGGTTGGCGGTTTCTTTTAGAACCTCTTCAAACTCCCCCTTTAACTCCCGTAGCCCACTAACTTACCTAATGCTGATAATGGACTTAATGGGTTCATTAGTAATATATTATTTAACCCTAAAATTCGTGGATTTTAATTTTCATATTTTTAAAATTACCAAAATACACCTCTAGGTAGCCGGTTTGGCCTAAAAGTGCCCCGGGACCCAAACTAAACCCCCGGCTAGTGTTTTCTGACTATTTCGACCCTTTCGGACACGTTGGCCCACTCAAAATGACCATTCGGTTGATAAAAATATAATTCACTTTTTAATTTAAATAATTTCATTCCTAACGCGACTGACACGCGCGTCCCAACTAAGTTTCCCAACTTGTCGCATTTCTGCCTCGTGACAATTTAAATACTTTCAATACTCATGAAATATTCAATTTTAATATCATAATCAAATACAAACTCACATCTCGCTAGTATTTATATCTGGATTAATTCCCAATTAATTCTTATTTAATTTAATTAATCCCTTAAATAAAATCAATAAAATTACGGGCTATTACATACTTCCCCCCTAATAACAGAATTTCATCCCGAAATTCGGAACTAAAGAGTACCTGGTAAAAATAACTCTGGATAACGTTCGCGCATCTCATCATCGCGCTCCCATGTGGACTCCTCAGCATTATGATGCCGCCACTGAACACGTACTAATGGTACTATCTTTTACCTCAGTTTCCGCTCGCTTTGGTCCAAAATAGCAATCGACCCCTCCTCGTAGGAACTATCAGGCTGAAGATCGATGTTCTCTAAAGCAATGTGGGTATGGGCTAAATCGTCCCTAAGATATTTCCTTAGCGAGGAAATATGGAACACATCATGAATCCTATGCAAGTGCTCCGGTAACCCGAGTCTATACGCAACTGGCCCAATCCTCTCGATGATAGGAAATGGCCCCACATATCTTGGTGCCAGTTTCCCCTTCTTCCCAAAACGCATAATCCCCTTCATAGGAGATACACTGAGTAACACCTGGTCCCCCACCTTGAATTCTCTGAAGAACCTCTTGGCATCAGCATAGCTCTTCTGCCGGTCCTGAGCTACCCGAATACGGCTCCGTATCATCTCTATCCTTGCCGAAGTGTCCTGAATCACTTTCGGCCCAAGGAGTTTGTTATCCCCCACCTCTAACCAACATGCTGGGGAACGACAAGGTCTACCATACAACGCCTCAAATGGAGCCATGCCAATGGTGAACTGGTAGGAGTTATTATAAGCAAACTCCACCAGTGGAAGGTACTGCTCCCAACCACCTCCAAAATCTAGGATGCACATACGCAACATGTCCTCCAACATCTGATTTGTCCGCTCTGTTTGCCCATCAGTCTGCGGGTGATATGCCGTACTCAGCCGCAACTCTGTATCCATGGCCTCCTGAAAACTCTCCCAAAATCGTGAAACAAATATCTTGTCTCGGCCAGACACGATATTTAGAGGCATCCCGTGAAGTCTCACTATCTCTCCAATGAAAATCTGGGCATACTGTCCCGTAGTGTAATCTGTCCTTACAGATAAAAAATGAGCAACTTTCGTCAACCGGTCCACAATTACCCATATGGAGTCATACCCCTTTGTGACGTAGGTAAACCCGTGATAAAATCCATGGATATGCTCTCCCATATCCACATCGGAACCTCTAACGGTTTTAGAAGTCCTGTCGATTTCTGATGGTCCACCTTTACTAGCTGACAAGTGGCGCATTTAGAAACAAACACGATAATATCTCTCTTCATCCCGCTCCACCAGTACTGTCGTCTCATGTCTTAGTACATTTTATCCCCACCAGGGTGTACCGCGAATCATGAGCCGTGGGACTCTGTCATTACCTCGTGTCACAAGTCTTCCCCTTCCGGAACGACCAGCCTCCCATTGATGCGTAATCCCCCGTCTGAGCTAATGGTATAGGACTCGGCTCCCTCTGCTAGTAATCGAACTATCTTCTCCTGACAGAACGAGTCATTTGCTTGGGCCTTTACCACTCTCGTAACAATCTGAGGTGTAATAGTCATTACAGACATGAACGATCGGGCCACTGCATCCTGGTGTCCCAACTCCTTCCACTTAGCTTTCCACACCTCGGCCACCTCATCTACTGGCCTACGGCTCAACGCATCTGCTACCACATTAGCCTTCCCTGGGTGATACTGGATATCGAACTGATAATCCTTCACAAACTCAAGCCACCGACGTTGATGCATATTCAGCTCCTTCTGCGTGAAGAGGTATTGTAGAGACTTGTGGTCTGTGAACAACTAAAATTTCTCCCCCAGGAGTTAGTGTCTCCAAATCCGAAGAGCGAATATGACTGTCGCTAACTCCAAGTTGTGTGTGGGGTAATTCCTCTCATGAGGCTTAAGCTTACGGGAAGCATAAGCTATTGCCTGACTCTCCTGTTGTAGCACACCTCCAAGTCCTTGTAAGGAGGTATCGGTGTAGACTAAATACTCAACTCCCGGTCTGGGCAATGCTAACACCTGCGCTGAGGTCAATTTGTCCTTCAACTCATCAAATTCCAACTGACGGGCATAGCTCCAGATGAATGGCACACCTTTGCGAGTTAGATGTGTCAAAGGACCCGCTATCTTTGAGAAACCCTGAATAAACGTCCTGTAGTATCCTGCTAAGCCTAAGAAACTACGGATCTCAGTCGGTGTCGTTAGCTGTCCCCACTCCCTCACCGCAGATACCTTCACCGGATCAATAGATATCCCCCGGTCTGAAATGATATGCCCCAAAAACTGAACCTCCTTCAGCCAAAATCCATATTTCTCGTACTTTGCATATAGCTCGTTCTGACGTAACGTCTGCAAAACCTACCTCAAATGTTCGGCGTGCTCCTCTTCTGTCTGGGAGTAAACCAGAATGTCATCAATAAAGACAATGACTAACTGGTCTAGGAACTCTCTGAACACCCTATTCATCAAGTCCATGAACACGGCTGGAGCGTTGGTCAAGACAAAAGGCATAACCTGAAATTCATAGGAAGCATATCTCGTCAAGAAAGCAGTCTTCGAGACGTCCTGTTCCCTGATGCGCAACTGATGGTATCCCAATCACAAATCAATCTTTGAGAAGAAGCAAGCTCCTCTCAACTGGTCAAATAAGTCATCGATTCGAGGGAACGGATACTTATTTCGTATCGTAACTTTATTCAACTCTCGATAATTTACACATAATCTCAACGATCCATCCCTCTTCTTTATGAACAACACAGGAGCACACCACGACGAAGTACTCCTTCGGATAAACTCCTGACCCAACAACTGCTCTATCTGATCCCTTAGCTCTCTCATCTCCTTGGAGCCATACGGTACGGTGCGCGGGCAATGGGCCGAGTGCCCGGCGTCAAATCAATAACAAAAGCTATCTCCCTACTAGGGGGTAATCCAGGTATATCCTGAAATACATCAGCGAACTCTCTAACGACTGTAATCGAATCAAGTGGTATCACCACTTCCTTAGAGGTCTCCTCATCTATATAGTACAAGTGAGTGGACGATCCTCCCTCGGGGCGAGGCATTGCCACTAAAAATATCTCCTGCTCGGGAATGGCAAAAATAATACTCCTACTAAAATAATCAATCATGGTTTGGTACGCAACTAGCCAATCCATACCAACAATCGCATCGTACTCAGTAATCTCTAATACTAGCATATCAGCGGGTAAGTTAAATCTCCCTATCTCTATACCCACACCTCTACAAATAAGGGAAATCACGGAACCCCTACTCAACGGTGAATCTAAGCAAGTAACCGTGCTCTCTGCAGTGTCTAGAAACCCCAAAGTGAGTGCAAATCTCGTGGAATTGAAACAATGTGTGGCCCCCGTATCAAATAAAATACCCCCCATAGTCCCCTGAATAGAGAACATACCCTCAATAGCAGGTGGATCCTGTGGGACTACGACATGCTGGAGTTGATAAACTCGCCCGTACTGAAGCTGTCCCTGCTGGACTGGGACTGCTGGGATGGGTGGCAAAGCTGGCATCTGTGGTGCTGCTGGGAGGGCGGCGGGAAACATAGGTCTCTGGGGTCCATGTCGAGCACCCTGCTGCTGCTGCTGTGGGGCCCTGCCCCTATCAGGATACTCCTGGCGCTTGTGGCCAATCTTGCCACAAATGAAACATTTTCCCGAAAAGTTCCCCCCTCTCTGACCCTGCTGCCCACGGCCCTGGTGGCCGTTGCCATTCCTCCTTTGGCCGTGCTGGCCCTGCTGAAACTGCTGCTGCTGGCCCTGCTGACCCTGATGGCCATGACGAAAACCTCCCTGTCCATTTCTGAAACCCCCAGATCTGAACCTCTTAAAATCCCCTTGTTGGGAACCCTGATCTCCCTGGCTATGCTGACCCTGAGCAGATTGTTCCCCGCTGGCACCATTTCCCCCTGTCCTGCCCTGATGGCTGGACTCTCCTGATCTCTTACTCTCAGACATGTGAAAGCGGTGATCCTGGCAGTGAAGCAGTGTTGCGTTAACCATATCAGAATAAGTGGCCAACGAGAGATTTCCTAATAAGTGTTGTCGGATCCTCCAAGTCAATCCGTCTATGAACTTTTGAATCTTCTTCTCCTCAGTCAAAATCTCATCGGGAACAATATTCAAGAGATTAGTGAATTCGGCCTCATACTCGGCCACGGTCCTCCCCTCCTGCTTGAGGTTCATTAACTTCCTACTCATTTCAGTGTGAACAGCTGATGGAAAATATTTACGGTCAAACTGCACCCAAAACTCCTGAATAGAAAGGGCATCTCTCTCCTCTGGGGTGGTAATGGACTCCCACCGCTGCAACGCTGATCCTACTAGCTTAAAAGTAGCCAGTATCTGTTTCTGTACATCCGTGCACTCCTACATCCTTAAGTGCCTTTGAATGTCCTTCTTCCACTGACTAGACATAATAACATCAAAGCTACCTGCAAACTCTGGAGGGTGTGCTTTCTGAAAGGCATCACGAATACGTTCCCAAGCAGACGGGAATCCATGAGCCTGAACTGGCGCTACTGCCGGGGCCTAGGGTGGTGCCTGCTACACAACTGCGAGGGCGACATTTACCGCTTGGGCTACAATAGCAGCAACCTCTACGGCATTCATGGTTCCCTGGACTGGTGCAGGCTGCGGCTCGGGTTGAGCATCCCTAAAAACTCGCTGTGCACGTCGCGGAGGCATTTGAAATGAGAGAAGTCTTATAAGTTCGCAGTTATTATCTCAAAATAGCTGAAGAGCGAAGCATATATAAAAGAATACAACAATCCTAAAATATAGGGCTCTACATCAAAGAAAGCTCAGCGGAAACATAACAAGCCGTACAGATCCTAAGGATACTAGAACCTGATGCTCTGATACCACCTGTGACACCCCGACTAATTAAATACCGGGTTGCTACTCCTTTATTCAAATAAATACAAAATGCCAAGTTGGTTCAGTTCATAGCATCACTGTCGAAAATATTTTTATAATTACTAGCCACCTAATATTTAAAAAGTGAGTTGTCAATTTTGAATTAAATCCAATTAACATAACATCCATTTAAATTATGAAATACTGATATCACAACCACATCACAGTCGCAAATAAATAACGATGTAATAAACTAAATCAGGAGGAATACACCTCACAACAATCCAAATACTGAAGTAACAAATACATGCCTGAACCATTAATTTAATTATAACCCAAAATATGAAATAAAAACTGAGTAAATGAGATGTCTCTAAAAGAAATGGGGAGACATGCCCTACAGATGAGTAAATCTGAAATAGAGTCAATATAGAAAGTGGAGGCGTCTACTATCGAGATCCTGTAACTTCCACAGCAGCTATAGCACGTCACGGGAATAGAACTCCTATGCTTGGTGTCCTTGTGGCTGGGCACCTAAAAAGGTTTTTACAAAAATAGATTTGAAAGCAAACGGGTGAGAGCCCGATTCTAAAACAGTTTAAAAATAGCAAGTGTTTAATATCATTAAATAGTGAATATAAAGTACATGATAGCGTGTGCACTCACATGAGTTCCTCACCTATCAACTAATTGTGCACTCCTATCGTACCCGTACCCATTCTAGTTATTCCCATGTCTAACTATTCCAATACAAAATCTAACATTACTATACGATTCACAATTTAATTCCGGCATCTTCATTTAAACAGAGAGTTTTACTTTTTTCACAGTTTCCCATATTAGTAATACTAATTACTAGAGATCTTCTATTTTATCTTCCCAAAATGTTGCTATTATTTATACTCACATTTATACATGACAGTTCATTTCAATTAACAGTATATTATTCTCATCATCAATATACAATACTAGCACCCCGAGACTAAGGTGCGGTGCACACATACTCTGCTATCCAATCTCGGTACATCACGTACATAAGGACCACGCATTTTGAATCTCTCAGGAATCGTTCTCAAATAGCAACAATTACACATAATGGAGGCGAACATAGTTCACATCACATGGGTCACGCACATACCTGCGCTCCCATGATCAGCAGACTTATTACTTCTCAATAAGTCTTTCTCTGACCTATGTTCTTGAGGTACCAAACTAAATCCCCCCCGTAGGCACACAAATATTAGATGGCCCTGATCGAACGCCGACCTCCCATGATAGCAAGTATGGTAGGTATGTTATACACAGATAACTACATATACTAAGCATTTGCACATCTTAGATATCTCAAAATATTAATAGAGGTATACTTTTCGTTCTTATACCATCATTTAGTGTTATACGTTTACAAGTCCCCGGTTTATGTACATTAAGGTTGTCAATTCTTCTCACATCGTAATTAGATACTCGTTTCCTAATCCACAAATGTCCTCCGGTTTACTACAAAAATCTAAGTTTTACTCCTCAACGTACTCCAATCTCACAATTATACCCACTAGTCAATAAGGGAAGGTGATTACTCCATTAAATAAGTCTACGAGACATTTGAAATAAAAATCACGCCTAAAAGGCCATTCTGTCAACTCGTTAGAAGTCTCGTTCGAACGACACTCGTTCGAACGAAAGGCTTCGAACGAACTACCAACTCGTTAGAAGGGATACTGTCATCTCGTTAGAAGCTCGTTCGAACGAGGACGCTCGAACGACCTGGGCAGGTCTTCTAACGAGATGGCAGAATACTCCCAGAAAATCCCAAACTCGTTTTTTTCTTTATTCTCATCTTCTCTAAATCCACCCTAAGACTATCCAACTACGTTTTAATGCTGGTAGACCATTTTTAGTCACCCTAGATCATTCCTAAACATGATTTTGGGGTCAAATCTTACAAATTAACATGCCAAAATCATAAATCCCCAATTCTTGTTCCAAACCCTATGAACTTGAACCCATAATTTAATTTCATAAAAAGACTCCTTATTAATCCGTTTTCAGATCATCAAAAGTTATGTTTTGTATATTAAATTCGTCCATAATCATCTATATGTAAATTCCTACCCAAAACCACAAGTTTCACAATAATTTCATTGGGTGTTCTTCATCAAAATTTCCAAGACATAAACAGTTTTCTACACTACACATGGAGGATATATTCATTGCAAATAACGACATCAAAACACTTGCCTTAGATTTGTTTCTTCTAAATTGATGTTGGTGAACGAAGGCTGATTTCTCCCCTTTCTCTACAGAATTTTCCCAAGGATAGTGATGGTGGTTGGCGGTTTCTTTTAGAACCTCTTCAAACTCCCCCTTTAACTCCCGTAGCCCACTAACTTACCTAATGCTGATAATGGACTTAATGGGTTCATTAGTAATATATTATTTAACCCTAAAATTCGTGGGTTTTAATTTTCATATTTTTAAAATTACCAAAATACACCTCTAGGTAGCCGGTTTGGCCTAAAAGTGTCCCGGGACCCAAACTAAACCCCCCGCTAGTGTTTTCTGACTATTTTGACCCTTTCGGACACGCTGGCCCACTCAAAACGACCATTCGGTTGATAAAAATATAATTCAGTTTTTAATTTAAATAATTTCGTTCCTAACGCGACTGACACGCGCGTCCCAACTAAGTTTCCCAACTTGTCGCATTTCTGCCTCGTGACAATTTAAATACTTTCAATACTCATGAAATATTCAATTTTAATATCATAATCAAATACTAACTCACATCTCGCTAGTATTTATATCCGGATTAATTCCCAATTAATTCTCATTTAATTTAATTAATCCCTTAAATAAAATCAATAAAATTACGGGGTATTACATTATCTCTTTCCTAGCATCAAACTGAGAATCACAAGTGTAATAATACAAAGACTGCTGCCAAACAAAACACACAAGAAGTATCACCTTCAACTAAGTAGAGAAAACAAGTATATCAAGTGAAATGCAACTAGTCAAAAGAAAATCTCTTCATTAATAAAGGAAAGAGATTACAAAGAGGCATTCCTATTACAAGACAGAGAAGAAAGAACTAGAAACTTATAAAAATAAAAAATATTGAGGTAATTTGAAATTTGTTTTAGAATTATAATTGGGTAAAAACTATTGAGATAATGACACATGGAAGAACCACACGAGGAGACTCCATTTTTAAACATATATATTAGATATTTGCAAATTTTAACTTATAGGATAAACGACAATAATATTATTTAAAAATGAACCGGGTCTAGTTTATATATATATAGACAGACTATGGTACATAGTAAGTTTACATACTAAGTATACATACCGATTTTTTTAAAATAGTAAAAAAATTATTTTTGAGTTAATTTTTTTGTGTGGTATTTTAACATTTTAAGTGACCCATATAAAAAAGATTAGCTCAAAATAACCTTTTTTTTGTTATTTTTAAAAAATTGGTCAAACTTGCACAGCTTTTAAAATGCTTTAAAAGGTGTGAAAGTTTGACCAATTTTTTAAAAATGGCAAAAAAATTATTTTGAGTTGATTTTTTTATATGGATCCCTTAAAATGTTTAAATACCATATAAAAAAATTCAACTCAAAAATATTATTTATAGTATTTTGCGCCAGCAAGTATGTATACTTGGTATATAAATATATGAGAGTTGCTCTCTCTCTCTCTCTCTCTCTCTATATATATATATATATATATGGTGTTCCTAAATTTAACTTTGCCACGTGGCTTTCACATTCCATGTGGCATTCTCCCATTTAATCTTATTTTTCCCATCTTTTCTCCTACATTATTTACATGTACATATTGTTACATTAAAACATTTTATACATCAGTATTATTCTAATACTCTAATGACTTAAATTATCAAATTTTCTACTATTAAAAACTCTTGACGTTTTCATTATAAAGTATTCTTTTGCTCATTCTACTTTTACCATTTTTGCAATTTCGTTTATTAATACAAATGGAGTTTCATGTTATCACGACCTTCACACGAGTACAACAATGTGTGCTTCAAATTTTTCAACGGAAAGTCACATTACAACATCCTATTTTATTCCTTCTCACATTGATTTTTTTATACCTATAAAGATACTAATACATGTTCTCCCATGCAGTGCGATATAAGTATGAAATTTTTTTGTCACAAGGATCGTCAATATGATAATGCTCATTTGCTATTGTGCTTACTACAAAATTTTTATTTCTCTTATCATATAAAGTATACAACAAACTCTACATATAGCCCGCATAGTTACTTTAAGGACCGAGGTAAAACTTTAGGGATTGATTGAATAAAGTTACACATAGGGTTGTAAACGGATATTCGAAAATCCGTATCCGTCCGATATCCGAATCCGAATTTGCGTATATTTATCAGAAAATATGAAAACGGATACGAATATGGATACTCTATAAAAATATCCGAGAAAACGGATACGGATACAAATAGTACTAGTATCCGACACGGATAATTCGTATTTGATGCGGAGTATCCATTTTATCGGATATCCGTTTTACCGGATATCCGTATCCGTCAAACATATATTTAAAATATTACTAATAATACTAGTATTAGTATTACTAATAAAATAATATTAAAGTAAACCTTATTCGTTTATTCCCTAAAACAAAATAGACATATACTCCACTCAAAACAAAAACACTCTAAAGTTATTATTTTATTATGTATGTTATAAAATGTCATGTATTATTATTTTATTGGGTATTTTATCATGGAGTTACATAAAATTTTCAATACACCCTATCACACACAGCATACACCCACTAAAGAACATATACTCCACTCAAAACAAACAAAAAAACTAACTTCATTTCATTTCTCTTTCGTACAAAACAAGAGAAAAGAACCCCTTCTGTGGTTGTTCGTTAGTTTCCTTAATTATAAATAAATGTAAGAGAGAAACAAAAAAGAATGTAAGAGAGAAACATAATAGAATGTAAAAGAGAAACAGAAAAGTAAAGAGATGGTTTTAATTCTGATGAGTGCTGAAGTTAACAACAGGTATATTATATACAAAATAAAAATATATACTTATTAAAATAAAAATATTAGTATGTTTTGAAAATAAAAGGTCCATGAGGTTATCATTCTCAATAAATTTGATTTAATATAAAAGGTGCATATTTATTTCTACTGTCATGGAATGCGACTATTATTTTTTTTAATGGCTATAAGCTTATATGGCTGTAAAGTATGGATGTCTTTAAGCCATATTATCATTATGGAATGATACTATTATTATGGAATCCATAATTGTTGATGTTAGAAGGCAGTAATTTTGTTATATATTTATTTTATTGGATTGGATATTTTAATAGTTATTTTTTGCGATGGCTAAATAATGTAAATGGATACGGATATTATCCGAATCCGAGGTATCCGAGCGGATACGGATATGGATAGTTGTTTTAACTATCCGGGCGGATACGGATACGGATAGTACATTCAGATAGCGGATACGGATATGGAAAACATGGTATCCGATCCGTATCCGTCCGTTTACCACCCCTAGTTACATAATTAAAATTTGAAGGACTAAATTGACATAAATTCAAAACTTTAGGGGGGTAGTATATAAACTTTCCTAAGTTATGAAATGAAACCCTTGTTTACGCTATTTATTGCACTCGAGTCATCAAAAGAAACATTAGCGCAGAAGGGGATCGGATTCTACTGAAGCTGCATATTTGATATTCACCGGCCCAAGGTATGTGTGTGTATATATATATATATATATATATATATATGTAAATAACCCTCCTTTTTCTTCTTCGTCTTTTGATTTACCTACTAAATTCTAAATAATTAGCATTGTGCATTTCTACCACTTTGTTGCCCAGAAAAAAAAATCATAATTTTCTAAATTCTTCTTTTTTCCTCTGTTAACTCACCAACTAAACAAAGGGTAAAAGGGTTTTGTTGATTTTAGTATTGTGAGTGCTTGTTGATCTCTTAATTTTATGTCCAGTGGAGTATGAGACTTTTAAAAATTTAATCAGCAATTGATTTTCAAGTGTTTAGCTTTTTGGATTTATGAGGATCATGATCAGATTTGGAGAGAGATAGATGGCAAGGTGATAGAATTTAGTGCACGACTACTTTTAAACGCATTGCAATTTGCACCCATGTCAATCATCTTATTTACTTTTCCCAAAATTTTCCCTTTTAAAGAAATGACACAAAAGACTTAACCAAAATAAATACCCTGAGGTAGATAGATATTTTGTGGGTGTATTTATAACATGTTTTTACCCAAAAAATATACCTTTAAAAAGATTTCTCAAATCGACCCACAAATTGTATCCGAAAAGTCAAAAACTTGGCTATGATACCAACTGGAAAATAAAAATGCCTAGCTCCAAAACACAGGGATAATATGTGCAAATTTTAACTTATAGGATAAACTACGATAATATTATTTTAAATAGTCTTTTTGGATTTAGTCCCATTTCCAAAGTTTTTTTGGATCGACTTGGAGAATCTTTTGGGAGGTTGTTTTTTTGAGAAAAGAATGTGGTAGAATATGATCTTGGAGACATTTTCTATTATTTAATAGTACTCGTATGTTGATCGA
The DNA here is from genome assembly GCA_949130495.1 of Sambucus nigra. NCBI lineage: Eukaryota > Viridiplantae > Streptophyta > Magnoliopsida > Dipsacales > Adoxaceae > Sambucus > Sambucus nigra. Next base: position 407,281,752 of record OX422220.1, read on the forward strand.
GGTGAGAGATATGATCTCAGGATTATGTACGAGAGAAAGAGCGGTCAACATTTAACATAAGGGAATTCTTTACAAGAACATTATTGTGTTTGTGTGTGGATACACCAGCCCCCTTTTTAAGGTAGAACTTGGTGACAAAGGAGATCTATGAAGACTGAAATGAGTTCATGCTCTAGAATATTGCCATTTGTAACCAAGTTCAGTGCATTTAGAGCACCTCCTGCGGTATTATTTTAGAGTTCATGCAAGAAAAAACCTTGTAAAATGCATTGTCCCGCAAAAATTCTTGCAAAATAGGGTATTTTTTTGATACGTAAGTTGCAAAGTAAGGAGACGTGTGCCATGGTATGTTAGTATGAAGAGGTATACTTTTTGAATATATCCCATATTATATATTCAATATACCTCTATCAGATATGCTATGCATGGAGTTAACTGTTTTATTAAATAATAATCATTATATTGGGTTGTTATTAAGATGTGATTTTTTTGGGAGGGGTATTCCCTTAAATGCCACTTAACTAGTTATACGAATCAAGCGAAATAAGTAAAACATCGTAATTAATGAAACCTAAACCAAATTGTTAGGTGGGATAGTTGGTAGAGTGATGGTTAAGGAGAGGAGGTTGCTTAATGAAAAAAAGAGAGGGAGAAAAGAAAAGTTATGGAGAGCTATAAGAAGGATCTCACCATAATCGCATTGATGACCCCTTTCTAGAAGGCAAGATTGCAGAAGAAGCTGCTTTAAGAAGACCTGAATCTTTCAAATAGTTACCAGGATTTCTACACGCTTAGATATCCCAGGCTTGCACTCTAGATTCGAAAATTGCCATACCCAATCTTAGCCTTCACTTTTTAGGCTTTAGCTTCTTGTAGCTATATTTCAACTTTCAATTTTCAGCAAATGAAAAATAGAAAAATAAGGAGTGGTCAACCAAAAAAGAAAATTAAGAGAGTTGTTTCTATGTTCCTATAAATATACAACATTTTTATACGTTCTTAGTAAAACACTAGGTATTGGTGGATTATATGTTTACCTGACAAGTATACTTGTAGTATCAAAGTAATCCCTCTCATGATCCGAAACAACAATCCCATTAGTTCGCCCACCCTACTGTGTACTGACTAAAGTAACAAACCGTGTACCTGTACCCCGTACTTAAACGACCCACCTTCTAGTTAACCAAGATAACAAGAAGATACGATAGGAGGATGCATGAAGATGGAGTTATGAGGGATCTCTCTCTCTCTCTCTCTCTCTCTATATATATATATATATATTGGGAGAGGGTTTGGGTGGGGTGGGGTGTCGAGATCTCAGTTGTAATGGTTTTGGGGACTGCATATTTATCGGTTCTAGGCCATTCCATTATCTAATGAGGAATTTTCGTCCATACCAATATTGTTTGTTACTCGTTCCCAAATAGTGATGGACCGCGTGTCCATTTTCTTTCTTTGCTAAATGGCTCTGTTCTAAAAGGCCCGCCTAGGCTCCGCCTTGGCTTGAGGCTTGAGAGAAACGCATCGCCTACGCCTTATTTTTGGTAAAAGGCTTAAGGCACACTTTTTTTTTTTTTTTAAAACGAAGGATTAATTGACAAATATTGATTATGGAGCATGAATATGAGAAAGATGGCTACCAAACATATGGATATATTTTCAAAATTCATGGTATGTTCTATTTTATTATATTAGTAGCCTTGGAATAATTAAAATAATAAAAAAAGGAAAAACGCCTTTTTACGCCTAGGCTCCTAAGGCTTGAGGCTTGACCTCTACACCTCGACCACGCCTCGCGCCTTTTAGAACCTTGAATGGACACTGTCACACCTTGCTGCTTTTCCAATTTGTAAATCAATTTGCTAATTGATTCATAAATAGTGATTTGTAAAACCAATTGTTCGTAATTTCATTACGTCATCTGATGATATTGTTTCATTGCCTATGCTCCTGAAGTCCATGGCAGGGTCTGGGAGTTCCATGTTGTATTCTTTTCTTCTATTCATTGTCATTCTCTCTCTTCAAGAAATGTATAGAGGAAAGTTAGCATCGTCCGAGTTGTTTACTATACTTGGAGGGTTCACCAGCTCTCTCCTCTTTGCTGTGTTGCTTACAGTAAGTTTGAAATGTTCTCCAACTGGCTTCTTCATTGTCGTATGTGATTATTGCATTGGTACATGAGCATTGCTACATGATTTATTTATCTATTTTTTATGATGTGATTGCTTGGTGATATTCTGATAATTTTTTTTATTTGTTTCATTTTTTTTTAAAATTGATTAAAATTTTCATTCACTTGTATCACCAAAACATGATTTTTTCTTCTTTTAGCAGCCACTAGCCAATCAAAAATGTTGTTTCATTCTAAGATGTTCCTATATTTCTCTTTAATGTGTCGCATATTTATAGTTATTTTTTCCATCTTAATGGCTTGTTTTTCAGCACATTTATGTATATTCTTGCCAGGTGTCTTACTAATAAATGATTCTAACGGCAGGTAGGAATCAAAATAATAATTTGTGTGTTAAGAATAGCTTCCTTCTTTCTCTTTCATTTAGTGGAGATGCTATCTTGCTATATGGTTTCTTTTCCAGATTTGTGTGAAGCAATTTATTGAAGTCCCTCAATTCTATTATGGAATTTTATAATAACCATTCCAGTGATACTGCATATACATATCTGCAATAGATTGTTTCTTACTTTTGTATTTTGAATTGAATAAATCTTCATTTTATTTATTTATTTTTGTTCATATGTGTGTGATAACTAAAAGTATAATTTGTTTAAAGGTAACGGCAGAAAAGTTTAGTCACCATAATATATATCTACTGCAAATTTAGATCCCCCAATATTTTCACTCAACAATTAAGACAGGAAGTGGAAAATTTGAGAAATCCAAATAATATCAAACACTCATTAATCTTAAATTCACGAGTAGAAGTTTTGACCTCTTCGAGTCCTTGTTTATTTGCCTCTAAGAATTCGACACTATGAGAAAGCTATAACTCACCCATGCATAGCCCAAGTCATGAGCAGAAATTTCAACCGCTACCTGGTTACTGAAAAGTAAATTAGCTAGTGGTTACACTCTCCTCTGCCATATTATAGCAACTCACACAGATTCTCTCGTTTCCTCAATTTATCTTGCTGAGTTGCTGTCCATAATAAGAAGTCAATGCATTATTTCTGTACATTCCCATAGTGCCCCGTGTTATGAAGATACATTACATGAAAATACAAACAAAACTCTCTTAATTAGAAAAATTTGGTATGACAACACGAAAAATAATTTCTGGTTTTCTTTTTTAAAAGAGAACACTAAGGATGAAAGGAGTATCATATGTGAGGTTGCCTTTTGCTGTCTGCATTTATGTGTATATAATTAATAAAAATTAAAATTAAAGAATACTTGTGTATAATATTCTTTAGTCAATTTCATTATTGCATTTTGTTCAGCTTCTATGGTTATCAATATGCATATAGACTCATATACATGCTTGATTCGTGTTTTTACATATCCAATCATACTATGACATTTGATGCATATTGATGACTATATTTGAGCTGTACTGTACACATGTTTTAGTTGGCCGGACTCATGACTTATAGAGTTATGTATTATTTATTGTGTTTATTCACTTTAGTACTATTCTCTCGCAGTTCATTGGAAATTATCAGGAAACATGCGGCGTCAAAACTGGATGGGGTGCTGGTGAGGGCAATCTTTTCTTTCAGCTTATTCTATAATTTAGGAAATTTTTTAAACAAAGAAGTTGCAATAATAAATTTTAATGATGAAAAGGGGTTATTTCTCTTGCATATACCACTGTTATTCAAAAGTGTTGATCGGGATGTGCTTCTTAGGTCTAAGTAGGAAGAATAAAATAGATATTTAGATCCGGTGGCGCATGGTTTACAAAAAAAATATTCCTTTTTCGTTTCCACCTATTTTTTCTTTTCTTTTCATTTCTTTTTCCTGTAAACAGTTCTTCATTTCAGTTCTAAGTTTCAGAAATTGCACCTTATTTTAGAAATTGAAATCTGGCTTTGCTTTTGGATTTTTCATGTTCCTAATCCTTGATTGAGAACATGAAAATCTTGTTAAATATGTTCAAAATTTCTGAAATTAGATTTTTTAAGAAAATGTTATATTTATCTATTTATTTTTTGATCGAAAATAACAGTTTCATTAATAACAGAAAAAGAGGGAAGGGGGCAAGATGTCCCCTAGGGCTCATATAGCAAACTCCTAACAAAAAAGCTATACATGAACCGCCACTTAATTAAAAGATTTAGGAAAACTTTCAAAGGGTTTGGAAGAATGGGCTCATGAAGTGGCACTGACCATAGATTTTAAACTCTCCCAAACTGTTTCTTTCTCCCTATTTAATTCTTCAAAAAATCTTGCATTTCTTTCATACCAAATTCTCTTAATAGGGCCATCACAATACATCTCTACAAATATCTTCTCTTCTTATTGTGCCCGTAATTCATTATCTTCAAGGCAAACATTTGTTTCTCTTTTGTAGTAAGCACCCCTCAATACCAAATTGAGACAATCTTGTACCACAAGAAACATGTGAACGAACAATGAATAGGAAGATGATCAATGTTTTCTTTCTAATTGTTGCATAGAGCACACCAATTTGGCGAAAGGCTCCAACAGGGTCGCCTCTTTTGCATCAAGCATAAGTATCAACTCTCCCATAAGAAACTTGCCACGAAAAAACTTGCATTTTAGAGGGAATACCAGCTGTCCATATAAATTTGAAGAATGGGGAAAAATTATTCAAAGAAAGAGAATTATTTAAATAATTGAAGTAAGAATTACAAGAGAACCCATCCCCTCCCGGATTCCACTTCCTTGAAGCCCTAATTGGGACAAGGAAACATCCTCTAACCTATTAAGAATGAGCACAAATTGTTCAATTTCTTCCGCTTTCGGATTTCTTTGAAATTAAAATTCCAAGAGATTGAACCGTTGGTCAAAGAGAAGAGGGTCGACATTTTTTGATTTTGGTTTAAGAATATACGTTAATAGAAGGGGCAAAGGCTTCTATGGTTTCCTCTTCTAGTCCCACGTATTTTCATCCACCATGTACATGCTCTTTATTATGGCCTATGCCGCGTACCGTAGAATATCTTTCTAGCGGTGATCTCCGATACCATTTGCCTAAGAGAGGCTTATTTTTAGTGAGGATATCTCCAATGCCCACCCCACCCCATCCCACCCCACTTTCCCTTTGGAAACTGACGTAAATGACGCCAAATGGGAATTAAGAAGAAGATATCTCACACTTCAACCCTCAGTCACTAAACTCTCCAAAATATAGAATACCTCAAATGAGGCTACAAATGGGGTATTATAGGTGGGAAGTAGCTTGGGCTCTAAGCAATGTTCTAATTACACTTATACCCTTAATGACATTTGTCCTTTCCATCTCTAAATACTAAACAAACAAACAAAAGGAAAATACAACCAATTAACAAAATAACAGAAATACTATAAAATACTAAAAATACGAAAATATCCTTCATATTCTTCATTCACATCATTCTCCCCGCCTTCGAAAAAGCTTGTCCTCGAACTTTGAAAGTTGAGGATGCACAAAATCTTCAAAATATGGGCCGAGAGAAGACAAGAAAAATTTATGGGGTCCCAAAATAATTTTGTCAAATATGGGATGGCCCAAAATGTATCTTCAAAATTGGAGAATCACTTGAAAAGCGCAAAAAATGTGCGGAAGAGAGGCAAAAACTTGTGGGGCCAAAAGTAATTTTTGAAAATCTGAGGAAGAGGTCATTCTTTCAATTCTTGCTTCAATATTCATCATCTTCCTCTTGCCTCCCATGTTAACCATCAATAATAGCTTCCCCCGGGTCACAAATCAAGTTTGGGCGGACAAACCCTAGTTCTTGAATTTTTGGAGGGTTTTCCACCTAGGCAGAGGGTTGGATAAGGGGGGTTTGGGTCAAAATGGGCTGAAATTGGATTGAATTTATAGGAGAATGGTTCTTGGATAGTGCCAGTTTGATCTTGGAGGGTTAGGGTAAAGAAACCCCGATTCTTGAACGTTGATAGCAATTTCTTGAACTTTCGATGATTTATCCAGCACGGTCGCTGAAATCTTCCCCAACAGAGGCTGTTCGATCACTTTGATTGCTGAAAAGTGGTCGAAACTCTTGATCGAGGTTGGACACACGCCGAACGACGAGATTGGAGCCCGCTGGTGTAGATCGGGTGTGGTTGGGCTCTTGCCGGTGGCTGCTAGGGCAGAAGCAGAATCACCGGATGTTAGCACTGTTATTGCGCCGTCGCCGCTGCCTTGTAGGCTTTTCCGAGTATCTCTGGTGACCGTGGGGGTGGTCCGGTACTGTTGAGGCTACAATTGAATGGAACTAGGGGACGACCGGTCTTGATAACCTCGGCGACTGCTCTGGCAGATCCGGCCAGTACTACGACCCTGTTTTGCGGCAGATTCTGTTTGGCAACGGCGGCAGACAAATGGTCTGACCCATTGATGGTAGTCGCAGGATGATCACAATCGCTGTGGGCTTATGTGCGTGTCCCCAGATTTCTGGCCACCGTGGAGGTGGTCTGGTCACATGGTGTCTGCGAGGGGTTATGGTAGAGGGCTTCCCTGCCTTGAACAGGTCCAGAAAATGGTGGTATGTTGTAAGCAGGGCAGGCCATGGCGTCAGCCTGCCGCCACCGCTGGTACAGTGGTTTGGCCATTAGGGTTTGGTGGGGTTGAATTTTTTGGGAAGGGGCTTGAAATGGGTTGCGGAAGTGTAGGTAGAGGTGTTTTGGTGGGTAGAGTTAGGGTTTCTTGAGTTAGGGTTAGGGTTAGGGTTTTGGGTGGTAGTGGAAGGGAGGCGAGAAGATCCTCCATTCGCGTCAAGAGGTGATCCAAAATCCTCGCGATTCGATCATTTCGAGTTTCCACGGGAGCATATCTCCTCTTAAAACCCATTTGTCGTTGTTTACGATTTTGTGTGTTTTTTTTACAACAACAACAACAACAACAACAGGTAGAACCAACGAGGTTCTGATACCAATTGACGTAAATGACGCCAAATGGGAATTAAGAAGAAGATATCTCACACTTCATCCCTCAATCACTAAACTCTCCAAAATATAAAATACCTCAAATGAGGCTACAAATGGGGTATTTATAGGTGGGAAGTAGCTTGGGCTCTAAGCAATGTTCTAATTACACTTATACCTTTAATGCCGCTTGTCCTTCCCAACTCTAAATACTAAACAAACGAACAAAAGGAAAATACATCCAATTAACAAAATAACAAAAATACTATAAAATCCTAAAAATGACGAAAATATCCTCCATATTCTTCATTCACATCAGAAACAATATACCATTTGACAAGAGAATTTTTTCTATTCTCCCTAACTCTATCCCACAAATTATTCCGCATTCTATTTTCTACAAGTTTGGTGACTGTGTCCGGCAATATAAAAATCGAGAAAACTAATATAGGCAATTTACTTAAAACCGACTTAGTAAGCGTTAATCTATCCCCTTAGGAAGACAACTCTTCTTCCACCCATCTAATCTCTTTATTAACTTATCCAAAATCGGATTCCAAAAATCAATTGATAACGGATTGCCTCCTTAGGTAGCAAAGAGACCATTGACCCACCTGGCAACCCGCTCTCCTAGCTTTATTCTAAAGGCAAACATTATCCACATTATTACCCAACTTAAGAAAATTAATCTTTTAGCCCGACAAAGCACAAAAAAATAATCATATCCATTGTATTATCAATGTTATCATCTTTATTATTTTAAAATACTATATTATACATCCGCAAATTGAGGGTGGGAGAAGTCCACCTTCTCCTTGCCCACTAGCCATCCCGCAATGGCCCCATTATATGATCCTTTCTCATTTACTTAGCACGTCAACAATCAAGGTGAATAAACAAGGTGAGAGAGGATTACCTTGTCTAAGAGCACTCGATGCCCCAAATTTCTCCCTAGGCTTCCCATTGACAAGAATGGAAAAATTGACGGAGCTAACACAACCACGAATCCTACCCCTCCATCTATCCCCAAAAGACCTTTCTTTTCTAATACACAATCAAGGAAATTTCAATCCACATGATCATCGGCTTTCTTAAAATCAATTTGTTTATTCCTTATGAACGCTCCTTGGTGTCACTCAAGACTTCTCTAAGTCTTATAGCCAAAATCTTTGCCAAAACCTTGGTACAAACGACTAAATTTATTGGTCGATAGTTTTTTTACTTCATAGGCTGGTGCCTAGTCCGGTCCACTAGTCAAAGGATCATTTGAAAATTTGTATCCAAAAAATTTCTTGAAAGGCATACATGCTAATTAAAAAAAGGTACTAATCGATTAAGTTAAAAAAGGATTTAATCTAGCTCGTGAAACTGGGTTTCACTTTAATTGGACTCCTTTTGCCTTCTTGCTGCCGTCGACATCAAACTCTGTCCACTCCGTCCAAATTACTGCTTACTTTTTCTCTTAATTTGGCCGCAAATGCATGTAGGTCAGAATTTGCCAAGTTTTTTCATCTCCCTCGTGTTTTATTTTTTCTTAATTTTTCTTGTAGCAAACTCATGCTTTATTTTTTGGTTGCCATGAAACTCGGCATGTGTCATTTCAAGCCGCAAGTCGATGTGGGTGAACTTCTCTGGAACTATGTCGTCTGGTGAGGTGTCGACGTTCCTTTTCTCTTCGTCTTCGCAGCCTTTCTTCCGATAGAGGATGTATATGCTGGACAGAGGGTCAACATCATTCCCTAAGTTCACGTAACCCATCGAACTAACAAATGTCCGTACGGAGAGACCGTGCTATGCTAGAGTAGGGAAAGCGGAGGTATACCCGATCATTGCTTTTTTTGTCGGTTTGCAACGAGTCACTAGTCTACGGCCTAGTCCTGGACGGCTTAGTTGGTCACATGCATGGTTCAAAGTCAAGGCCGATACCGCGGCGATATGGCCGAGTTGACTAGGTATCGGTGCCCACCGATCCGATTCCGAGTTACGAGTTGAGTTTTCAATTATTGATGTGAATCGACCCTATATCGGTAATTTCTCGGTAGGATTGGTGATATAGCTGTATAATCAGTCCATATCGACGATATCGCAGTAGAATCGGCCCATATCGGCGATATCGCGATGGAATCGGCCCATATCGGCAATATATCGGCCGAGATGGTATAAGTTACTAAGAATCAATCTCTCTCTCTCTCTCTCCAGTGTTGTGTTGGTAAGCGTGGTTTTTTGTGGGGGTTACGAAATGCTAATTGTTTTTTAATTTAGTGTGTTGTGTGTGTGGGTTATTTGGTCATCGTGTGTGGGTTTACTTTAGTGCGTTGTATATGTGCCTGTTTTTTTTTTTTTTACAGAATGCAAATGATCCAAATGTTATTTGTTATTATTTTTTATAATAATGTTCCCAATGTTATATATTAATATGTTATTATTTATAAAAAAACGTAAATGTTATTCTTTTACAAACAAATATACCACTGTAATTATTCTAAAAATAATATTTGTATCCTCTAAACATTTGTAAAAATAATATTTGCATCCTTTATGTAAAAATAACATTTACAACACAAGTAAAAAAAATATTTGCATCCTCTTTGTAAAAAAATAACATTTACATTCCTTCTATAGAAAAAAACATTTGCATCATTTTTTGCAAGAAAATAACATTTGAATCCTTATTGTAAAAAAATGTAGTGTTTTGTCAAAATCACTATTTGTAAAAAAATAACAATACTAAAAAAGAAACATTTCTATCCTTTTTAGAAAAATATAACATACTTAAAAAACACATTTGTATCCTCTTACTAAAAATAATACTAAGAATATAATAGTTGTATCCTCTTTGTTAAAAAAAAAACTATCCTCTTACTAAAAAGTAACATTTGTTTTTCTTTGTAAAAACATAATATTTGTATCCTCCTTGGAAAAAAAAACATTGATTTATTATGGAACATTGAATCAGGCTAGTTCGCAGCACGTCAATATAATTAATTGTACAATGTTATGCATATTAAAGGATAGTTTTAAACTTCTCTGTTTAGTCCACATTGTTAATCGTATTTTTTTAAAATTTTCTAGATTTTTTTCGGAATTTTTTGCGCTCTCTAAATAGTGTATCTTTGCGTATCGCCCGATACCGTGACCGATACCGCGACCGAGTTGGAAATCGAGTGGCCGATACCGGGACCGATGCCGAGACTTTGAACCATGGTCACATGCATCCTATTCAGCTATGCGACCTCCTATGTGGTCGAGGCTGCAGGGATCGGTAGATACGTTTTCCGCGTTGAATGATGCAATATATGGAGTCCTTATAAGAACGTTCTCCTCAAAAGTGAAGTTCTTCTTGTGGCTAACACTCTTTGAAATTTGAGATTCAAAATCTAATTTCTGGAGATTGAGATGGTTGGAGACCAACACAAATACTGAGATGGGAGATGTATGAATTGAGTTTGAGTGTGCCGAGAATTGTTTATTCAAACTAGGGTATATATAGTTTCACAAAAACTAGATGTTAAACTAGCCTTTGCTCGGGCTGCAAGGTTTCTGCCCGAGGTCTTTGTTTTCTCAGACGGACGTGGCACCCTTGTATAATGGGTTATGTCCGTTTTGGCCATGTAAAATGGCCAAAGGCCTGAAGTTGTTGTAAATGGTGATCTTGAGTGCATTGAGCAAGTCCTGATTTGAAGAATTCGCTGGTGGGGGGAAAAAGGAATCCGAAGGAGTGGACATGTTTCCAAACAACATATTAGGAAGGAAGAACTATTATCAGTTGGATGAAGAACAATAAGGGGATTGATCTTGAACTAATATAGGCTGATTTACTACATCATTATTTGTACTACTCCCAGAATGTACTCTTGCTATGGAAATTCCATTCCTATCTTTCTCTTTTGTGTTTTTAGTGGCATAATATACCTAATCATAGGTTACTTATATCTCAGTGTGATGGTTATTTTTATATAGCCATTGGTCTTAATTTAAAATAAGAAAATAGAAGAATAATAAGAAGGAACAGGAAGTTCTGGGGTTTCTGAGATGAGTCCTATTCTGATCATCGCGGTATGAAGAGCGGCTGAGTCTCAACTTCTGACCACAGTTGATTGTTTCACAGTTCCTTGGTTTCTCTCTTTGTAAGTAGTAGTAAGTTGAAATCTTGCAAGTTAGTAGGATAAATGAAAACATCTTTCATTTGGGGTTCCATAATTATACCTTCTGATACAAGTCATTATTATGTAGATACCGATGGTTTAGTTTAGAAGAAGTGTAGAGGCAACAACTCCTCTAGGGTTCCACTCACAACCATATTCTCATTCTCTCAAAATTGTAGTGAATTACCAAGCAGGAGAATACGTTGTATACATAGAAGGCAACAGATTTGGTCCCAAGTAACTTAATAGGTAAAAAATCTAAACTAATCCTAGAATATTCTAAAGTAATAATACATATTCTACTAGTATTTTATATACAACAAATACAAATAAAAGCTAGTCTTCAACTTGAACCCATTCCACGCACCAATTATCCAATTATCCTTTCTACTTGTCAGATATGTAAAAATGATATTCTCTCATCCGATGCTAGTACAATTAAATTAAGTGACCATTTATTATGTTTTTGCAGTTATATTTGCAGAGGCGGTTGCTCTCATTGCTGCTAGCACTGTTCATCGAGTTTGTATCACCACATGGTAATCCTTTTCTTTCGGTTATGACTTCAGATTGCTCTTTTTATAAACGTGTGCTTAACAATATTATACAAATAATATTTGTAACACTGTTCAAGATGAAATCATGACATCACGACTTTGGCAGCTTAATACTTCCGTAGAAGCTTGGGTAGCTTTATGATACGTACTAGCTCGAAGTTAGATAGACCGACCTGACTTTGAGGAATACTAATTGGATTGGGTTCATGCATATCAAGGCGAGCCAATGCAAAGAATCGAGGTCATTGATAAAACGAATTGATTGTTATATATTTTTGGACAATTGGAATCGAGCCCACTCCCATTCATTTCGGCTATTCGTGCATTTGTTTTGGGTGGGTGGGTGGGGGTTGTGGTGGGGTCGCAGGGTGGGTGGGTTGTGATAGTTGCGTAAGAGAAGTGTAAGTTAGATGACTTAATCCTATGCACAATATAAAAGTGATAGTGTATTCAAGTTATGCATCTCTACTTGAACTCACATGACCTATTGGATTACCGAGCATAGGACAGTATGGTCAAATAAATAAATAAAATTGGGCTGTCGGTTGCAAAATTCTATACAAAAGGCATAACAGGACTCCCTGTTCAATATTTTCTTGTAATATTTCATTGTGTTATCAATAAATCATTTTGTTCTTGTTGAAAAAAAATCCATCCAGAAATAAACTGTAAGATAATATTCACAAGTTTTTTAAGTTTGAGGAGATCTAATATCTGTCCGTAATTGGTCTTCTGGAAGTGGGGTAAGTTAAATTATGTCATTAGTTCTGCATAAGCCTAAATCTTTTGAAATAACTTAATTTGTGGAAGGAAAAAAAAGGTACATGCTAGACTAAAGAAATATTGAGCTGTCGAAGAAATCTTGTTGGTTGATTTTATTAAGGATTTGGTGAGGTGAAAATACAAGCAAGGAACTCTTATTAATGTTTACTTGAAATTCTCAACTGATTAGTTGCATGTCCTTTGATGTAGCCATGGTAGGTTTAACTGTATGTTTGTGAGAAATTCTTTTTTGGTGTTTTGGCCTGTCAATTGTTTTGGTTTTTATTAATATATTTTTATTGGGATGGGAAATTGATTCTATCTAATGAAATAATTTTGAAACCATCATAAACTTTTTTTTTAAAAAAATATTCTTTTTATTGATGTATTTATTTTATTGTTTCTTACATGCTTATCGTGGTGCCCGTAAATTGTTATTTGTGTTTTTTTTTTGTCAATGTTTTCTTGGAATCGATTTAATATAATGGAATGAAAGAGTAGTCTTTAGAGGTTCATAAGCAAAATTACTTCTTTTCCCGTTTTCTTTCTCCAGTTATTTTTTTGTTTCTCTAGATCAAGGGCAGGATCAGGAATTATTACCATCCCGGGCTATCTGAATAACGAAAAAATTGTAGCACAAGATTTTATGAATCAAATTAGTTATTATATAGTTCATTGCGGCATATAGATTACAAAGTTTTCCCAATATTTGACCTGGGCTATAGTGACCCATATCAACCGTGTTTGGATTTATTACACACTTACCCTGTATTTTGGAAATTATATTGACCTCCTAATAATATTTGGGTTTAGCAATAGTGGCCTCTCCTTTGTTAAAAAGGTATGGCAATAACCTCCTATCTCTACTTGTGAGTTTAAAAAAACAATGTTTCATTTACATTATATTAGAAAGCTTTTTTATTTTTTTATTTTATATATTTAGTTTAATCTCCATGCAAAGAAATAAGGATGCTTGAAAGATTGATGTAATTTATTTGGGTTTTGATGCAGCTTCTTATTCTCTGCTGGACTACTGTATGAGATTAACAAGCTTTCAGACGTAACGCTTTCCAAAAGTGAATCTAAAAGTAGAAGGTTCTGATAGTAAAGTGGTGCCTGTTAACAGCATTTCCTTGTGGCCCTTGTTTTGTTTTGTACCCTCCAACTATTAGTACAGAATGAGAAGTTTCAATTATGATCTATAGACCTTACAATTATCTGATTGTCATGCATATGTTTATTGGATGCATCTAAATACTTTTATAATGGAGTTTGTAGACCTTGGTAGTAAGCCGTGAAAATACAATTATATATGGAGGGAAATGCTATATAAAAAATAGTATTGACTTTTGCAAATCAAATGTTGTATTGATTTCGGAGAAGCATATGGATATGCGCATATGAAAATATCCATTCATGATTCCATTGAATGAATATACAACTTAAAATTCAGTAATGAGATTGTTTCATCTAAGTTGAATTTATTATTGAAACAAATAACTAGTTAGTAGTCTGATTATAGAATTTCAAAAGCAGTAGACAAATTGAGGAGGAAATATAAAATGATAAAATTGTAGAATAATGGAGAAAAAGAATGATGGTAAATCATAATAAAATGTCTAAATGAGTGCAAATCAATTAAGACCTGCAGTCATGATTGTCATTGTCTCACAAAGTATTCATTTCTTCTATCTTGTAAGGTTATTATAATTTTGAGACCTAGATCGTCATTTTTACTGTTAAATTGTATTTAATTGGTGTTGCAATTTATGGTTGCTAAATTTGATAGACTTGGGTACTATATGTTTAATTCCTTCATTTCCATTATTGTGTAATTAAACGTAACAGCCATCTGGGTACACATGACCTGTTTTTTTAATAAAAAAAACTCTCCTCTCACCCTCCCATCCCATTGCCACACCACCCACCCCAAAATTTGCCCCATGTTTCTCTGTATCTTGAAATCTTAAATATCAATTTGATAAATTTGTATCTCTGTATCGAGGTAGATTGTGTGTGTGTGTGTGTCTTCATGTGCGAAATCTTGTCAACAAATGATATGATTGTGATTCCAAATAATAATATGGCACACACAATGTATATGGGTTGAAAACACACACGTACGAAGATATAATATTTAAGTGGTTCACTAATTTGGCTACGTTCACTGATAATTGATCAATTCACTGTTGCAATGAGTTATAAATGAGGCTCTCAAAAATATACTCCAAATGAAAAGTACAATATGTATATTTTTATTCAAATGTGTATAATGTAAATGAGTCTCCCTTGTTTTCTTTCTATTTTTTTCTTTTCTATTATGTTTCTCTTTGCTGATTGGCGTACTCATACCCCCTCAATGTCTCCCCTTATATACATGTTTGAGGTAGACAAAAGAAGACATGGAGCAAAAGGTCGAGTAAAAATCGGATCAAAAGGAGCTCCATGTTTTGAGGATTCCTTTTGACAAAGCATAAGACAAAGGGAGAGAATTAAGGATGTGGGTCTTCATTCCACTTTCAGATTCAACAATCTCCACCTTTAAAAAATATGACAAATTTTTGCCAACAAGAATCTGATCGCTTCAACAAGCATCGAAATAGCAACAATGCCCACCTTTGCGAGATATCCAAAAAATAGTAATCCAATACTATCCAAATAAGTAAACGATTTGAGTTGATTTCAAATGCGCTCGAAAGTGCCATACATCCGTAGGTGTTAAAATCCGAAGTATATTGATCAAGTTTAAACAGTGATCAAACTTGACCCGGGTAACAATAATTGTCAACATATCTGCAAGATTATCGGTAACTCCAATCTTCTCGAGGAGAAGTCCCCTATCCAAAAAATTTCAACAAAGTGGAAACTAACATTGATGTGCTTTGTCTGTGAATGATGAACGTGGTTCTTTGCTAAGTGGATGACACTCTGATTAACACAAAAGACATCCATGTGATCCTGAACAATTCCCAAGTGTGCAATCAAACTATGAAGCTAAATAGCCTCCTTAACGACATTTGTCGCTCCCATATACTTTGTCTCTATAGTTGACAAAGCAACTGTAGACTGTAGCGTAGGCCTCCAACACATCGATCCTCCAGCAGGTGTAAACACATAACATGTGGTGGATCGACGTTTATTCCAATCAGTAGTGTAATTGAACCCACATTACCAAACACATGTTGACTAGCATGCAAATTTTTCTTGAATATTAAACTAACATCTACGTTACCATGGATATAATGTAAGATCCAGTTCACAACTTGCCAATGCATTACGCCTGGATCATGCATGTACCCGCTCACCATACAAACAACTTGTGAAATATTGAGCCTCGTACACAACATTGCATACATTAAACTTCCCACTGCATTAGCATAGGGAACATGAGCCATCTGTGACCGTTCCTCATCTGCCCGTGGAGATTCCATGGCACCTAACTTGAAGTGCAGGGCCAACGGAGTACTTACATGTTTGGTTTTAGAATCCATATCAAAACGCTGGAATACCTTCTTTAAATAATGTTGTTGTGACAAGCAGACTGTGACCTTGACTCTTATCTCTTTGAATCTCCATACCAAGTATCTTCTTAGCTTCCTCTAGATCCTTCATTTCAAGTTCTTGACTCAATTGAATTTTTAGTTTGTTAATTTCTACCTTGCTTTTAAAAGGAATCAACACGTAGTCAACATATAAGAGCAAATAGATGAAGGAACCATCTTGAAGCTTCTGAAAATAAACACAGTGATCATAGTGACTCCTTGTATATTGTTGCCCAAACATAAACCGATCAAATCGCTTGTACGACTGCTTTGGACTTTGCTTCAATCCATAAAGCGATTTTCTTAGTTTGCAAGACCAATTCTCTTTATCAACAACCTTGTACCCTTCGAGCTGGGTCATATAAATTTTCTATTTCAAATATCCATGTAAGAATTCAACTTTGATGTCAAGTTGCGCCAACTCGAGATCAAACTGTGCAACCAATGCTAGCAAAATACGAATGGAAGAGTGCTTCAAACTAGAGAAAATACCTCATTATAATCGATCCATTCTTTCTGCGTGCAACCTTTCGCCACCAACCTAAATTTGAATCTTACACTTTCTTTCTCTGCGGAACCTTCCTTCTTGGCGTATACTCACTTGCACCCAATGACTTTCTTCTCTTTTGGAAGTTGTATTAACTCCCAAGTCTGATTCGTATAAAGCGACTGCATCTCCTTATTGATCGCCTTCTTCCAATCTCTGTTTCTGAACTCCTTTCGGCTTCTCTATAGCTAGATGATATGATCTCTTCAACAATGGGTAGTGCGTATGCCACCATGTCAGTAGTAAACCATGCAGGTTTCCTTTTGTATCTTTTTGGTTTACTGAATGCAATAGAATCTGGCTGTTAAGGCGACTCGTGGGAAGGAGCCTCCACCTCATTTGTGCATGTCTCATCATCTTCTGAATTTGTGACATCTGGATGGAACAATTGGAGCCTCAAGCTCCACCCATTGCGAAATTTCTTTGGGATTGTTCTCCCTAGGAGAACTCTTCAACATTGAAGACTCATCGAATGTGACATCTCTTTTAGTTATGATTTTCTTTGCCTCAGGGCACCAAACTCTATATCCCTTCACTCCATCACTAAAGCCCAAGAATATGACTTTCTTGGCTCTAGGATCCAACTATTTTTTCCATATCATGAAAATATGCAGAGGAGTCGAAAATATATAAAGAACCATAATTTATAGCAGTTTTTTCTGACCATACCTCCATGGGAGTTTTATCCTCATTCGCAGCTGTAAGCAACCTACTAATGAAGTGACATGCATATATAACAACTTCAGTCCAAAACACATTGCCCAAACTAACATTAGACAACATGCATCACACCTTTTCCAATAAAGTACGATTCATACGTTCGGCCACCCTATATTATTGCGTTGTGCTTTTAACTATGAAGTACCTCACGATCCTATCGTCCTGATATACTTGCAAGAATGGGTCTGACTTGTATTCACCGCCATTGTCTAACCTGGGTCTTCTAATTTTTCTGCTACTTTGGGTCTCTATTATCTTCTTTCACTTCAAGAAAATCTTTAAGACTTCATCCTTTTATCTCACGGTGTACACCCAAACTCATATGGAGAAGTCATCCACAAAAGACAAAAAATAATGCTTACCTCCCAAACATGAAACTTTGGTAGGTCCCAAAACATCTGTGTGAATATAGTCAAGAGTCCCCTTCATGCGATGTACTATTGTGCCAAACTTGACTCTTGTTTGCTTGCCCAGAATACAATGTTCACAAAATACAAGCTTGCAGGTCTTGACACCTTTTAATAGACCCTGTTTTACTAATCTCCTCAAAGCCTTGTCTTATGCATATTCCAAACGCATATGATATAATCTGGTAACATCAAATGCAACCTTCTCTGAACTTTTTGAGACTGCTGCTGAACCTGTATATGTATTTCCAAGGAGAAAATATAAGTTACTCTTCTTCGTTTCCTTCATTACAACTAGAGCTCTATGTGAGACCTTCAGACCATCGCCTTTCAACGTGATCTCATAACCCTTAACTGCCAAAGCGCCAAGTGTGATAAGATTCTTCTTCAGGCTCGGTATATATCGAACCTCTTATAGTAGACTATTCCACTATGCAACTTTAATCGGATTTTTTCAATTCCTTTTATTTGACAGGCATGATCATTGCCCATCAAAATAGCTCCACCTTCTATCTCCTTAAAGTTAAAAAAATCACTCTCTGTTAGGGCACACATGATAAAAACAACTTGAATCCAAAATCCGTTCATGGAAACTGGATCCAAATGGTGAAATAGACAAAGCAAAATCAGAATCTTCATCGTCACTGGCCATAACATTTGCAATAGGGTTCTTCGTGTCCTTCTTTAGCTTAGGACAATCTTTCTTCCAGTGCTCTTGCTGGTGACAAAAGGCACATTCATCTTTAGCAGGAATTCTCCTACCCGAAGTTGATGCTCCACCTCTCGATTTAGATTGAGATCTTCCACGAACCACGACTACAATTCTTCTTTTCATTTTCTCTATCACGAACTGTCAACGCAATCTTTGTAAATTTCCTTATCCTTCTTATGAACCTCATTATTCATTAAGGTGTTGGAGACGTCAACATAATTTATTTCTTCATTTTCGTACAATAGCGTGGTAATGAGATGTTTATACGAATCATGTAGAGAATTTAGCACTAACAGTGCTTTATCCTCATCATCGATTTCAATATCCAAAATTTTCAAATAAAAAATAATTTTGTTAAAATTGTCCAAATGCTCAGACATGGAATTACCTTTTGCGTACTAGAACCAGAAGAATTTCTTCTTCAAATATAGTCGATTTTCAACGCTAATTGTCATATACTTATCCTCGAGTTGTTTCCATAATTTCTCTGTCGAGGTCTTGCAGATATAAGGATATTTTTTATCCTTGCCGAGATAAAGATGAATTTGACCACACGCCTTACGGTTGATTTTATTCCAGTCACTCTCCTTAATGTCTTCTGGTATATCTTCAAGAGCAATTTTGACCTCTTGTTGGACTAAGATATCCATTACTTCACGTTGCCACATGATGAAGTTTCTTTACCCATCGAATTTTTCTATGTCAAATTTTGCGATTGCCCTTTTTCATGATCAATCACACAAAAAAGACGAAAAAAATTCCAAATTTAAACATTTTTTCGGGTTGTGATTAGTACCATATGAATAGTACTATACATATGGTTATTTCTCCACAAAAAAATCCAAATACCTAGATCGTGGAACCTAGACCCAGATACTAATTTGTTGTGTGGAAGCGTGTCAACAAATGATATTGACTATGATTCCAAATAATAATATGACACATACAATGTATATGGGTAAAAAAACACATACTCAAGAAGACACAATATTTAAGCGGTTCACCAATTTGACTACGCGCATTAATACTCGGATCAATCCGCTATTGCAAATGAGTTACAAAAGAGGCTCTCACAAATACACTCCAAATGAAAAATACAATGTGTATTTTTCTATACAAATGTGTATACTCCAATTGAGTCTCACTTGTCTACTCTTTTCTTTTTTGTTATATTTCTCTTTGCAGATTGGTGTACTCATACCACCTCAATGCCTCCCCTTACATACATGTTGTAGGTAGACAAAAGGAGAAGACATGACGCAAAAGGCAGAGGGAAAATAGAATAAAAGGAGCTCCATGTTTTGAGGATTCCTTTTGACAAAGCATGAGACAAAGGAAGGGAATTAAGGATGTGGGTCTTCCATCCAATTTCAGATTCAACACTCCAAGCAAAGGAAGGAGAGGGTTGCGATGCAGGTGGTTTGGTCACGGCAATGGGCCTTGGGGAGAGAGGAGATGGATACAATAATTTTATTTTTGGTCTAAATCAAAAGTAGCCACATATTAAAGTTAAAAATCCTATAGTTCTTTAATGAAAAATACATACATAATTCCATTTTGCTGTGCTTCATTGTAAAGATATCTAATGGGATTGAATAAGACATGCACATTTTTGTCATTTCTAATGAAATCAATCTTACCCACCTCCAACAAATTGAATAAATTGAAAAAGAGAACGTCTCATTGAATCGCTTGTATCTTTTCTGCATTCTTTTTCTCAATTTCTCGTATACTTATTGTAAGTGCACAAAACTTGTGACCATTTCAATCCCTGGGACCAAATAAATAACAATAAAAGAATTAAAATTGCCACACACAAGAACGACGTACATATACGTGTGGTTAAAAAAAATTGCCTATGTCCACAGGTTTCCTGAATACAATTTGACAAAGGTTTGAAGTTCTTGAAAACTCATGCCCCTAGTAATGGGGTAATTACAATATTGATAGGAATGAACTCAAGTTACCCAACAAAGGTGAATTCTCCCCTTATCATAAGGTTTATGCGGGCACACTTAGCATTTATCAATAAGTATTACCTATTAATTTGTGAATTTCTTCCACATTTGTTCAGTGGACCCCGTTGCCAGCCTGTAACCTTTTGTACATGGGCACCAAGTCAGATGGACTCCACGCGGGTCATTAAATCATATTATGGATCCCACACTTATCAGGGAATCAGGGCTACTAAAGGCATCGAGTCATAACAAATCAAGGCTACAAACAAATATACGACACATGAGATAAACATGTCAAAAGTTCAAGTGTTAATTTAGAGCCCTTTAAAACTTTTCTAATCTTATTTGAAGTTCATAAATGGCAATCTATTCAGTATTTACACACACGTGCGACAATTAGAATAAATGCAGGCCAAATTTGTTTCTCAAGGCTGTAGACATGGAGAAAGAGTATCGTAATTTGAGAGTACCATGAGCACATGACAGGCGCAACACGGATTGTGAGGAATATGTTACTCATATCGATGCAGTTCAATGCCTTTTGTGTTAAATCATTGTCAAGTTGTGCCCTAAAAACATTATTCCTTTTGTTCAAAGGCTGGCGCTTAGGCCTTCACTCAGCCTTTGGCATGAAATACTTGTTTTTGGAGAAAGGTTATCATGCTTTCAACATATGGCGCAACAATGTCCAATGTACAAAAGCTTCGTCTTTGTAGTGCAAAAGAAACCTGTGATACCTGTCTGTGTCCGTGTCCTTATTTGTGTGATGGAGTATGAACATGTGACAACCTCGTAACATAAAACACTTTTTCTCATGTGTCTTTCCATTTAATTGTAGCCAAATCCCCTTTAGAGCAAAACGAGCAGCTATTGCTTGAACAGACCTACAGCCAAAAACATCAGCGCATTTCCATCATTGCCCCCCACATAACAAGATAATAGGCTGCGGCCTCCTTGCTTTCTTATACTTATATTTTAGAAGATGGTATGATTAGGATGAGTATAGAAGATGACCAAAAACTTGCAGTAATCCAACTTTGTTCTATCAAAACTGAAAATTTATAATTCAATTGCAGGAAAAGATGAAAGATGCACTCATAATCAGAAATGCCAGAGAAGTTCAAAAGGGTTAAAAAAAGGTTGTATCGAGTGCATAATACTACTCTTGGCCTCTTGCACATGTTGAGAGTGAGATAAGTAAGATGACAAATGACTCGCATATTTCTGAAAAGACTGGCTTCTAAGAATCTGACCCGCACTTCTACGTGAAGCAGTACAAGACATTGTCATCCCTACAAAAAAGAATGCCCTAAGGCCTAAATCATGATTTTTGGCAGAACCATTTACAATGTGTTTGTATAATCATACACGTTCCATATTGTCTCAAATAGCTTATGCCTTTCAACTGGGCTAATTTAACATGATTTGGCAGGTAGAGCCCCATAAATCATTCTCACAATATCGGCACCTTTTTTCATTTCCTCGAGGAACCGACTAGAAATTGGGCTCACTCACCGGATAACTGATTTTCATCCCCATTGCTTAAAATTCATATTTGAAACCTGCAAAGAAGATATATCACCAATCTTTACAATAACAAATTATCAAGCATTCAATAATTGGACGCTTTTTTTCTTCCTATCACAGCTTATAAACTTTAATTTATAATCTCATTGATCGTACCCAAGTTAAGTTCTATATTTGGGAATTAAAAAAAAGGTAACTCCAAGAGATTTAGATAATAATGAATGTTCAACTCAAATGTCCATTCCTCAATCAGTAGGGAGCCTATTATTATTGGTCTAGGGGCAAAGCCAGAAATCAAACTCTTAGGAGCCAAAATATGCTAGAGAATATTAACTGCCCAATACATTTTAGTTTTTAGTCCCCCACCCTCCCTTTCCTCTTAAATACCTCCATAATATGGACTTTTATATTTTACTAATCATGTTAGACTACCTCTTCCGTTAATGTCTCATTAAAGTTAACGGTCACATGCCAAGCATGTGACCTTTAAGATACAAATTAATAATAAAAAAAATCATAAAAATAATATAAAAATCAACCTCTAAATATTTATTAATTTTTTCTAATATTTTAAAAGTACTTGTATTTAATAAGTCACGTTTTTATCACATGACCGTTAACCTTAACGGAATAAGTACTAATGTCAATAAACATTAGTAAGAGTACTAAAGTCTAAAGCCCATATTATGAAGGTATACAAGTAAAAAAAAAAAACCCTACATTTTAATAAGTAGCTATTACCACTAAAATACTAAACTCTAAAAGTGTCACAAAAGACTCAAAAACACGGCTAAAGATTTAAAGGAGTTATTAGATATCAATTTACATAGCTAATAGTTATTTTATGTTATGTCGTGTTTATAATAATATGATTTACACTTTTTTTCTTCATGTAGTTTTGTATCAATGCAAGAGAGATTCTTTGATGTCTAGTAAAATAACAAACTTCAAATACAATGTGCTTTAATTTTTTCCCTAACAAATTGCAGAAAATTAAAAATAAATGTTAAGAATAAAAAACCTAGTTAATTCACTTGGAGGAAGAAATACAGGGACGAAGCCAGAGTTTGAGTTTGGAGGGGGCTGAACCAGATATAATCGGTAACTCTCCCAACTGAGATGAAACTAAGAAGGTAGGAAGACCGTCGCTTCCAATTGTCTTCAATTATTGTGTGTATTTTAGTCCCAAACAATTAGCCACAAATATTAATTGGTAGGGCATCACTGCCAGAGTGTGTGTATATATATACACACACATTAAAGTTATGCTGTGTTTTTACACCTTTTGTAAATTTATGCGATATTTTTTCCACAAGTGTTGAATAAAAAAAAAGGGTACCCAATGTGATACACATTAAACTTTTGCTCCCTAAGTGATATGCGATATAACAAACGGGGACCAAAGTCTAGATGACACAAATTATCTAATTTGAAATATCATAAATTAATTTAAAATGTATCTTATGAACCATGTTTAGAAAGTTGAGTTCCACTAAAATTGAGATTAATAAGGAAATCTAGTGAAGAATATGTTACAATAATTATATGATGAATTGTTCTTCCCACATTGGTAAAGAAATTAATCTCACCTTGTTACTTTATATATCACCCCAGCCTGCTTGCTGTTGAAGTCCCACGTCAGTGAGAAAAAAAAATTCCATTAGCTAAATTAGTTGTAATGACACTTTCTTCATACCATTATATACCCTAGTTAGGTAGTTACCTGACTTTTAACTAATCTAAAGCTACCTATTAAACAAACCATGCAGAGTTTGGGGGTGACTGACCGTAATCCCCTCTTGCTATGCTATAGTTTCACCCCTGAAGAAATATGTGTAAGTAATCCAGTAGTATCTATCTATTTAAGAGCATATCATATTATATGCGAAAGACTATATTCATAAGAGAGCTTTATACTACAAGTCAGAAACTTTAACGGAAGTGTAGTTAATGGAAAATTTTGCAAAAAGTTGGGGGGCCATGGTCCGTCTACCATAAGGTAGCTCCGCCTCTGTATACACCAAAAAAGTTAATGACTTGAGGTAGAACTTAATTAGTTACGGGAAAAACGTTAATCTTCATCTTCCACATCTATTTAGAAGTTTCAGAAGTACAGGATATATGAGAAACATATGTACTAAAGGGAGAATTTAAGGTTATCCAATATAGAAATTTCATTTTTCATCGTAACTGCTCAGTGTGGCTGATTCATGCAATCTTTCCCTCAATATTTATTTGAGACTTAAGCTTGTATAGGTTTTCTATCACATTTGAGCTTTGTAATTTATGATAACGGGCTATTACCTAGCTTCAGGTAGCCCTAAGCTACGAAGCATGGACACGGGCAAGGGTATAACATGCAGGGGCGGAGCCACAGGTAGGCTAGGGGGGGCACCAGCCCGCCCTAAAAAAAAATAAAAATATAGTGTTAATTTAAAAAAAAAATTGGTGTTAAAATTTAAATTCAGCCTACTCTTAAAAGAACTTTTGGTGATTTTCCTCAAAAAAATTCGGTGCCCCCGAACCCCCGAAAATCACCATTAAGTTAGCCCGTCCAAGCATGAAATCCTGGCTTTCCTGGCTCCACTACTGATAACAAGAGGCCGGCACGTCGACACGACATTTTCTAAAGATGAAGAATATGGTATAAGAAGTGCATGTATATTATAAGGCAGTATGTGAAACAGAGAAAAAAATAGTCACTAAGAATACGTGAGAAAAGAAAAGAAAAGAGGAAAACAGAAAACGAGAAATTAGATAAGTACAAAACCACCATTTAGTATGCATGGCATTGTGTAACATTATTGATTAATTAGATAAGTGCAAAACCACCATTTAGCATGCATGGCATTGTGTAACTGCTTACACTTATACTGACGCGTGTCGCACTTATTAGCTGCAATATTCCATTATAGTTTAATAATAAGTAAGCAACATGAGCTAGTTAGACATAACTTTATAAAAAAAAAGTTAAATAGAAGTTAAATACATTGTTTTCATCATTTTCTTAAATGTAATAAAACATTAATTATTAATTAAGTAAATAATTATATTTAATTAATATATTCCATAATACATTTTAAAAATAAAGTAAAAAAATTAACTGAATAAAGTAAATAAAAATTATAATAAAATCTTCTTTTATATAATCCACGCGACCCACATCCACAGGGGAATCCAGACACATTTGCTAAGGTGAGCGGGTTCTCCAAAATAAAAAATTATTTTAATTGCGAAAACCATTCAATAAGTACAAAAAAAAATATTAGATAGCGACGTTGTTTAGAATTTCACTAGAATAACACCACAAAAGGTGTTACACTCATTTACATATAGATTATAGACAAAAAACAAACGTGTGCAAAAACGTATATTAAAAAAAAACTCCCATTATCTACAAAAGTAACTACAGTTGCCCTCAGCGAGACTTCATTTTTTGAAAACGTTGCATGATCAGTTCATTTTCAATACCATTAAATATTTCTCTTTCAAGAAAACAACTAAAATTACTAACAATTAACATCAACATTTTACAAACCCTAATATTAGCAAATTAAAATTAAAGATTTAAGATTTATCATCACATTTAGCATTGATTTTCAAAACCTAAAACATATCAAATAGCAAGCTGAGATTTCTACACACACAAAAAAGACAAAGCAAGTTGAAATTTTTACTTTTACACCCAAAAAAACTAAAAAACAAAAAAACAAAGCAAGTTGAGATTTTTACACCCATAAAAAAACAAAGCAAGCTGGGATTTTACAACAGAAAAAAAAACAGAGCAAGCTGAGATTTTAACAAACAAATAATTAAATCAAACTAAACTAACATTGGCAGGAGCTAGAAGACCACTACTCTCTCTCTCTCTCTCTCTCTCTCTCTAATTGCATGAGCAAAGCAGGAGCCACTGGAGCAGTTACAGTTGGTTCTCTCAATCTCTCTCTACAACTTTCTTAATCTTCCTTTGGTATTAGATATTATTTACGGAGAGTACAGCTAGGTCTGGCTGGCTAAGAGACCTTTAACTAAGGTGGACATTTTACCTATTTACCCTCAAAACTTGACTTATAACTATTTTAACCTACAAATTTGACTTTGAAACAAAAACTGTCCAAAACACAAGGTGGGCAGCTGCCCGCCATGAGCCCTTCTTGCATCCGCCCCTGCTTATCCATCATCGTATACATCATATACAAGCAGATGTACCTGGTTCCCAAGGCTCTAAGCCTATATCTAGACCATGCAGGGAAGCCTTTGTGTATTGTGGATACATCAAAATGGAGGAAATGGAGTATCAGATATGGATACGGATAAAGTTCGAACATGCTACTCGATACTTCATATAGGGATCCGTTAATGGCTATTTTGACTTTCTCATAGAGCCAGATATGTTATGGATATGCCGGGGATACTTTTGGGATACGGTGTTTTCATTTCTTAATTTTTGAAATAATGGGGCTCAGTTTGTAATTATAAAATGTTTAGCTAGTAAAAAACAATGTACACCAAATAAAAGAACCCCCCTTCCATTCCTAGACTCCAATGTCATTCACTCAAAAGGGGGTTAGTTTATTTATTTATTATATTGAAGCCTAGATACCTTTGTTTTTCAGAGATGTTCTTACGTGAACCATATATGTTTGTTTCTGAATCTCATGGGTCTTTTTTCATCAAACATTTTTTTATTAGTGGGTGTTAAGTGTTATGTCAAGCATCCAAACAAACCTATGGGAACATGAAAATACGAATCATAATTTTGACACGAGCACGACACGACTGCGTGTCAAAGAAACCGAACACAAACACTGTTTATCAAGTTAATTTAGTGTCGAGTTGTCGTTTCAAATTTCCACCCCTAATCGTTCTATCTCTACCCCTTCATTTTTCCTTTTGAAATAAAAGTGGTGTATAAATTGCAATTGAGTGTTAGAGAATGAATGTACTGCTATTCCTCCTCCATGATTTTTGTTAACTTGAATAAAATGTAAATGCTAGTCGCAATGACTATTTGCTGAACTATATTGTTACTGAATTGTCAATGCCAACAATTTGTGTATGCTAGTACTACAATCGTAAATATTTTTTTAAAGAATATATATTCAGTATTATATACTCCTTATGTCCCAAAACAAAAGTCCATGCTTAAAAGTAAAATATTTTAAGTAAAAATTTACTTTCCAAATTTATTCTCGTAATAATGATGAATTTTTTTGAATGCAAGACATGCGCTTGGATCATTGTTCTATCATGGGTATTATTTCGGTGAATAACTTTGTAGACTCTCTTAGACTATTAATTTGAGACCGACTAAAATTTGGGACAGAGGGGAGTATTATATTATGTATATCCTTGCCGTATACAAACTCTAATTTTTCTAGATTTTCTGCATCACTGTTTAGTATCCAGGCAACATAGAATACGTGATCCAAGTTCAACTTTATGTTGAGCCATTTGGTAAATGTGGTCCTAGATATAGCAAAATGGCATAAAGGGTTAGCGTGATTGATCTCAAACAAGACCAAGGGATTTTGAGCTTTTATTAAGTCTATAGATGCCTAAAGCTTAACCCAATATGAATGCAGGACACGATATTACACAACAGACCAAATTGTTATTTTAAAAATTGTAGGACACAGACACGTTGGGGACGAGTTGAATATTTTATATATTTATATATATTAAAAATAGTAATATTTTTTTTTGTTCCAGTTGCATTATGAATAAAAAAATTTCAACAAATTATAAATGGGATAGAACACCTCAGTTTATCTTCAATTTATTGACACTATGTCATATAGCAAAGATGAATAACATGAACTTCACTATGCATTCAACAGTCAAGATATCCAAAGAATAATTCACATCATAAAAAAGGTCCTACCTAGTGCACAAGATTCCCGCTTAACTGCAGGGTCCGGGAGAGGCGGATGTCGGCTGGCCTTATCCCCATATATGGAGAGGCTGCTCCCATGTCTCGAACCCGAGACTAACCATAGCTTGGGCGAGGTCTAAGCAAACGTGATTATAAAGAGTATAAAAAATATATATTCTCGTTGATGCAACTCTGTCCCCAGAAGACAAGTAACTCGATAACAGTCCCATGGGTGCTAAATTCCTAATCACCAAAACAAAAGCAAGGACAGATAAATTAATACTTCTAACTTAGAGAAAAGAAAGGATAGGGAAAGAAATGAACTTGGAGAGATAATAAGCTTTTCTGGTTTATAAGAGTGTTTTTTGTGTACTTCTCCTATTGTGTTCAGCCAGCCATGCTTTGGCTCTTTCATGTATTTGTAATTGGGTTGGGCTCTCTGTTTTGGTCCTACTAGTGGACATCCTGTCCTCTATTGTACTTTTTTTAATGAAAGCTGTTTCTAATAAAAAGAATCAACAGATCCTACGCTGTCTCCCAACAATATCTTCCATTTCTTTCAAGAGTCTCAGTTAGGCCTTGTTATTACCAAAAAGGGATGTGCGAAAAAAGATTCTACTAAGATATACCAACTCAAGTTGACTTTCTTAATTGTGAATTCGGAAAGAGGTATTTCTCTTTCTTCCTTTTCTTTAACTCCATCGGTCCAAAATAAAGAGTCCCTAATTAAAATCCACAAATTTAAGGGAACATATTTCTCCAATTTTAACCTACCAACTGTATTAAGGCATCAGATCAACATCACCAACATTATCTAATCATGAGCTTTTACACCCCATATAATGATGAAATTTCACACTATTTTATATGCTAATACTAAAATCAGGACTCTTAATTTGGGACAACCGAAGGAAAACATGGGACTGGGGAGTATTTATTTCGTTGAATTCGTCTAGTCTACACATATGCTCCACTTCTCTTATTAAACCCTTCCCAGTCACACCCAAAATTTTATTGAATTTTATTAAAGAAATTTCATTTGAGGAGAATGAGAAATTGTTTATATGAGATCTCTTCAAATCTTTTGTTGGTTAGCCTTGAGGAGAATGTAAAAATCGACTAATTTGAGTTCTTTTAGAACTTTGGTTGGTGATTCACTTGAGGTTAATGAAAAGTTGTTTATTTGGGCTCTTTCAAAAAAAGAGAAAACAAAATGGTGATTATTCGCAATGTTCTTGTTTGAAACTAAGTGCCCAAAAGGCGGTGCGAAGGTGGGGGAAGGCATAAGTGTGTCAAAGCATCAATTTTTAAATTAATAGGGTTCGAGAGTGTAACCAGATCGTATGTATATAATACTGTTCTAAAAAACCCGCCTAGGCTTGAGGCTTGGGAGAAACGCTCCGCCTTACGCGTTTTACGCCTTATTCTTGGTAAAGCCCTTAAGACGCACTTTTTTCTAAAAACAACAATGCTTTAGTGAAACGATATCGCCTTTTAAAGATTTTTTTTACAAACCGAACCATTATCTTATCCAAAATAATCAAATAGTATTTTAATTTGCATATATTCAGACATATTTTTATGATAAATACAATTTTAGGATTTTAATAGCCTTGTTATGGTTAAAAAATATTAAAATATATTAGGAAGGCCTAAATGCCTTTTCACGCCTTTTTACGCCTAAGACTTAAGGCTTTACCTCCACCCCTCGATCACGCCCCGCGTTTTTTAGAACCTTGTTTCATATATAAATATATTTTAATTTGTATAATATATATTTCATATTTCATGGTTGGAGGTCCGTTGCAAGGGAAGTTATGGACCCTGCAGAAAAAAACATACATCCCCCATCGGTAGAGATTGAGAAATTTCACGTAGTAAAAAATGGGGCAAACCCAGTGCACGAGGCTCCTGCCACTGATGCCAACTTTTATTCCTACACCAGTGGAGTTATAAATCAAAGGCCATTGTTATCCTCAACCTTGAAGGATACATGTCCGAAGAAATAATTATTGTTGGATCCCATAAGTGGGCTTTACTAAAAGTTAAAAACAATTTAAAAATTTCTATGAATAGGCCTAACCCCCATGTATTTAACCTTTACCCTAATAAATACGCATGTTTAATCATTACAAATCGGGGTTTGACTTCAGCGTACACACATTCAGAAATTTTCGCATTGAGTTCATAATTTGCGATTCGAGTGCGGTCATCACCCTAGGGTGACGAGTATGTTCGAAAATAGAGTAGTTAAATATAGTGTGACGTAAATGACGTCAAATGGAAACAAGAAGAAGATATCTCACGTCTTAACTCTCAATCAATAAACTCTAAAAAATGTAGAATACCTCAAATGAGGCTACAAGAGGGGTATTTATAGGTGGAAGTAACTTAGGCTCCAAGCAATGATTCTAATTACAATTATACCCTTATTAGCCTTTACTACTTCCTCCTATAATACCAAGCAACTATTTACTAAAAGAAAAGATAACCAAATAAAGAAAATAACAAAAATGCCAAAAAATCCAAAAAATAGCCTATAAGCCTCCTTCTTCACATCATTCTCCCCCTTGAAAAGAGTTCGTCTTCGAACTCAAAGGGGAAGACCCTCGGTGTCACCATCCAAGATAGTAATGAGAGCATGCTGTGGTAGAGTCTCGTCAGTCTCCTCTAGTTACTCGGGGTCTCTAGAAGCTAGGAGAGCTCGACACCTTGGTAAAAAACAATCCGAAGATCTGTGCCCAATCACCCCATAGTTGTAACATTTGAAGGTCACTGAGTGAGAGAATGCAGGAGGCGTAACAATGGTGGTCAGAGCCGCAGAAGTAGGAGTGAGGGCAGGAGCACTAGAGACGGATGGGGGTGCGGGAGTAGCAGTGGAGCGGGCACGAGGTGGAGGAGTGGTCTGATGGAAGAACTCTACTTTGGTGGCGTACTCAATCGCCTTCACAAAGGTGGTGATGTCACTCAAAGCAAGGTTCCGCAGAATATAACTCTACAGTCCGTGGATATATCGACTAATTCTCTGCTCCTCGCTCTCACCTGGGTGGGCGCGAGTACATAGAAGCTGGAACTGGTCCGTGTAGCCAAAACTGAGTTGTCATGTCCGAGGGATTGGACATAGAGGAAGAGATCTCGCTCATAAGCAGCATAAACAAAGGTGGCCATCAACTAGGTGCGCAACTCGGTTCAGGACTGGATGGGAGGTTGTCCCTCGATGACCCGGCACTGCTCTAAATCATTCCACCACACACTGGCATATACCTGGAACTTGGTCGCCGCTTATAGGACACACCCTTCAGCCGCTTGTACTCAAATATACGCTTCATCACGGCAAGCCAATCTACCATAGCATCTGACTGGAGGTGCGCATAAAACATCGGAACATCCACCCGAACATCTCCCTGCATGCTCCGTGATAACATCTGGAAGGCTAGATGTGTGATGATATCGCTTCTCTGTAATGCTAAAGCACCCTCATCTATCTCATCATGGCCTAGTGGAGGATCATCAATCAGAGCTCTACGGCGTTGCCTCCGAGGCGGTGGATGAATAGGAGCCGGAACTAGTGGTGGAGCCTCTACCAGTGCCGGTGGAGGAGGGGGAACATATGGTGGTATGGCCACCACAGAAGGAGGTGGTGGTGGTGGTGGAATTAGGGGCTGTCCGTAGGGCATTGTTCCATCTGATGGCCCCTCTGGTAGCATAAAAAATAGTGGTGCTTTGTAATAGGCACGTAGGGTGTGACCTTTGGGCTCAAAGAGTTCGTGCGCCAATCTGTCGATAGTGGATGCTTGATGTCCGGAAGAGACTGGGGTCGAGGTGAGGGAGGTCCATCATGTGGTGGAAGTCCTATCCACTCCTGCACTCGCTCAAAAGTATCCACCGGAGCGGAGCGGGCTGAACGGGCATCCCAAACTGTATGAGGGCGGGGAACACGTCTCGGATGTCCAGGGAAAGGGAGGGAAGTGTGTAGTACGGGTGAGGGCGGAAGCGTGGGGAAGGTGGTATGGGGTTGATGATGAGGATTAATAGCAATGGGTAGGGCCGGGGGAATGAAAGGGAAATAATGGGACGAATAAGGCTCATGGTGTCTATGAGGGTGGAGACGGGTTAGGTACAAATGTGGTGGAGGTGAGGATCGTAGTGAGGGTTGATGGGGGTGGGGGCTAGGGTTTGTGGGTGTAAGTGGGATGATATGAGGACTCGGGGTGCTGGAAGATAGGGAGATGGTGGATGATGGTGGCTTAAATCCAGGTCATGTAAGGGGGGGGGGGGGGGTCACACATTTTTAGGGCTAAAAAGCGAGGTGGTGGCTGGCCCATTTAGAGTAGGGTGTATGTTGGATGGTTCTTGATAGTTCTTGAGGGTGGGGGTTTGTCGACTTAGGGTTTCAAACATGGCGGCATGTTCTGGGTAGATCCGAACAAGCGAGGGTGCGTGGTGGCATTAGGGTTTATTTTGAATGGTTCCTAGTCGTGTGGGGGACATAATCTCGATGGATCCATGGAAAAAAGGTCGTCGGTCACCGGGGTGGTGGTTCGACGTGGACAGGAGGTCGGCGAGCCTTGGATGACAGGTTTTAAGGCTTGGTCGGGTGGGGTTTGCCGTGGAGGTGCCGATAGTCGCCTGACGGGTGGCGCGACCTTGGGGAAGGGGCATTTGGGTTCGACCGGGGTGAATTTCCTCCTGGATAAGACTGATCGGCAGCAGAATTTGCTCGGAGGGGTTGATCAGAGGTCGATTACTTGTCCTACCGCCATCGGCCACCTCGGGGTAGGTGGTGGGTTGTTTAGGGTTTGGTGGATTCATTTTTTTTTTTTTTTTGGGGGGGGGGGGGGTAGGGGTGTAGAATAGGTAGAATTAGATGAATTAGGGTTAGGGTTTTGAGTGAGGGTGGGGGCGGCTTGTGGTGGTCTCCAGTGGCGGAAGGCGATCATCAATGGCATCCATCTGAGCTACTAACCGATTGAGGATCTTCTCGAAACGATCAGTGCGAGTCTCCGCGGGAGCGTATCTTTTTCCTTGTCCCATTTGACGTTGCCTATAATTTTTGTGTCTACACAACAAGAACAACAGCTAGAACTACCAACAAACGTAAATGACATCAAATGGAAACAAGAAGAAGATATCTCACATCTTAACTCTCAATCAATAAACTCTCATAAATGTAGAATACCTCAAATGAGGCTACAAGAGGGGTATTTATAAGTGGAAGTAGCTTAGGCTCCAAGCAATGATTCTAATTACAATTATACCCTTATTAGCCTTTAGTACTCCTCCTATAATACCAAGCAACTATTAACTAAAAGAAAATACAACCAAATAAAGAAAATAACAAAAATGCCATAAAATCCTATAAATAGCCTATAAGCTTCCTTCTTCACATCATAGTGTGGGCAGGACATTTGAGTGTGCCACCAGATCTCTTGTTCTCTTGTTTAACTGCTCTTGTTTAACTGCTGGGTCATAGTGGTTGGTGATCAAATTGGCCATACCATAAGACCCCTTTGCGGGGTGGGATAGGATGAGAGTTATCTCATCCTAACTGAAATAAAATAAGGGTCCTGATAACATGTGCCCTAAGAGCACACATTAAGATCCCAAAAATAGTAGGGACAAAGTACTTACATACATTTAATAGGGAAACAGATGCTCTTGTGGAGCTCTAATACTTACTATTTTGAACTTCATAAGATGTGCCCTTAGGGCACATGTTATCATTTTCCATAAAATAATCCCAACAATTACAATTGACGTGATAAGATGCTTACTTAGGATAATTTATTCCACCTTAAATTCCATCGCAGGATAGAGTTTCCTATCCCACCTCCTCCTTATTCAAACAAATATGGAAATCATATTTCTTCCCAAATAATATTACTTAAAACAAAATAGTTTCTCAGTATACAGATAATCAATTTCATTCATCATTTGGTAGATGAAAAATATTGACGTGCCTATACATCTAGAATTCATATGAGATGCACCTAAGCTTTGTTTTCTTGGTGCTTATTTTCATCTTATTGCTTCTTACCATCAAGAGTATTGCGAAGAAGGTAGCTTTAACAAGCAATACTTGACAGTCCATTTTGTCTTCCTCTTTTTTTTTTTTTTTAATTTCTCCTGGAATATTTTTATTGTTATTAAAATGTCAAACCTTACTTATATTAAATGGGATATTTTTTCTACGTATCATCTTCTTCTTGTCAAATAAAATAACCTCCAGTTCCTATACAGAATTACAGATAGCAGAAACAATTATTTGTCAATATAGATGACTTTGTTACTCAGAATATCCAATGACGTATTAAATTAAAGTGTCTCTACATCAATGCTCAAACCAAAAGAAAACAACTGATGAAGAAAATATAATGAGGCGTAACTATAAAAGAACAAAACTAACCTGCAAGAATTAACCTTCCCCAGTCAGTACTAGGCAATCCAAAGCCATTCTCAGATCGTGTAACTGTTCCAGCCACATAATAAAGAGCCTTGCTTATGCTTTGAGTTTGTCAACCATATCTTCTCAGTCACATAACGGCTCCTTAACCAGAAGATTCAATTTCTCCTTTAGAAATTCAAGTACATCATCTCTCCCTTCCTTAATAAGCAAATTTCGTAACCTTCCAAACGTCACCCTTGGTGGACGAATGCCCTTCTCTATCATCTCTTCCATCAAAACGCAAGCCTTAGAGGCATCACCCTTGAAACACAACCCATTAATAAGAGCCGAAAAAGTGTGCATGCTTGGAACAAAACGCTTTGTTTTCATGTACTTCCATATTTTAAGAGCCGTTTCAAGTTCATCCTTCTCACAAAACATCTTTATCATCATAGTATACGTGTCTGAATCTGCCTCACAAACCTTGATCATCCTCCGGAAGACCTTAAAAGCCTCATCTGTCTCTCCACGTCCTATCAATCCGTTTAGAATGATATTATACGTCCTCGAATTTGGGGTCACACCCTTGTCCTTCATCTCATTCAAAACCCTATTGACATTATGGAACTTGTTCACTTTACAGAAAGAACTAATCAACGCATTATAGACTGCGACGTCAGCTTTGACTCCATTCCTTTCCATTTCAAGGAATGTATCGACAGCGTCTTCGATCCGATTCTCTATCCCATAAGTATGAATCAAAACACTATATATGAATGAAGTGGGCCCACATCCCCTAGAATCCATGTCCTTAATAATGTTAAAGGCTTCATCAACCCTCCCGGCTTTGCAAAGAATGTCAACCATTATGCCGTATGTCACAATATCAGGGTCACAACCCACTTCAACCATATCTCTAAAAATTTCTCTGGCTTTGGGCAGATTAGGATCCCTTCCCCAACCCTCAAGTAATATGCTATAAGTTTTCGAATCGGGAAGAAATCGATCTTTCATATTATCAAATATCTCTTGGGCTTTTCTTACATTTTTAGACTTGCATAAAGCACTCAACAAGCTGTTAAAAGCTGCAAGGTTTGGGGGGACACCATATTTTTCCATCACGTTAAAGGTGTAAAAAGTTTCCTCAACCTTTTTGGCCCTAGCATATTTTCTCATAATTATACAAAATGTCTCGATATTTAACATATTCTTGCTCCTCATGCTGTTCACTAGGTCCCACATGATCTGATACTGCCTTATCTTAGCCATAGACTCGATCATGGTGTGGTAAGCTCTAATGGTATGCTCGTAATTACGCTGCTTACCAGCCCATTCAAAGAATTGATGGGCCAGCATACCAGCATTCTCAAATCTTTTGAGGACTTCCTCAACTATATCTGATGAAACCCTAACCCCACTTTGGTCAAGGGCAGTACTGAGCCCTAGTTTGGGGCAAGACATCATAACTTTGCAAATTCTTTTTGTTGGATCGGATATACCTATCATTGTCTCACTTGAACTGTACATTCTAGTCAAAACCACCCATCTGATACATAATTTATTGGGATAGCAGTGGAATCTGAACATATTGGCCAAGCAAATTAAGACTTCCAATTACCTGGAGCATCGAAAGATTAAAAAGTTGAATGTTAAACAATGTAGTACATCAACACAAAATTAAGTGTTTATTACGTCTAAGATATATTTCTAGGAATTTACTTATGAAATGTGCCTCTAGAAACTTTATATTCTAAAGATATAAAGAATGTTATGAAGCAGCAAATGACTTATAAATGTGGCAACAGTCCGGCCTGGACATGTGGCACCTGGCGGCGAGCCTCCAAAAGAGAGAGAGGACCGATAATTTCGCTGATAATTTCTTGGGGCGAGTAGAATTTGGAAGGTTTGTATTATACCTGTGCGGGTCAGTTCGCACGGGATCATTTCTAATATATATATTATCATTGAATGTAGCTCCTTATACTAATTATCATTGTACAATTTTTCAGGTTAATAAGCTCCACTAGTTTTTAAGGTGAGAAAAAAAAATCTACAGATCTAGAAAACCATTCATAACGAGTGAAACTTGTGCTTCACAAAAAAACACAGTCATGAAAAGCAATTAAATGACGTATTTGCTAATGTTAGCAAGGTGCAAAATAGTAGTATACCCAAAATAGTCGGAGAGCTCACTCACTGGAGTATTTCATCAAACAACATGTGGGCAATGTTTAATTATGCAGCTCTAAGTCAAAACTCAGAGCAACCCAATAAGGTATTTCAAATCAACCAACAAACCATCCTGCTATTTTCTTGGACCAACCAAGAGAGAAAGTTGCACTAGTTTTGATATGACTCAGTTTTTAAGAGGTGTAAATGTAAAATGTTATACTAGTAAGGATTTTAGAAATGATAAACATGGAATTTCTACAAGCATGTAGAAGACAAAATGTATTGTAGAGGGTTCATTCGTTTTACCCACAATAATTTTTATTTGTTAATAAAAATAACTGACATACCTGAAAAGGCCGCCTTCAAGACGGATCCAGAGTTCAAGTTGAGGGCGGGAGAGTGTGAGTCAATAATAAAGTTATACATATACATATATATTATACATATTCACCCATGCAAAACATTTTTTTAAGGGACATATACCAAATAGTCCCTTGGACATTTTTTAATACCCATTTAGTCCAAACTTTTTTATTTTGCCTCAAAAAGTCCTTTGCCACATATTTTGGAGAGGGAGTGCCGCTGACGCGGACCTCTAAAAATAAGAGAATATTGAGTGCTTGAGGGACTAAATGAGTTAAACTAAATAATGTGTCATTTTAAAAAAATATATATTTATAGTAGGGACTATTTAATAATTGACCCTTTTTTTAAATAGGAAAAATATAATTTTAAATTAGTTTTTTTTTAATAGTATTTTAATATTTCGATAAACTCTACAAAAAACATCAGCTCAAAATATTATTTTTATTTAAAAAAAATTGATCAAAATATGACAACTTTTAAGCAACTTAAAAATTGTAATATTTTGAACGGTTTTTCAAAATAGCAAAAAAAATCATGTTGAGTCGATTTTTTTGTGGAGTTCACTGAAATGTTTAAATAGCACACAAAAAAATCAACTCAAAATTACTTTTTTTACTATTTAAAAAAAAAATTATGGGTTGACTTTATAGATGGACTTAGTAGTGGCAAAACCATGGGTTACCCTAATGTGGGGGCACCAAATATGGGTTAGGCTAAATAT
This sequence comes from Sambucus nigra, assembly GCA_949130495.1. Lineage (NCBI taxonomy): Eukaryota > Viridiplantae > Streptophyta > Magnoliopsida > Dipsacales > Adoxaceae > Sambucus > Sambucus nigra. The sequence continues at coordinate 407,319,196 of OX422220.1, forward strand.
GGATTGAGCCAAATATGGACTGGGTCAACCCATTTTTTTTCGTTCTAAATAAATATTACAATTCCAAATATATGTAAAAAAAACATAGTTGACTATTTACTTTTAAAAATATGTTTTGTATTTGACTCGTAGCTTTTGAAAATTGACTCCATATTGGATTCATAGCTTTCAAATATGCGCTCTATATTTGACTCAACTCTTAAATATGGGCCCCATATTTAACTCATAGCTTTTAAAAATGGGCCCCATATTTAAATGACCGAGCTAATATGGATTGTTATATTCTTTGGGGCCCATTTTGCCACTACTAGGCGGACCTTATGAGACCTTGCTTATACATATATAATAATGGGCAATTTAAAGTTAGGACCCTTGTTAACAATTTTTAAACATTTAAGGATAATTTATTATTAGCTCCACTTGTTATGCCACTAGTGTGGACTTCTACAAGAAGAGAATTAGTGGACCCAAGTGTTTAAAATTTGTTAAAATTCCTTTTGTGTTTAAAATTTGTTTGCGAGGGACCTAAGAGTACTTTCCCCTAAAATAAAAGGAACACAAAGATAATTTAGAGAAAGATAGCTTTTCATTTCATTAATATTTGAATACTCAAGGATATGATCCGTATTTATAGTACAAAATAAGGTATCCCAATAAATCCTTTAATAATTGTTGAATACCAATGGACATTCACTATATACATATTTTATAACACCACCCTTGGATGTACACTATATCCACCATTCAATGATTGCTTCCTCATTAAAACCTCACTAAAGAAAAATCCAGTTGAAAAAAATAAAAATGAAGAAAAAAGAGTATAACTTTTATAATTGAATCGGTGTCGGACGCGCTTAATATTGCCTCATTAAAACCTTTAATAGGAAAATCGCAATGGAAAAAACCTAGTTAAAGGAAAAAGAGTACAATGTGCATATATGCCAAAATATCTTATTCTTCGATTCTCCCCCTGATTGGATATTCCCCTTTATTACGTCATTTCTTTGATGATTGAGTCGATGGATTTTTATTTCATACACAACCTTCTGAAAATGGTGTTTTGACTTGATGAATAGATTTGATAGGTTGTTACTTCAATCTCATTTTTCTTCTGAAGCTCGACTTCCATAAGACTTTGGTGAAGATGGATGAACATGTCACTTTATCGAATCTTTTTTACTTCAATAGCATAACTCTTCTGGAATTTATGTATTGCATAACTCTTCTTAAGTTCTTGTATATAGGAGAACTGAAATGTTGGTCACATCTCCCTCGATGTAACCCTATACAAGTACCATTGCCTTCATAAGCAGTAGTAGAAACATATGTTGTATGGGGAAAGTCATAAGTTCTTTGATTGTTCCTTGTGAGGGTCCCAGAGATAACCTGTATCTATATAGCTAACTAGACATGGATCGTTAGATTTAAAAGTATCATATTAATAATTCCACGAGTGTATCGTATAATATATGCTTTGAAATTCAATGGTAATTGTTTCTGGCCAATAGATTGACTGCAACTATTATGTTTGGTATCATGTATTGGGTTATGTATAGCAATATAATAATAATAATTATTATTATTATTGATGTCTAAAAATGGACTGTCTCTAATTTTATAATCACAGATAAAAATAAGAGAAATAACTCAAACCACACACACAAGAGACAAGGATTTTAGAGTGTCTCACCTGTAAAATAACCTACATCCACTGTTGTTGTTATTCAGTAGGGTTTACAATAGCTCAGTATGGTGTGCATATGAGTGATTCGAATTGTCCCTTGAGTTAAGGGAAGAGTTTGTATTTATAGGGGTGAAAAAACACTAAAGATGGAGCGCCTTTATATTGCTTGACACTGACATCTGTGTATAATAAGTAAAACTCTTGGACTTCAATGCTGGTTGGCATCCTTTCCGAGTAACTGTTTATGTTTCTGTTAGTTGGCCTTCTGGAGTTTGTTGGCATTCCAGTCGACTAAGTGTCTATGAAGCTGATCAAATAGGCTGGTCGACCACGTTGGATGATAAGTGTGCATTCATCATTGGTCTATGTGAGAGTATAATTTTTACATACAACAAAAGCCCCTAATGCTCCATGTTTGATGCTTGCGTGAAAGTGTGGAGTATTTAGCCCAGGAATTTGCTCGGTGTTATGTTTTGAGTGTTTGGTCGGCAGCTGACCTCCCACACTTGTAAAAAAAATTACCTGAACAGTTTGATGATGGCATTTTTATAAATAATTCAAACTTTTTTGAACCGCCAAAGGACACAGTTGTCTTTTGACGCTTTGAAAAGCGTGTAGTTATATGGTTCCTTTAGTTAATCATTTCTTTCCCATTTCTCGAGGAAACCTATAAATAGGTATGGAGTTCCCCTCTTTCCTTTTACCTCAAATCTTCTGAACTTTTTCTATCTCGAGTTTTTCTCTGTGTGATATTTTCCTTCTTCAGTTCTTGCCATTGTCTTTGATTCCCTGAAGCCTTCTTTTCCCTTTCCTTTGTTTTATCATCTTTTCCTTTTTTCACCATGGTTCACATCGTTGATGAGAACTCTTTAGATGAGTTTAGAGAAAAAAGAAAAATCCCATCTTAGGTAGACTTAGAGATACCCAGGGGTCCCATTGATGTTTATTCCCTTTCTTAGGGTCATTGGATCCCAACCTTGTTCATAGCTGAGTGCCGTATCACCTTTCCACCTAATTCCTTTTTTCTTCAATTTTGCCAATATTCTGATGTAGTTACTGCTAGAGTAGCCCCCAAAACTTAGAGGGTTGTAAATGGGGTTCATAGATTAGACGAATTTTATGGGACCCATATTGGAGTTTTGGAGTTGATGTTTTGTTACAAGTGGGTAACTGTTGTAATGAGTACCTACCATTTGAAAACTAGGCAAGCTAATAGGGTTTTAGTAGTAAATTTATCCGATTCCATTAAGGATTATTGGGATTATGGTCTTATTGTTAAGAACTGGCAATATGCCCCCTCCCAACTGGGGTGGCTTATACTGGTCCCAGATGTCCCCAATCAGGACGGGGAATAGGTTATCACTCTGTTAATTATTTTTCCTCTTTTAATTTTGATTTATGATATACGTCGACTAACTTTGTTGTTTCTTTTTTATGCAGATTTAAGTAAGAAAAAGTGCCCCAAGGAAGGGGAAATCAACCTCAATGACCTCAAGTTTTTGTGGGGTTTGAACCAGAAGTTTGGAGATAAACATCTAGGGTTGCTTTATTATTGTTGGAATATAAAAGTTCCATCACATCTTTTGTTGCCTGACCTGCACTTGCTCTGACCCATTTGCTATCAACCTTGAAGAAGATTCGGTGCCAAATTCTTCAGCTACTGAGTCTGCAGGTGCTAATTTCACTCAATGAGGAACTTCTTCCTTTTTTGATTCTTTTGACATTTTTGATATTCCCCTTTCTCTTTTCACAGACATGACGAATAGGAAGATGCCCAATTTGGTAGGAGGACCACTATCCCCTTAACCAAAGAAGGCTGATGATATTGACAAGAAGCCAGTTGAAAAGAAGTCTAAGGCTAGTGACAAGAGGTCTATGATGCTGATGAGACTTAAGCTGAGGAGCACCAATAAAAGAGGATAAAAGAGGCTTATCTGATCCTTTAAAATAGGTACATAAGACATCAGTCGAGCAGTGGGCCTTAGCTATAGAGAAAACCATCAACTAATAAGAGCTGGTGAAGAAGATTCAGGCTGACTTGGACATTGAGTAAGCCTCTATTGTTGTTAACCCTAGATTAGCCATGGGATTGATCAAATCTGGGACCCTTCCCACTGATCGGGCTGCTTCAACCCCCATACCGAGATCTAGGCTCACCGAGAGAGCTTTTCGCAACTTGGCCTTGGTAACTTTCCCCTTTTTATGCCTTAACTTCATGCTTTTGGGCTTTTACTAACCATTTAGTGTTTGTTCCTTTTATAATTTTTGGTTGACTTCAAATAAATGATGGATAAGGATGACCAGCTGAGGACATCTCTTGATGAAGTTGAAGAGGAATTTAAGGGCCTGAGGAAGTTCTTAGATGCTTCCCTAGAAGCATTGGCAACAAATAAAAAGTCATAGGAAGAATTAAAGAAGGCCAATGACAGTTTGAAGGAGGTCGTTGATAGGGCCACTACAGCTGAGAACAAAATAAAGGTTGTTGAAGAAAAAGCCAAAGCTACCAAGAATAAGCTGGGTAGTGCTGAAAATAGAGCCAAGACTGCTGAAGACAAACTTGAATAAGTTACTAGTTGGGCTCAAAGTGCTGAAGATAAGGCGGGTAGTCCAACTTCTCAAGTTGCCTCCTTGAAGGACAAAGCCAAAGTCGCTTTTGATAAGGGGTGGGAGAATGCCTTTTTTGCTGCCTCTTCTCAAATTGAGTATGTTAAGAAGTTATCTTTCAAGGAAGGATAGTCTTAATCTTTAAAGGTGATTGGCACCAAAGAAAGCTCTGAGCTCTTTCTCAGGTATGACTCTGTCACTCTTCTTAACCCGGATTAAGAGCTTAATGATAATGAGGGATCTAAAGAATCTTTAATGGTGCCTATTGAATCTTCAGTGGTGCCAAGTTCTAGTACCGACCAACCTGTTGCTGGACAAAATCAAGCTCAGGATAAGGAGAAGGTCTAACAAGTTTAACTTTTTATTTTTCTTTGACTTTTCTTTCTTGAAGATATATCCCTTTTCGTACTTAATTTATTAATTAATTAAAGAACAAGTTTTTATCTTTAATTACTGTCTATGCCCCAGACTGACTTGTAATTACTGTTGCACTATGTTGCTATACTTCTTATATTGTTTGATCTTTTGGATGTCCACAAACTCATGTATTTTCAACTTTCCAATTTGATGCTTAGAAAAGGCTATAATTTCTGCTGAATCTGACATGCTCAGACGAAGTAAAAATCTCCCGGAGGCTGGTCATGTTCCCATGTCCAAAGAAAACTTACATGAGTTATTCGGTCCAGACATATCCGACCAAGTGAAGGAGTTGTATATCCACCTCCATTGTTTATTAGATAGAGCTATTGCTAACAATGCCACATATTATGAAATGATTGAGAAATTACAACAAGATCAAAAGTTATCCTTGGCCCTACTTCATTCTGACTATAAGGCTAAGTATAAAGCTTTAAGTGAAGGTTGGCGTTTTGACACCAAATTGAGGGATATCACCTCTACCCTGAACAAGAAGGAGCTTTCATTGAAGCAAGATTTGGAGAGTGCTAGGTCCATTGCTGCCATGTTAGAGAAAGATAATAATTCTTTAAGGGATGAACTGAAAAGATTGAAGAGATCAACTGCTGCAGGTCCCGATGAAGGAGTTCCCTTTTTATAGAATGAAAATGCAATATTAGTAGCAAAACTGGAGGCCATACAAAATAAGAAGATCAAACTTGGGCAAACTTCTAGGAAAATGGTAGTTATTCGACCAACTGTTGAGGAAGAACGAATTAAAAGGACTCTTGCCAACCAAGCTGCTCAGTTAAAAGCCAAAGATAATGCTATTGCCGACCAGGCTGCCTAGCTGAAAGCCAAGGATAATGTCCTTAAGAATTTTTAAAATTAGGTGGATAGGCTTACATTTCAAATTTCACAAACAACACAGGGAAGTTTGGATGAAGGGCTACAATGAGGCTTTAGCCCATATGGATGATCATTTAACTCAGAGCAATCATGAAGGCTACAAATGGGGATGGACTAACTTGCTAATTTTGCTGAAGTTTGATCAAAATAGTGACTTGTGGCATTGGAATGACCTAGGTTTCTTGGATTATGACAAGACTCCATTGAAATTAGTCACCAAATGGATTCCTTATAGTTCTATTCCCTAATGTCTGATAACTAAAAATTTAGGGGATTATGGCCTTCATGATGAGCTTGAGATAATTTTCCCTCCTCATTTAGTTGATAGGCCGAGAAACAATAATAGACAAATGATAATAGACTTTAATACGATAAATTCACCATATACTCTTGATGATCCTCCTGTAGGCATGGATAAGGCCCAAGGGAAATGCCCAGCAGAATAAATTGATATTTTTCTTCTACTGTTTTTAAATAATTTCCATTGTAATGAACTGAAGTCAATTTGAATTCTCTTTATTTAAGCTTATTGGTTGTTATTAATTTTTTTTGCTGACTAGGTAAATCGTGTAAAGATTAGTTAATAGGCTTGTAGACTAAATAACCTGTTCAAATATTAATATTTGATTTATGTTTGAATCATGTATACGTCCTTAGATTCAACTAATTCACTTAGATAAAATTGCAAATAGCTTTATTGTACTAAGTTGCAGCATTAGTTATCAGTGGCGACCAAGTATATTAGGAATGTATAATTGTTCTAGTATTTGAACCTGGTAGGGTAAAACCTCTAATTAAGAAGCTTTACTGACTTCTTATTCATGACTTGCCGAGGACAAATCATACATAAAGTTTAAACTTTTCTAAAGTTGGAAAATTTTGAACCATGCCCTTCTCAGCGAGGAACTTTTTAAGAACTTCTGAAGTTGGAAAAGTTTGAAAAAGTTTGAACCATGCCCTTCTCGACGAGGAACTTTTTAAGAACTTGGAAAAGTTTAGAAAAGTTTGAACCATGTCCTTCTCGGCGAGGAACTTTTTAAGGAATTTTTTAAAGATGGAAAAGTTTGAACCATGTCCTTCTCAGCGAGAAAATTTTTAAGAACTTTTTTGAAATTGGAAAAGTTTGAACCATGCCCTTCTCGGGGGTGGAACTTTTTAAGAACTTTTCTAATGTTGGAAAAGTTTGGAAAAGTTTGAATTAAATTTGCTTATAAATTCTCATAGTATTAATTAGGTGTAACCAAACTCCGAAAAACAAAACACAAAAAGGATTTGGACTGTAGAAAAGTTGAGATTTCATTAACTTGAATAAGGAATTACATCAAGGTTAGGATTTTCAAAGTGAATTGTTGATAATACTTGCACAGAGGATCTGCGTTCCAAGGATTCTTGAATTCTTCCCCTTCCAAAGTCTCCAATTGATAGGTTCGTGGTCGGATAACTGCTGAGATACAGTATGGACCATGCCAATTAGGCTCCATCTTATTGTTCTTCTGGATTACTTTCTTAAGTACCAGGTTTCCTTGCTTCAGGTTAGTCGGCTTGACCCTTCGATTATAAAACCTTACAATTCTTTGTTAGTAGGCAAACATTCAAATAACATCATCTTCTCGGACTTATTCTATAATTTCCAGATCTAGTCGCCTCATGAGGTCACTCTTTGATGAATCAAAGTTCAATACCCTGTGAGTGGGAAAACCTATTTCCACTGGAACTATTGCCTTAATGCAAAAAGTTATCATGTATGGAATTTCTCTTGTTACTATTCTAAGAGTATCTAGTAAGGTTTTATTGGTAATCTCTATCTGGCCATTGCATTATGGATGCCCAGGTGCTGAATGAAGTTTTTGGATGCCTGGCCGAATACAATATTCTTTAAATTCTTCATTATCAAACTAAGTGCCATGGTCGGTGATGAAGGCATAAGCCATGCCATATCTGCAAATGATCTGCTTCCATATGAACTGGAACACTCTTTGATAAGGCATGCCAATTAGGGGTTTAACCTCCACCCATTTGGTAAAGTAATCAACAACTACAATTAGGTACTTAAATCTTCCTTTGGTGGTCAGCAGTGGTCCGACCAAGTCAATTCCCCATATAATGAAGGGCCGTGGATAAGTGATGGGTGTTAGGCTTGCTCCTGGCCTTTTGTGAATGGTAGCATACTTCTGGCATTTATCACACTTTTTGGTGAAAGTAACACAATTTGCTTTTATCGTTGGCCAATAGTAACCTTATATTACTATTCTTTGTCTCAGAGACCTTTCAGTAGCGTGTGAACCATATGAGCCTTCATACACCTCTTTGATTAAATCGTTCACTTCATTTGGATGAAGAAAATGAAAGTGTATCCTTTCCTGTGTAGGACACCTTTTTCGAGCACATAATTGGTTGCTTTGTATCTCATCTTCCTGGCTTCCTTTTGGTCGGGATGGCAGTGTTCCTCAATCGATGTATTCTCTAGTCGGGTCCATCCAGGAAGGACCTAACTCCATAGATATGGCACTAATTTCCATTCCATCTATGCTTCTATGGGAAAGAATCTCCACTAAGATTGCTCGTCTGAGTTCTATTGGAGTTGCTGAAGCTAGCCAAGTAAGAGCATCTGCTTGGGCATTCTCAAGTCTAGGAATCCTCACTATTTTAACTAAAGTGATTCGAGAAATTACTTTAATTATTTTTGGTGGTACCTCATCATGGTTTATCATCCTTTGACACCATAAATCTGTTGCATATGATTAACAATCAATTGGGAATCACTATATACCATACCTGGTCGGTGCTTAGTGATGAAGCTAATTCTAGTCCCGTGATTAGTGCTTCATACTCAGCCTCATTATTGAAAGCTTTGAATTGGAATCTCAGAGCATATTCCACATCCAAATTATCAGGAGTGTTAATGATAAGGCCTGCTCCACTTTGCATAGCACATGAGGACCCATCTACAAATAAGTGCCAAGTTGGGATGTCATCAGAGAAATCACCTTCCACATGTACTCCATGCTTGAACATCTTCTAGGTTTATTATAATTTTTCTTGAGCAACCGATGACTCAGGTTGATTGGCCACAATCTCTGTTTGCTTTTGAGCTAAGCTCTCTTTCGTAGAAGTCTACTAGGCTAGAAAACGAGGATTATATTGCTCCTCTGCATATCTGAATTTAATAATAAAGTCTGCCACTACTTGGCCTTTTATTGCAACTCTAATCTTGTAAACAATTTCATACTCCCAATTCCATTGCCCAAAACATTAATCTTCCAGACGTCTCTAATTTGTGCAACGCTTATCGCAGAGGCAATTCGTGTAGATAATAATAGTGTGGGCTTGGAAGTTTGGCCTCATCCTCCTAGATGCTTCAATAAGAGCCAGGGCTAATTTGTCCAAGCGTGGATATCTAATTTTAGCTCCCCAAAATGCCTTGCTTGTATAATATAATGGCCTCTAAACTCCATTATCAAGTTGGATTAAAGCCGAACTAACAACCGACTCTGAAACAACCAAGTATAAATATTATTTTTCTCCCAGAAAGCCTTCTCACATTCATCATTTCACTCAAAGGTTTATCTAAGCACTTTGAAGAATGGAAGACACTTATCAGTTTCTCAGGATACAAAACGTTTCAATGCAGTTACTCGTTCTGTCAGCTTTTAAACTTCTTTCTTGTTGGTCGAGGACTACATTTCAAGCAAAGCTTTGATCTTGTCAGGGTTTTATTCTATTCCCCTTTGATTAATAATGTACCATAGGAACATCCCTTCTTGTACTCCGAATATGCATTTGGTTGTAGTGAGCTTCATCTGGTGCTTCTCTAATTGATCAAAGATTTGAGCCAAGTCTGCTATGTGGTTAGCAACATGTTTTTTATTGGTGAGCATATCATCTACATAGACCTCCATGTTTTTGCTGATCTGATCCTCAAAAACCTTATTCACTAGTCTCTGATAAGTAACTCTAGTGTTTTTCAATCCAAAAGGCATGGCATTACAACAATAATTTCCTTGGATAGTAATGAAGGAAGTCATTTTCTTGTCTTTAGGCTTCATCTTAATCTGGTTATAACCATAATAAGTATCCATAAAGCTGAGTAACTCATGACCTGGTCTAGCATCGACCAATTGATCAATCCTTATCAAAGGAAAAATGATCTTTTGGGCATGCCTTATTGAGATCTGTAAACTCTACACACATACTCCACTTATCATTTTTCTTTTAGACCACTACCACATTAGCTAACCAATTAGGGTACTTGACATCTTCAATGAACTGTTCTCGTTGTAGTTTCTCTAATTCCTTTTGGATTGCTACATTCTTTTCGGGATTGATGACCTTTCGCCTTTTACTTGATCGTCTTGGAACCTGGATAAATATTGAGTTCATGTCACTGTGACACCCCGCCTAATTAAATACCGGGTGATCAATCCTTTATTAAATTATAATCAAGGTGAATGGTTGGTTCATTCTCAGCATCACTGTCGTAAAATAAAATTTCCAATTTAAACACCCTAATATTTAAGCTAAGTGTCAAAACCATTTAAACCTTATTCCCATTTTTAATTAAGTTCAATTATAAAACCTTTGATAATTAACAGTTTAAGAGTCACACAATAATAGTAAGGATGTAAATGATCATTCAAGAATTTAACCATCAATAGTAAATCCCAACTTCAAAACACCAAAGAAAACGTCCTGACAGTAATAAATCCCAAATTAAAACTACTGAAAGTAAATGAAATACAATCTCTCACAAAAACCAACTAAATAATGAAAAGTGGCGACACATGCCCAACTAGATAAAGTAAAACTAGAAATGGAATCAATAATGAGGTCGTCTAAGCACAAGGCCTGCAACTCCCACAAAAGCTGCAGCGCGTTCCATATCCAGAGAATCCTAAGCCTGACGCCCATGTGGCTGGGCCTCTGTAATACATATATATATATATATATATATATATATATATATATATATATACAAGAGAGGAGAGATAACAGTAAATGAGTCAGAGCCCGATTATAAAACAGTTTAAAAATTTAGTTTAGCAAGTATTTAAAATGTTTACTGGCTAATGCAACAACATATTAGTAACGACACTCTTTTGAGAAAGTCTCACCTCTCTCCTAGTGTGCACCCTAACGCACTATTAATCCCAAAAATTAACTTAATTCAAATTCCTCATTAGATTCCATGCCGACAATTTCTAGGACTAAGATAATAAAATTCCAGGAATTTAAGGTTAACACATAACTCTTATTTAATTAAAAAGTCTTTCAACAGTGTCACAACATTTCAGCCATATATAATAAAACCGGGATATTCATCCATTAATTAACTTCTTTTAGCCTCGGTAGGAAGTTACAAATTTCAAGACTATATATATATACATTAATTACCCATATAATATATGTACACTACTGGCGCCCCACGTAATATTTATGGTGCTGGCATACTCTGCTATCAAGTCCCCATATCACTCGTACTAAGGGAAATACTAGTTAGGAATCACTCTCGAACTGTATTAATACAAACAAACACAAATTGAGGCGAAACATAGTTCCAAGTCACTAAGAGGTCAGCACATACCCTCACGTCTCTTAGGACCGTCTGACTATCAATCAGATAGCCTATACCAAGGATTTCTATGTTCTAGGGTACGAGTCAATATCCCCCATAAAGGCCCCATCAAGATAAGACTATCCCAGCGCGGAAACCTCAGCGATAGCAAGTAGCGCGAGCATGATTTGTTTACACGTATATAAGATATATGATCAATCACAGAGTCATATAGATATATAACTATTTACATTCATAAGTTAGGTACGCCCACGGCCCAAAATTATATTATTCCATTCTTAGTACATTTTTATTCGATTATTTCTTATAACGGACTTATTCATTTTATTTTCGAAGTTTAATTTATTCCAACTCACTTCTCATCTCTCGAAGTATTCTCTTTACCTAAGTACAATTTCAGTAAGCCCTCACTTACCTTCTAATCCAACTCCTAGACATTTCGATTATTAAGTCTACGCACGTTAGATTTCTTAGGTATGAATATTTCCCCGTTTACCCTTCATTTTCCCATTTCATTAAAGTTCCACTTAACGGGGTTTACCTTGACCCTACTGGTCCTTTTTATGTTTCATTATGTCCTAATAACATTAATCAAGATTTATTACGCATTTAATCGGATTAAGTCAACATAAGGAAAAATCTAGTTTTCCAGCTAGGGTCGATCGATCGATAAAAAGGGGTCGATCGATCGAACCGTCGATCGATCGACATTCTTTGGTCGATCGATCGATCAAGCAGGTATGGTGAAAACTGCAGAATACAAGTTACGGGAATTATCATCCAAAATCATCCAAATCCAAGTTTTTAACTCCCAAATGCCCAGAAATTTATACCACAAGCATTATAAACCCAAATGAACAATATTCTACGTAAGGCATGCGAGTTTTCATCAAGTATCATGAATTAAAAGGGCCAAAATCTATATAAATATCATGAAACCTAATAATTTCTTTAACTTAGTTCTTCTCATTCTTTTTCCAGAATTTCTACTTCTAACCCAAAGTAAATTCGTGGTTCAACCTCTACATGTGAAGGGGATTTCTAGAAGGATGTTTATATTTCTACAACATGCGATTTCTAACCTCCAACATAGGTTTTCTTTCATAAAAACTCATCCGAATAAACCCTAAACTAATATGAATGAAGCATTAAATAAATTAAGCAAGATAAATACTAACCTGAGAATTTTTGTTTCTGATTTGTGGATGAAATCAGTGTGGTTGTGATCCTTGTTGTGCGATCTAACGTTTGGCGGTGACGGCGGTGCAAACAGAGGAGTTCTTGGCCTAGAACTCCTTGGTAAGCTTTTCCTTTCCTTCTCCAATGGCCGTCTTTTGTTTTTGGTTGTGTTAACCCTAGAAGACAACCCTAAGCATCTGATATAACCTAGAAAATTCGTAGATTTCTAAGCCCAAAAATACAAAATGCCTGAAACGCCCTCCCGGGATGTTAATTAAGCCTAAAAACGCCCAGAGACCCAAACTAAACCCTCGAGTACATTATTTTGACTATCTCGACCCTTCCGGACACTTAGGCGCACTCGAAATGACCATACATGTGACTTATAATTTATTCACTTTTATTAAATAAAATTTAGTCCTGACACGACACGGGCGCGTCCCGACTTAAATTTCCAAAATTATCATTTTATTCACTCGTGACATTTAATAGAACCAATATTATATATTACTTTGATCATTAGTAATATTCAACAAGTTTCCAATAATTACTAACTCTCGTGACGTTAGTAATTATTTTAAAAAAAAAATAATTTTCGGATTTATATTAAATTAACAACTCACATCAAATTTAATAAATCCCCAAATTCAGAAAGCATAAAAATACGGGGCATTACAGGCACATGAAGTTTGGATCAATTTTTGGCACATCTTCATGGCTCCAAGCAAAAATATTTTTCCTTTCTCTGAGAAATGTGGATAATTCCTGTTTGAGAGAAGGAGATAACTTGGAACCGATCTGTGCAGTTTTTTCTGGCTTCTCATCATATAACACCACAACTTCTATTTCTTCCATAACTTGTCCCTTTATCAGCTGTTCTTCTTCTCGAGGATCCAGAGTATCAATGTGGAAAGTGGTGGTGTTCTTCAGTTGCATCTCTTGTTGGTCGGTCGATGTGTAATAATATTCCCTGGCATCTTTTTGACTGCTATTTACAATGCTGACTTAATAATTTATTGGAAACTTTATATATTGATGCATTGTAAATGGCACAACCTCTAACTGCTTGATTCCTACTCTTCCTAGGATGATAATGTAAGCTGATGGGATATTTTTATCTAACACAAATAAGTAAATTATTTTTCTCCTACTCGTCGGCCAAGTGCCAACCAAGACTTCTAGCTTGATTGTCCCTAGTGGGTATACCTTCTCCCCTGTAAATCCGATAAGAGGTCTATGGTATGGTTTTAACTTGCTGATCTTCAACCCTAGGCTGTCAAAATAGTTGTAGGACATTATATCGACTGAACTCCCATTATCAACTAAGATCCTATGACGAACTCTACATGCGATAACCAACGGATCATCATGATGATAGAGAACCCCACTCAGATCATTCTTGGAACGCCAAATCACTAGCATGTCTCTGTTACTTTCCTCTACCGACTATCACTAGATTCAGCCATATCAATTTGTCTGACAGTTGGGCATGCTTTGACTTCATTTAGTTAAGCTTTCCTTTCTTCTATGGCATCTCGTCCTCCAACATCACCCCCTGCAATAAAATGGTATCTAAAGGATATCATGTCGACCTCAACTTTTGGTTCATCTGGCTTCTTCGACAAGTCAGGATCTTCTTTAAATCATCATTTCTTACTATCTTATTATCATCCCTTATTTGGGCTGGAGATTCTGACCTCTTTCCTTCATTTCTTTTGCTATTTCGATCAACAAACTTGATCAACTTTCCACGCCGAATAATATTTTCAATCTCATTCTTTAGCGCAATACAACTGTTGGTGTTAAGCTCATGATCACTGTGGAAGTCGCAGTACTTGGTCTTATCCCTCTTGTTAGGGGGAGTTTTTTTCTTTCCAGGCCAATTCAAATTTCCATTTCCTTTGATCTCCATAGGATATGGTGGACACCCATGTTGAGCGGGGTATATTTGTCATACTTCCTGATCCGATCTAGTCTTTTGTCATTCTGATCCTTTTTAAAGTAATTTGAATTATTTTTCTGACCTTCAACTCTGGTCTCAAGAGCTTCCTTGGCTGCTATAGCTTCCTCGGCATTCATTATTTTTCCAGTTTTAGCCATTAGTTCTGTCATGGCTTTGGGTGAATTTTTTACTAAGGCATAATAAATATCTTTATCAAGTAACCTACTTATAAGTGTTATTATGGCTATTTTCTTCTCATAGTCTACCACCTCTAGCTTTTCATTATTAAAGCAAGTAATATATTCTCTAGTGCTTTCTCATGGCTTTTGTCGCACGATCAAGAGATGAGTGACATTCTTAATCGAATTAGCCCCAAAACAAAAGTTATTAATGAACAACTCAACTAACTGATGAAAACTAGAGATTTTACCTAATGGGAGATTGTTATACCAAATATAGACTGGGCCTGCGATAAAGCTAGAAAAAGCTCTACATCTCATCTCGCCAGGCACTTAGTAGATATCGATAGTAGCTTGATATTACTTTATATGCAAGACTGGATCAGTTTTCCCATCGTATTTGGGAGTAACCACTGGTGGTTTAAACTTGGAAGGTGTGGGGTATTCAAAAATTGCTTGGATAAAGGGTAATCCTTTGATGACACTCCTTTATAATGGATTCTTTGTCTTGGCCATTTATCCTAGTCGATCTTCTAATCATTGCATAGATCTTTTCCACGAATGCTGCTATAGTTTAGCAGCTTTACTGTGCCTATGCGCTGAACTCTCCTCCTGAGAGGTCTGCTCGGCACGCACAGGACCCCTATACTGACCCTAGATCTTGTGGAACATTATCTATATTCATGATGATGAACCTTCTCCCTATGATGTCCTCTGGTTATTCGAGATCCTAGCCGATCAAAGGCAGACTCCCTGCTGAGCCTCTCCAAGACACTTGTTCTTTCTTTAAAAAAAGATTCAATATTATAGTAATCAATTGATCGAAATAAAGAAGTTTCCCCATGACGATATGACCTATCGTGAGAAGAAAGAGAATGATAACTTCTTTTATGCGTACCTAGTGGTGGTGGTGGCATATCCATTATAGAATTAGAGGACTTAGCTTGCTTGGTGAGAGACAACTACTTAACAATCTCTTGCATGGCTTCTTTACCTTTAGCAAGGTTGGGAAGAATTCCCTATACATCTTCCGCATTATGAGGAGAAGATGGAATGATGGTGTTTCCTTCATTGCGAGCGCTATTCTCAGGACCAGTCATTTCTTTAGAAATAAAGAAACTAAGCAAGTGGTAGTGAACGATGACAGACAAATGTTCCCACAGACGGTGCCAATTTGTTGATGTCTAAAATTGGACTGTCTCTAATATTATAATCACAAATAAAAATAAGAGAAATAACTCAAACCATACACACAAGAGACAAGGATTTTAGAGCGATTCAATTGTAAAATAGCCTACGTCCACTGTTATTGTCATTGAGTAGAGTTTATAATAGCTCAGTATGCTGTGCACATGAGTGATTCGAGTTGTCCCTTGAGCTAAGGGAATAGTTTGTATTTATAGTGGTGCGAAACCCTAAAGTTGGAGTGCCTTTATATTGCCAAGCATTTACATCTGTGTATAATAAGTAAAACTCTTGGAATTCAGTGCTGGTTGGCATCCTTTCTGAGTAGCTGTTTATGTTCCTATTGGTTCGCCTTCTAGAGTTGGTCGATATTCTAGCCGACCAAGTGTCTATAAAGCCGATCAAATAGGTTAGTCGACCATGTTGGATGACAAGTGTGCATTCATCATTGGTCCACGTGGGAGTATAATTTTTACATACAACAACAACAACACCAATAATAATAATAATAACAACAACAATAATGTACAAGTATAGTTCTTTTAGACCAAATTTTACAATGCAATGATAACATACAAATATGGTACTTCTGGGCCAAATTTATATATGTCAATCTCTTTAGGATGATATGGATATATTAATATCCAAATACAATAAACCATGTGTGTACACAATGGTGTGCTTAACATATGCTAAAGCATTGCATGACTTTTCAATCAATTTGATTAATAGATTAGTGTTTAACCAAAATTATTCTCGATCTTCAAGCCGAGATAATAACTAATTATCCCAAGGTCATTCATTTATCATTTATTTATTTGGATATTTTTCATTTCAATTGAGCTCTTCATGAGCACATTATTTTCAGGATATTTTTATAATAACACATTGGTATATATGATTATTTTCATACCATTCTTTAGACAAATATTTACTAAGACGGTTGTACCTATATCCTTCTGGATTTCCCATTGTACAATGAACGTCTTAGTGCATTTGAGTACGTACTTCTTATCTTTGCTTTAAGTAAAGAAAATCCTTCTAGGATTGTTATATGTATTCTTTGTCTAAGTCTCGTAAAAATAAGCTATTATAATATTATTCACGAGTCGCATATAATATGTCGAAAAACTGCTAAGCTAGCCAGATATCTGAAAAGTATTTATGGTCGTAATCCCCTGATGGTTTGTTTATATAATCAATCTTCGATTTCTATAAGAAACCTTATGCCACTGATTTTTCACTTTTTAGCGAGTATCTTACTTTGCTTTCTTATAAGTGCCCATTCATAACCTTCAGGGTTAACTTCTTATAGGGTTTTTACTGTAGGTCCAAATACACTACGTATATTAAGATAGTTGAATTAGGCCATCATGACCTTTTCTCATTTTTGACCAATATATTATTTGTGGACATTCATTTATATTACGTGGATTTGTAGTATCATTGCCCTTTGATTTTTGTGTAGCTACAACATATGTAATTATGTCATCGATGATCATCTTTTGCGATCCCACTTTTCTCTTATATATGTATAAAACATAGATATCTTATTTAATATTAGGTACCTTTGCCTACTTCAGGGGCTTTAATGTCAGTTCAGGGACTTGTGTCTTTTCATAGACAATAACCTCTTATGGGGTTTTAAAGAAAATGGATCTTTCACTCCTAACCTCTTCTAGAGCATTATCTGGGCATGATTTTATTTAACTTCCACTTCTGGGGGGTCAAGTAGTTGGGACCTATAGGTTTTGCATGCTTCTGGCATGCAATAATTTTATTTTCTGCCCAATTTATATTGTCCTTTTAGGACAATGATTTTCGCAAGACATTTGTAACTAGTCCATGTGACATTCAACGTTGCAATATCATTTTTGACTTTATCTTTGCATTGAGCGATACGGGGGATTAGACGAGAAAAGTGGAAGTATTACATGATAATTATCATAGTTCTTTAGGAACAAACTGTTCTTTAGGAACGGTTTGTATTTTAGGTACGTTCGATCCTCCCCCTAATGGTGGAAAGAGT
Organism: Sambucus nigra; assembly: GCA_949130495.1. NCBI lineage: Eukaryota > Viridiplantae > Streptophyta > Magnoliopsida > Dipsacales > Adoxaceae > Sambucus > Sambucus nigra. The sequence continues at coordinate 407,336,875 of OX422220.1, forward strand.
GTCTCATCAAAATAAAATTTCACATACACGATAAACACTATATTTGTCACTGGTTCAATAGAGCGGTGAATCATAAGCAACACATATATACCCTTGTGATAGTAAATATAAACAGTAATTAAAATAATAAATATTTTGTAAAAAAAATCACACGATATCATTCGCAATTTTAAAGGCTTATGAAAATGAGGTAATCAAATTAGTTATTGTATAATATCACCTAATTGAACCACGGAGATTCATGCTCATAACAAAGTGAAATTCTACAACAATAAGTGTTTTATAGTATAAACTTATGAATAATGAAATGATTATTTGCTAGTGTGAGCTTCCATCTTCCAACACTAGAAGTAATACAAAATTCTTTTTCATTATTTATTTCAATATGGTACCCATGTTTTCTTACGACCATAAAATGAAGCGAATTTCTTTAGGAATCGCTTTCATATAACTCATCTCATATGAATTAACGGATAATACATAACAACATCACACAAGCTCTTCTGAAGCCTTAGGTTCAACTATGGTTAAAACTTTTACTATATTGCATACCACATCTATTTGTTTTATTTTTCTGAATAATGTGAGTTGTTTATTGCCTGCTAGACAAATGTCATTATATAATGACTGTTCATAATTATTAATTACAACATTCAATATAGATTGCGAAATGAATGTGAGTCCAAATATATATATGAACACAAATAATTTATATTACGGTGTTTGGTGACCAAACTGAAATAAATGGAAGCATTTAAAAAATCACATATCAAATAATTATCAGATATTCAAAGAATGGTATGGATAACAAAAAACTTAATTTTTGTAACAATGAATCTTTTAATAGTTAATAATCTCACAAGAATTTCATATTTGAGGGTATCGATCATTTATGAAAAAAATTCGAAAAAAATATATATCTAAAAATCTTGCATTTTGATGACTTTGGATCGACAAAAATCCTAATGTAATCACTATGCATTAAGCATAAACAAAGCTTAACTATACCGATTTCAAATCAAGATGTATATTTAAAGGAGAAAAATTGGCAAATTAAAGTTTAGAACTTTGGGTTCATAGCCGATGAATCAAAATGTCACATTCTTATTATATGTTAGAGACTTTAGTTTTGGAAATAAGAAACTTTAGATTTCTAATATAAAACTAGGGGATAAACCTTTAGCATCTGACAAAACTTCAGGCTTGGCCTAATATTGATCCATATATTTTCTTTTTTTCTTTTAAACTATGTTATAAATAAAATAAATAGTTCAAGATATGTTATGGATCGCTAAAATAATTGTGACTAATATTCCTTACAAAAAGGTAATGAGAACTTCAAGTTCTCCCTTTAAGCACCAATATTATTGACATAATAAATATAACTTTAGGTTGTGAATATTTGGTGATTTAGAACTCTAGGTTCTTATGATAGCAGACAAGTGCCAACTATTTTTATTAATGTTGTACCATAAATGTGGTGTGCTCGGAAGACCACTTAGGAGATAGTACGATGCCTTATGGGACCAGGTAATGAGGTCGGCTTAGGTCATCTTGTGGTCATCCAGTGTAATATGGTCGGCCCCAGTATGACAGGTAGTCAACTTAACTTCGCCAACTCACAGATCACTGACACTATGCATATGTAGTTATTTACTAGTAGAATGTTGTCAACAACGCTCAGCAGACAAGCATGATGAATTTAAGGTTAATTATTCCCCCATTATTGATGAGAAATGTGTACCCATCACCTATTTTTATAAAGGCATGTAAAAAAGGTGTACCTGCCTAATCTGTAAAGGTAGGCCACCTGTTACCCAACATTCTTTGTCTCCACTACAATCTCTCTCTCTCTAGGCCCATACATGTCAAGCATAAATATTATGCATTATATTCAATCCAAGGAGATCCATCAATCGAGAGAAAAAGTGACATTTCTACTGCTATGCTACCATTTTATAGAGAGGGAGACAAGATTGTAATCATCCTTTCATCCACGGCTACTGCACATCGAATCTAATACAAAAAACATCTGCTTTGTGGACTCATGCACCACATTGGGCCGAACCACGTAAACTCGATTTCTATCCATTTTCTCTTATCTTTTCCCTTACTGCTCTTACTCTAGATTAGCATCTCTATGATTAATCTCTCTTTATCTATTGAAAATCTAAAATTAGTTTATTTAGCTAAGATCAAGGTTCTAAAAAACGCGAGGCGTTGAGGCCAAGCCTTAAGCCTTAGAAGTTTGGGCGGGCCTTAGGCATAAAAAGGCGTTTAGGCCCTTTTAATATATTTTAACATTTTTAACTATAACAAGGCTATTAAAAATACTGAAATGGTACATACATTAAAATATGTCTGAATATATGCAAACTAAAATACTATTTTTTTAAATACTATGAGAAAACAAACAAAAAAGAAAAAACACGTGGTTTTTTGGACAAGAGGTAGAGAGGTTTGGGATACCATTTGTCTTTTGATTGTTTTGAATGAGATATTGGTCTGTTTTTTAAAAAAAGTCTTTAAAAGGCGATATCATTTCACTAAAGCGTCTTTATTTCTAAAAAAAGTGTGCTTTAAGGCTTTTACTAAGAATAAGATGTAAAAGGCTTAAGGCGGGGCATTTCTCCCAAGCCTCAAGCCTAGGTGAGCCTAGGAAGAGCCTAGGTGAGATTTTTAGAACACTGGCTAAGATATAAATATGTACACCAATTACAGGCATTAATAATTAACTTTGACCGATGATAATTTAATTTACCTTTTAAAATGAGTGGCTTATTTTTCACATTATCTACACATTCCCAAGTTTCCAATATATAATAAATGATTGGAATATGAAAATGAGTTAAAATTAAATATTATTATTATTAAAAGATAATGTAATACTCAAAAGAAGCGAAGGTCAGGATACAAAAGTTTAATGGTGAAACCATTAATATCAAGAAGTTGAAAAGAATTGTTCTAATATCTAATTCATTTTGAAATTAATTTAAACAAAAAATTAGATATTTGGAGCTTGAGGTCCAAATTATAATTAATAATTTGAGGATCGTCAAAATTCATACCCCATGAATAGTCAAAACTTTAGGTTTTGATTTATGGTACATTTTGTTAGAGCTTCAGGTCAGTTATCGGGGAAGATGATCAAGATGCCACTGCGACGACTAGGGGGTCATTCCATACCATCTTAGTTAATTATAATTATTTTGATGTAAGTGATACGACGCAAATATTGCGTATTTCATCCTCCGAACCTACGCATTTTAGCCCCCTCAGGTATCTTATTCCCTATATTTATGCTCGTTAACCAGAAAACTTCGTATTTCTATGTTAACATGTTTTGCAGTGGTTAATTGGGATTTTGTTTGTATTTAGGTACTAAGTATGGAGTTCAGATGCATTCCACTCAAGTTCCGTACGCAATCGCACGTTCAAGGGCAATTCGATCAATTCATAGTTTGGGCACCTGGCCCAACACCTGCACGAAAGTTGTATCCCTCCTCTCAAGCTTCGCGTGGCTGCGAACGGTGCACGATTCGGATCCCTAACAAAGAAGTTATGAAACTTTTGGCGGAAGAGAAAGATATTGAAACCAAAAGAGGAGAAAAGAGGAGGAAAAGCAATGCAATGTGCTGCCTTGGATCATCCCTGCTTGATCGATCGATTGACCAAAGGGGTCGATCAATCGATCCTTCTCGACAGTGGAATTTTTGTTCATGATTGATCGATCGACCAAAGGGGTCGATCGATCGATCCCCTGTTTCCAACAAATATTTTGCCTTATTTCTTCTTTTCTTTTATTCCAACTTACTATATAACCCAATTTTGTTGTAATATCAGATATACTTAGTTTTAGAAGACATTTCAGGTTAGGGTTTGGTTTGGAGAGCTCATCTTCTTCTTTTCTTGGGATGACATCCATTTGGTTTTGTAAGGTTGAACTTTCCATCTCATTTACCATTGATATAGTTTTGTTCTTCATTTTTCTTGCTGTGTAGATTAATTTTTATGCTTTGTTAATTAGTTTACTTGCTTTATTACTTGCTTTCCTAGTTTAATTAGTTGTAATTTAGTTTAATCATTATGTGCCCTTAGATAAATAGGGTCAGAATTTTGTTCTGCCATTTTCGGGCCCCAAGCTCCGAAAATTAGGTTTTGTGCAATATTGCGTTTAATTGAACCCGCACAAATTAATGTCGGATTATTATGCGTTTAACTTTCTTTGTCATGCAACGTTAGTGTTTATAGCGATAATCCGAGTTTAATCCGCGTGTGATCAATTTTCAGTTAAATGTTTATTCTCACAACTTTGGCTTAAATTCCTTATTGTGTGAAGTTTATGTTTAACTATTAATGCTCGATTAAATTGCTTTCGAGCTGAAATCTTGATTAGTAGTTGTTTCGAGCCGTATGGTTAGATGATATCCCGATCCTCTCTTTTACTTTATTTAGACTTAACTTCTCTCTTTTATTTTATTTACCTTCATACATCACCCTTTTACACTTTTATTCCTGAATTAATAAGCCGATTAAAGTCTGTCTAACACTCCATGTGGATTCGATACCCGACTTACCGCTATACTTGTATCGTAAGTGTAGTCGTAACTTAAGTTTGTTTGTATTGAGGTGGTGAAACTAAAACAACGATTAACGTCTTTAGGCGCGCTACTTTTCATAGTATTTTCTTTCTATTTTTATTATTTGCTAATATTTTATAGGACTTCCACATTTGAGCACTTAGAAACGCTCAAATTTTTCCCGCTCATACCTACTTTGTGGAATTCACCACTTGAGCCATTTTTGGAGTAAGCATGTCTTATTCCAATTCTTTCGGTAATCATTTTTATAATTCTCAAACTTCTCGCAAACCTATGACTTTCGGTGAATACTTAGAATCCCAAAGTATAACAAATTCAAATATGACTTGGGCGAGTATAACGAAATTCAAAACTTGGGTTATTGAAATTTTGATGATGATTATAATGATTTTGGGCCTTTATCTCCTTATAATAGGATTTTTGAAACGAATTGCAATAGTTTTCAAAATTCCTATAATAATGAGTTTTCGTTTAAGTCCGATGGTAATTTTCAAAGTTCCCATTTTCATGCATCCGCACCTTGACCCATGACATTTGGTGAGGGCTTGCGTATGTATGAAAATGAGAAAATTGAAAATCATTATCCGGAAGAAAATCGTTGTTGGGAACATGAATTGGATTTATTATTTGAGTTCGACGACGATTTTGCTTCCGAGACTTTTGAAGTCGAAGAATGTTTTGAACCAAATGAGGTACTTGTGCCTACTTTGGAACAAACCATTCTTGACTTTGCCCATTGCATAATAGATATTGAAAGTGAGGATGAAAATGACGTAATATCTATTTGCAATGAAATGATTTCTTCTTTGGCCCCCAAAGAAAAACATTTCATTGAAAATGATATTATTTCATTCGAAACTCAATCTTCATGCGATGATGATTCATCTCATGAGTTTGAATTTCTTTCATCCCCATTTTCATCCTCTATTATCACATCGTCACAAGTACCCGATGATTCGGTTTCAAACTTTAATATTTTAAACCTTTTCGCTAATGAGGAGTACTTGCTCGAGTCACCTTCCATGATCGCATTCGTGCCTTCATGTGCGCCGCCTCCCATTCCAATTTCAAAATCTTTGGGAGGATATTCGGCTTTTCTCGGTCCCCACATGTTTTTGTCATCCGTTCAATCCAAACCCCCCATCGTCCCTTCAAAACTTTTAATTGACGATAGTTCATTTCTTACGCCTTACACATGCCTTCCGTTATTAAAACAGAAATCATATTTTTTGGAGGGCATGCTTGTATGTGAGGGTACACCGGTTATCCTCCAAAGTCAAATCAGTTTTGCGGTGGACCCTCGTCTATTTAGACTTCTAGTGTACAGTTAGTGTGAAGCCTAAATAGTAGGTTGTATATAGTTAGCTTTCTTTCTTTTTAATATTTTCTTTCCTTTTTAATTTTTTGTTATTTGTTTTTGCTATGCTCGGTACTAACTTGTTTTGTAGATTCTTTGGACTTGTTCTTATGGGGATCGCTCCAATTTTGGGTAATATCGCTCTTTTTCTCTCTTTAACTTGGTTCTTAATTCACATTGAGGATAATGTCAAGTTTTAAGTTAGGGGGTGTGGGATATTCTATCCATTTCATATTTAGTCCATGTTTTTGCTCACATGTTAGTTACTTAGTATGCTTTTCTTAGAAAAATTCAAAAATTTCAAAAAGATTTTCTTTCTTTTTTCTCCTTTTTTGGGCTTTTTACCTTTGTTTCCGATGATAAATTTCAATAATTGCCCAATCCAATAGACAACCCAATGATGCATGTTCTCGATTTTAGAAGTTATTAGACTTAAATCTCGATTATTGTTATTATGAATAACTTCATGAATTAAACTTTAATCCCATGAGCACATGCACTTTTATCGTTCTATTGATTTGGTTTAAGATTTTAATAACTCGGTAATCTTTTGTTGCATTGTATATACTTACGTCGAGTAAGCTTTGTACCTTTCGTCGTTTCTGAGTGTATACACTATTCTTTTCTCATTGAAAATGTTGAATTCGTTGGTAATATCACTATTCTTTCATTTGACCGTTCATTAATTGAGTTCATACTTGAAATGTGTTACTTGATCCTGATTGTCATATATTATTTTGACTCGAGAATTGTGTAAACTTTGTGAAATGATCATAGTCATTCTTTGTTATACCACTCATATTGACCTTGACCTCACCTTATATGTTTACCCTCGTTAACCCCTTTGAGCCTAAATATAGCCTTTCGTTTCATAACCCAAATCCCATAACCAACTCCACATTGGAGTTTTAGCCCATACATACACCTTCCATATCTTTGTTTGGAATGCTACTTGGGATTGAATGATGTTATTGTGGTGTCGGTTGCAATTTAGGCATATTAGAGTTTGAAAAGTAAAGAAAAGAAAGAAGTGAAAAAGTAAAGAAAAAGAGAAAGCAAAAAGAAAAAGAAAACAAAAGAAAAATGAGAAAAAGAAGAAAAGAAAGAAAGAGAAAGTTGTAAAATGTTGTATATAGTTCGATAAGCTTTGATTACTCTCCCCGATGATATATCTAATGCCTTTTTGGAACTTGTTTTCCAATTTTGATATTGCCCGTATTTTCCCATTATTCCGAGTTTTTATCCTGAACACCTCGAATCCATACATACATTCCTTCATTTCGTACCCTAGCCTAACCTACATTATAACCCTATTAAAGTCCTATGTGATCTTAGGTTGATGTAATTCAAAAGTTATAATAGTTTTGATAATCTGTGAAAATACATTTCGCCTCTTTTAGTGTGCAGTATCTTTCATTGAGATTACAGTTTTTCAGTTTATATATAGCGTTCTTCATTTGTGACATGTGTGCGGCCTAGTTTCTATTTACATTTACTCTTTATGCCCGCATGTTCCGTGTGTTACCTCCTTGTTTCGAGTGAATTTGCTTGATGAGAGTAATGCCCATGAGGATTGAATGTATGATTTCGTTAATTTAGTATCCGATTTATTTAAGTTTTTTGCCAAATCATACTTTGCATGTGCTCGCTCCCCTCCCACATTTTAAACTTTCAATTCTATGAGGTGCATTCTATAATGTTAATGATTCAGACTTTTGTTTGAATTCTTTCAATGTGCTAATAATGTGTATGAAATCCTTTTCGCTATTTTTGGGCTTGTCGCATGTTGGTTTGGGCTTATTTGGAGGAAACCATGTGATGTTTGTGGGTGTTATCCCTGAAAACCCTCACGAGACGACACTCGTCCACAATAGGGTGACCTAGGGGTTTAACGACTTATTGCATACGCTAAATGCAATCGAATCGCCCGCAAAAGTGGCCTTTTTCTTTTATACCATACTTTTGTACTTATCCTGTTTTTGGCTTGCTTGTAGTTCTTGTTGCATCCTATTCATTGCTAGGGACTAGCAATGTGTAAGTTAGGAGGTGTGATATGACACAAATATTGCGTATTTCATCCTCCGAACCTACGCATTTTAGCCCCCTCGGGTATCTTATTCCCTATATTTATGCTCGTTAACCAGACAACCTCGTATTTCTACGTTAACATGTTTTCCAGGGGTTAATTGGGCTTTTGTAGGTATTTAGGTACTAAGTATGGAGTTTGGACGCATTCCGCTCAAGTTTCGTATGCAATCGCATGTTCAAAGGAAATTCAGTCAATTCATAGTTTGGGCATCTGGCCCAACACCTACACGGAAGTTGTAGCCCTCCTCGCAAGCTTCGTGTGGCCACGAACAGTGTGCGATTCGGATCCCTAACGAAGAAGTTATGGCACTTTTGGCGGAAGAGAAAGACATTAAAACCAAAAGAGGAGAAAAGAGGAGGAAAAGCAATGCAGTGTGCTGCCTTAGATCACCCCTGCTTGATCGATCGATCGACCAAAGGGGTCTATCGATCGATCCTTCTCGACAGTGGAATTTTTGTTCATGATCGATCGATCGACCAAAGGGGTCGATCGATCGATCCCCTGTTTCCAACAGATATTTTGCCTTATTTTCTTTCTTCTTTTCTTTTATTCCAACTTACTATATTACTCAATTTTGTTGTAATATCAGATATACTTAGGTTTAGAAGACATTTTAGGTTAGGGTTTGGTTTGGAGAGCTCATCTTCTTCTCTTCTTGGGATGACATCCATCTGGTTTTGTAAAGTTGAACTTTCCATCTCATTTACCATTAATATAGTTTTGTTCTTCATTTTTCTTGCTTTGTAGATTAATTTTCATGCTTTATTAATTAGTTTACTTGCTTTATTACTTGCTTTCCTAGTTTAATTAGTTGTAATTTAGTTTAATCATTATGTTCCCTTAGATAAATAGGGTCGGGATTTTGTTTCGCCATGTTCGGGCCCCGAAAATTAGGTTTTGTGCAAAATTGCGTTTAATTGAACCCGCGCGAATTAAAGTCGGATTATTATGCGTTTAACTTTCTTTGCCATGCAACGTTAGTGTTTATAGAGATAATTCGAGTTTAATCCGCGTGTGACCAATTTTCGGTTAAATGTTTATTCCACAACTTTGGCTTAAATTCCTTATTGTGTGAAGTTTATGTTTAACTGTTAATGCTCGATTAAATTGCTTTCGAGCCGGAATCTTGATTAATAGTTATTTTGAGCGATATTAATGGATGATATCCCGATCCTCGCTTTTACTTTATTTAGACTTAACTTCTCTTTTTTCTTTTATTTACATTCATACATCACCCTTTTACACTTTTATTCCTGAATTAATAAGCCAATTAAAGTCTGTCTAACACTCCCTGTGGATTCGATACCCGACTTACCGCTATACTTGTATCGCAAGTGTAGTCGAAACTTAGGTTTGTTTGTATTGAGGCGGTGAAACAAAAACAATGATTAGCGTTTTTATACGCGCTACTTTTTGCCCTCGATCGGTAAGGCCCTAGGCCATTTATTCTATTTTCTTTATTTTTGTTTAAACAATGCATGCCTCTAGCCATTAATCTTTATCAATGAAAAATTCAATTTTTCTAGATTTCCTTTTTTCTATCTTTGTCATTATTATTCAAATTCTCAATACAAATTATCTTCATAATCGTATGAATATTGCTAAGACGGATAAACACCAACTTACTTATTTTGTCAAAGTTTAATAAATAAATATGACTAACTAATCATCATAATAAATTTATATACCTAATCAATCTGGTACCACAAAATGACTAAACTTCTTTATATTCGAAGGGATGGTCCTTGACCAACCCTTGATATAGGAATTTTGGACTTAAGTTCCTATTAGACCGATTTAAATTAAATTTCCCCCCTTAGGTCGATTAAGTCACTATACGATAATTTTTCCATTTGAGGCCAATTTTTTCATCACAAGACCATTAAGCTGCATTTGATTGTTTTGATCATCTTAGACTAACCTAGATATTTTAGCCCAATCTATTTGACTCAATCGTTAGGCATCTTAGGATGATTTACCCATCATATATTAATTTCGTTCATATTAGACCATTTAGGGCATCTTAGGCCGGTTCAACCAGTTCAGACCATCTGAGATCAATTAGGTCATCAAAGATCGATTTGGTTGTATTATGACATTTTGACCATCTTAGGTCAATTAGATCATCTTAAACCCATTATGCCATCTTAAGTTAGTTTGCCCTCTTAGGCCAATAGGGACTGATGAAGATATTTTAGACCTTTTTGACCATCTTAAATCAATTCGGCTAACTAACATATAATAACAAATCCTAGGCTAGTTTGACTATCTCCCGTTAATTTTCCTCATCAGGGGAAGATTAGGCAGTTTTGACTATCTTAGGTCTATTAGGTCTTCTTAGACTACTGAGATATCTTAGGCTAGTTTGACCATGTTATATTGATTAGGTAATTAAGGACCACTTAGGCTATTTTGAATATGTTAAGTCAATTGGGTCATCATAGACATATTGAGATATCTTTAGTTTGATCGTCTTAGGTTAGTTATGTCATCATAGACCGATTAGGCTATCTTGGGTCGTTTTGAACAAATTAGGCTAGTTAGGTCATTGAGGACCGATTAAGACATCTTAGTATCCTTTTGGTAAATATCTTATTCAACATATTACATATATATGGTTTCCCCCTTATGCGGACTTATGAAATGGAAAATAGCCTTCACAAATGGTGCAAATATTATAACATTTTTTTGGCCTAAAAAATATCAACTCTATAAAATAGAATAATTTAAAAATTATGCTTTATTGATAGTTCATCTTGGAACACTTCTGCTAAAGTAAAACTAAGATACATAATATAACATAAGTCTAAAGGAAATATTCATTTATCTCTAGTGATAAAATTTCCATGGATTCATGGCCTTCCATGATTGAGGTATTGGGGTTTTGTGATACACCGATTCTGGGTGTCAATGTGGAAAACATTTTTGTACTTTGAGTTCATTTAAGAAAATCCTCTTTCTCAATAAAATCTTTCTACATTTTTGTCGTAAAATACATTTAATTTAATTAATCAAATGATGTCCAGCTTATGAAATTTATAAGAACACTTGAAATAAAAAGAGTTTTACCAATTTCATAGAGTAAATAACAATTGAAGAAAGTCCACGTCATCCTGTCTTATTATAAACTAAAGAGAGTTCACACCATCCTGTCTTATTACAAACCAAATTTAAAGCATTTCTAAATAGTTCCAAATAACGTAGTCAAAAGTTTCATTTAAATTACACATATAAAGTAAATAGTAAACAAAGGTCTACTGGCGCTTAAATCCTTCATTCTCTCTCACGATTTCCTTGCCTTTATCTTTCCCTGTAGTACATGGGGGTTTGGTAAATGGTGGGATAGGAACGTGCGCCAAGTAGGAGAAATACTAGCAGAGGAATACGTACATAGATATAAAGTATATTTTAGAAATTTAAAAATCATCCTTCATTTGATTAAGTGTTCTCATGCAGTTGTATCATAAACGTGCAATTGATGTTTGACTATGCAACCCGAGCAAACTCATACTTAATTTTCTATTTAATATTACCCAAATCCTGTTAATTTGACCATTAGTGTGCTTTCATATTTTCAAGTTGATTCATAAACTTGACTTTACATTAATGAGCTCCGTGATCAAAATCATCTTTTCACTTGAACCTGAGTGTTATAAGGACTTTCATCGACTACCACTGTGCCGCAATATGATTCTAATTAGTTGTTTGGGGTCTAAGTCTTAGGCCGCACCTTAGGGATCCAAACCCTTATTAAATTTTATGATTACCTCTGGTACTCTTTTACTTGTTATGTTATTGTAACCCTATTTCCTTTCTTTCTTTCTTTCTTTCTTATCCACTAAGAAAACCTTTTACCTTTGTTTCCTTTTTAACGGCCAACAAGGCCAAATACCTGGGACAAGACTAGTCCCACATGTAATTTTCAAGTTTCACATTTAATTAAAATTACGTCTGTACTTTACCTTTAACTCGGATTTCATCTTTGAAAATAACTTTGTTTATCATTTCTTTATGAAAATTAACCTTTGAGTTCAAATACCCGTTTACACACTTTATTATACTTTTCACTATTTACGCAGATCTATAAACTTGCAATTATACACTTTGCCAAAAAGGCTTCTTTTCATCTTTAATTTAGAAAATATGAGTTTTCACCTTGAAAAAAGCAAATATTTTAACTAGAGTCCTTTAATTTGAAAATTTTACTCATAAGTCCAACTTTTTCATAAAATGATACTTTTGTATTAAAACTTCACTTTTATCATTCCACGACTTATATTTTCAAGTTATTAACTTTTCACCTTCTATACTTTGTATTATCATTTTATGTGTTTAGATTTATTCATTTAAAACTAACTTTCCAAAATAATATTCATGTTTACAAAGATTACTACTAAATCCATTCTTTTAATAAAATGACGATTCTGGCCCCAAAATTACACTTTTTGACATTTCAAGACTTATTCTTACAAATTGATAACTTTTCATTTTAGACTTTGTATCCTTGTTATTTTATGTGTAAATATTAGTAAATTTTGTGTTTTCGCCTCAACACTTTACTATTTTCACTTTTTGTCCCTTAATTCTTAAACTTTCTTCATATAAAGTAGCGTCATTTTATGTGACTAGTATGCTGATTTTTTCAACATTATTATTTCATGTTCAAAGGTTTGTTTAAATGTATTTTCAATATAGTAAACCCATTTTTCATACACATATGATTTTGTTCATGAATGAAGGATTTTACACCAATATAACCCATGTATGCATCTAACATTTCTTCATCAAGTTTAACTTATCATTTGACATGAAATAACTAGTTTAAACATGATTTCCATAAGGAATAATTTCATTAAATATTATTAAATTTTAAGTTAATTCCAACCTCAAGCTTTAACAATTTTCATCCAATATTTATCAACATATATTCACATATATTGGTAATAAGCATAAGTAATCATGTAAATCATACAGATGTATAAATATAACTGACATGCATGATTTCAAACTTGAAAATAGTGTATAACCCCTACCTATTGAAGATATAAATCCTTTAAAGAAGAAGTAGAAAGAAATCCCAATAGTATTCTTATAAGCTTTATTCTCCAACTAAACAACTTCAACACCCTCCTTACCTCTTGATAATTGAAGGGTGGAATGGTGGTCTTACAAGCTTGATATATAAAGATGTTTATGGGAACTTAATCTACTTGAATGGGTGAAGGGAAAAGACTCAAGGATCTTATTTATGGGGCTATTTTTCTTCTACATAAATGAGGAGGATTTTGAGGACAAAGTCCCTCACCCCTCTTTCTTATAATGTCCCTAGACTTAATCAAATGGTTCCCCCATCCCTCAATGATCAGACATCCATGCTATTTGGGGCAGGGAGTCTCATAACATGGGCTAAAAATGTGGGGGTAGGTTCCCCTTTTATCCCATAATCTTGACCATATTGACAACTAAAAAGGATAAGCAAATAGGATGTGCCGAAACAATTCGGCCATAGCCCGAATTGATTCGCACTTGACAGGTACAAATTCTTATTCCAATAATTTTTTGAATGCTTATTTATTTTAATGATATTATAACATAATTATAAGCATGATTATATAATTTATTTTGTGTAATCTACTTTAGTTCTATTTAAAATGTACGACTCAATTTAACAAGCACAATACGGTACGCGATATATATGAATTTTTCTTCCTAATTTTAGTTACAAACTTATTTTATTTAAATTAATTCTATAAATTTATCATAATGCAATTTTATTAATTTAATAAAAATCCGAGCGTTATAGGTTCCATCTATCTCAACTAAATAACAAGAGTATGTTCCACTTGTTGAGGTGATCTTAAAAGGTTCCTCCCCCATTCGGGTTGAGATTTCCGTCAAAGAGCTTATTAGACCTGAGGAGAAATTTCCTATGAACTAAGTATCCAATAAATAATTCTATGTGCTTGAGTTTCTTGTTATGATGTTGTGAGATCTATTAATATTAGGTGGCAAGAAGAATGAGGTCTTTCTTTGTACAAGATCCTATTATTAGGTTAATATATCATCATTATTCCCTCACTCATAGAGCTAAGCCCTCAATGTTAGAAGGATTGCCTCTATATCAATTATAACTTCCATTCCATATTCTAGGGCATAAGGGGTGTTCTCTAGTATATCTCCTAGGTGTCATTTTGTATGCCCAATGGACGATCACTAGTTTGTTGAACCACTTTCCTTTGGATTTCTCCATTTTTTCTTAATTTCAGCAATGTTTTTTTTTATTATAGATCTCAACTTTATTATTTCTTTAAGGAAAGGCAACAAAGGCATAATGGTTCTTACTTTTCGCTCAATAAAAAAGTCTTTAAATACATCATTGTTAAACTAGGTGCCATTATCTGATACTAGGGCCCTTGAAATCCCAAATCGGGTGATGTCCATGACCCATTAGAAAAAAGGCTAAAGACTTGTCAAGGGGTTCGAGTCTTTAATCAACCGTCTCATTCTCAAAGATAATTTTTGGCACTTAGAATGTTTCCTAACGTACTTCCCTACATCCACACGCATGAGTGACCACTAATAAGGGTGTGGCAACTTTGTGCATCTATTTTAAAGTTTCATATAGTTTCTTTAGGTGAACACACCTTAAGAGTGTTCTCATGAAAGATCTTTTATAATTTAAGGCAAAATAAATCCAACTTAGTTTAGTTTGTGATATTCCTTTTTATTTGCGTTATAGAATAGTTTGCAATTATTACGAGGTCTAGGGCAGACTATTAGTGTCTTTGTTAGACTATTTTTTGATTAAACAGGGTGGATAGTCCTATAACTAAAGGCAATCATGACCAATTTTTTTTTTAAATTATTTAGAATTATTTGTGTAATTTAAATTTTTTTGACTTAAATTATATCCGACAAAATACGGAGGAAAATTATATTCGTGCCTTCAGGCACGAGCATACACTAGTATATATACACACACACACACACACACACACACACACACTAGTGTATGCCCGTGATTACCCCTAGCTACCCCATAAAATGCTCCCATAATAATCCTCATTCAATAATTGATCCACATTTAATTTATTAAATGGTGATTAATTAAATAGCACCATTAACCATCCAGTCAATTTAATTTTCTCCCTTTATTAACATCACCACATTTCTATTTTTAATAAATTCTATGATTGTCCAAACACGATCCCACTAACTCGTATGAACTTCTAAAAATTTCCCGAACCCAACGGCGGACCCCGTGACTTGACCACCCTAAACCGAACCGGTTCGGACCAGGGGAGAACCAATTTGGGCTAGAGTTTCGCCCCTAGGCAAACAACCCCTTCTGCTCATATTTTTCTTCTATGTTCGGGAATCCTATTTTTCCACCCAAACCGAATCCTAAGGCTCCATCCTTAAAGTAGTTTTTAATCCAGGTTCCCGTGTCCTTATTTACCCTCTTAAGATCATTTACTACCTGATTTAGTGTTGAGTTCAAGTCCCTAATCATATAATTGAAGTCATACCGGATTCTTGTGTATTTTTAATTTTTTTTATCCATAAGCCCTTTAACCTCTACACATGTATGGGTAATTATAACCAGAAATTATGATCCTTAATATACCCAATAGTTATCTAAAGGTGAATAATCATATAAATTCCAATAAGGTCTTATATCATGAATTTTTTCAACATTCAACCCATAATTTATACCCCTTCTAATTTCTGGATTTTTCTACCTTTACTTTTAGATTCCAAACAATTATAAACAAGATTCAATTCATTGTTTAATTATGGCAAATTCTACAAATTAAGAATTCTACATGGAAATACATCACAATGATTGTTGATGTAAAAAACTAGATTTGATCTAATTAATTAATCACATATAAATATGAGTAAAGAAATAAGACAAGAGATTTTTAAAGTGGTTCAGCCTTAATGAAATGGCCTACGTCCACTATTTTGTATTACTGGGTGTCTTGCCTTGATCTCAATTATATTTGCTTGGTTAGCTTACCCTGCCATGAGGGTATTACAATGTATTTATAGCCCTTGGTCTGTCAATGTGAATAGATAATATGCCTTTATCGAATAGGCATATACATCTGTACATGATAAGGAATGACTGTAATACAATAAACATTGAATCTGTCTGGTCGTTTGGTCTTCCCAATAAGTTGTTCGGTACGCTGAGTAGCTCGGTACTCTAAGTAGCTCGGTACATTGAGTAGATCGATACTTGATCTTGTTCCATGTTGGATGATGCGTGTTTCCATATAATTGCTCCATGTCAACTGATAAATTTTTATATCAACAGAATCCTCCAATGTTTCACAATTGAGGTGCGATGTGAGAGTGTGGAACGTTTTACCCAAAAAGTTGCTCGGGCATATTTTTCATGTCATGATTAATTACAGACCTTCAACACTTGTTAATTTTTTCCACTTTGCATAACAGTTTTGAGCACGAAATGGCAAATTTGTAAATATTTTGAGTTTCTGGTGAACGCTTAGGTATTTGCGTCTTTTTCCTATGATTAGCCGTCGAGAACGCAACCGTCGTCATGGTTGATCATTACATTTCTCGTTTTCCAAGGCGGCATATATAAAGGCGATAAAATCTGATTGTCTTCTACCTTTTTGCTATCTTGTTTCCAAAAAATCCTTGTTTTCTCGTTCTTCTTTTCACGAACGTTCTTTCTGTAATCTACCTTTGCTTATTCCTTAATTTTCAGTAAGAATTTCTTCATTCCTTCTTCTTTCTTTGCTTTAGTCATCATGGTTTACGTTATCGGGTCATTAGATAAGTTTCGAGCCGATTTTGAGATTCTTTCTTGGGTTGATTTGGAAGAACCTGCTTGTCCTTCTGATTTATTTTCTTTGGCTAAGGGACATTAAAATTACTCTATTTTTGTAGCAGAATGCGGTTTTTCTTTCCCACCTAATCTCCTGTGTTTGAAATTTTACCAATATTTTGATATTGTACCTGCAAAAGTAGTTCCAAATACATGTAGGGTAGTTAATGGCGTACATAGGCTGAATCAAATTCATGGAACTCATCTTGGGATTCCTGAAATTATGTTTTGTTATAAATGGGTCACCAACGACCCCACCTTTTATTTAAAAACTAGGTCTTCTAACAGGGCTTTAGTGGTCAATCTCCCTGATTCTAATAGGGATTATTTTGAATATGGGGTTGTGATGAAAAATTGGCAACACCCCTCATTAAATGGGAATGACCTGTACCAAGGTCCCAGATGTCCACCTTATGGCAATGGGATAGGTTGTTCTTTATTTTTTTTTAAACTAGCTCTATTTTTGTTTGATAAAATGTTTCACTGACTTTTGATTTTCTTCAATTTTAATTTGCAGTTGACAGTAACAGAAAACCCCCAAAAGAGAGTAACATTAATATAAAAGATTTGAAGTTCATCTAGGGTTTGCACCAATCAGTTGCTAGGGAGCACGTGAGATCTTCTTCCTATTTATTGAAATATAGGAACACCACTTCCTCTTTTATTGCTCGACCTACTGCTCCTACTTCTTTGGTGATTGATCTTGAGCAAGATCCAGTATCTTCTTCAGTTGTTGAAGAATCTTCTTCTGATTTGAGTACTGCCATTGCTGATCTGATGACAAAGAAGAGGAGAATGACTGATCTCT
Source organism: Sambucus nigra (assembly GCA_949130495.1). Lineage (NCBI taxonomy): Eukaryota > Viridiplantae > Streptophyta > Magnoliopsida > Dipsacales > Adoxaceae > Sambucus > Sambucus nigra. Next base: position 407,354,590 of record OX422220.1, read on the forward strand.
TTGCTAAGATTGTCCCTGGTGCTGATGGGGCAAAAAAGAACAAAGAAGATGTCCTAGCTGAAGGGACTAAGAAAAATGATGTTGCTCCATCTAGGGGGCAATTACACTTGTTAAGGAGGTTACCAAGAAGCCCCCTGTTGTTCAAAAAGAGGCAACACCTTTGATTGAAGAGGCTGCACCTTTTTGAAGATCAAGAAGGGGTCTTGCTGCGAAGATCATTGATGTTGCTGCTCAACCTACTAGGGTTGAAATACCTTCCATGAGTTCTGGTCCTCCAACATTCATTACTCCTGGTTTGGCTAGGAAATTGATATGGTCTGGAACTCTTCCTGACCACAGAGCTACTGAGACCTCTACTTCTTAGGGGAAAGTCTCTGATTTGGCAGCTTAACACCTTGCATCAGTAATTGTCATTATACCTTATCATTTCAGTTCTGCTTTTAATTTTCATATTCTAACTTGAGTTTCTCCTTGTCTTGTAATTTTTGGTGTATTTCAATAATATCTTGGATAAGGATGAAGCTATCAAATATGCTTCCTCTTCTAGTGAAGTAGAAGAAGCCATTGCTGGGTTATCAAAATCTTTGGAGGATTCCCGATAGAAATATGAAGATGACAAAACTTCTAGGAAGAATAAAATCAAGGTTACTGAGACAGCTCAATAAAAAGCCATGGATGCTGTAAAAGAGGCTGATCTAGCTCGATAAAAAGCTGTGGATTTTTCCAAGGAGACAGAGCATAAATTGAAGGTCACCATTACTAGCAATGAGGAAGCTGAGGGCAAGCTTGAAGAGGTTGAACGACGTAAGAAAGATCTTGAACAGAAAGTAAAATATGTGAAAGATCTACTTAGGGAGAATGCTTCTTCGGAGAGGATAAAGAAAAGGTCTGTTATGAAGAAGTCCTTTAGCTCTGGCTGGGACAAAGGGTGGAACAAAGCTCTAACTACTACCTCTGCTCAAATGGAGTATGCAAGTTTAAAATTCTTCAGGGATGGACGGGTTGCAACGTTAAAAGAGTTGAACGTTGCTGAAGACTCTGAATTATTTCACAAACATGCCCACGGCCCTCCTCCTGCCATTGGAGAAGAAGAAGATGAAGCTGGATCTGATGAATATTCTTTGATGATGGTAGAATAAACACCTGCTGCCACCATCCCTCGGTGTTCCGAGTAAGCCTAGCAGACAACGACTTCTTTCGAACAACATCAGCTGCCTTCCAAGCAACTTCAGTAACCAACTCTTTCTTCAAAATCAGCTGAAGATGTAGTAGGGGATAAGGAGAAGGTGTAACGTTATTTAATAATTTTTTATTTTCCTTATTTTCCTTTTATTTTGTACCTCTGGTTGTACCTTTATCTATTATGATCAATAAAATTGACTTGTTACTTCTCTAAATTTCTCCTTTACTGTTCAATATAGCTGTGCTGTTATTGATCTGTTTTTACTTTTCCTTGCTAGTTTATTGCCATGATGGAACTATTGTCAGCTCATGATACAGAGTTGATGAAAAAATGTATAGACTAGTTCAAAGCTGGTCGTGCAGATTTTACTAAAGCACAAATAATGGACATTATTGGTCCTGATGCCTCTAAACGAGCAATTGAGGCTTACCACTATTTGAAATGTTTACTTGATCGTGCAGTAGCGAATAACGTAGCTTACTCTGAGATGATTTAATATCTTAAAGTAATGATTGAGGAACTTCAACTTCAACACAAGGAAGCCACTACTCTACTTCATGAAGGTTATAAGAAGAAGTATCTACATTTAAGTGCTAATCGGGGTTATGACAAATTTATTTTTGCCCATAATAAAAGAGAGAGTGTGCTGAAATTTGAGATTGTGGAGCATAAAAACATTTCCAAACCCTTGGTTGACAATCACAGCTTTATACTCAGCTTCATTATTGGAAGCTTGGAATTGGAAATGCAGGGCATATTCAGTGTCTATCCCATCCAAAATGTTGAGAATAATTTCAGCTCTGTAACCTATTGCACATGAAGAACCATCAACATATAAATTCCATATAGGAATATTATCATCAATCCCTTGCTCTGATAAAATCCCTTGATGAAATATCTTCTCCTTCATTTCTTTATACTTCTTTTTCAACTCTTGTACTTTACTAGAGGGCTCTGGTTAATCGGTTACTAGGGGTGCACACGGTTCGGTTTGGATCAGTTTTGGTACTAATCCGAGAACCGAACCGACCTGGGTCGGTTCCAAATTTTTGGAACCGGAACCGAACCGACTTTAATACAGAACCGAACCAAACCGAACCAGCGGTTCCCGGATCGGATCGGATCGGTTTTCGGTTCCAAAATCATATTTCATAACTAATTTTTTTTAAGATTAATGTGTTTCATAACTAATTTTTTTAAGGTCAAAATTAATTTTGACCTCAATAACTTAAGTTAGAAACACAAATAATCACAAAAATATAAATTACAAGTGTTAAATATATTAAATAAATATATATATGTAATTATAAATCGGTTCGGTCCCGGATTGGTTCGGATCGGATCGGTTTTCGGATCGGATTGGGTTTTTTTACCCTGGAACCGAGAACCGAACCGATGTATCGGTTTTTTTTTTCAAACCGGAACCGAACCATTGAGCAAAAAAACCGATCCAAACCGAACCAATGCAGTCGGTTTGGTTCGGTTTATCGGATTTCCGATTTCGTTGTGCACCCCTATCGGTTACCATCCCTTTTGGCACTTCTTCTGCTGGGAGTTGATTGGGGATATTTTCTATTGGTACTTTAAGATCCTTGAGTTTCTCTGTATTAACCTCTTATTGATCGAAGACATCTGGGTAGGTAAACTGAACAATGAAATTCGTCACTGCCTGTCCTTTGAGAGAGGATCGTGGCTCATAGATAATATCGTATTCCCCTAACTCCACTTCCCAATATATCAATCTTCCAAACTTCTCTGGCTTATGTAAAGCCTGTCTGAGTGGCATGTCACTATACACCACTATTGTATGGGCTTAAAAATACGATTTAATTCTCCGACTTGCTTCAATTAATGCCAATGCCAACTTCTCCAGTTTTGGATACCTGATTTCTGCTCCCTGAATGCCTTGCTAGTATAATAAACTGGTTTTTGCACTTCGTTTTCTATTCTTATCAAGGCCGAACTAACTACACTTTCTGAGATAGCTAAGTACACGTATAGTTTTTCTCCTTCTACTAGCCTGAAGAATAAATGAGGTGCCCCCAAGTATCTCTTTAACTCTAAGAATGCCTTCTCGCAGTCGTCGTTCCACTCAAAGGTCTTTCTGAGCAACTTGAAGAATGGAAGACATCTATCCGTTGCTCGGGAGATGAATTTATTGAGAGCTGCAACACGTCCCGAAATGATTCGCACTTCCTTCTTGGTGGTGGGAGATTGTAACTCCAGTAAAGCTTTTATCTTGTTAGGGTTTGCTTCAATACCTCTTTGTTTCACAATGTATCCGAGGAACATGCCTTCCTATATGCCAAAAATGCACTTGGTCGGGTTTAGCTTCATTTGGTACTTGTCCAGTTGATCAATGGTTTGGCTCAAATCAGTTATATGGTTAGCAACTTTCTTACTTTTAGTCAACATGTCGTGGACATATAACTCCATATTTTTGCCAATATGCTCCGCAAATACCTTGTTCACTAGCCGCTGATATGTAGCACCTGTATTTTTAAAACCAAATGGCATAATATTGTAACAATATGTTCCTCGGGGGGTAATGAAAGAGGTACTTTCCCTATCTTCTGGCTTCATTTTAATAGGTTTATATCCAGAATAGGCATCCACGAATCTTAGACGCTCATGCCCTGAAGTTGCATCCACTAGCTGATCTATTCTGGTCATAGGAAAATGATCTTTTGGGCAAGATTTATTCAGATCTGTGAAGTCCACACACATTCTCCACTTATTCTTCTTCTTCTTGACCATCACAACATTAGCCATCCAATCAGGATATTTCATGTCTTCGATGAAAGAAGATTTTTGCAGCTTTTCCACTTCTTCTTGAATAGACTGGTTCTTCTCCGGACTAAAGACTCTTCTCCTTTGCTTCACTAGTTTGATCTACTTGTTGGCATTGAGCTCGTGACATAAGAAAATTGGCTCTATCCTTGGCATATCCTCGTAACTCCACGCAAATACCTGTTTTCTTTGCTTCTAAAATGCCACTAACTCATGCTTCAGCACTGGATCAGTTGAGGCACCAATTTGAGTTGTTCTTTATAGTTGCTCATCTTCCAAAATTATACTTTCTGTTGTCTCCATAACTTGTCCTTTAATGAGTTCAATTTCATCTCTTGGGTCTAAGGTTTCAATCTCAAGCTCATCAGATTCATCCACTTGATAAGTGGATGTCTTCTTCCTAGCATCCTCAAATTCCTCTTGCTCGATAGATGAGTAGTAGCATTTTCGAGCTAGTTTTTTATCTCCCTTTACAATTCCAACCCCAAAATTGGTCGGGAACTTTAAACACTAATGTACAGTGGATGGAACTCCCATGATTATATTGTAAGCTGATTAACATTCTTATCCATCACAAAAAAATGCACCTTCTCTATTCTGCTAGCTGGCCAGGTACCAATCAACATGTCTAACTTGATCGTTCCAAGTGAAAAACTTTTTTTCGAGAAAACCTAAGGAGGGGCCTGTGATACGGTTCCAACTGACCAAGTTTCAAGTTCAAACTATCGAAACAAGGGTAAAACATGATATCTGCCGAGCTACCATTATCCACCAGCACTCTTGCAATGATTACATCCTTCATTCTCATTTTGATCACCAGAGGATCATTATGAGGATACAAAACGCCTTTCAGATCATTTTTAGAAAAACCAATGACCATCTTATCTTTATTGACCTTCCTTGGGCGATCTTCTTCTGCCAGATTTATTCGTTGTATATAGGAACAAGCTTGAGCCTCATTGTGGTAAGGTTTCCTTTCAGCAGTATGATCATCCCCTCCTGCGTCTCCACCTGTAATCACGTTATAATAAAATAAACCAAAACGAATCGAAAATACCTCATGCTCAGGATGTCTTGGCCTTTTTGGGAGATCGGGATCATCTTCAGGGTTGTCTTTATGGTCCCTTTTCTTATTTTCTCTTGGTCGATAAGGGTATTTGGACCTCTGTCGAGCTCTTTTGTTGGTCTTCCCACCATTCTGACGATCAATGTAATTGTTTAGATTTCCTCGTCGAATGAGTGACTCTATATCGTTTTGGATAGCTATACACTGCTTGGTTGTGTGACCATGATCTTTATGGAACTCACAATATCTGGATTTATCCCTCCTCTCAGGGGATGTCTTTAGCTTTTTTGGACAATTCAGTTCTTCGCTGTTCTTGATTTCCTCCAGAACGTGGTTTATATCCACCTTTAAGGGAGTATAATTTGTATACTTTCTTAAGTGATCGAAGGTTTCTTTGCCTTTCGACTGCTTGCTCCCACCGTTATTCTTGTGATCTTTCTTCTCTGACTTGCCTTTAGCTTTAGCCTCCACCTTTGCCTTAGGCATTTAATGTTTGTGACATAAAGTATGAGGGATGTATTTTACAGTAATTAATGACAGAGTTATCTTGGGAGTGGTGTGGGGACTATTTAAGAGCCCCAACCACCTCTGAGAAAAGGATGTTATTTTTGAGACTTCAGAAGTTATTGCTAGAGATTTATTACAAACCAGAGTTCACTCACCCGCCATTGCAATTTATTACGAAGCTCTTAATACTTGAGAAAGATCCTTTGAAGGTGATTGGGGTGTCTGGCTGCCTGTCAAGGTGTATCTAGGGTGCTTACTTCTCTCTCCCTCTAAATGAGTTATTTCTTAGTTCATTATTGTCTTTTGAGTTATACACGAGAGATTTGTGAGTTCAAACTAGGTTTATCTTCACTAAGTTTTGAGTGTGTGTCTTTTTAATTTAATTAAGAGTGTCTCCGATTAACTTATCATTATTATACTTAAAAGGGGTTAAGCCTCCACCTAATCTAAAGTACCCTCTTACAGAGATAGAAAGAAGGAGAGAGAACCAGAGATTACATCACTCGTTTGAAAAACGAGAAACTAAAAGTAGTAGATTATGAGGAGAAGACTCCAATAACTGCGCTCATGAGTGGATTGCTCCCCTAAAAAATATATTACACTCTTACTAAGGATCCTCCGAAGACGATGGCAGAATTGATGACTAAAGCAGCAAAGATCATGAATGCCAAGGAAGCAATGGTAGCCAAGTGTAGCTCGGGAAAAAAAGTTGATGATAAAAATGATAAGAAAGATCATAAAGAATCTAGAGAACAAAGGGAATCAAGACAAAAAGGAGTTTTGGAGCGACTCAATAAGTACAATGACTACACTCCGCTAACAATGGAAATTCACCATGTTTTGGAGGAAATCAAGAATAATAAGGATGTGAGTTGGCCTGATAAGCTGAGAAGTTCCCTGACCAAGAGAGACAAAACAAAATATTACGAATTTCACAGGGATCATGATCACATGAAAGAACGTTGCATAGCTCTTCAAAATGAGATTGAAACTCTCATCCGAAGAGGAAAACTAAATCAGTACATTGATCCGCAGAACAATGAAGGAGGACAACATAGATCAAAATATCCTTGCAAGCCCAGAGAGGAGAAGAAACTAATTCATAAAGATGATTATAATGATGATGCCGACCTACAATTTTCTGTATCAATTTTAATTCTTTTGATTGCCAAATGATTACAGATAGAGACGCAAGAGGATGAGATCATACAACAGAGCAAAAAGATTACCTCCATAAGGCGCAAGCATACTTGTACATATAGAGGATCAACCTTGCAGAGGAAGATCGACTAAGGAAGGTTAACAAAGACCAACTAGTAATTGGTTTCTCTAAAAATGACCTTTCCGGAGTACTGTATCCTCATGACGACCCATTGGTAATCAAAGTCAAAAAAGAAGAAATCATTGTCTCTAGAGTATTAGTAGATAATGGTAGCTCGACGGATATCATATTCTATCCTTGCTTCAGCAACTTGGATTTTAAACTTAGCCAATTAGAGCCTTATCATCGACCACTAATAGGCTTTGCAGGTGAGAAAGTCTTCCCTTTGGGAACCATTAAAATGGATTCACCTGGACAACTAGACGAATATAGATGATCTGTTTCTTTGTAATGGATAAAAACGTCCATTCAGCTTATAATATGATCATGCGAAGAGTAGGGCTAAAGAAGTTCGAAGTAGTACCATCCACTGTTCATAAGTGCTTAAAATTACCAACTAACTTTGGTGTAGGAATTTTGAAAGGTGATCTGAAATTAGCTCAGGAGTGTTACTATTCTTCCGCCGAGCAAGAAGACTTGGAAAAAATAAAGAAGAAAACCACTAACTACCAAGTGGATACTCCTGAGCTTGATGAAGAATCTGAGGTTGAAACCTTAGATCCAAGAGAAGAAACAGAGATGGTAAAAGGACAGATTATGGAGGCAACTGAAAGCATTGTGTTAGATGATGATAAATCGGAGCGCATCACTCAAATAGGGACAACATTGGATCCTATTCTTAAACAGAAAATAATGAGCTTCCTTAAAAAGAGAAAGCACGTGTTTGCCTAGAGTCATGAAGACATGCCTGGGATAGATCCCAATTTCCTTTGTCATGAGCTCTACGTAAATAAAAAAGTTAAACCAGTCAAATAAAGGTGAAGAGTGTTCAACCCCGAGAAAAACCAAGACATACAGAAAGAAGTCAAAAAGCTTCAGAAAGCAGATTTTATTAATGAAGTGAAATACCCAAATTGGTTGGCCAATGTAGTTATGGTCAAAAAAAAAAATAACAAGTGGAGAATGTGTGTAGACTTCACATATTTAAATAAAGCATGTCCAAAGGATCATTTTCCTTTGCCCTGAATAGATCAACTCGTGGATGCAATATCATGACATGATCTACTGAGCTTTATGAATGCCTATTCTGGCTATAACCAGATAAAAATGAAACCCGAGGACATGGGAAACACTTATTTCATCACTCCTCGAGGAGCATACTGTTATAATGTTATGCCTTTTGGTTTGAAAAATGCAGGTGCTACATATCAAAGGCTGTTCAATAAGGTGTTCAAGGAGAAGATAGGCAAGAATATGGAAGTCTACGTAGATGATATACTTATAAAGAGAAAAAAGGCATCCGATCACATTACAGATCTCAACCAAACTTTTGATCAACTTGAGAAGCACCAGATGATGCTGAATCTGACCAGATGTGTTTTTGAAGTGCAAGAGGGAATGTTCCTTTGGTACATAGTAAACCAAAGGGGAATTGAATAAAATACAAATAAGATCAAGGCACTAATTGAAATGAAATCTTCAACTTGCAAGAAACATGTGCAAAGACTGACCGGACGAGTAGTAGCCTTGAACAAATTCGTGTCTCGAGATACAGATAGGTGTCTTTCGTTCTTCAAGGTGCTCAGAAAAAGATTTGAATGGAATGAATAATGTGAAAAAGATTTTGAGGAGTTAAAAAATTATTTGGGGTCACCTCCATTGCTCTCCCGATCAATTACAGGTGAAAAATTATACCTATATTTAGCTGTTTCTGAGTCAGCTGTGAGTTTTGCATTGACTCGAGAAGAGAATGGAGTTTAGAAACTCATATACTATACCAATAAGGCTTGAGGAGCAGAAATCAGATACCCTTATTTGGAGAAATTGTCATTGTCATTGATTGAAGCACCCACGTGTCTGAAACCCTATTTCTAAGCCCATACAATCATAGTTTACACTGATACGCCTCTAAGGTAGGATTTTCATAAACCATAGAAATATGGTAGTTTAATATACTAGGCTGTGAAATTGGGGGAGTATGATATCATATATGAGCCAAGGTCTTCTCTGAAAGGCCAAGCAGTGGTAGATTTCATAACAGAATTCACTTACTCTGAGGTTCCCAAGCAACAAAGTGAGCAGGCAGAACAAGAATCAGGAGAAAGTAATATTACCAAAAAAACTCTTGAAGAAATTTCTTTTGAAGAAGTGAGTACAGACCTACCAGAATCCTCTTCCAGAACACAAGAGATGATCATGAAGTATAAAGAGGTAAAGAGAAAATAATTCCACTACAGGAGTTTGACAGATCAAGCATTCGACAACAACGTCCCCATATGGAACTTATATGTTGATGGGTCATCTCAGCAGTGGAGCAGGTATAATACTTAACACTCCTGATGGTATTGATATTTAATATGCACTACGTTTTCAATTCCAGGCTTTAAACAATGAAGCAGAGTACAAAGCTCTTATTGTGAACCTAAGTTTAACCCACTCATCAAGTTATGGCACATAGTGACTCTCAGCTGGTAGTAAATCAAACACTAGGTTTATATGGAGCCAAAGGAGAATTGACAACTAGGTATTTATCCAAGGCGATGGAAGTCATTACAAAATTACCAGCAATTCAGATGGACGAAATTCTAAGGTTGGAAAATGCCCGAGCTGATGCCCTTGCTCGGCTAGCCTCTGCTACCAGAATTGAACTTCGATGAACTATCCCTATTGAGATTTTGACCAATAAGAGCATAGATGAAGATCAATTTCATTGCCATAGATATGGGGCCATCCTAGATGGACCCCATCAGAGCATACATTGAAGAAGGAACTCTACCAGTAGATATGGTGGAAGCAAAAAAGTTGAAATACAAAGCAACTCGATTTTTACTAGATAAGGGTGTTTTGTACAGGAGAGGACTAACAGCCAATCATCATAAGTTCACGATCTTATTCAGAAAGTGCATGAATGATCATGTGGATCTCATATAGCAGGGAGAACACATCTGCAAAGAATCAGTACTCAAGGGTATTATTGGCCAACAATGCAAGCAGACTATGTAACTTTTGCCAAGAAGTATGATAAATGTCAGCGATTTTCCACAATTCGCAAAACTCCACAGGCTACTCTCATGCCAATCACTTCACCATGGTCATTTTCCATGTGGGGTATAGACCTGGTCGGGCCACTGCCAACCACCCGAGGAAGATTTAAATACTTGGTGGTCGCCGTGGATTATTTTACAAAATGGGTGGAGGCAGAGCCTTTGATAGATATGCCTTATGAAAAGGTCTATCAATTAATATGGAAAAACATCATTTGTAGGTATGAGATGCCCTATGCTTTCATTACCGATCACGGAACACAGTCTGACATTGATGAATTCGCACACTAATGTGCTTAGTCCAATGTTCAAAAATTACATTCTGCTCCAAGACATCCTCAGAGCAATGGACAAACTGAAGTTACGAACATAACCTTTCTTAATGGATTGACAAAAAGGCTTGATGATGCTATGGGAAATTGGATAAAAGATCTACACTCTGTCTTGTGGGCATACCGAACAACACCACGAACAGTAATTGGAGAATCCCCATGTATGTTAGTATTTGGGACTGAAGTTGTCTACCATCCCATAGAGTTTTAAATTTTAACTCTCCTGTAAGTGACCTAATGAGAAGGTTAGATTTAGACATGCTGGAAGAAGTAAGAGAAGATGCTGCCCTGCGCAATGCAGCTTATCAGCAAAGGACAACCCATTTTTACAAAAAAAGGATGAAACCGACCAACTTGAAGGAAGGAGGTTATGTGCTGAAGAAAGTGCTATAGAAAAATAATAAACTTGAAGCCAATTGGCATGGGCCCTACCCTATTTCAACAGTTATCCGACCTGGAACCTATCGAATCAAAACCTTGGAAGGTGAAGAATTCAAAAACCCATGGCATTCAGAGCATCTCAAAAAGTATTATTAATGATGTTGTAATCAGTTTCAACCCGCAATATTATAAAATCTTCAGTTCTTTCCATTTTTGTTGTAATTTTTTTGGGAGTACTAGTGCTATGCACTACTCTAGCTACTTGATAAATAGTTATAAATTGTAGCTCGGTTCAAAAAATTATTGCTCGACTCAGTAAATATTTCCCTAAACGTTGCTCAACAGATGCAATGAAATTTGTTGCTTAGCTCAGTAAATATTGCCCTGAACGTTGCTCGACAGATGTAATAAGTTGCTCGGAGTAACCAAAAACTTGCTCATTGATACACGAAGTCCAAGTCAACAAAATGTTAAATCCTCAAGAAACTTAATCCACAAATATAAGGATAAAACAAGATCTTTATCCTACTGGGCAAAGTACAGGAAGAATGTTGCAAAGGTTCCTCAAGAGGAATGTAAGCACATATTCCATAAATGCCTGGTCACACCACTGGTATTTAATGCAAAAATCCGATACTTGGGTGAATTAGTAAAACCTTTGGAGACGCATGGGTAACTAGCTCTAAATTTGGATTTTAATCTAAGTATGCTAGTAGAACATATGTATTCATCTAACTAGTTCTAAATTTAGATTTTAATCTAAGTATGCTAGTATAACATCTACACTCATTGATCATTGATACTCAACTTAATCAAAGTGTATCAATAGAATTAATGATAAAGATAGGATTAACATTCAACACAAGATAAGTTAATCAAATTTCCATTTCATTCAATCAAAGTAATTATATGACTGTGTTAACAAAACAAAGTACAAAGCTTCATTCTGCAGGACGTTTTCCTTCAGCCTTTGAAACAGGATTCATTCCAGCAGGAGGATCATCTAAAGTATAAGGAGAGTTGATGAAGTTAAAATCCTAAAGCATTCTGGTATTGCTGCTACTAGGACAATCAAGAAGGTGAGGAGGTTAGATGATTTCTAATTCATCATGAAGCTCGTAATCCCCCAAGTATTTTGAAATCAAGCATGAGTAATACGATGGACTGGAATCCAATTGGCATCTAATTTAAAAGGAGGATTGCCAAGCTCAAGCAAGCCTAGATCATACCAGTCCCACATTGAGCTATTATGATCCACTTTCATCATTGTTAAAGCATTTATCTAACCCCATTTATAGCTTTCATTCTTATCTTGTTGAAGATTATCATCAAGATGCCCTAGAGCTTCATTATACCCGTCTATATAGACTTCTCTTCGTTGTTTATGGAATTGAAATGTTAATTTATCAACCTCAGAATGAAGTTTATTCAACACTCCATACTTAGCTTGTAACTGAGAAGATTAAGTGGATAATTATTCAGACAAGGTCTGTAGCTTTCAGGATATCTCAACAATAACTTGATCTTTAGCTTTTAATTGCACAGCTTGATTGGCAAGGGCCTATTGGGTCCTAAATTCCTCTGTAGTTCCTCGGCTAGGTTTGACTCTAGATTAGGAAGATAAAAAAGCAGGTTTTATTTTCTTCAGAGCCTACAACTCCCCACTTAACCTTGCGTTTTCAGCCTCTAAGAAGGAATGACCCTCATCTGTAGTAGCAACAACAGCGGATGACTTCAGGGCATCAAGTTCATCTCTCAAGTTGTTATTCTCTTCCTCTAGAAGCTTGGAAATATCCCTTGCTTCATCCACCTTACATTTCAACATAAATTCTTGCCTTCGAAAATGAGAAGCAAATTCATCTAATTTTTGTTCAAAGCCCCAACCTTCACTAAGGGCTTGGAATTTCTTTTCATAATTCTCATGCAAAAGTTCCCTAGCATCATTATGATCCTCCTATAGTTCTTTAATCATTTCATAGTAGGCAACGTTGTTGGCCACTACGCGATCAAGAAGACACTATAGATGAACATAGGCCTCTTTAGCTTGCCCGGATACCCCTTCCCCGAGCAACTGCAGTGGGTCGGCATCAGTCATAGATAAGTGACCATCTTTGAAAATCTCATTACACATTTGGAGTATCTTGGAGTCGGTAGAGGAGAAGTATTCCAATTTATCCATAAACTATTAAAAAGAAGAAATTCATCAATCAATAAGATGCAGAGTATTGAAAAACACAAGTAGAGGAACCAAAATATTTCTCTTTTCATTAATAAAAAGGCAAGTACATATACATCTTCAAAAAAGAAAAAAATATAACTATCGAAAAAGGAAAACAAAAGCTGCTTGATTTTACACATTCTTTTTATCTGCCTCAAGATTAGCTGAAGAAGAAGCGGGAGCTAAAGGAAGAGGAGGATAAACTTTGGAGGGCGCATTAGAATCAACATCTTGGTGTTGATCAGTAGACTCCACCATTATCAAAGATTCACTCGACCCCCCACCATCAACTTCCTCATCCAGGTTTGGATGAGTCCCAAGATCATATCGCGAGAATAACTCAAAATCCTTTGAAGTGCCGACCTCCACCAGAGAAATAAACAATCCAAACTCAATTTGCAAAGAAGCTACACCAAAGGCCTTATCCCAGCCTCTGTTGAAGCCAACCTCTCTGGCCTTAGCCCTCTTCACCTTCTCAGTACCTAGGTCCATCTATAGCTAGGCAGACTTGACTTTCTCAGCATCTAAGTCCTTCTGTAACTTGTCAGCCAGGCCCTGAATAGTCTCAGCAGCTTTTATCCTCTCCTCCCATTTCTTTTGTTCATTAGATAATGCTTGTTGGGAATTAAACAATGACTTTTTCAAATCGTTGAAAGCTTCTTCAACTTCACCAGAGGAAGAAGATCTCAAATCCTCATCTTTCTCTAACATATTATTGAAGTCAACGAGGAACTGCACAAGAACAACAAGGAAAGTTAGTATTGTGAAGAACAAATCAAGAGGCATAAAATTAAAGAAGGAAAAAAAAATACCAGAGCAAGGATTTGAGCAGCCCTGTCAGAACTCTTGGAGTGAGGTAATGCAACATCTGTACTCCTATGGTCTGGCAAAGTCCCAAACTTTATTAGTTGTCTTTCCAATCCAGGTCCAAGGACCACTGGAGAGGCAAAAGAAGATATGTCAACTAACTTACGCTGGCCGAGAAGAGTAGAAGAACCTTATACTAACTTAGAAGGCAACCCTTTATTTATTCTCTTCAGTGGGCTCTCTTCAATTTGCTTAATTGGGGGTTTCTTCCAGTCTCAATTTTATTTTTCACCCCTATATCTGCTTGTTTGGAAGGGGGATTGGCAGCTATGTCTCCCAAAATGTTGGTAATCTTCCTCTTCTCTATGGATACAACAAGAAGCAAATTTAAATCTAAGGAGGAAGGGGAAAGGGAAGCAAGATCACCACTGTCAGATACAGTGGCTAGTGGCTGAGGAAGTAAAAGGAGGTTATTGCTCAAGGTCAATCACATGGGAAGGAGTAGGACGAGAAACAAAGGAAGAGATTGTGTTTTTGTACTGTAGCAAATAAGACGCGGACTTGATGTTCTCCTCGCCAATCCTTTGATGAAGTCCCCAAATAAACTTTAATTCCCTCAAATTCACTTCACTTTCCTTTGGGCACCTTATCTTCAGATCAAATGCAATGAGAATTTACAAGGCAACAATTATTGTAACATTTAAATAGGTATGCACAAGGCAAAATAATCAAATGAGGAATAAACTATCCCATTGCCAAAATAAGGGCACTTAGGCCCCTGGTACTCATCATTTCCAGTCAACTGGGCGTATTTTTAGTTTTTTACAATAACCCGATGCTCAAAATAATCCCTATTAGATCCTGAAAGATTAACTACCAACGCTTTATTTACAACCGTAGTCATTAAATAAAAAGTGGTGTCACTAGTCAACCACAAATAACAAAACATTATTTCTATAATCCCCAGATGGGTTCCATGAACTTGATTCAACCTATACACTCCATTCACAACCCTCCAAGTATTGGGGGCTACCCTAGCTGGGACAACGTCAAAGTATTGACAAAATTCAAGGCATAGTGGGTTGGAAGGAAGGGTAAACCCACACTCAGCTATAAAAATAGAGGGAAACCAGTGACCTTCAGCAAGTGAGAAAAAATCAGCAGGTAAAATAGCATGTTCCAAAACAACCCAAGATGGAATTTTAAATTCATTTTTGAATTCATCAAGAGAATCGATAGAGTAAAGCATGATGAAGAATAAAAGAGAAAAGAAAGAATTCTTATAGGAATTAAGGATTCAACAAGAGCTGAAGAACATAAAACGATTGCTCAAGAGAGAAAAAGAAAACTTGAAGACACTGTAGCCAAAAACACTCAGAAGATTTGAGGTAACAACAGTTCGTAGATTTTACCGCTCTTTATAGGTTGCCTCGAAAACTAGAAAATTAATGATTAAAAGCCAGCGTCGATTGAACTGGTGGCGGCTAAAAGACAGAAAAGACACATTTTCCCCCAAACGATTCATTAAAGTTGGAGATAATTTCAAAAATACCATGCGCATTATATTTTCATAATTAAACCATAAATTTTTACAAGTAGGGGAAGTTGGCAATCGACCAGGCCTAAAATTGGTGCCCATGCAACTTTAAGAGCCAAATGCTCCATACTCTTATGAAAACTTCAAGCATGAAACATTGGGGGCTTCTGTTGATACTGACAAGTCGCCTTTTGTGTATATGTCGTTATAGAGTAAAGACGGTCAATCAAAAATCCCTTTTGGTACCTACAAACACACTAAAAATGTATATTGGGAAGTAAGGAGTAAATCCGCGCTCCTTAATGTGGACAAGAGCAAAGTGAAAACAAGTATGATTTTTAAAATAATTATGAAGGGATATTTATACTACTAATTGTTGATACAAAAATTAGTCAACTGACGTGGACCAATTATATTAAGACACGCATCATCCAACATGGCACAAGCTCAAATGCCGAGTTACTCAGTGTACCGAGCTACTCAGCGTACCGAGCTACTCATTGTACCGAGCAACTTATTGGGAATGCCAAACGACCAGACATATTAAATGCTTATTGTATTACAATCATTCCTTACCATGTACAAATGCAAACACCTATTATATAAAGGCACACCATCTATTCACATTGACAACCTAAAGGCTATAAATACATTGTAATTCCCTCTTGGCAGGGGAAGCGAAAATAATTAAAACCAAGGCTAGACACCCAATAATACAAATCAGTGGATGTAGGCCAATTCCATAAGGCTGAACCACTTTAAAAATCTCTTGTCTTATTTCTTTACTCATATTTTTATATAATTAATAAATTAGATCAAATCTAATTTTTTACATCAACAGATTGGCGCCGTCAGTGGGAAATGACTATAGATAGCGTTTTTTGCCAAAAACTCATCACTAATGGATGAAATCCTAGCCAGCAATAGGAATAATGAAGGGAATCCTACAAATTCTGCACCTCCAAATGCAAACGATTTGACAGGAATCTTAACTAGTCTAGCCAGGGGGTAAGAAGCTATGCAAGAAACTATGCGACAGTTAGCTCAGACCTTTCAAAATGGAGTATCTATCCAGACGAGCCAGAGAAGCATCCAGAGAAGCATGCATTCGCCATCTTCGCGACACATTGAGCCACGATCTAGGCATATTGATTTCCATTATTCTGGGAATTCAACAGATCCATCCTATCTCCCCTGTGTAACTTCCTCTATAAGAATTTTGGATTCTCAGAAAGACATCACTATAATTCCAGAGAGACCAAGCGCTCTGGAAAGGTTGAGCAAAGCCTCTCCCTTCGACCGTTTGGGCCCCAGGAGGAACATAAATCCTCTTCGGTTTGCGTCGAGAAATTCTCAATGACCAAATGATTTAAGGGAAGGCTCAGCCCAATCACATCCAAACCCGAGACCTGCAGCTCAAAGAGAAAGATCCCAAGAAGAAAATTCTGCATGATCTGTTGTTCGGGAAAATAGTAATAAGTCAGGGGCTGGAAGTGATGCATGAAAAGGATCTATTCAGAGGTTGGAAGATATAGGAGAGATGGCCAAGGCCAAGAACCCTCTCCAAAGAACCTTTATTAAAAGATCTCCATTTGTACAGACGATTGTGGATTTTCCCACACCAATAAAGTTCAAGGCTCCTGTGGCCACACCGAAGTACGATGGAAAAATAGATCCTATCCTTCACATAGAGAAGTACCAGGCTGCGACATATATCTATGCAGTCGTAGATAAAATGAGATGTAGGGCGTTCTCAGGGACCATTATCGGATCTGCTCAGATATGGTATAATAGCCTTCCTCGAGGGCAAATTATAACCTTCCTCCAACTGGCAGAGCTCTTTATAGGTAATTTCTGTTTTGGTGCAAAGCCAGTTAAAAGGGTAGCCCATATCTTGAGCATTAGGAAGAAAGAAGGTGAAAGTACCAAAGATTATATCACTCATTTCAACAATGAGAAATTAGAGGTCATAGACTATGAGGAGCAGACAACCATCATAGCTCTCATGAGTGGTCTTTTCCCAGATATATTGTATTATACCTTGGCTAAGGATCCCTTGAAATCCATGACAGAATTAATGGCTAAAGCAACAAAAATCATGAATGCTGAGGAGGCTATGGTTGCGAAGAAAAATGCTGAGGCGAAAGTATAGAATAAATATGAGGGTAAATCGAAGAAGAAAGATAACAAGAATAATGGTGGAAGCAAGCAGTCAAAGGGAAAGGAAACATTAGATCATTTGAGTAAGTATACTAACTATACTCCCTTCGAAGTGGACATAAATCATGTTTTGGAGGAAATCAAGAAGAGCGAGGAATCGAATTGGCCAGAAAAGCTAAAGACAACCCTTGAGAGGAGGGATAAATCCAAATATTGAGAGTTCCATAAAGACCATAGCCACACAACCAAGCAGTGTATAACTCTCTAAAATGAGATAGAGGAACTCATTAGACGAGGAAAGCTGAATAAGTTTGTTGATCGTCAGAATGGCGAAAAGACCAATAACAGAGGTTGATAGAGATCCAAATATCCTTGCTGACCAAGAGAAGATAAAAAATGGACCGTGAAGATGACCTTGAAGATGATACCGATCTCCCTAAAAGACTAAGATAACCTGAGCGTGAGGTATTTTCGATTCGTTTCGATTTCTTTGATTGTAACATATTATAGGTGGAGACGCAGGAGGAGGTAATTATACCACTGAAAAGAAATCTTACCTCAATGAGGCTCAAGCTTGTTCCTATATACAGTGAATAGACCTGGCTGAAGAAGATGACCCAAGGAAAGTTAACAAAGATAAGCTGGTCATTGGTTTTTCTAAAAACGATTTGGAAGGAGTCTTATATCCTCATGATGATCCTCTAGTGATCAAAATGAGAATGAAGGACATAATCATTTTGAGAGTGCTGGTGGATAATAGTAGCTCGACAGATATCTTATTTTACCCTTGTTTCGATAGTTTAAATTTGAAACTTAGTCAGTTGGAGCCGTATCACAGGCCCCTTATTGGGTTTTCTGGAGAAAAAGTTCTTCCACTTGGAACGATCAAGATAGACATGTTGATTGGTACCTGACCAGTTAGCAGAACAGAGAAGGTGCATTTCTTTATGATGGACAAGAATGTCTAGTCAGCCTATAATGTAATCATGTGAAGAGTAGGCCTGTAAAAGTTTAAACCAATTCCATCCACAGTACATCAGTGTTTGAAGTTCCCAACCAACTTTGGGTTGGAGTTATAAAGGGAGATCAAAAAGTAGCTCGAGCATGCAATTACTCTTTCGCCGAGCAAGAGGAATTGGAGGATGCTAGGAATAAAACAACCACTTATCAAGTGGATGAATCAGATGAGTCTGAGATTGAAATCTTAGACCTAAGAGATGAAACGAAGCTCGTTAAAGGCCAAGTCATGGAGGCAACCGAAAACATTATTCTGGATGATGAGAAACCAGAAAGAACAACTCAGATTTGCGTTTCTCGTCTTAAAAAAATAACTGGTAACATTCTTGAGTCAAGGAAAGTAGGTATTTGCATGGAGTCACGAGGACATGCCGAGTATAGACCCAAATTTCTTGTTCTATGAGCTTAACGTCAACAAAGAGATCAAACCAGTGAAGAAAAGGAGAAGAGTCTTTAGTCCGGAGAAGAACCAGGCTATTCAAGAAAAGGTGGAAAAGCTGCAAAAAGATTCTTTCATCGAAGACGTGAAATATCCAGATTAGTTGGCTAATGTTGTAATGGTAAAAAAAAAGAATATTAAGTGGAGGATGTGCATGGATTTCACAGATCTGAATAAAGCTTGCCCAAAAGATCATTTTTCTCTGCCCAGAATAGATCAGTTGGTGGATGCAACTTCAAGATATGAGCTGCTAAGCTTCATGGATGCTTATTCTGGATACAATGAAATTAAAATGAAGCTAGAAGATAGGGAAAATACCTCTTTCATTACCCCGAGAGGAACATATTGTTATAATGTTATGCCTTTTAGTTTTAAAAATGCAGGTGCTATATATTAGCGGTTGGTAAACAAGGTATTTACGGAGCAGATTGGCAAAAATATGGAAGTATATGTCGACGACATGTTGACTAAAAGCAAGAAAGCTGCCGACCATATAACTGATTTGAGCCAAACATTTGATCAAGTGGAGAGGTACCAGATGAAGCTGAACCCGACCAAGTGAATTTTTGGCGTATAGGAAGGCATGTTCCTCGGATATATTGTAAATCAAAGAGGTATCAAAGAAAATCCTGAAAAGATAAAAGATTTGCTGGAGTTACAGTCCCCGACTAATAAGAATGATGTACAAAGCCTTACTGGCTGTGTAGCCGCTCTCAATAGATTTATCTCCCGAGCAACTGATAGATGTCTTCCATTCTTCAGGGTACTCAGAAAGACCTTTGAGTGGAACGAAGAATGCGAGAAGGCGTTCTTAGAGTTGAAGAGATACTTGGGGATACCTCCTTTATTGTCCAGGCTAGTAGAGGGAGAAAAACTATACATGTTCTCAAAAAGTGTAGTTAGTTCATCCTCGATAAGAATAGAATATGGAGTGCAAAAATTGGTTTACTATACCAGCAAGGCATTCAGGGGAGCAGAAATCAGGTATCCTAAACTGGAGAAATTGGCATTGGCATTGATTGAAGTAAGCAGGAGAATGAAACCATATTTTCAAGCCCATATAATAGTGGTATATACTGACATGCCACTCAAACAGGCTTTGTACAAGCTAGGAAAGTCTGGAAGATTAATGTATTAGGCAGTGGAGTTAGGGGAATATGACATTATCTATGAGCCAAGGTCCTCTCTCAAAGAACAAGCAATAGAGGATTTCATCGCTGAGTTTATTTACCTAAATATCTCCAATAAACAAGGGGCCAATGCAGAGCAACTCAAGGATGCCAGAGGGTTTACTAAAAATACCCATGATCAACTCTTAATAGCAAAATTGACAGAAGGGATGACAACAGATCAACTAAAATCTTCTGGTAAAGTACAAAAGATGAAAAAGAAGCATGAGGAGATGAAAGGCAAGATATTCAATCAAGGAATTTTGTCAGACCAAGGGTTCGATGATAATATTCCCATATGGAATTTGTATATTGATGGTTCTTCATGTGGGACAAGCAGCGAAGCTAGAATTATTCTCAATAGTCCAAATGGGATAGACATTGAATATGCTAAGTGTTTCCAGTTCAAAGCCTTCAATAACGAAGCTGAGTACAAAGCTGTGCTTTCGATCCTAAACCTAGCTAAATCACCGAATGCAGAGCAAGTGATGGTATTCAGTGATTCGCAATTAGTGGTGAATCAAATGTTAAATATTTATGCAGCAAAATGGGAGTTCATGTCAAGATACTTAGCCAAGGTTTTGGAGATTACAACTAGTTTAGCAGCTATTCAGATGGTTAGAATTCCTCGATTAGAGAATGCAAGAGTAGATGCACTTGCTCGGCTAGATTCAGCCACTCGCACCGAGTTAAGAAGGACAATCCCCATTGATTTACTTGCTAGTATAAGTATTGATGAAGACATGATGATGAATTTTATCGCCTTGGATATGGGAATATCTTGGACGGATCCCATCAGGGCTTATATTAAAGAAGGTATTTTACCAGCCGACCTACTTGCACCCAAGAGGCTAAAGTACAAGGCTGCCAGATATGTTTTGAATGATGGAGTTCTGTATAGGATAAGTTTGATAGCTGGTTTGCAAAGGCGTGTTCATCCAGCAGAGTTTAAAGACCTAATAGAGGAAATTCATGAAGGATCTTGTGGAGCTCACGTAACAGAAAGAACTCTACTACAGAAAATGAGTATGTTAGGGTACTACTGGCCAATAATACGCGCTGATTGTACGGCTTATGCTAAAAAATGTGACAAGTGTCAGTGATTTTCTACTATACGCAGAACTCCTCAGGCACTACTAACACCAATCACTTCACCTTGGCCATTTGCTATGTGAGGAATAGCCTTAGTTGGGCCTCTGCATACTATAATAGGACGATTCAAATATTTGGTGGTAGCTATTAATTACTTCACAAAGTGGGTGGAAGTTGAACCTCTCATCCATATGGCCTATGAACGGGTCTATTAACTCATTTGGAAGAATATCATTTGCAGATATGGTCTGCCCCATGCCTTTATCACTGATCACGGTACCCAGTTTAACAATGATGAGTTTGTAGCGTACTGTCTATAGTCCAACATTCAAAAAGTCCATTCTGCTCCAGGTCATAGGGTGCTTAATTTTAATTCTCCTATGAGTGATTTGATGAGACGCTTGGATTTGGACATGCTCGAAGAAGTTCGAGAAGGTGAAACGATCCGAAATGCAGCCTACTAGCAAAGAACTGCTATGTTTTATAAAAAAAGGGTAAAGAAATGTGATCTAAAAGAACGTGATTAGGTGCTCAAGAGGGTAATTCAAAAGAACAATAAATTGGAGGCTAATTGGCATGGGCCCTATCGCATCACGTAAGTTGTCCGACCTAGCACTTACAGAATAGAAACTCTCGAAGGGGAAGAATTCAAGAATGCCTGGAATGAAGATCACCTGCGAAAGTACTACTAGTGATGTAATAGTTAGTGTACTAAATTCTTTCAATATGAATGAAAAAGATGATTTCCCCATTCGTTTGTTTTATTTTTTCGGAGTACTAGTTCTACACACTACACTCAACAGCTTACAATATTTGAAAATGCACAACCACCAACTAAAAGTTGGTCGGCATCAACAACCACTAACTAATAGTTGGTCGGTATCAACAACCGTCATCTATAATAATGGTCAGCATCACTAAAGACACCAACAAATTTGGTCGTTGCATAATCGAGCAAGTCAAAGTCCTAAACGCTTGGTTAAAACATGGGTGACGAAAGGGGCACCTAAACTGGGCAAGAAGTTGGATAAACGTCCATTGCCTGGGACCCAAGGTAACTAATTGTCTAAATATCTAGACATATTAGTGAGAGCCATGGTGACAATTGGGGGATAAAAAATATCACTATAACTAGGCAAGAACATGGGATATATATTCCATTTCCCAGGCATTTATGGGTGATGGAACATCACTAAAACTAGGCAGGAACATGGGATAAATATTCCATTGTCTAGGCCCCAAAAATAAAGTGATAGAATGTCCTTTCATATTCATCTATATCCAAAGATTGATCAGATAAAAGATCCACCATTCTTATTAGTAATTTACTAATATAACATCATATTATTGATCTACTATTAAAATTGCAAAAGAACTCCATGTTCAAAATCAAGAATACAAAAGTTCATTTTCTTCATTAAAATAAACAACTATTACTAACAAAGTACAAAGAGATCATTCTATTGTTTTCTTTCCTTCAGACTTTGATACAGGATCCATTCTAGCTCGAGGGTCATCTAAAGCATAAGAAGGATTGATAAAATTCAAGTTCGGAAGCATTTTGGTGTTACTTGAACTTGGTCGGTGATATACCAATATACACCCTCGGCCAGACCGAGGGTGTCCTCACCTCAGACGAGGGCCCAAGTCCAGGACGAGGGGTCAACTTCGACACAATTCCATCATAGGAAGGGTCGGCCATACCGAACCCTATCCTATAGCAGACGACCCTATAAGGGGACGACCTCTCATCATGGACCAGACGACCCTATAAGGGGCCGACCCCTCATCATTTACTAAAAGAACCAAGAAGGGGCCGACCCTTCATAGCAGGCCAGACGACCCTATGAGGGGACGACAGTACGAGGCCCACATCCAGCTAGGCTCGCTGCCAGCAAGAACCTTACTCTCTATATAACATCATAAGCCGAGGGTGACATCATCACAGGGCATGATCTGGGAGACGCGTGGGACCATGTGCGTGGGACTCATATATCATGTGTCCTAGACCGTTATAATAATATCATCCCCACACGTGAGGGAATATTATGTCATCATTAATCACAAGTGGCACCTCCAGGTGTCAGCAGGGAATTAGCTAGATCGTTATGCACATGCTGAGTACATGCTTGGGGGGTACACTACACCACCCAAGCCCTATATATATACTTGTCATATTCAACCTTGAAGGGGGATTGATAATTGTAACCCTAGCTAAAACTCTGCTTGTATACACAGTAGAGAGAGAATGAGCTTATGAGCATTGTATCCAAGGCCATTAGTGCCCATATTTAGTGGATCACACACTCACAGTGGATGTAGGCCTGATTGGCTGAACCACTATACATAACTGTCCTCATTCCTCTTATTCTCATTCCCTTCTATACACTTATACTCATATGTATAACTCTATTACTGCCATTGTTATTACTGTTTGAGCTCTCCACCTCTTATCTGGTGGTGCTAAATCTTAGCATCATCAGTTTGGCACCGTTTGTGGGAACGAGAAGATATTTCTTCCTTTATACAGCTTGACCTCACTGAAAACTCTGGTGGTGAACCATTTCTCCCCCTTCGTGTGGAGCTGTTTCACCATTGAAAGAGACCCATTAAGGTTCTCAAGCTCATCAGTCTTTTTTATCATTCAGCTCTTCATAGATCAAATATATGGAACCAGAGATGCCATCACCACCTCCTCCATCGGATAATGGAGTCAGACCTAGTTCCAGTCATGCACCACCTCAGTCTGAGATGACTGATGTGGCGGCCGCCCTGAAGTCTTTAGCAGCAAGTTAGCGAATTTTGCAGGAGCAATTTACAGTTGTTAGCCAAAAAAAAGTGAGACCGCCCGGAGTCTCACCTGAGATGATTACTCCGGTAGCCGCTCTAGGGCAGCATGAGGCCAGGGGACCACCCCAGGTACCACGCAAAGACTTTCCACCTCCGCATTGGCAGAGGGATGCTGCTGACCCCCGACTTCTATGCCTGGGGAGACAAGGAAACCCTTGCCCAGAGGACAAATATGATGATGTGGAGGTAGAGGAGGCCCCGATAGAATGATTATAAGGTCTCCAACAATACTGTGCGACCTATCCAGGAAAGCAGAGGGAAGTTTTAAAGGCAAAATCCAGATGATAGCCCGAGGGGCTCTGCTTTTGATTGTCTGAGCAGGGGGTCGATCTTTGAGAGGCTGGGCCCAGTAAATGACATGCTGGAAAAATTGTCCAGGCCGAGAAGTGTCACGAGGACCAAAAGGGAGGCAGTAGATGGCCGACCCTATGGGGGATAACCCCACAGACGTGATAACAGTCAGGGAGAAGTAAACATCCGACACATACTTGCCGCAGTAGAACCCTCCGTTCACCTCAAAGAGGCAGCAGGAGATAACATCGGCCAAGCCGACCCTACGAGGCCCTGGAACGACTTGATCCAAAGGCTAGAGGATAAAAATAGTGATGTCCTGAGAAGCGGGGACCCCCTTCAAAGAGGATACTCCATAGGCTCACCCTTTGTGGCGAAGATAGTCAACTTCCCAACGCCATCCAAGTTTAATCCACCTGTGGTCACCCCAAAGTATGACGGGAGTACCAATCCTGTCCATTGTATTGAGATGTACCAATCAACGACAGATATATACTCCATCTCAGATGAGATGAGGTGTCGTACTTTTTCCGGCACTCTGATTTGGGCCGCATATGTCTGGTATATGTCTCTTCTGAAGAACTCCATTGAAAGATTTAAGCAGTTAGAAGACCGGCTTATCCATAACTTTTGCTTTGGAATGAGGCCACAGAAGAAGACCACACACCCGCTCTATGTTAAGCAGGGGAAGAACGAGAGCCTAAGAGACTATATAGACAGATTTAACAAAGAAAAGTTAGAGGTCGAGGATTATGAGGAGAGTATAGCCATGATAACCCTCATTGGGAAACTCCAGAAGGGGAAGTTATTATGGAGGCTTGCCGAAGACCCCCCGAAGACGATGGCTGAATTGCTGGCAACAACGGGAAAGGTGATGAACGCCGAAGAGGCGATGGTCGCAAAATATAAAGATGAAAAAGGAGGCACTAGTGGGGGTAAGTACCAGAAAAAGAACAAAGAGGGGAAAAAGAGGCTTGCAGTTGATAAATTCGCTGATTACACCCCTCTGACGGTTAACCGCGAATACATTTTGAATGAGATAAAGAGTGACCAGTCTTTGAAGTGTCCTGAGAAGTTGAGGGCATCCCCTCACAAGAGGAATAAAAACCCGTGGTGTGAATTTCACCAAGACTATGGCCATGTGAACGACAAGTGTTTTGCTCTGAAAGATGAAATTGAAAAAATGTTAAAAGAAGGGAAGTTAAGGAAATACGTTGACAAAGGTGCCTTCAAGAGGGGCCGAGGGGACGACCCTAGGAAGAAGAGAGGTGATACGTGCAAAGAAGATCCTCCAAATAGAAGGGACGACCCTTCGGATGATGATAACGACCCTGACCTCCCACCGAGAGACGACCAAGGCCCTGCAAAAAGACTTAATATGATCTCGTTCGATGTTGGGATGATCTCTGGTGGATTAGCAGGAGGAGGATCAGAGGTTTCCGACAGAAAGGCTTATGTAGCTAAAGCCAAGGCAGTAACAAAAGCTGTGCATTCAACCTCTATAGAAGCAAAGCCATAAAAGAGAAAGAAAGTTAACATGGATACTCTGATAGTGGGATTCTCAAGAATGGACTTCAAAGGCCTCTTAGCCCCACATGATGACCCTCTCGTCATCACTGCCAGGGTACACAGATGTGAGGTGCCGAGGATCCTGGTAGATGGGGGTAGTTCTGTAGATGTGATGTTCTGGCCATGCTTTAAATCCTTAGGTCTCAGTCGTGCTAGGCTCGTCCCATACTATCACCCCTTGATTGGTTTCAGTGGGGAAAAAGTTCATCCTTAGGAGTGTACGAGGCCGATGTTAGGATGGGGGATAAGTGGCCGAGATGGCTTACTAAGACGGTCAACTTTTTCGTGGTGGATGAACACATCTTCTCAGCCTACAACATTATACTGGGGTAAGTGGCCCTTAAGGAATTTGAGGCCGTGCATCCACGGTTCACCAGATGATAAAATTTCTAACCCCCTTACGAGGTAGGGGAAGTTCAAGGAGACCAGACGACGGCACATGAATGTTACTTCTACTCCGCCGAAGAAAGAGAGGCACTCAAGAAAGCAACTACTACTTATAATATTGATACCATCGACCCTAGGGATGAGACAAAACTAAAGAAAGGAGAGGTCGCGAAAGAGGTAGAATCCATCATCCTCAATGAGGATGAGCCGAAAAAAACCGTCCAAGTAGGCAAAGCTCTAAAGACAGACATAAAATAAGACCTCATCAATATTCTAAGGAGAAGACATAACGTCTGTGCATGGAGTCATGCAGATATACCGGGGATCGACCCCAAAATCATGTGCCACAAGCTCAATGTGTTAGAGGGTGCAAAGCCGATAAAGCAGAAGAGGAGAATTTATTACTGAGAAAAATATGAAGTCATAAGGGACGAGGTCAAGAAGATAGAAGATACTGAGTTTATTAGGGAGGTCATCTATCCCGAATGGGTTTCCAATGCATTCATAGTCCCCAAAGCCAACGGGAAATGGAGGATGTGTGTAGACTTCACCGACCTCAATAAACATTATCCCAAAGACAACTTCCCTTTCCCTTGCATTTATTAGATGGTAGACGCTACAACAGACCATGAGCTAATGATCTTCATGGATGCCTATTCAGGTTACAACCAGATCTTCATGAGCCCTGAAGACTCAGAAAAAATGGCTTTCATTATTGACAAGGGGACATACTGTTATAGGGTCATGCCCTTTGGCCTAAAAAATGCGAGGGCAAAGTATCAGCGCCTTGTAAACAAAATGTTCGAAGACCAAATTGGGAAGTCCATGGAGGTATATGTAGATGATATATTGACCAAGAGTTTGAAGGTCAAGGATTATATGGCCGACCTCGATAGGACCTTTAACACGATGGACAAGTACATGATGAAGCTCAACCCGACTAAATGTGTCTTCGGGGTCGAAGCAGGGAAGTTCTTGGGGTTCATCATCAATCAAAGAGGCATTGAGTCCAATCCTGAGAAGATAAAGTCCCTCCTAGAAATGAATACCCCCAAGACCATTAAAGACGTTCAGAGGCTCATAGGGCGAGTGGCTACTTTGAATAGGTTCATATCCAGAGCCATAGATAAATGCCTACCGTTATTCAAAATTCTCAGAAAAGCCTTTGAATGGAATGAAGAGTGTGACCAGGATTTCAAAGAACTAAAGTCGTACCTAGGGTCTCCCTTGCTGTTATCATGACCAGTGCAGGGCGAACGACTACATGTGTACCTAGCCATCTCAGAATCAGCCATCAGTGCAGCCATTGTGAGAGAAGAGAATGGGGTACAAAAGCCTGTGTATTTAAACAGTAAGGCACTCCAAGGGACAGAGAAAAGATACCCAAGGATGGAGAAGTTAGCTTATGCCTTGATACATGAATCAAGAAATATGAGGCCGTACTTCCCGTCCCATACAATGGTCATCCTCACTAACTCTCCTCTTAGGCAGGTCTTACACAAGGCAAAAAAATTGGGGAGGCTAATGGCCTGAGCTATAGAGCTAGGAGAGTTTGACATTGTATATCAACCTAGGGTGGCCATTAAGGGGCAAGCATTAGCAGATTTCATGGCTGAATTTACTTGGGAAGATGATGAGGCTGAAGATGAGAGCCTCGAGAAGACAGATACCCAGCAAGGCAGATGTAACACCCCGCCCGCCAGGGGAGAGCCAACGGAGCGCTACTGTTGATAAAACTAATCCAATCCACAAATAACAAGGTATAAAGCATCTAAAAATCCCACAAAAATAAAAGAGAACTATAAATCTCAAATCTCTTCAAATAAATACTAAGTCTCTCGAATAAATACAACAATTAAAATAAATCTTCAATGCTTTATACATCAAAATAAATAAATACAAGTTTTCTCTCTTTTATTAAAATCTTCCCAAAATAATCCTCGCTATAAATCATCCCAATAAAATCCAAAACAGCCAAAATCTGCGCTAACCTGCTACTAAAAGAAAATATGGGGAACTACACAATACGACAGGAAAGATGCTCAACAAATATTAGCGGTGAATAAAACGTCACAATACGAATACGAATATTCAAATCAAAAGTGAATCTCATAAGCAAATATATCAATATAATGTCTCAACAACACATTAACCGGGTCACCATGCCTCACCACTGGACCGCGCCTATGCATTTTTAAGCATATCCGGAAAAAGGAATATTGGCGGGTGCCCAACCATCGTGCCATATTAAAATCTCATGACAACATGCTCAACACCAAATATAATACGACATGAATCGAAAATTAGATTCCAACAAATATTTCCAGATTTCCAAATGAATTTATCACTTCAAATATGAGTCAATAATCACAAGAAAACAACGAGAATAATACTCGCGAGATTAAGGAGCATATTGTGTAAAACCCCATACCTCAAAATCATCACATGAATCATCACATAATTTCAGCCTCAAAATCTAATCACACCATCACCTTCCTCTCGCGAAAATAATCAAATCTCGTTCTAGCCCAAACTTGAGAAAACACCAAATAAGCCTTCTAATCTAAGGTTGAAATCTTGAATAAGTTTGGGGATATGGTTTGTAGATGAAAGGGAGTAATTTTGGAGAGATCTTCTGTTTAAAAAGTTTGAGAAAAAGTTATTTGAAAAGCCAAGCCACGAATTAGTTGATATATAAAGGATTAAGAGTTTGATTAAGAAAAGAGTTCTAATCAGACACAAACACTAAAAATTTTATTCCGGACGATCGGACTGTTGGAATTGGATGAAATTTTACAGAGAATTAGCTGAAGACGAGAGGAAGCTGTCAAAAAAATTTCAGCGCGATCAAACCGTTCAATAGTTTTAAATATTGTTTTGCTAGAGAGTTTTATGTTTTGAGGACTCTTAGAGAGTTTTATGTTTTGAGGACTCTTCTATATAATAAAAATTCAATTAAAAATCCATTTTAATTCCAATTTCAAAACCATTTAAAATCCTCATCTTTAAAAATAAAATTCAACATATTTTAGCAATAAAAATAATTTTACCAAAAACTTTATTTTCCTCTATATTTTGAAAATACCCCAAAATTACGCGGGTTGTTACACTGTGACACCCCGCCTAATTAAATACCGGGTGATCAGTCCTTTATTAAATTATAACCAAGGTGTTGGTTGGTTCATTCTTAGCATCACTGTCGCAAAATAACTTTTCCAATTAAACACCCTAAATAATTAAGCTAAGTAGTAAAACCATTTTTATTTAAAACATTAATTCCATAATTAATTTAAACCCAATAATAAAACCTTTCATAGTGTATAGCTTAAGAGTCACACAATAACTAGACCGGAAAAGATAATCTAAGAAATTTATGCATTCAAATAATTAATTCCAACTTTAAATCATCAAAGGAAAAACATCCTGACAGTAAAAATCTCAAAATAGAAATACTGAAAGTAAATGAATCACAATCTCTGACAAAACCAACTGAATAAGGAAAAAGGGCGACACATGCGCAACTAGATAAAAAACAGAACTATAACTGGAATCAATAATGAGGTCGTCTAAGCAAGAGGCCTGCAACTCCCACCTAAGCTGTAGTACATTCCTTCCAAAGGATCCTAAGTATGACGCCCTTGTGGCTGGGCACCTGTAATATATACATATATATATACAAAAGAGAAGAGATAAAAGGAAACGAGTCAGAGCCCGATTGTAAAACATTTTAAAGTTTAGTTTAGCAAGTATTTAAAATTCTTACCGACTAATGCAACAATCATATTTGTATGATGCGCTCTCTTTAGAAATTCTCACATCTCTTCTAATGTGCACACCTAGCTCACTATTAATCCCAACAGTTTAGCTTATCTTAAAATCCTCATAAGGTTTCATGCCGACAATTTCTAGTGCTAAGATAATTAATTTCTGAAAGCAAAGTTTCCACATAAATCTCATTTTATTATAAGGTTTCTCAGTATTGCCTCAAACTTTTCAAACACTTATAAATTTGGAATATTTATTCATTACTCAACTACTTTTAATCAGAGTAGAAAGTTTCCCGATTTAAATTCTTTCTCTCTCTCTCTCTCTCTCTCTATATATATATATATATATATATATATATATATATATATATATATATATATAGATATAGATATATATATACATACTATCGGCACCCCACATAAATTTACGGTGCTGGCATACTTTGCTATCAAGTCCCCGTATCACTCGTACTAAGGGAAATACTAGTTCGGAATCACTCTCGAACTGTATTAATACAAAATACATACAAATTGAGGCGAAGCATAGTTCCAAGTCACTAATAGGTCGGCACATACCCCACGTCTCTTAGGACCGTCTGACTATCAATCTGATAGCCTGTACCAAGGATTCCTATGTTCTAGGGTACAAGTCAATATCCCCCATAAAGGTCCCATTGAGATAAGACGGCCCCGGTGCGATAACCTCAGTGATAGCAAGTAGCGTGGACATGATTTTTTTACACGTATATAGTATATGCACAATCACAGTCATATATGTATACTACCATTACCAATTCTAATTTAGGTACACCCATGACCCATACTTATGATATTCATTCTTAGTACACATTACTAGATTATCCCATATAACGGTTCGTCTCTTTTATTCTTATTTATGAGATTATTCCAAACTTAGTTCGTAATACTCGTAGAATCCTATCTCCCTATGTGTGATTTCAGTAGGTACTCTTTTATTTTACTACGTAACTTCCTTACGAACTTCACCTTTTAGACACACGTTCCCATTATTCCTTAAGTGTAAAACACTTCCGTTAATGTTAATCTCGTCTTACATTAAAAGTTCCATTTTTATAAAGTCGTACTGGTCTTCTTTATATCCCCAAATGTTCTAACAATAATGTCCAAGGATTACTATTCATTTAAATTGGAATGAACTATTTAAAAAGGGGAATATGAGTTTTCCAGGAGGGGTCGATCGATCGATGGCAGGGGCTCGATCGATCGATGCTCTTGGGTCGATCGATCGATCGATCAAGCAGTTATGGCAAAACTGCAGAATTAACAGTTGCGGGAATCCTATTCCAAAATCATCCAAATCATCCTTTTTCACTCCCAAACTCCCAACAATTGATACTACAAGAGTTATATACCCAAATAGATAATATTCTACGTAAAACATGCGATTTCATCAAGTATAACGAATTAAAAGGGCCAAAATCCATATAAATATCAAGAACCCTGATATTATCTTTAACTTAGTTCTTCCCATTCTTTTTCCAGATTTTCTACTCCTAACTCAATGCAAATTCGTGGTTCAACCTCTACATATGAATTTGATTTCCATAATATGATTATCACCTCTATATCATGTAATTTTTAGTCTCCAATATATGCTTTCTTCCATGAAAGCTAGTCCCAATAAACCCTAAACTAATGTAATTGAAGCATTAACTAAAATAAAGCAAGATAGATACTTGCCTGGAAATATTTGTCTCAGATTTGTGGAAAGGATTGGTGTGGTTGTGATCCTCGTTGCATGATCTACAATTTGGCGGCGACGGCCGTGCAAACGGTGGAGTTCTTGGCCTAGAACTCCTTGGAAAGCTTCTCCTCTTCATCTCCACTGGTTGTCTTTGGTTTTTGGTTATTCTAACCCTAGAAGACAACTCCTACCATCTGATATAACCTTAGAAAATTCGTGGCTTTCCATGCCCAAAAATACAAAATGTCTAAAACGCCCTCCCGGGATGTTAATTAGGTCTGAAAACGTCTCGAGACCCAAACTAAACCCTCGGGTACACTATTTTGACTATCTCGACCCTTTCGAACGCATTGACGCACTCAAAATGACCATACGGGCGACTTATAATTTAGTCACTTTTAATAATCCGAATTTAATCCCGACACGACACAGGCGCATCCCGATAAATTTTAAAAATTATCAAATCAAATTCTCGTGATAATTCTACTAAATTTAATTACACATCTTACTTTACCCATAAGTAATTTACAACAAAATTTCAATAATTACTAACTCTCATCACGCTAGTAAAAAAATTTATAATGATTTTCGGATTAATATTAAATTAATATCTCTAATTAAATTTAATAAATCCCCAACATTTAAAAGTCATAAAAATACGGGGTATTACATACTTCCCCCCTAATAACGAAATTTCGTCCCGAAATTCGGAAAATAAGGCCTACCTGGTCAAACAATTTTGGATACCATAACAGTACGCAAACTACCTACATAGTAGGGACCTCAATCACTATAGCCCCCGTCTCTCCGCAAGCTTGTTTAACACTCTCATTAACGACACTTCATAT
Source organism: Sambucus nigra (assembly GCA_949130495.1). Taxonomy (NCBI): domain Eukaryota; kingdom Viridiplantae; phylum Streptophyta; class Magnoliopsida; order Dipsacales; family Adoxaceae; genus Sambucus; species Sambucus nigra. The sequence goes on from OX422220.1 coordinate 407,387,088, forward strand.
TGAGCTCTTATCCGACAGCATTCGCATAAGTCACGCATATACACTATTAATTCCCATTATTTCAATATCATTGGGAGGCCGCACCTTACTACATGACAACTACTCGGATTTATCTAACCATGAAAACTCACATTCTGAGAAAAACCATACGAACATCTGATCATTCTTATTCGCCTACAACAGTCGTGGATTTCCACCATAGTCATCGGATTATTCTCGAACGATCCAAAATTCTGATTATCCGCTCACTTCTAAACATATAGAAGGAGAATAGTTAAGGTTCTTCAACACCAAAACCTCAATAAGCACCTCGTTCACGACAAACAGGTACGAGTGCTTCCACGGAACTCTACCATACCATACTTCACTTGCTAGTTATATCCGTTGTGGGGATGAAATGATCACCAAAAGACTAAAATTACCTTCACGCGGCTCCACTAATCGTTAATCACCGTGCGCCTACTCCTCAGCTATGGGCGATACCTCCTACTCAAAACGAAACGTTACCTCCGCTGTTTCCTGAAATCCCATTTTGAAGGTGGGATTCACAAATCTCATCCTGATTTAGAAAATAATACCGTGTAGGACCATGTACCGGCGCGATCCCTTACTTTCAAAGGGAGACTGGGGCACACTAGTTAATATTGTGAATTACTCCAAAGGAATATCAATCACTTCCTTCTTGGGTGACTTGCTCCACATGTTCGGATGAACCCTTGATCTTACCTTGAAGATGGCAACCCAGCCAAGGAACTTTACCCACTTTACCGCCCTCTTCCGTTATAGGAATTGCTGATGACCACAAAATTCTATAGTTGATCCTCTTATTCCAACCGATCTCTATCTATGAGTGGTGCATGCAGAGACTACTCACTATGTACCGCTCAACATCGACTTCCACTTGGAATGTCTCACATTAAGGGACACTTAATACTCCCCTTCTTTCCTTAGCGTAAACCGAAAGTTCCGTCCCGTGCGCTTTTCTCCACGATGTGCACTTCTGGACCTTTTATACCGTACTAACATCATCGTTCTTTGTACGCACAACTTGCTCTCAACATTTGACTAATTACAACTCCTCTCCGAGTGTTCTCCATAATAATTAAATTCTACCCTTCTCAAGGAATACCCCTTTTTAAATGGCATCCCACAACCTTCCAACCAAGTTCGGATCTAGATTAGATGTGAGGAAATTATTTTTTTGGTGACGAGATTATTTTTGGAGATTGTTGGCCTGATTTTTGAGAGCTAGGTATTCGGCGAATTTCGAGGGCGAAATTCCATTGTTAGTGGGGAAGTGTAACAACCCGCGTAATTTTGGGGTATTTTCAAAATATAGAGGAAAATAAAGTTTTTGGTAAAATTATTTTTATTGCTAAAATATGTTAAATTTTATTTTTAAAGATGAGGATTTCAAACGGTTTCGAAATTGGAATTAAAATGGAGTTTTAATTGAATTTTTATTATATAGAAGAGTTCTCAAAACATAAAACTCTCTAGAAAAAAAATATTTAAAACTATTGAACGGTTTGATCGCGCTGAAATTTTTTTGACAGCTTCCTCTCGTCTTCAGCTAATTCTCTGTAAAATTTCATCCAATTCCAACAGTCCGATCGTCCGGAATAAAATTTTTAGTGTTTGTGTCTGATTAGAACTCTTTTCTTAATCAAACTCTTAATCCTTTATATATCAACTAATTCGTGGCTTGGCTTTTCAAATAACTTTTTCTCAAACTTTTTAAACAGAAGATCTCTCCAAAATTACTCCCTTTCATCTACAAACCATATCCCCAAACTTATACAAGATTTCAACCTTAGATTAGAAGGCTTATTTGGTGTTTTCTCGAGTTTGGGCTAGAACGAGATTTGATTATTTTCACAAGAGGAAGGTGATGGTGTGATTAGATTTTGCGGCTGAAATTATGTGATGATTCATGCGATGATTTTGAGGTATGGGGTTTTACACAATATGCTCCTTAATCTCGCGAGTATTATTCTTGTTGTTTTCTTGTGATTATTGACTCATATTTGAATTGATAAATTCATTTGGAAATCTAGAAATATTTGTTGGAATCTAATTTTCGATTCATGTGGTATTATATTTGGTGTTGAGCATGTTGTCATGAGATTTTAATATGGCACGAAGGTTGGGCACCCACCAATATTCCTTTTTCCGGATATGCTTAAAAATGCATAGGCACGGTACGGTGGTGAGACATGGTGACCCGGTTAATGTGTTGTTAAGATATTATATTGATATAATTGCTTACGAGATTCATTTTTTATTTGAATATTCGTGTTCGTATTGTGACGTTTTATTCACCGCTAATATTTGTTGAGCATCTTTCTTGTCGTATTGTGTACTTCCACATATTTTCTTTTAGTAGCAGGTTAGCACAGATTTTGGGCGTTTTGGATTTGATTGGGATGATTTATAGCGAGGATTATTTTGGGAAGATTTTAATACAAGAGAGAAGACTTTTATTTATTTATTTTGATGTATAGAGCATTGAAGATTTATTTTAATTGCTGTATTTATTCGAGGGACTTAGTATTTATTTGAAGAGATTTGAGATTTACAGTTCTCTTTTATTGTTGTGGGATTTTTGGATGATCTATACCTTGTTATTTGTGGATTTGATTAGTTTTATCGATAGTAGCGCTCCGTTGGCTCTCCCCTGGCGGGCGGGGTGTTACAGCAGAATTGTTGATCCATCCACAGATAAGGCTGAGACAAGCACCGCTAGAGAAATATTTACAGAAAATGAAGAGAGAAGATATCTCTTTAGATTGGGATCCCTCACCGAGGGAAATTTCTCAGAGGAACAGGCTATGTGGAACCTATTCATTGATGGGTCCTCTTGCAAGAGCGAAAGTGGGGCTGGATTAATAGTATCAGCACCCGACAACACAGACATTAAGTACGCCCTGAGGTTCAACTTCAAAGCCTCCAACAATGAGTCTGAATTTGAAGCCCTGATAATAGGCCTCTCCTTAGCTAGGTCTCTTAGTGTTGGCTAGATCTTGGTCCATAGTGATTCAAGACTTGTGGTGAATCAAATATTAGGAGCATACGAGGCTAAGGATGAGAGAATGGCCAAATATCTTGAAAGAGTAAAGGCACTATTGAAGAGATTCGAAGAAGTAAAGTTGAAGAGGATGCCTAGAATTGATAATGGCCGAGCTGATGCACTTGCTAGGCTGGCCTCAGCAACTAGGATAGATATCAGGAGGACAGTCCCAGTAGAAATCTTACCTCGACCAATGATTGAAGATGCAGTGGAAACACTTGGCTCTTGCTTAAATATCAACAGGGAAGCCTCGTGGATTTACCCCTAGGCAGACACATTAAAGAGGGAGAGATGCCAGAAGCAAAACAAGAAAGGAAGAATTTGATATACAGAGCAACAAAATTCACTATCAACGGAGACACCTTGTACAAAAATGTGTTCTTGATCCCCTTGCTCAGATGTGTTCACCCTTTTAAATTCCCACACATCTTGCGAGATGTGCACGAGGGGTCTTGTTCAAGCCATATTGGGGGCAGGTCATTAGCAAAGAGGATAGTCACCCAGGGATATTGGTGGTCGACCTTTGGGAAAGATGCTACGACTTATGTAAAGAAGTGTGATAAATGTGAAAGGTTCGCCACCATACCCCACCATCCCCATCATCCTCTTACCTCCATCACATCCCCATGGCCATTCGCAGTAAGGGGAATCGATCTAGTAGGACCCTTGCCTAGGGCCGTCAATAACTAACGATACTTGATCATAGCAATTGACTATTTCTCAAAATGGGTGGAAGCGGAGCCGATGGTCACGATTACCGAGCAGAAGACCTTCTAGTTTATTTCGAAAAACATTATATGTAGATATGGTCTCCCTAACACCCTCATCTAAGATAACGAGACTCAATTCAAGAATGCATCCCTGGAGAAATAAAGTCTTCATGAAGACCGTAATCACCTAGGTACTTGGAAATCAAATAATAAGGAATGGAGCGAATTAGAATCCAATTAACATCTAGCTAGAAAGGTGGTTTTGGCAGATAAAGCAGCCCAAGGTCATACCAATCCCACAGTTCTGTTTCTTGCTTAACTTTCATTATAGTTAGAGCATTCATTTATCCCTGTTTGCACCTTTCATTATTTGATTGCTTGAATTTGGCATCAAGATGATATAAAGCCTCATTGTATCCTTCCATCCAGAACTCTCTGGGATGCTTGTGAAACTGATAAGTTAGCCGTTCAACATGTTGGTGTAGTCTTGTCAGCACACTTTATTTATTCTGCAACGAAGAACTCTGAGTGGATAGTTATTCTGTAAGAGTTTGAATCTTCTGAGACATCTCTACCAGAGTTTGATTTTTTTCCTTCAATTGAGCAGTTTGATTTTCCAAGACTTACCGTGTTCTAGTCTCTTCAATGCTACTTTGACTTGCTCTTGCTCTACCCTGAGAAGTGGATGTAGGTCTAATTCTTTTCAAAGTTTCTAATTCTTCTCTTAATGAAGAATTTTCAGTCTCCAAAAAGGAAATACAATCATCATTAATCGGGACTATAGCTCTAGAAGAAGAAGCAGATTTTAACTGTCTAAATTCTTCTCTCAAAATGTTATTTTCCTCGTCCAGCAGTTTAGCGATGGTTCTGTTCTCTTCAATTTCGAATTTCAGAATGCTTTCTCTTTTATTATGGGAAGAAATGAATCTATTATATCCCCGATCAACGCTCAATTATTGGTATTTCTTCTCATAACTTTCATAAAGAAGGGTACTAGCTTCTTTGTGGTGAGCTTGGAGCATCCACAGCTTTTTGCTGAGCTATTTCAACATCCTTGATTTTATTCTCCCATGAAGTTCAATCATTTTTATATTTTTTCTAGGAGTCCTTCAAAGATTTTGATAACCCAGCAATGGCCTCTTCTACTTCATTGGAAGAGGAAGCATCTTTGATAGCTTCATCCTTTTCCAAGATATTATTGAAATACACCAAAAACTACAAGACAAAGAGAAACTCAAGTTAGTATAGGAAAATTGAAAGCAGAACTGAAATGTAAAGGTAAAATAAAACTTACCGATGTAAGGTGTTGGGTTACCAAATCAGAGACTTTTCCTCGAGGAGTAGATGTTTCAGCAGCTCTGTGATCTTGGAGAGTTCAAGACCAGATCAATTTCCTAGCCAAACCATGAGTAATGAATGAGGGAGGACCTGCACTTAAGGAAGGTAATTCAATCCCAATAGGTTGAGAAGCAATATCAATGGCCCTTTCAACAAGACCCTTTTTTTGTTTTCTCAAAGATGCAGCCTCTTCAATCAAAGGTGCTACCTTTTTTTGAGAAGTAGGGGGCTTCTTGGTAACCTCCTTAACAGATGTAGTGGCCCCCCAGATGGAGCAGCATTCTTTTTCTCAATCCCTTCAACTGGGACATCTTCTTTGTTCTTTTTTTCCCCATCAGCACCAGGGAAATATTAGTAAAGAGATGAGGAACTTTCCTCTTCTTCATCATCAGATCAGCAATGGAAGTATTCAAATCAAAGGAAGATTCTTTAACAACTAAAGAAGATGCTGGATCTTACTCAAGATCAATCACTGTTGATATAAAAAACTAGATTTGATCTAATTAATTAATCACAGATAAATATGAGTAAATAAATAAGACAAGAGATTTTTAAAGTGGTTCAACTTTAAGGAAAATGGCCTACATCCACTAATTTGTATTACTGGGTGTCTTGTCTTGATCTCGATTATGTTTACTTATGATCTCTTACCCTTTTGAGAGGGCATTACAATGTATTTATAGACCTTAGGCTGTCAATGTGAATATATAGTGTGCTTTTATTGAATAGGCAAATACATCTGTATATGGTAAGGTGTAACTCTAATACAATAAATATTGAATCTGTCTGGTCATTTGGCCTTCCCAATAAGTTGCTTGATACACTGAGTAGCTCGGTACTCTGAATTGCTCGGTACATTGAGTAGCTAGGTACTTAAATCTTGTACCATGTTGGATGACACATGTCTTCATTAGATTAGTCCACATCAGCTGACTAATTTTTGTATCAACAGAATCCCCCAATGTTTCACAGTTGAGATTGGATGTGAGAGTGTGGAATATTTTACCCAAAAAGTTATTCGAGTACCTTTCCATGTCTTAATTAATTACAGACCTTCAACAATTGTAAAATTTCTCCACTTTGCATAACATTTTTGAACGTGAAATGGCAAATTTGTAAATATTTTGAGTTTTTGGTGAAAGCTTGGGTATTTGCGTCTTTTTCCTTTGATTAGCCGTCGAGAACACAAATGTCATTATTTTTTATCATTACTTTTCTTGTTTTTCGAGGCGACATATACAAAGGCGGTAAAATCCGATTGTCTTCTACCTTTAGCCATCTTGTTTTCAAAATCCTTATTTTCTCGCTTTTCTTCTTACGAACATTCTTTCTGTCATTTGCCTTAGCTGATTCCTTAATCTTCTGTAAGAATTTCTTCCTTCCTTCTTCTTTCTTTGCTTTAGTCGTCATGGTTTACCTTATCGAGTCATTAGATAAGTTTAGAGCCAATTTTGAGATTCATTCTTGGCTTGATTTGGAAGAATCTGCTTGTCCTTCTGATTTATTTTCTTCAGCCGAGGTACACTGGTTTCCCTCTATTTTTGTAGCAGAATGTGGTTTTTCTTTCCCACCTAATCCCCTGTGTTTGGAATTTTGCCAATATTTCGATTTTATACTTGCAAACGTAGTTCCAAATACATGGAGGGTAGTTAATGACGTATATAGGTTGAATCAAATATATGGAACTCATCTAGGGATTCCTGAGATAATGTTTTATTATAAATGGGTCACCAGCGACACCACCTTTTATTTACAAACTAGGTTTTCTAATAGAGCCTTAGTGGCCAATCTCCCTAATTCTAATAGGGATTATTTTGAACATGGGGTTGTGATGATAAATTGGCAACACCCCCCATTAAATGGAAATGACGTGTACGAAGGTCCCAGATGTCAACCTTATGGCAATGGGGTAGGTTGTTCTTTATTTTTAAACTAGCTCTGTTTTTGTTTGATAAAATGTTTTACTGACTTTTGCTTTCTTCAATTTTAATTTGCAGTTGACATTAAAAGAAAACCCCCCAAAGAGAGTGATGTTAATATAAAAGATTTGAAGTTTATCTGGGGTTTGCATCAATCAGTTGCTGGGGAGCACATGAGATCTGCTTCTCATTTGTTGAAATATAGGAACACCACTTCCTCTTTTATTGCTCGACCTACTGCGACTCGTTTGGTGATTGATCTTAAGAAGGCTCCCTCATCTTTTTTAATTGTTGAAGAATCTTCCTCTGATTTAGCTACTGCTATTGTTGATCTGATGACGAAGAAGAGGAAAATGCTTGATCTCTTTTCTAAGATTGTCCCTGGTGCTGATGGGGGGAAAAGAACAAAGAAGATGTCCTGAAGGGACTAAGGAAAAGGATGTTGCTCCATTTAGGGGGGAAACTACACCTATTAAGGAGGTTCCCAAGAAGCCCCCTATTGTTCAAAAAGAGGCAGCACATTTGAGAAGATTGAGAAGGGGTCTTGCTAAAAAGACCATTGATGTTGCTGCTCAACCTGCTGGGGTTGAACTACTTTCCTTGAGTGCTGGTCCTCCAGCATTCATTACTCCTGGTTTGGCCAGGAAATTGATATAGTCTGGAACCCTTCCTGATCACAAAGCTGCTGAGACCTCTACTCCTCAAGGAAAATTCTCTGATATGGCAGCCCAATACCTTGCATTAGTAAGTGTTATTATACCTTGTCATTTCAGTTCTGCTTTCAATTTTCATATGCTAACTTGAATTTCTCTTCGTCTTGCAGTTTTTGGTGTACTTCAATAATATCTTGGAGAATGATGAAGCTATCAAAGATCCTTCCTCTTCCAGTGAAGTAGAAGAAGCTCGTGTTGGGTTATCAAAATTTTTGGAGGACTCCCGACAAAAATTTAAAGATGACAAAACTTCTTGGGAGAATAAAATCAAGGTTGCTGAGACAGCTCAACAAAAAGTTGTGGATGATGCAAATGAGGCAGAAGAGAAACTAAAAGAAGCTGGGCAAGCTTGAAGAGGCTGAACGACATAAGAAAGATCTTGAATAAAAAGTAAAATCTATTGGAGATCTACTTGGGGAGAATTCTTTCTCAAAAAGGACGAAGAGGAGGTCTACTGTAAAGAAGTCCGTTAGCTCTAGCTGGGACAAAGGGTGGAACAAAGCTCTAACTGCTGCCTCTGCTCAAATTGAGTATGAAAGTTTTAAATTCTTCAGGGATGGATGGGTTGCTACGTTGATAGAGTTGAACGTTGCTGAAGACTCTGAATTATTTCAGAAAAATGTCCACGGACCTCCTCTTGCCATTGGAGAAGAAGAATATGAAGCTGGATCAGATGAATCTTCTTTGATGATGGTAGAACAAACACCTACTACCACTATCCTTTAGTCTTTCGAGAAATCTCAGTAGACAATGACTTCTTCCGAACAATGTCAGCTGCCCTCCGAGTAACTTCATCAACCAATTCCTTCTTCAAAATCAGCTGAAGATGTAGTGGGGAATAAGGAGTCACTGATCTTCTTCATGAAGGTTATGAGAAGAAGTACCAACAGTTGAGTGCTACTCGGGGTTATGACAAATTCATTTCTGCCCATAATAAAAGAGAGAGCGTGCTGAAATTTGAAATTGAGGAGCATAGAAACATTGCCAAACTGTTAGAGGAGGAAAATAATGCTTTGAGAAAAGAATTGAGACAACTAAAATCTACTTCTTCCTCTGGAGCTATAGTTCCAGTTAATGATGAAGGTATTTCCTTTTTGGAGACTTAAAATTCTTCATTAAGAGAAGAGTTGGAAACTTTAAAAAGAGTTAGACCTGCATTCACTTCCTGGGATAGAACAAGAGCTGGTCGGAGTAGCATTGAAGAGACTATAACTCAGCAAGTCTTAAAAAATCAAGCTGCTCAACTGAAGGAAAAAAATCAAGCTCTCGTAGAGATTTCCCAAAAGATTCGAACTTTTATAGAGAAATTATCAAATCAGAGTTCTGCGTTGTAGAATAAAGAAAGTGTGCTGAAAAGACTTCATCAACATGTTGAACGATTAACTTATAAGTTTCACAAGCAGCCCAGAAAGTTATGGATGGAGGGATATAATGAAGCTTTATATCATCTTGATTCCAGATTGAAACAATCAAACAGTGAAGGGTACAAATATGGATGGATAAATGCTTTAACTGTAATGAAAGTTGAGCAAGGAACGGAACTTTGGGATTGGTATGACCCTGGGATACTTGATCTGCCAGTACCACCTTTCTAGCTAGATGTTAATTGGATTCTAGTTATATCTATTCCTCCTTGTTTGATTTCCAAATACCTTGGTGATTATAGTATTCATGAAGAATTTGAGATATCCCGACCTCCTCATTTGCTAGACCGACCAAGTTCGAGCAACACCAGAATGCCTCAGGGCTTGAATTTTATGAATTTTTCTTATACTTTAGATGACCCTTCAGCTGGAATGGATCCTGTATCAAAATCTGAAGGAAAGAAACCAATATTATAGGCTATTTAAATTTTGTTAGTAATTGTTGTTGTAAATGAAGAAAAATCATCCTCTTGTAATTTTGTTTCCTTAGAAATAAAATAATTCCATAATGTTTTTCTGTCAATCTTTGTTCATAACGTGAGATTGTCAATATTAGTATTGTACTTATAACAATAATGGGGTACGTTTCTGCCATTGAGTATATATATTTGAATGGACATTTTTCCCTTTTTGATTTTATTGCCTAGACAATGGGACTTTGGCCCCTTGTGTTTGTCTAGTTGTAGTGACTTATCACCCATAAGTGCCTAAGCAATGGAATGTTTATCCCATGTTCTTGCTTTGTTGTGATAATCATTTAAATAAATAATTGCCCTAGTTCCCAGGCAGTGGATATTTTACCCAGCTTCTTGCCTAGTTTAGATGCCTCTTTGGTCACCCATAATCAAGCAGAACTTGCCTCGCTCGATTGTTTTACCAACATTGTTGGTGTTTATATTGATGCCGACCAATATTTAGTTGGCGGTTGCTGATGCCGACAAACTTCTAGTTGGTGGTTGTTGATGCCGACCAACTTTTAGTTGATGTTTTCAAATGCTGTAAAGTTTGTTAAGTGTAGTGTGTAGAACTAGTACTCCGAAAAAAATAAAACAAACGAATGGGAAAATCATCATTTTCATTCATACTGAAAGAATTGAGTACATTGGCTGTTACAGTACTGGTAGTAATTTCGTAGGTGCTCTGCATTCCAAGCGTTTTTGAATTCTTCCCCTTCAAGATTTTCTATTCTATAAGTGCCAGGTTGAACAGCTGTTGTGATACGATAGGGCCCATGCCAATTGACCTCCAGTTTATTGTGCTTTTGAATTACCTTCTTGATCACGTAATTGCCCACTTTAAGATCACATTTCTTGACCCTTTTATTATAGAACATAGATGTCCTTTGTTGATAGGCTGCATTTTGGATTGTTACGTCTTTTATGACTTCTTTGAGCATGTCCAAATCCAAGCATCTCATCAAATCACTCACCGGAGAATTGAAATTGATCACCCTATGAGTAGGTAATCCTCATTCAATAGGTATCATCGTTTCACTCCCAAAAGGCAACATATAAGGGGTTTCTCCAGTTGCTGTCTGGGGAGTTGTTCGGTAAGCCCATAACACTGAGTGAAACTCGTTGATCCAATTCCCTTTAGCGTCATCTAATCTCTTCTTCAACCCATTTAGTAGAGTTCTATTCGTCACCTCTGTTTGCCCATTACTTTGGTGATGACCTTGAGCAAAATGGATTTTTTGAATGTTGGACTGTAGACAGTATGCTGCTAACTCATCATTATCAAATTGGGTACCATGATCAGTGATAAAGGCATGGGGCAGATTATATTTGCAAATAATATTCTTCCAAATGAATTGATAGACCCTTTCATAGGCCATATCGATGAGAGGTTCAGCTTTCACCGACTTTGTGAAATAATCAATAGCTACCACCAAATATTTGAATCATCCTCTTGTAGTTGGCAGAGGCCCAACTAAATCTTTTCCCCACATAGAAAATTGACAAGGTGAAGTAATTGGTGTTAGCAACGCCTGAGAAGTTCTTCGTATAGTAGAAAAGCGTTGACACTTGCCACATTTTTATCATAAGTTGTACAATCAATGCGCATTATTGGCCAGTAGTATCCTTGCGTACTCATTCTCTGTAGTAGAGTTCTTCCTACTATATAATCACCACAAGATCCTTCATGAATTTCCTCTATCAGGTCTTTAACTTATGCTGGATGAACGCACCTCTACAATCCAGCTATCAAACCTCTCCTATATAGAACTCCATTATTCAAAACATATCTGGCATCCTTGTACTTCAACCTTTTGGCTGCAAGTAGGTCAGCTGGTAAAATACCTTCTTCAATATAAGCCCTGATAGGGTCCATCCAAGATGGTCCCATATCCAAGGCAATAAAATTCACCATCAGTTATTCAACAATACTTCTGCTTGTAAGTACTTCAATGGGGATTGTTCTTCATAGCTCGGTGCGAGTAGATGAGGCTAATTGAGCAAGTGCATCTGCCCTTGTATTCTCAAGTCTAGGTATTCTAACCACCTGAACAGCTGCCAAATTTGCTGCAATCTCCAAATCCTTGGCTAAGTATCTTGACATGAACTCCCCTTTTGCTGCATAAAGACTTAGCATCTGATTCACCACTAATTGCGAATCACTAAATACCACAACTTGTTCTGCATTTAATAATTTATCTAAGTTGAGCCCCACAATCATGGCTTCATGTTCAGCTTCATTATTGTAAGCTTGGAACTAGAAACGTAGAGCATATTCAATACTTATCCCATCCGGACTATCAAGAATAGTTCCAGCTCCACAACCTGTTGTACATGAAGAACCATTAACATATAAATTCCATATAGGAATATTATCATCAAACCCTTGGTATGATAGGATCCCTTGATGGAATATCTTATCCTTCCTTTCTTCATACTTCTTCTTCAACTCTTGTACCTTACGAGAGGATTTTGGTTGATCGGTTGCCATCCCTTCTGGCAATTCTGCTGCTTGGAGTTAATCAGGGATATTTTATGTTGATCCTCTAGCAGCCTTGAGTTTCTCTGCATTAGCCCCTTATTGATCGGACACATCTGGGTAGGTAAACTCAACAATAAAATCTGCCACTACCCGTCCTTTGAGAGAAGACACTGGCTCATAAATAATGTCGTATTCCCCTAACTCCACTGCCCAATACATCAATCTTCTAGACTTTTCTGGCTTATGTAAATCCTGTTTGAGTGGCATGTCAGTATATACCACTATTGTATGGGCTTAAAAATATGATTTCATTCTCTTGCTTGCTTCAATCAATGCCAATGCCAACTTTTCCACTTTAGGATACCTCATTTTTGCTCCTATAAATGCCTTGCTAGTATAATAAACAGGTTTTTGCAATCCGTCTTCTATTCTTATCAAGGCCGAACTAACTGCATTTTTTGAGACAACTAAGTACAAGTATAATTTTTCTCTTACTATGAGCTTGGACAATATCTCTTCAACTCTAAGAACACCTTCTCGCATTTGTCGTTCCACTTGAAGGTCTTTTTGAGCATCTTGAAGAATGGAAGATATCTATCTGTTGCTCGGGAGATGAATCTATTGAGAGATGCAACACGCCCCATAAGGCTCTGGACTTCCTTATTGGTGGTTGGAGATTATAACTCCAACAAGGCTTTTATCTTGTCAGGGTTTGCTTCAACACCTCTTTAATTCACAATGTATCCGAGGAACATGCCATCTTGTACGTCAAAAACGTACTTGGTCGGTTCAGCTTCATCTGCTACTTCTCCAGTTGATCAAATGTTTGGCTCAAATCAGTTATATGGTCAGCAACTTTCTTGCTTTTAGTCAATATATCATCGACGTATACCTTCATATTTTTGCCAATCTTCTCCGCAAATACCTTGTTCACCAGCCATTGATACGTATCACCTGCATTTTTAAGACCAAAATACATAACATTGTAACAATATGTTCCTCGGGGGTAATGAAAGAGGTACTTTCCCTATCTTTCGTCTTCATTTTAATTTGATTGTATCCAAAATAGGCATCCATGAAGCTTAGCAGCTCATGTCTTGAAGTTGCGTTCACTAGCTGATCTATTCTGGGCAGAGGAAAATGATCTTTTGGGAAAGATTTATTCATATATGTGAAGTCCACGCACATCCTCTACTTATTCTTCTTCTTCTTGACCATCACAAAATTGGCCAGCCAATCTGGATATTTCACATCTTTGATGAAAGAAGCTTTTTACAGCTTTTCTACTTCTTCTTGAATAGACTGGTTCTTCTTCGGACTAAAGACGTTTCTCCTTTGCTTCACTGGTTTGATCTCCTTGTTTACATTGAGATCATGGCATAAGAAAGCTGGGTCTATCCTCAACATATCCTCATGACTCGATGCAAATACCTATTTTCTTTGCTTCAAAAATGCTACCAGCTCTTGCTTCAGTACTGGATCAAGTGAAGCTCCGATTTGAGTTATTCTTTCTGGTTGCTCGTTATCCAGAATAATACTTTTGTTGCCTCCATGACTTGGCCTTTAACGAGTTCCATTTCATCTCTTGGGTCTACGGTTTCAATCTCAAAATCATCAGATTCATCCACTTGATAAGTGGTTATTTTCTTCCGAGCATCCTCCAATTCCTCTTGCTCGACAGATGAGTAGTTACATTCTCGAGCTACTTTTTGATCACCCTTTATAATTCCAACCCCAAAGTTGGTCGGGAACTTTAAATACTGATGTACAATGGATGGAATTGCTTTAAACTTTTTCAGGCCTACTCTCCCCATGATTATATTATAGGCTGACTGGACATTCTTATCCATCACAAGAAGCGCACCTTCTCTGTTCTGCAAGCTAGCCAGGAACCAATCAACATGTCTAACTTGATCGTTCCAAGTGGAAAAACTTTTTCTCCAGAAAACCCAATGAGGGGCCTGTGATACGGCTCCAACTGACCAAGTTTCAAGTTCAAACTATCGAAACAAGGGTGAAACATGATCTCTGTCGAGCTACCATTATCCACCAGCACTCTTAAAATGATTACATCCTTCATTATCATTTTGATCACCAGAGGATCATCATGAGGATAAAAAATGCCTTCCAGATCATTTTTAGAAAAACCAATGGCCAACTTATCTTGATTAACCTTCCTTGGGCGATCTTCTTGTGCCAGATTTATTCACTGTATACAGGAACAAGCTTGAGCCTAATTGAGGTAAGCTTTCCTTTTAACGGTATGATCACCTCCTCATACGTCTCCACATGTAGTCATATTACAATCAAATGAACCGAAACGAATCGAAAATACCTCATGCTTAGGTTGTCTTGGCATTTTTGGGAGATCGGGATCATCTTCAGGGTCATCTTCATGGTCCCCTTTCTCATATTCTCTTGGTCGACAAGGAGATTTGGACCTCTGCCGAGCTCTATTATTGGTCTTCCCACCATTCTGACGATCAACATTCTTATTCAGCTTTCCTCGTGTAATGAGTGACAATAACTCATTTTGGATATCTACACATTGCTTGGTTATATGTCCTTGATCTTTATGGAACTCATAATACTTGGATTTATCCGTCCTTTCGGGAGCTGTCCTTAGTTTTTCTGGCCAATTCAGTTCCTTGCTATTTTTGGTTTCCTCCAGAACGTGGTTTATATATACCTTTAAGGGCGTATAATTTGTATACTTCCTTAAGTGATCCAACGTTTCTTTGACTTTCGATTGCTTTCTCCCACCGTTATTCTTATTATCTTTCTTCTCCGACTTGCCTTCAGCTTTAGCCTCTACCTTTGCCTCAATATTCTTCTTCGCTTCCATAGCCTCCTAGGCATTCATAATTTTGGCTGCTTTTGCCATCAATTCAGTCATGGATTTGGGGGGATCCTTGGCCAAGGTGTAATACAACTTATCTGGCAAAAGAACACTCATGAGAGCTGTGATGGCTGTCTTCTCCTCATAGTCTATGACCTCTAATTTCTCGTTGTTGAAACGAGTGATGTAATCTATGGTACTTTCACCTGCTTTCTGCCTAATACTCAGCAAATGTACTACCCTTTTAACTAGATTTTCACCAAAACAGAAATTTCCTATAAAGAACTCGGCCAGTTAGTGGAAGGTTGCAATCTGCCCCCGAGGAAGGCTGTTGTACCATATTTGAGCAGATCCGATAATGGTGTCTGAGAACACCATGCACCTCATTTCATCTGGGACTGCATAATTATTTACTGCAGGTTGGTACTTCTCTATGTGAAGAGCAAGATCAATTTTTCCATCGTACTTTGGTGTGACCATAGGAGCCTTGAACTTTACAAGTGTGGGAAACTCCACAATCGATTGTACAAATGGAGATCCCGTAATAAAGGTTCTTTGGAGAGGGTTCTTGGCCTTGGCCATCTCTCCTAACCTGTCTTGCAACCTCTGAGTAAATATTTTCCATGCATCATTTCCAACCTCTGATTTATTTGTATTTGCCCGAGAAATAAATCGCACAAAATTCTCCTCTTGGGAACTTTCTTTGCGAGCTGTAGGTCTTGGGTTTGGATATGATTAGGTTAAGCCTTCCCTTAAATCATTTGGTCGTTGAGAATTTCTCGACGCAATCCGAGGAGGATTTCTGTTCCTCCTGGGGCCCAAATGATCAAAGGGAGAGGCTCTGCTCAACCTTTCCAGAGCACTTGGTCTCTCTGGAGTTAGAGTGATGTTTTCTTGAGAATCCCAAATTCTTATCGGAGAAGTCAACCCATGGTGATAGGATGGATCACTTGAATTCTCAGAATAATGGAATTCAGTATGTCTGGATCGTGACATAGATCATGGCTGCCGTGAAGATGGTGGATGCATGCTTCTTTGGACGCTTCATTGGCCTGTCTGGGCAGAAGCTCCATTTTGAACAGTCCGAATGAAGTGTCGCATAGTTTCCTGTATAGCCGCTTGTCCCCTGGCTAATCTTATCAAAATTCCTGTTATATCAGTTGCATTTGGAGGGGCATAAGGGTTAGGAGGATTCCCTTCATTATTCCTGTTTCTAGATTCTGGGATATCAGCCATTTATGATGAGTTTTTTTATGAAAAAATTTATGTATAGTTGTTTCCCACAGACGGTGCCAATTTGTTGATGTAAAAAATTAGATTTGATCTAATTAATTAATCATAGATAAATATGAGTAAAGAAATAAGACAAGAGATTATTAAAGTGGTTTAGGCTTAAGGAAAATGGCCTACGTCCACTGATTTGTATTACTGGGTGTCTTGCCTTGATCTCCGTTATGTTTGCTTATGATCTCTTACCCTACTGAGAGGGTATTACAATGTATTTATAGACCTTGTCCTGCCAATGTGAATAGATAGTGTGCCTTTATCGAATAGGCAAATACATCTGTATATGGTAAGGTGTAACTGTAATACAATAAATATTGAATCTGTCTGGTCATTTGGCCTTCCTAATAAGTTTCTCGGTACGCTGAGTAACTCGGTACTCTGAGTTGCTCAGTACATTGAGTAGCTCGGTACTTGAATCTTGTGCCATGTTGGATGACGCATGTCTTCATTGGACTGGTCCACGTCAGCTGGCTAATTTTTGTATCGAAAATCACCAAAAAAGGAGGAGCAATAGGCCGAGAAATAAAGGAAGAAGTGGTGTTCCTGTATTCCAAAAAATAGGAAGCAAATCTCACATGTTCCCCAGCAATTGATTGTTAAAGACCCTAGATAAACTTCAACTCTTTTATATTAATATCACTCTCTTTGGGGGGTTTTCTTTTACTGTCAACTGTAAATTAAAATTATAGAAAGCAAAAGTCAGTGAAACATTTTATCAAACAAAAATAGAGCTAGTTTAAAAATAAAGAACTACCTATCCCTTTTCCATAAGGTGGACATCTGGGACCTTGGTACACGTCATCTCCATTTAATGGGGGGTGTTGCCAATTTTTCATCACAACCCCATGATCAAAATAATCCCTATTAGAATAAGGGAGATTGACCACCAAGGCTCTGTTAACATACCTAGTTTTAAAATAAAAAGTGGTATCACTGGTGACCCATTTACAACAAAACATAATTTCAGGAATCCCTAGATGAGTTCTAGGTATTTGATTTAGCCAATGTATGCCTGATAAGTAGCTGTTTTTTTTGCGTATATGGTCGTTGTCTTCAAAAGTCACTGTTGATACCAAATTTAATCTGCTAATGTGGACCAATAATAAGAAGACACGTGTCAATCTACATGGCACAATAACAACGAGGAAGTTTATTTCCCCCGACCAAGTCATGTTCTCTCCGAGCAACGAGGAGGACACCCCGAGGAACTCTATCATCCCGAGATACTCTAAGCACCCCGAGGAACTCTTGATCAACGAGCAACTAAGGCGGTCCGAACTGCATCTCGGCCGTATCATTAATTATCAGACGGACAACTGTTCAACTATTCATTATATTCTTGACGCACACGCTGCATTAAATGTATTACCCTTTCATATGTATATCATTTAATGTATTGGACCTTTCATGTACAGCCTAAGGGCTATAAATACCTTGTATCATCCTCATTCAAGGGGACCGGAATTTCTTGAAAGAACTTGTAATCAAGAATTCCACAAACACTCAGCAATAACATAACAGTGGACGTAGGCTTTATTCCTAGCCGAACCACTTTAAAAATCTTTGTCTTATTTATTAATCTGTTGATGTAAAAAACTAGAGCTAATGTGGACCAATAATAAGAAGACACGTGTCAATATACATGGCACAATAACAACGAGGAAGTTTATTTCCCCCGACCAAGTCATGTTCTCTCCGAGCAACGAGGAGGACACCCCGAGGAACTCTATCATCCCGAGATACTCTAAGCACCCCGAGGAACTCTTGATCAACGAGCAACTAAGGCGGTCCGAACTGCATCTCGGCCGTATCATTAATTATCAGACGGACAACTGTTCAACTATTCATTATATTCTTGACGCACACGCTGCATTAAATGTATTACCCTTTCATATGTATATCATTTAATGTATTGGACCTTTCATGTACAGCCTAAGGGCTATAAATACCTTGTATCATCCTCATTCAAGGGGACCGAAATTTCTTGAAAGAACTTGTAATCAAGAATTCCACAAACACTCAGCAATAACATAATAGTGGACGTAGGCTTTATTCCTAGCCGAACCACTTTAAAAATCTTTGTCTTATTTATTTATCTGTGATTGAATAATTAGAGCGATCTAGTTTTTTACATCAACAGATTGGCGCCGTGTGTGGGAACGTGTTACAAGCGTTGTTCTCCACCAAAAGCTAAGTTTTTATTTTCTCTACGTATAATCAATTATACATACATCTTTTGATTGAATCGTGATTTTTATGTTTATATACATAAATTAATTGTCCAATTTTTATCTGCAAACTGTTGCATATCGTGATTTTTTAAATCATAACTGTTAAATTAATTCTTATTTAGAAATCTGAAAATAGTAGATTTCATAAATCATAATTCTTTGCTTGATTCTCAAGTTTTAATTTTATATCATGGAATAAATATTTTAAATGATTACATATGCCAATATATACGACGATGATAAGATTTGATCATTTTCATTGTTGATTTTGAAATAAATTTTGTAAGATATTTGATGTCTATTCAAATTCCCATCATATTTTTAATAAAAGAATGTGAAAAGGTTAAAGACAATGAAAAGTCTTCTCATGGAAATCATGACCCAGATCTATTTTTTCTCTCTTCAAGTTTGAGTCTCTTTGCATTCACAAGTTTAAGTCTCTTTGTATTCACTTTTATGAATTATATACTTAATTTGGTTCATCTTCCATCTATGTCAATAAAGTCAAATTGATTGATTTTTTATATAAATTTGGTAATAATTTCGATCATTCACCATATTTTTATCTCTCCAAATTGGGAATAGGAAGGGATCAATATAAAAAAATAAAATAAAATAATTTTCTCTCACCTGAAAAATCATTACCCACCTCTTGTAAAAGAGGATCAGTAAAATAATCATGACCATATCAAGACTCTGGGCACAAATTTGATATGTTGGCCCCTCGTTCATCACATCACAAGGTTTCTTTGACGAAATCACACGATCTAGTGGGTTATATATTTATTCATTTAATTAACATTCTTAAGGCTTAAATTTTACATTGAATGTTATTTTTTTGATCTCAAGATTCGAGATATTTTGGTCATCCAACCATATATTCTATAACTTGAGATATCCTTAAATGTTGGTCGGCAACATCCATGTTGTTTGTTGGCAGCAGTAGAAACTTGGGGTATTAAAAAATGCGAAACACCCTAGATATTTCTTTAAACACGAGTTCGGCTTGGGGACAAGCAGGGGGCTTAAGTCTTTTTAACTTATGATCACCCCAAAAATATTTTTAAACAGCAACTAATACCTGATTAGTTGTTGGAGATTAAATACCTTTACGTCTTATTTATGATGCATATTTGATAATAATTTGTCCATCTCACACACATTTGGTATAAAACATATTATTTCATATTTTGAAATTTTTATGCTGATACATATCATATATTGATTGGATGAGTAAATTATTCTCATGACTAATCAATTCAGCCTACACATATGGTAGAGCAAATTATTAATTTTTACAGGCACACGATTCAATGTCGACGAATGCTGAAGCACAAATTATTCTATATCCGTTGGGATTCATATTTTATATTTATCTCAGCATGGAGCTCGAAAAATTTCTTCTCTCTCTATATATTCAGCTCCGAGGAAAAGCTACAACAGTTATTATATTTCACCCCCAACGGATAGTTGGTCGGGGTAATTCTTATTTATATTCAGGCCCAGATATCTGCTCCAGCACAAATGATTCTATATACCCATTGGGATTCATATTCTATATTCATCTCAACATGGAGCACGGCGAGATACTTATTATCATATTCATCTCTGAGGGGAACTATAACATTTATTATATTTCACCCCCAACGGATAGTTGGTCGGGGTAATTCTTATTTATATGCAGGCCCAGCAAAGTTCTCGGCCATATTCTTATGTTCTGGAGAATATTATTCTTATTCGGCATTCTGCAATTATGCCTCGACAAGATACTTATTCAGCTTTAAGGAGAATTACAACATTCGTTCGGATAATTCTTATTTATATTCAGGCCTGACAACGTTCTCGGCCATATTATTATGTTCTGAAAGATCTTATTCTTGTTCGGCATTATATGATTCTACCTCGACTGATCGGCGAGGCACTTTATTATTTTTAATTATTCTTTATATCTATTTGGATGCATATTCTATTCTCATTTCAGCATGGAGCTCGACAAATATTTATTATATCTTATTCAGTTCCAAGGATATCTCCGGAATTTATTATATCTTATTCCCAACAATCTGTTGGTCATCGCCGAGGAGGTATGCTGCATTTATTATATCTTATTCCCAACAATCTGTTGGTCATCGCCGAGGAGGTATCCATCATTTATATTATCTTATTCCCAACAAATCTGTTGGTCAGTGCCGAGGAGGTCTCTAGCATTTATATTATCTTACTCCCAACAAATCTGTTGGTCAGCACCGAGGAAGTCTCCAGCATTTATATTATCTTATTCCCAACAATCTGTTGGTCAGCTCCGAGGAAGTCCTCATCATTCATTATCAATTACCACCAACTCCGATTGGTAGATAAAATCCAACTCCGGTTGGTAGACAAAATCCAACTCCGGTTGGTAGATAAAATCCAACTCCGGTTGGTATTGGTCGATAAATCTCATTCAAAGTTCACATTCCACAGTTGGGGGCTTCTATTACAGATATATTTGGTGGCACATTCTTATATCATCATGCAGTCGAGCATCAAATTCAACCCCGACTAATCATCATTCAGGAGTTATTTTTCTTTCTCAGGAATTACTTTTGATATTGAAGTTCAGGGGGAATATTGAAGTTCAGGAGAAATATTGAAGTTCAGGAGGAATATTGAAGTTAAGGAGGAATATTAAAGCTCAGGAGGTATATTGAAATTCAAGAGGTGTATTCAGAAGTATCAGGACATGATGAAAGAAAGCGACAAGTATTCCACCGAGGAACTCTGTCAGACCAGAAATTAGAAGACAAGTTGCCTATATGGAGGCTATATGTAGACGGCTCATCTTGCACTACAGGCTGTGGGGCAGGGATCATTTTGAACAGCCCAGACGAGGTCGACATGGAATACGCCATACGTTTCTAATTCAAAGCTTCTAATAATGAGGTTGAGTATGAGGCCATGATTGTAGGTCTTAATTTGTCAAATACTATGGAGGCACAGCAGGTTATTGTCTTCAGTGATTCTCAATTGATCGTAAACCAAATGTTGGGAAAATAATGAGCCGAAGGAGAATTGATGATCAAGTATCAAGCAAAGGTGATGGAGTTAGTATCAGAGTTTGTTGCTGTTCAAACTGGTAAGAATATCAAGAATGGAGAATGTGAGAGCATACACCTTGGCCCGATTAGCATCAGCTACTCGTACCGAGCTGCGAAGAACGATACCAATTGAAGTATTAGAAAGTCGGAGCATAGATGAAGACCTGACGATGAATATTATTACCCTTGATTTAGGACCATCTTGGATGGATCCCATCGGATCATATATTGAGGAGGAAGAATTACCGGAGGATAAGTTCACTGCCAAGAAATAGAAGTTTAAAGCTGCTCGGTATAATGGTATTCGGAGGATAAGTTCTCTGCCAAGAAATGGAAGTTTAAAGCTGATCGACGAGGAATTATGGCAGGTTTGCAAAGATGTGTACATCCCTCCGAGGTGAATTGATTAAAGAGATCCATGAAGGGTCCTGTGGAGCCCGTGTAGCAAGTCGAACACTTTTACAAAAGGTGATGACGCAGGGATACTACTGGCCGACGATGAGAGTTGATTGTATAGCTTATGCCAAGAAATGTGACAAGTACCAACGCTTTTCCTCCATCCGAAAAACTTCACAAACATTGTTGACACCCATTATTTATCCTTGGCCATTTTCCATGTGGGGATTGATTTGGTTGGACCATTGCCGACGACTCGAGGAAGATTCAAATACCTCGTCATCGCAGTAGATTATTTTACTTAGTGGATAGAAGCTGAGCCACTTATTGACATGACATACGAGAAGGAAGGTGTACCAATTTGTTTGGAAGAACATCATCTGCCGATATGGTCTCCCTCATGCCTTCATCACAGACCATGGAACACAATTTAAAAACGAGGAGTTTGCTGCCTATTATCATCAGTCAAACAGTTTGAAGGTTCATTCAGCGCCAGGATATCCTCAGAGCTAATGGACCAAAAGCTCTAAGGAGCTAAAAAGTGCTCTAAGGAGCCAAAATTGCTCTAAGGAGCCAAAAGTGCTTTAAGGAGCCAAAAAGTGCTATAAGTAGCCAATCTCCTTTGGTTAGGAGGACAGCTCTAAGGAGCAAAAGTGCTATAAGTAGCCAACCTCCTTTGGTTAGGAGGACAGCTCTAAGGAGCAAAAGTGCTATAAGTAGCCAACCTCCTTTGGTTAGGAGGACATGCTCTAAGGAGCCAAAAAATGCTCTAAGGAGCCAAAAGCTTTAAGGAGCCAAAAAGTGTACACCAGCATGATCAACTACGGTTGGTAAGATAAAAATATATTCTCACATTACAACTTATGTTGGTCGGGAGGTAAGATTATTACAAAAAGTTCTTTGAAGAACAAAATATTCCAAAATACACCAAGTATAGTTGGTCGGGGATAAAAACCCACTAACTGTAGTTGGTCAACGAGGAAAAATTATTGACCTTAGTTGGTCGGACACATTTTATGAAAATATTTAAAAGTCTACCAAGTATGGCTAGTCGAGGATAAAAACCCACTAACTGTAGTTGGTCGACAAGCATAATTTAACAACCTTGGTTGGTTGGAAAAATTTTAACATTTTTATACTCATTACTTTATTATTAAGTGATCGAGCAACATTACTAATACTTGTAACTTCTTTATTACTAAGTTGGTCGATGAACAACACAATATTGTTATACATATGCACACATGTAAAGTATTTTACAAGACAATAGCAATTAAGATTGCAAATAAAAATGAAAGTCTTTCGTTAAATTCAAAAAACAAAATACATTGAGAATGAAAATGTATACTAACTATTACATTGAGATTCCTATTCTATTGGTTTCTTTTCCTTCTACTTTTGAAACAGGTTCCTCACCAGCAGGAGGATCATCTAAAATATAAGAGGAGTTTATGAAGTTAAGACCTTTCAACATTCTGATATTCATCACAGATGATCTATCCGAGAAGCATTAGCCCATTCCCGAGAAGCACTTGCTCGTCTCTGAGAACCTCTTATTCGTCCCCGAGTAGAGGTAGAAATCAAAATCAACATCAACAGTATTGAGATCTTTGCTACTACTATCCCAACCAATATTGAAGAAGAAGTTATATGAAAATGTTTCGAAGTCCACCACTAGCTCATAGGAGGCAGTAGGTCGGCTAGCAAACCAATCAACATACTTGAAGATTATGACAAGCTACAAACGGCATCATATGTCGTCCAAAAGATAATGCACTTTATGTTAAACAAATCAAGAAGGTAGATCAAGAATTTCACGAGCACCGAGCAACATTGCAGAATAAATACTCCATCCTTTCAAGTAACCCATCAAGCATGAAGCATTGGGGGCTTCTGTTGATACCAAATTTAATCTGCTAATGTGGACCAATAATAAGAAGACACGTGTCAATCTACATGGCACAATAACAACGAGGAAGTTTATTTCCCCCGACCAAGTCATGTTCTCTCCGAGCAACGAGGAGGACACCCCGAGGAACTCTATCATCCCGAGATACTCTAAGCACCCCGAGGAACTCTTGATCAACGAGCAACTAAGGCGGTCCGAACTGCATCTCGGCCGTATCATTAATTATCAGACGGACAACTGTTCAACTATTCATTATATTCTTGACGTACACGCTGCATTAAATGTATTACCCTTTCATATGTATATCATTTAATGTATTGGACCTTTCATGTACAGCCTAAGGGCTATAAATACCTTGTATCATCCTCATTCAAGGGGACCGGAATTTCTTGAAAGAACTTGTAATCAAGAATTCCACAAACACTCAGCAATAACATAACAGTGGACGTAGGCTTTATTCCTAGCCGAACCACTTTAAAAATCTTTGTCTTATTTATTTATCTGTGATTGAATAATTAGAGCGATCTAGTTTTTTACATCAACAGTCACTCTCAAAATTCACTGAATACCAACAAAACTTGTCTAAAAATAACTCGTATTGCGGTAAGTACGGGTATCAATCCAACTTTCAAGGTGAAATAGTTTATGTGAAAACGTGCAATTTAATTTTTATTTTTATTTTTTTTAAAACAATGTCAAGGGAAAAGTTACTACTAAATGCTAAAACTATAAAATGACTAAATAATGAAAAAGAATGTGCAACCGAGTGTGAAATAATGTGAGAAAGTCAAGAGATGGGATTACTCTGCATTTTCAATTATTTTAATTTCTCAATTTATTAATTTGAAATATTTCGAGATAATATTAAATTGATAATCTAACCCTCGTTAAAATTATAAATTTACTAAAATATTTTTTAGGAAATTAATTTAAAAATGTCACACGATGAAAAATTAGGCCTACACTATTTTCAAAAAATTATCTGCTAGGATCAATTTAACGAAAACAATATCAATCCTCAAGTTTCAACACCAAATTAATATTCAAATATCGAAAAAATCTATCTCTAGTTCGATTCCAAAATTCAAACATTAATTTGTTCAATTAATTTACTAACTCTCGTTACATAAATTAATTGGTGACAGTTAAAATTAATTTACCTAGAAATATAAAATTAAGGAAACCAATTAATTAAATTAACATCATACGCAGTGCATCCCACCCCTTAAACAGGGTGTTTAGCCAAACATTCTCATGTTAGAATAAACATCATTCAATAATATAACAAGAATGAAAAGGAAAGGGAAAGAAATTCAATACGCAAAATTTCCTTGTCGAACTTGTTCACGAAAGTGCGTCTCAATCTTCTCACAAATCCAACACTTGATTACACCAAAAAGAATAAAAACAAACCTACAAATTTATTCTAAACTAAACTATTTTTTTTTGTATTTTTCTGAATTTTTTCATAACCCTAAACTGTACATAATATACACACTTTTTCTCTCTCTTGCGTCTCCTCTTTTTTTTCTTCTGTTGAGTGTTCTTTTGTTAATGAGTTCATGCCTTCTCATTTAAAGAACCCACGAATTGAATTGGATGGAGAGATTTTTGTGGGATTCTTTTTGGAACCAAGTCAAAGATTTTGTTGGCTTTTATTTTTAGTGTTTTGGTTTAACAGAATCATTCAAAAGATGGCTTGGGTTTAAAATTGGGTATGGAGAAGTCTCGGGTTTGGTTTGGGGCTTCGGATCGAGAAGGTGTCTAGAGCTATGGGCGCGAGTTTGAGCTCGGTAACAGGGAGTGGGTCGGGCGGAGCTGATGTGGTCGGCGGTCCGAGTTTTGGCGTCGGAAATGGGGCCGACCGGGTTGGATATGTGCGCCGACGGATCTTGGGTTTGGAGCAGGTGGGTCGCAGGTTGGGGTTCAAGGGAGTGGGTTAGCCTGGAGGTTCCGGGTTGGATGGTCGAGGAGTGAGATGGTATGAGGTTGAAGGTGTTTGGTCATGGTGGTTTTAAGAGAGAGAATCCTGGGTGTTGGTTTTTGGAAGATGATGAATGGTAAGGTGGGGTGTTTTGTGTGTGTGTGTGTGGGGAGGGTGTATGGCGTTTAGTGTGAGGGTGAGGGGGTGTTTGGGTGTGTGTTAGATGTAGGCTAGTTGGGTGTGATTGAGTGATGAGTTTATGTGTGGTTGAGTGTATGTTAGTGTGGTGTGTGTGTGCGTTTAATTTGAACCCTGAAAAAAAATGATACTACCAAAAATAAAACTTATCCTAATAAAAAAAGGTAAAATAAAATAAAATAAAAATCAAACTAAACTAAAATAATAAAATCTATTAACTACAAAAAAACTCTAAATAAAAAGAAATGAAAAACAAAATGAAAACTAGAAAAACTAAATTCCTGAAAATATTAAATTTAATAAAAAAATAAATAAATTCCTAAAAAAAACTAATCCTAATAAACTAAAAACTAAAAATCACAATAAACAACACTAAAAAAATAAAATTAACTTCTAAAAATCCTAAATGTATAAATTCTAAAAATAAATAAAATCTATTAAATTCCTAAAAATAAAAGCTACAAATCAAATAAAAAATTAAACCTAAGGTGCTAAAAATATAAAATATAGAAATTAAAAATAAAGACTAATATTAAAAACTAATAAAAATAAAAATAAAAATAAATAGAAAATAAAAATAAAATCTAAAAACAAAACGACTCTAAATAAGATTCTAAAAAAATCTAAAAATCACAAAATAAACACACACAGGGCTCGGGTGATAGTTTGGGATAAGATAGGCTTAGGTAGGTATGGGACAGGGTTCGGGGTAAGCTCAATGGGACTTCTGACTTCACGGCCACTTTGAATTTCTTCATTTATCGCTTTTGACCGCTATTGAGTCGCAATTGACTTGATTTAGCATTATTTGATGTTGCGACTGCTGATTGATCTGAAAACTAATAAAATACGACATAAGGTTATTTTTATTAAATACGAGCGACTGAGATGCTTCTATTTAGGGTATAAAATAGACACTTTTGGGTACTTATCACACCACCCCCATATAGAACATTGCTAGTCATCGAGCAAAAAATATAGAGAAAACAGAGATAAGTAACCAAAAGTGTGCCACTTTCACAGGCACTGGCGATTGCACTTAGAATGTGCAACAAGATGTTAAACCTACAGGTTGCCCTACAGGACGAGTGATGTCTCGTGAGGGTTTGCAGTGAATGTACCCTCAAAATTCAAAAACTTATTTAAATGAACTATCTAAGTAGATGATGAAATGCTATACAACCCAACTTTAAGGACGTCAAGGAATACTGTATTCAACTATAAAAATAAGATATGAAATTACTTAATACCAAAAAGCGTAATCCTTCCTAAAACTCAGCGTGTGTAGGGTGAAGTAATCTTAAGTATCATTAGAGTAATTCTGAGACCGCCTTCTAAGAATCGACGCTTTGACCTCAATTCTCACTGGATATAACTCTCTGAATCGAACTGTCTGAGAATTGGGTAAGTGTATCTCTCTAGTGTGTGAGGAGGTGAGTAAATGTAAACAAGTTCAAACGTTTCACACACTTTATAGAAAATGAAGGATATATGAAAGAAGAAATTTTGATCTCATGAACGAATGCTAATCACTATGTTGAGAATGTCAAGTTATTCGTCATATAATCTTCTCGATTGCCCGAACACTTTACCAAGGGTGAAAATAAGATTTACGTAAGGTATGAGGGGAAAATGAAGAAGATGTAGGGTTTTTGAGAAGAGTGTGACACACTTTGACTGACTCATGTCTTCATTTTAAAAATTATAATCGCAAACTTTCATTTTTTTTTCTGCTTCTTTTTCAATTTTTTTTTTATTTTTTTTTATTGTGATGCATTTTTTTTTCTTTTCATAACGAAAATGAAGACAATTTACATTGATAATTTCAAACACTCTTTTCTCAAATATGATGGTAGTGATAGGAAATGATATATGGATGGTGTCTGGGATATAAATGGATAAGGAAAATGTGGAATGATAATAGGTGGGGTGAAGGGTAAAAATGGTAAGTGTATGGTAAAAAAAAATGGTTTAGTGCTCAGGACAAACTATAAGACTCATGTTTGTTACAACTCGAAAGTAATGTCATTCTTAGTGATTTTTCCAAAAGAGAAAAATAATGAGAGCGTGCAACGACTAAGTGTAGTATCCAAAGAAAATTGAGTCAACTTGTTACTCGGAGATAAGTGAAAACCCTCAAAAAGGTAAAAAGCTCAAATCTCACGGGTTTAAGTCGCCACTAGTTATTTTTAAAGGCCCTCTAGAGAATATAGTTACTTTTCAACTTTTGATTATAAGCGTGATAGTGCAAATTGCCGAGTTTAGGAATTTATGGTGCAAGTACGCTTAAACAGGTATTAATTAATTTATTGTAAAAAGTGTAATTTTAGGGTCGAACACGGGTATTCCGAGATTTCTAAAAGCGGGATGATAGACAAATCATGTCTTAAAAATTTATATTTAACTGCACATAAAGTTTAAAATCATTTGTTTCTGAAAAATTTCAAAATTGGTATGATTTTGATAAATTTCCCACCCCAAACAAAAGAGAACACCGTCCTCGATGTTCAAAACTATATATAGAAATAAATGCACAAGAGAGGAAATATATTTCCATAACGAACTGCTTATGAAATTGTACCGTATGGTGGAGTAGAGATACAACTTGAAGAACAAATGCGATACAAAAATATGTACAAGTCTAAAAATCATGTGAAAACCATTACGTGGTGTGAAACACCACCCCCAAACAGGATAAGACACATACTCACAAACAAGGAATAACAGGCTGCCTCCCGATAGCGCTAATTTTAATGTCTTCGGCCAGGCCGAATTGTTCTCACCCTAAAGATAAGAATTATGAAAATGCTGCGAGGCAGATAAATGGGCTGATGAGAGTCATCCCCAAACAAGACTGAAGCGTCAGTCTTACTGGATAAAGGAGAAAATAGGTCAGTGCACTTATATAGAAAAGTGCATCACTCGATGCAAAGCATCGGTAGACCATGGGTGGGTGGGTACGAAGGGATATGGAAGAAAGGTAAGGGAGAGGGTGAGCAGGCACCGATCACGAGCCTTATTGAGCGTAAATGTGAGGGCAACAAGGGCCCTATAAGAATGGTGCTCCAATTGGATAGGGAGGCAAAATGGTTTGACAATAATATTGGGGTGGGCCTCATAGAAAACACACGACCATTATATAAATGGATGATGATAATGGTCATGCCGTGACACACCAGGGAGCGGTAGCTGGAAAAAATCAAGACCACAAGGAAGTGGTGTGCTTTGAGTAACAAGCTCGGTGTCACATAAGGGTAGAGTAGCATGCATACTCAAACGGATGGTGTGGTCGATAAAAAGTGCACAAGTTGGATCATGGAGCATTAGGGTGGAGGGTGGGTGTAGGTGAGGACCTAAATGCATAGATATGAACATGTGAGGTGAAATAATAAGGTCCAAACCAAGTGGTGGGGTGGAAGGGACAATGGGTGGATCGGGTGGGACAAAGGGTGGGGAAAGATGATCCAACTCACGAGTAGGGGACACACACTTATCGGGAGGAGGAAGGGAAGACTCAGACTAGAGTGTGGTATCAAAAGATGGCATGGTCAACCTCTCCACCCGAAAGTCACCATCCGAAGTAGTGGAAAAATCCAACGAGGCATCCAAATCCGAGATAGATGAATCAACGTTAATATATGACTCAACAGAAGCCAAACATGGTGGGACAAGATCCATATCAAGAGAGGTAGGAACCATATCGGACTCAATCTGAGGACAGTGGAAAGTACTCATAGCCGGAGCAAACCTAAAAGATATGGGCATGCCAGAGACATATGCAATTGGGGCATAAGGTAAAAGCTCGGGCGTATTTTTGGATTCGTTGAGAAAGGGAATAGGAACCTCAATGATGGGTGTGAAACGATAAGGCGGTGTGGGATCAGTCTCACAGTCAAGGGATAGGTCAACACAATTGTCAACTTGGGGCCCAGACCACTGGGTGGTCTCAACTTCAAGATTCTCAGGATTATAGGGTTGGTCACACTCAAAATCTGTGGCACAAGACGACACATCATCGTCCCATGTAGGTGTAATAATGGGTCTACTTGGGGTGAAATCCGTCTTGTTCACACACTCAAAATCATGTAATCGGTGTTCAAGCCTTTGAAGGTATTCAATTTGAGATTGAAGAGTGTGTGCAAACTTTTGCAAGAGGCGTTCGAGAGCGAATGTGGATAATGGTGTTGAAGTGGTGGTGGGTGGCGATGGTGGTTGAGGTGGACACAACTCACTATAGACACCATGATAGGGAGAATACTCATTGGAAGTGTGTGGAGCAGGGTCAAGTGCAGCATACACGGGAGAAGCATCTCCATGAGGGACAAAAGTGTGATCAGCATGAGGAGCATATAAAGGGGAGTGATATGTATGAGGTGCACGAGGAGGCGACGATGACTGCTGGAAATCGTAAGGATCCACAACATGGAATTGGGATTCATATTGCATGGAAGGATGATCAGGCCTCCATGAATAGCTTGGGTACTCATATCCCTCGGTAGTGGATATGTCGTGAAAATATGTCAAGGGTGGTTCCGAAACAACGTCATATGGAGACACATGTTCCATGGTGGGTTCAGATGGAGAGAATATAAGTGGACACTCATGGGAAAAGTGATCAATAAGAAAGCAGTGTGTACACGGCGAAGTATGGGATGGGTTGACACTCGTCACCGGAGGCAGTGGAGTAGAAGATGTAGGTGTTGATGACACACGAGTATCAACAATGAGTGTTTTAGAGTTAACGCCGTGAATTAATGAATAGAGGTTTGAATCAGGCTTAACATCAAACAAGGGGAAATGGCCAAACTACTCCTGTAAAGGACGTTCTTCGGCCATGAGGAGAGGAATATTTTTGGAATTTTTAAATATTTTTCAAAAGAAAAGAAAATCTTTTTGTGATTTTTGAAAATAAGAAAAGGAAAATCTTTTTGCGATTTTTGGAAATATTTTTTAGTAAAAAGAAAAATATTTTTAGGATTTTTCAGAAAAGGGGAGAAATTGGACTCTTGTTGTGAGCGAACTAACTAAAATTGACTACCAAAAGAATTGAATTGGACACATACGAGTAAAGGAAAAATCCTAACGAGAACGTAGCCAATTATAATCTTCAAAATTAGTGAGTGGGGTAGTCAAATTTTAATTTAGTCCGCGAGCGACAAAAATCACGGAAGTTATCTTGTGATCGCCTGTTACAAAAATGTGTTCCTACGGGGCTATCTAGTTGATTGATTTTAAATTTAATGACAGTTAGGATAGCACACAATGGATAAGCGAGTGAGTCGGGTGATGAAATCCCTTCTCGTTGCAATGACCAGTTTGGGGTCTTAGGTAAATTAATTCGTCAAACCATTCAATTTAAGTGCGATGCAAAAATTAAAAACACACAGAAGCAAATAAGCACACTAAAATTGAACTCACTGGTAGGAGCGTCGCGAGGGAAAAAAAAATTATACCTCCCACGGTTTTTACACACGTGGTGTGAAGACCGAGTTGAGTCGACCGGGGGGAGATCTCGCCTTTCTCATTCGTCCCCGGGAGTCCTACCGACCCAAAGTAGAGAGGCTTCAAAAATCCTCGCCTTGGACGCCCTCTCTCTACCTAGTTCGGTTTCCCTTCTTGCTTTTTTTTAATGAATAATTATTACAATAAATTGGTGTCAAAATGCACCCAAATAAATAATAATGCCTCAAAAATCCTATACAACCAGTCTAAGGAGGGAGAAGGAGGAATGACTACTCTAAAAATAAAAAAACTAAAATAATTAAAAAAAATTAGAAGTCTTCAACTTTGTCTCCACGTCAAAAAAACGACAACGGCGCCATTTGATAAGTAGCTTTTTTTTTTGCGTATATGGTCGTTGTCTTCAAAAGTCACTCTCAAAATCCCTTAAATACCTACAAAACTTGTCTGAAAATAACTCGTATTGCAGTAAGTACTGAAAAATCCCTCCCGGATGAGGGAAACATTTCTTGAGATGCGCCCATGAAATAATTTCCATACGCACACATAAACATACTCTGATTTCACGCAAGTTTTTCTATAACATGTAAGATCAAATCAAGAAAAATTTTATTATCTAACTAATCAGGTTTTAATACATGCAAAAATTAAAATCAATTAAATCTGATTTAATTAAAAGTTAAATTAATAATAATCTGATTTATTACGTTACAATCCAATATATGTCATATGAAGAATTATTCTAATTCAAGTAATTAAATCATGTAACAATTTTAATTCTAAATCATACAAAGAATAAGATTAGGATAAGAAGATAACAAGTACGATTTTTTAATGTGGTAAAAACCCAAACTAGGGAAAAATCCACGACTCCCTCTACGGAGTAAAACAAAAATTTCACTAAAAAGAATTATCGGTTACAAGCTATATAACAAACTAGACACACAAACAAACCTATACAAGTTTAGGAATGTACCCATTGGTGTCCTTCTAACTTCTCCGGAGTTCTATTTGTTGTAGTTGTTCTCTCAACTTCGTAACTCCATTCTTCTTGTTTAGCGAATTCCAACTCAGTCAAAACTGATCTCTCAACAACATTCTAGTTGTGCAAAACGTGCAAGTGAATATGTTATAAATGCAACAATGCAAGAACTTAATTCTTAACACAAGCATATAAGTTTTCTTCAAAAACTTAACAAAATAAATTTGTAATCAAGCAAATAAGTTTTCTATAAAAACTTAAGAAAAATACATTTTCAATTAACAACCAATTAAGTTTTCTACAAAAACTTATAAAATAAATTTTCAATCAAAATCTTATAAACATTCTTTATAAGAAATACATACAACACTTATCATGAACACACAACAAGATTATTCAATCATTTAAGAAATATGTGTTCTCAATCTCTCAAAAAATATAACATTCAATTTTATGAGGAAAGTGTTTTTCAAATTATTTCACAAATATGAAAAAACAGATCTTCAAAAAGATTTTCAATAAACATGCAAGATCCGGAGAAATTTTGATTTAAACATCATATAACAGCTAACACAAAATCAGAATATTTAGATCATAAAAATATTCAATAAGATTCGGATATAAAAATCTAAGGAATTCTAGTTTTTGTAAAAAATTATTTTATCATGAAAGCATATAAATTCTCTCTACAATAACACAATATATCAATCTCTAAAGTTATGAGATGATGTGCAAGATCATTGACAATTCAAAAACAAAAACAGAATAAAGATGAAGTAGAATGAACACAATATGTATAAAATAATACTTTCTTCTCTCTTAGATATTCTCTCTCTAATTCTCTATATTTTTCTCTCTACAAAATCTAACCCTCTTGTGTTTCTCACTCTGGAAAATATAATCTAAAAAAGTCTCTCAAAAAATCTAATTGAATAAACTCTTCAAAGAGGTTTATATAGGTGAGAAAACAATATTCTAGAAATTTTTGAATCAAGGGTTTAGATTAAAATTTATTAATCTAGGGTTGTGATTAATTCGAGTTAAAACTAATGAACATATTTTAACAACTCACAACTTAAGTCAGTTATAAACACAACTAAAGAGACTAAAACCACTAAGAAGCTAAATAAGCTGGTATAGGGTTTTAGGTAACAAACTTTCCAACGGATATAATATGTACAGCTGGCATATGATCTAACAGATAAGGTGTCCAAATAAACCAACAGATCTACATGTTTATCTGACGGTTAAAAGATTGTAACTGAACTGTTATAACTGGTATATAATCCAAAGGCAATCTCTCAATATGACAGTTGGCATTAGTGGTTAAGACTTTTATCCTGACTGCTCTAATGTATAAACCATCAGATATAAAACTTATGAGATCTCGAGTACAATTGCAAATATAACGCCAACAGGTGGCAGGTACGGTACACACTCACCAACAAGTCTATTTGGACAGCTAGGTGCATAGGCCGAAACAGTTTTACTCAGACCTATATATCTAATAGGAAAGACTCCTATAGCTATGGACGAAATCAATCAGGTTACCCAAGTTATCCAACAGGTGTTAAGATTTAAAAAATAATAAATCTAAATCTAAACAGGTACAATAGTTCCAATCGAAAGCATGCAAGGGACGAAACCTAATGAACCTAAGGCTTAAAGTCTATATCGAAAATAAGGAAGCAATAGGTTTAAGTATACCTCTGTCATAGCAGGCCTAAGGTTCAAATCAAACTCTACAAATGAAACAGTTATGAGCTATGGCCGAAAATCACAGTTAGGTGACACCTTAAGTGTATAAGGTCAAATCGTGAGGAATAATGAACAGGTACACTAAGTACACCCAGGGCCGAAATCTACTTAAGGCTAAAAGGATATAGCCATAACCAAATGCTAACACTTAACATCTAAAGCCTTCTATCCGGTCAGGTCATGAATACTAGTGATCAGGTACCAGACGAAAAAGACAAGGTTTAAAAAATAAACCTAAAGCTAATAATCTATTCAGACGCAAATAGGGAGTTGTCAAATCTCGTGCGGACAAAACAATAGGCTTGACATCTATGGGCTGTGGCCGAAAGTTGCCAAGGCTCCTAAGGCAAATCTATACTAAGGATAATAGGAAGAAATCTGTGCTAGTGGACTATAGCTCCTATAATGTCAAAATCGTGTACAACAAAGTGGATAAGGCTTTGGTCAAGTCACTTAAAAGTGACGAAAAGTTGGATTCAACCAACAGTAAAAGGACTCCAAAGGTCAAGTCATTTTATTAAACAAAAATATTGTTTTGGAAAATTCATTTTAGTTTATAAAATTATTCCGAAAATTATTTTAAGCAAATGTGAACTTTATTTAAAACAAGTCTTGCACCAATTTTATTAAAAAATTATTTTCAGAAAAAATAATGTAATCTCACCTTTAACAAATTTAGGCTCACAATTAATTAGTCACACAATTAAAAATCATAGATCAAGAAATATGCATGTGTGCCTAATGTGTCAAGTGCAAATGTGCAACACACGTGAATACCTTTACTCGAATATGTCGTTGAGTTGAGTCGAGGCATGTTGAGTCATCGTGTAACGTTGTAAGATGTACCAAGGAGAAAGCTCGAACTAAAAAATATATTTTGGCACAATATTCAAATTAGTTGAAATGCCTAAATAATGTAGACTCAAGTAAGTCAAAGATTTAGGGTGTTTCAATCTCCCCCTTTGGATATTTGTGACAAAACCCTTTTGAGTACATTATGATACTCTTAGGAAAAAATAAAATAACCTAAATCTTATGCAACAATTACTATTCTACCCAATCCACAAAAAATCCTAGAAAATAAAAATTATAAGACTCAACTGTATATAAATTACCCTAACACCTTCTTGTGATTTCCTGCATTAAAACATTAAAACCAAACTCACAAGAACAAGTGTAAGATATCATAGAAATTGATAAATCATTTTAAAAATGAGATATCATGAATATAATTCAAGAATCAAGACTGATAAAATGATGTACTCTTCTCCCCTATTTTGTCTCAAATAGACAAAGGATAAAACAATAATAACATGAGGAAGATTAAAAAAATATCTAACTACCACAATAAACATATTAACGGTTCTAATCAAGTGCCACTCCTACATTATCATGATTTTAAGAGGTGTCTTTTTCATTGACAAACATTCATACCCTAAAATCTCAGAGGACATATAATTACCATGATTATGACAGGAAAATATGTAAATATGGTAGAAAATGAATAAAGCACATTCATCTACTTTTCAGGGACTTCTCGAATAAAAAACAAGGGTGAATGACATATTAGACATAATTTAAACATATTCAGCATATTCTAGAGTAATCAACAAATAAGGTCTCTCCCCCAAAACCAATGCTTTGGTTACAAAAAAAATATTATGCTAAGCATACAAACCATATAGGGGTTCTTGAAATTCAAGAAATAGAATGAGAACAATTAGAGTAGATTAAATAACATGTTGTCTACCATGAGGTCATACATATAAAAAATTCTTCATCATATGCTGATATAGAAAGTAATCAGATTTCTAACATGAAATCATATGATCAAGAAATAAAGATCAACACTCCAGATGGTTAAATCTTATTCGGAGGGACCTGCTCTGATACCAATTGAAAAATCCCTCCCGGATGAGGGAAATATTTCTTGAGATGCGCCCATAAAATAATCTCCATACGCACACATAAACATACTCTGATTTCATGCAAGTTTTTCTAATAACATGTAAGATCAAATCAAGAAAAACTTTATTATCTAAATAATCAGATTTTAATACATGCAGAAATTAAAATCAATTAAATCTGATTTAATTAAAAGTTAAATTAATAACAATCTGATTTATTATGTTACAATCCAATATATCTCATATGAAGAATTATTCCAATTCAAGTAAATAAATCATGTAACAATTTTAATTCTAAATCATACAAAGAATAAGATGAGGATAAGAAGATAACAAGTATGATTTTTTAACGTGGTAAAAACCCAAACTAGGGAGAACAACCACGACTCCCTCTACGGAGTAAAATAAAAATTTCACTAAAAAGAATTATCGGTTACAAGCTATATAACAAACTAAACACACAAATAGACCTATACAAGTTTAGGAATGTACCCACTGGTGTCCTTCTAACTTCTCTGCAGTTCTGTTTGTTGTAGTTGTTCTCTCAACTTCGTAACTCCGTTCTTCTTGTTTAGCGAATTCCATCTCAGTCAAGACGGATCTCTCAACAACATTCTAGTTGTGCAAAACGTGCAAGTGAATATGTTATAAATGCAACAATGCAAGAACTTAATTCTTAATACAAGCATATAAGTTTTCTTCAAAATCTTAACAAAATAAATTTGTAATCAAGCAAATAAGTTTTTTATAAAAACTTAAGAAAAATAGATTTTCAATTAACAACCAATTAAGTTTTCTACAAAAACTTACAAAATAAATTTTCAATCAAAATCTTTTAAACATTATTTATAAGAAATACATACAATACTTATCATGAACACACAACAAGATTATTCAATCATTTAAGAAATATGTGTTCTCAATCTCTCAAAAAATATAATATTCAATTTTATGAGGAAAGTGTTTTTCAAATTATTTCACAAATATGAGAAAACAGATCTTTACAAAGATTTTCAATAAACATGCAAGATCCAGAGAAATTTTGATTTAAATATCATATAACATCTAACACAAAATCAGAATATTTAGATCATAAAAATATTCAATAAGATTCGGATATAAAAATCTAAGGAATTCTAGTTTTTGTAAAAAATTATTTTATCATGAAAGCATATAAATTCTCTCTACAATAACACAATATATCAATCTCTAAAGTTATGAGATGATGTGCAAGATCATTGAGAATTCAAAAACAAAAATAGAATAAAGATGAAGTAGAATGAACACAATATGTGTAAAATAATACTTTCTTCTCTCTTAGATATTCTCTCTCTAATTCTCTATATTTTTCTCTCTACAAAATCTAACCCTCTTGTGTTTCTCACTCTAGAAAATATAATCTGAAAAAGTATCTCAAAAAATCTAATCCAATAAACTCTTCAAAGTGGTTTATATAGGTGAGAAAACAATATTCTAGAAACTTTTGAATCAAGGATTCAGATTAAAACTTATTAATCTAGGGATGTGATTAATTCGAGTTAAAACTAATTAACATATTTTAACAACTCACAACTTAAGTCAGTTATAAACACAACTAAAGAACCTAAAACCACTAAGAAGATAAACAAGCTGGTATAGGGTTTAAGGTAACAAACTTTCCAACGGATATAATATGTACAGCTGGCATATGATCTAACAGATAAGGTTTCCAAATAAACCAACAGATCTACAGGTTTATCTGACGGTTCAAAGATTGTGACTGAACTGGTATAACTGGTATATAATCCAAAGGCAATCTTTCAATATGACAGTTGGCATTGGCAATTAAGACTTTTATCCTGATTGTTCTAACGTATAAACCATCAGATATAAAACTTATGATATCTCGAGTACAATTGTAAATATAAGGCCAACTACAGGTGGCAGGTCCGGTACACACTCACCAACAGGTCTATTTGGACAGCTAGGTGCATAGGCCGAAACAGTTTTACTCAAACTTATATATCTAATAGGAAAGACTCCTATAGCTATGGACGAAATCAATCAGGTTACCCAAATTATCCAACAGGTATTAAGGTTTAAAAAATAATAAACCTAAATCTAAACAGGTACAATAGTTCCAATCGAAAGCATGCAAGGGACGAAACCTAATGAACCTAAGGCTTAAAGTCTATATCGAAAATAAGGAAGTAGCAGGTTTAAGTATACCTCGGTCATAGCAGGTCTAAGGTTCAAATCAAACTCTACAAATGAAACAATTATGAGCTATGGCCAAAAATCACAGTTAGGTGACATCTTAAGTGTATAAGGTCAAATATTGAGGAATAATGAACACGTACACTAAGTACACCTAGGGCCGAAATCTACTTAAGGCTAAAAGGATATAGCCACAACCAAATGCTAAAACTTAACATCTAAAGCCTCCTATCCGGTCAGGTCATGAATACTAGTGATCAGGTACTAGACGAAAAAGACAAGGTTTAAAAAATAAACCTAAAGCTAATAAGCTATTCAGACGCAAATAAGGAGTTGTCAAATCTCGTGCAGATAAAACAATAGGCTTGACATCTATGGGCTGTGGT
Source organism: Sambucus nigra (assembly GCA_949130495.1). Classification (NCBI taxonomy): domain Eukaryota; kingdom Viridiplantae; phylum Streptophyta; class Magnoliopsida; order Dipsacales; family Adoxaceae; genus Sambucus; species Sambucus nigra. The sequence continues at coordinate 407,425,749 of OX422220.1, forward strand.
CGAAAGTTGCCAAGGCTCCTAAGGAAAATTTATACTAAGGATAATAGGAAGAAATCTGTGCTAGTGGACTATATCTCCTATAATGTCAAAATCGTGTACAACAAAGTGGATAAGGCTTTGGTCAAGTCACTTAAAAGTGACGAAAAGTTGAATTTAACCAACAGTAAAAGGACTCCAAAGGTCAAGTCATTTTATTAAACAAAAATATTGTTTTGGAAAATTCATTTTAGTTTATAAAATTATTCCGAAAATTATTTTAAGCAAATATGAACTTTATTTAAAACAAGTCTTGCACCAATTTTATTAAAAAATTATTTTCAGAAAAAATAATGTAATCTCACTTTTAACAAATTTAGTCTCACAATTAATTAGTCACACAATTAAAAATCATAGATCAAGAAATATGCATGTGTGCCTAATGTGTCAAGTGCAAATGTGCAACACACGTGAATACCTTTACTCGAATATGTCGTTGAGTGGAGTCGAGGCATGTTGAGTCGTCGTGTAACGTTGTAAGATGTACCAAGGAGAAAGCTCGAACTAAAAAATATGTTTTGGCACAATATCCAAATTAGATCAAACGCCTAAATAATGTAGACTCAAGTAAGTCAAAGATTTAGGGTGTTTCAAGTACGGGTATCAATTCAACTTTCAAGGTGAAACAATTTATGTGAAAACGTGCAATTTAATTTCCTTTTTTTTGAAAATATATTTTTTTATTTTTTTAAAATAATGTCAAGGGAAAAGTTACTACTAAATGCTAAAACTATAAATTGACTAAATAATTAAAAAGAGTGTGCAACCGAGTGTGAAATAATGTGAGAAAGTCAAGAGATGAGATTACACTGCATTTTCAATTAGTTTAATTTCTCAATTTATTAATTTGAAATATTTCGAGATAATATTAAATCGATAATCTAACTCTCGTTAAAATTATAAATTTAAAAAAATATTTTTCAGAAAATTAATTTAAAAATGTCACATGATGAAAAATTAGGACTACACCATTTTCAAAAAATTACCCGCTATGATCAATTTAAAGAAAACAATATCAATCCTCAAATTTCAACACCGAATTAATATTCAAATATCGAAAAAACCCATCTCTAGTTCGATTCCTAAATTCAAACATTAATTTGTTCAGTTAATTTACTAACTCTCATTACATAAATTAATTGGTGACAGTTAAAATTAATTTACCTAGAAATATAAAATTAATTAAATCAATTAATTAAATTAACATCATACGCTGTGCATCCCATCCCTTGAACAGGATGTTTAGCCAAACATTCTCATGTTAGAATAAACATCATTCAATAATATAGCAAGAATGAAAAGTAAAGGGAAAGAAATTCAATACGCAAAATTTCCTTGTCGAACTTGTTCATGAAAGTGCGTCCCAATCTTCTCACAAATCCAGCACTTGATTACACCAAAAAGAATATAAACAAACCTACAAATTTATTCTAAACTATACTAATTTTTTTTGTATTTTTTTCATGACCCTAAACTGTACATAATATACACACTTTTTCTCTCTCTTACGTCTCCTTTTTTTTCTTCTGTTGAGTGTTCTTTTGTTAATGAGCTCATGCCTTCTCATTTAAAGAACCCACGAATTGAATTGGATGGAGAGATTTTTGTGGGATTCTTTTTGGAACCAAGCCAAAGATTTTGTTGGCTTTTATTTTTAGTGTTTTGGTTTAACAGAATCATGAAAAAAATGGCTTGGGTTTAAAATCGGGTATGGAGAAGTCTCGGGTTTGGTTTGGGGTTTCGGATCGGGCAGGTGTCTGGAGCTATGGGCGCAGGTTTGAGCTCGGTAATAGGGAGTGGGTCGAGCGGAGCTGGTGTGGTTGACGGTCCGGGTTTTAACGTCGAAAATGGGGCCGACCGGGTTGGGTATGTGCGTCGACGGGTCTTGAGTTTGGAGTAGGTGGGTCGCAGGTTGGGGTTCAAAGGAGTGGGTTAGGCTGGAGGTTCCGAGTTGGATGGTTGAGGAGTGAGATGGTATGAGGTTGAAGGTGTTTGGTTATGGTGATTTTAAGAGAGAGAATTGTGGGTGTTGGTTTTTGGAAGAGGATGAATAGTAAGGTGGGGTGTTTTGTGTGTGTGTGGGGTGTATGGAGTTTAGTGTGAGGGTGAGGGGGTGTTTGAGTGTGTCTTAGATGTAGGCTAGTTGGGTGTGAGTGAGTGATGAGTTTATGTGTGGTTGAGTGTATGTTAGTGTGGTGTGTGTGTGTTTAATTTGTACCCTTAAAAAGAATGATACTATCAAAAATAAAACTTATCCTAGTAAAAAAAGGTAAAATAAAATAAATAAAAATCAAACTAAACTAAAATAATAAAATCTATTAACTAAAAAAAACTCTAAATAAAAAGAAATGAAAAACAAAATGAAAACTAGAAAAACAAAATTCCTAAAAATTTTAAATTTAATAAAATAAAAAATAAATTCCTAAACAAAACTAATCCTAATGAACTAAAAACTAAAAATAAAAATAAACAACACTAAAAAAAATACAATTAACTCCTAAAAATCCTAAAAGTATAAATTCTAAAAATAAATAAAATCTATTAAATTCCTAAACATAAAAGCTACAAATCAAATAAAAAATAAAAAACTAAGGTCCTAAAATATAAAATCTAGCAACTAAAAATAAAGGCTAACATTAAAAACTAATAAAAATAAGAAAAATAAAAAGAATTAGAAAATAAATCTAAAAACAAAACGACTCTAAATAAGATTCTAAAAAAAATCTAAAAATCACAAACTAAACACACACGGAGCTCGGGTGATAGTTTGGGCTAGGTTAGGCTTAGGTGGGTACGGGACATGGTTCGGGGCATCGAAACTGATCGGGGCAAGCTCAATGGAACTTCTGACTTCACGACCGCTTTGAATTTCTTCATTTATCGCTTTTGACTGCTATTGAGTCGCAATTGACTTGATTTAGCATTATTTGATGTTGCGACTGCTGATTGACCTGAAAAATAATAAAATACGACATAAGGTCATTTTTATTAAATACGAGCGACTAAGATGTTTCTATTTAGGGTATAAAATAAACACTTTTGGGTGCTTATCAATGCCATTAACTACCATCCATGTATTTGGAGCTACTCTTGCAGGTACAATATCGAAGTATTTGCAGAATTCCAAACACAGGGGATTAGGAGGGACATAAAAACCGCATTTCGCTACAAAAATAGAGGGAAACCAGTGTCCCTCAGTTAAAGAAAATAAATCACAAGGACAAGCAGGTTCTTCCAAATCAACCCAGGAAGGAATCGCAAAATCGGTTCTAAACTTATTCAATGATTCAATAGAGTAAACCATGGTGACTAAAGCAAATAAAGAAGAAGAAAGGAAGAAATTCTTACTAAAGATTAAGGAATCAGCTAAGACAGATGACAAAAAGAATGTTCGTAAGGAGAAAAACGAGAAAACAAGGACTTTGGAAACAAAGATGGCAAAAGGTAGAAAACAAGAAGATTTTACCGTCTTTATATATGCCGCCTCGGAAAATGGAAAAAGTAATGATCAAAAGTGACGATGGTTGAGTTCTCGACGACTAATCAGAGAAAAAAGACGCAAATACCCAAGTGTTCACCAGAACTCAAAATATTTATAAATTTTCCATTTCGCGCTCAAAACTGTTATGTAAAATGGAAATTTTTTACAAGTGTTGAAGGTTTGTAATTAACCAAGACATGGGAAATGTGCCCGAGCAACTTTTCGGGTAAAATATTCCACACTCTCGCATCCAACTTTAACTGTGAGACATTGGGGGCTTATTTCTTTACTCATATTTATCTGTGATTAATAAATTACATCAAATCTATTTTTTTACATCAACATTAATTATGAACTAAAATTAAAACTACACTAATAAATAAAGAAAATGATAAAATGAGCTAAATATGAGGAGAGAATAATTTTGAGATAATTCAAGGGATTAAACTTCACCACTTAACCTATTTATTTTTATTAATTAGTTTGTCTAAATGAAATACCCCAAAACATAAATAAATTCACAAATCAACTCTCATTGCAAATGTAAATTTACATATAGTCTTTTTAGAAAATTAATATTTAAATTTCACATACTCACAAAAATTAGATTTACACATTTTCTAATAAATCACCCGCTAGGGAAAATTCACTAAATGTATTTTAAATTATTAAAAATACATTTTTAGAGTAGAGAAATTCAAACTATAATACCATTCAAAATTTTCCTATCTCTAATTTAATTAATAAAGAAATATTATAATCTGAATTTTCAATTTTCTCTCAAAATAATTCACCGTCTCTCGAGGCGTAAATATAAATTATAAAATTTTAATATTAATATTCAAAGGGTCATAATATATAAACAAATCAAAAATAAAAATAACTAAGTTAAGGGTTCCATCTCACCCCTTGAATGGGGTATTTAGCCTCTCATGTTGGTATTATTACATATAAAATGTAATAATGACACAATAAGAGGCATAATAAATAAAATAGAATGAGAATAAATAAATAAACCAAGTCTCCTTGAGTTTAATATTAAGTTCCCAAACTTGACATGAATAGTAACTCACAAATCTGAGTTTAACAATACACAAAAATATCGCTCAACTCACAATTAGTGTCCCAATATTTTCTGCCTCCCACTCAAGTCACTATATATAAAAAAAAATGTAAAAGAAGAAATAAAAAATTTGCACAATACTACTCAAAAAATGAGCTCCAAAAAAAATGGAGCTTCAAAACTAAACTCTACTCTGTAGTCTGTCCGTCTTCCCCTCTCAAATGCCACCCAAATCTTCAATTTAAGGGTAAAATAAGGCTAACAGTATAATTGGAAGGTATATTAGATGAGGTTAGTTTAGGAAAAAATAGGGTAAAAGGACTTTTATTTATGGAATGGTAGAAAGCTTGAGTTTTGTAGGTGCTGAGTTAGACATGAAATGGGTAAGATTCGGACAGACTGTCAAGGGTCAGATCTTGGATGCGTAGCAGGTGGAGTGGTTTGATGTGGGTTTGGTTTGACGTGGATCGCAACTTGGTTTTTCGATCGCTGGGTTTGTAAACGAGTCAGAGGTAGGTTCGGGTGAGGCTTGTGAACAGGGGGGTTGGGTCGAGTTGGATGTTCGCGTTTGGCTAATTGGTTTGCGGACATAACAGGTACGATCGGGTTGAGGTTTGAGTAGCAATAGGGTCAACTCCAACGAGTTAAGGATTGGAAGGGGTGGTTTGGAGCTGGGTCAATAGGTATGGGCTGCCAGCGGCGGGGGTATAGCAGAGGTTCCGGGTTGGTCTCTGTTTCAGGTTTGGGGTTTTATCGGGTTAGCTCCGGGATAAGGATCACAGTTCATGGGTTTGGGACATGGAGGTATAAGGGGTTGTGTAAGGTGAATGAATTAATGGAGGTAGAGGAGAGAGAAGAGAGAAGGTGGGTGATGGAGGGGTTAGCGTGTGTTAGGGTGTAGGGTGGTAAGGTGAGGATGAGTGGTGTGTGTATGTTTGTACACATTAAAAAAAAGGAAGAATAACTAACTAAAATCCTAAAAAAAATTAAAATCTAATAAACTAAAAATAAATAAAATGAAATCTATTAAAATTAAATTCATAATCTATAAAATAAAACTAAAATAAAAGAAATACAAATAAAAACTAAAAATCTAATAAGAACCAAAGACCTAAAAAATAAAATCTAATAAACTAAAAATAATTCCTGTTGATACCAAAATTTTCCATCCTACATGGACCGATTACAAGCCAACACGTGTCATTCTATGTGGCACAAATACAAGTCAGCATGATAGAAAAATCCGACCAACAAGGAAGCCCAACCAACATAGTTACCCGACCAACTGGGAACCCCGACCAACGTTGTTGACCGATCAATTGGGAAGCCCGACCAATAGCCGAAAAGTCATTCTGTACAGCCAACCAAGCAACAACAGTCTTACAACCTGTATTGCCTATGAAGTGAAAACATTCATATAATTAGTTCTCATTATGTATTGATGTGAATGTCTAACAAATAAAGGCATTCCATCCCTTCACATGACAACGATTAAGACCCCCCATTGGGCTATAAATACATTGTATCACCCTCATTACAAGGGATCGAAAAACAACTCAAGGCAGTCAATACATAACAGTGGATGTAGGCTATTCCATTAGGTCAAACCACTTTAAAAAGTTTATCGTGTCTTGTTTTTTTACTTAATTTATCTGTGATCAATTAATTAGTCTTAGTATAGTTTTTGCATCAATTAATTAGGCTTAGTATTGCTAAACGTTTTCACTCATTCATCATTCATCATCCACGACTGAAATTCCAGATTTAAGTACCAGAAACGAGGGAATCCTGCCTACTCCCTCTGTCCCTCCAAATAATAATGATTTGATAGGAATTTTGGCTAGCTTGGCTAAGGGACAAGAAGCTATGCAGGATTCTATACGACAGCTGGCTCAAACCCTGCAAGCTGGAGTGACAGCACAAGTTAAGCTGGAGTGCCAGCACAAGTTAATCAAAGGAGTATGTCACTTCCGCCAACAAGGAGTATCGGGCATAGCCGTTCCAGAACTTCTAGGGATCCTTTATACCTACCTGGAGAAACTTCTTCTATTAGGGTCACTAATTCCACTGATGGACAATCCCTCATCCCAGAAAGATTGAGTTCCTTATAAAGTCTAAGTAGGGCCTCTCCTTTCGATCGTTTGGGACCCCAGGGAAATGCCTTACGGGTTATGTCGGGAAATACTCAACGACCAAGCGATTTAAGGGAAGGTAAAACCCATTCCAGATTAAATATTCGATGAACTGAAAGGTATAGTCAGAGAAAAGGTTCACAGGAAGAAAGTTCAGCAAGATCTGGAGGTTAACATAAAATAGCTGCCATCCATGGCGCTAGCAGTGATGCTTGGAAAGGTTCCATTCAACTTTTAGAAGGCAGATTGGGAGAAATGGCCAAGGCCAAGAATCCCCTCCAAAGAAGTTTTATTAAGGGATCCCCCTTCATGCAAACCATCATAGATTTCCCTACACCGACCAAGTTTAAAGCTCCGGTGGTCACTCCCAAAATATGATGGGAAGACTGATCCAGTTCTTCATATAGTATCAAGTAGCTGCTGATATGTATGCTATTCCTAATGAGATGAGATATAGGGCATTCTCGGGAACAATCACTGGATCTGCTCAATTCTGGTACAAAAACCTTCCTCAGGGGCGTATTTCTTGCTTTCAACAACTAGTAGAGATATTCATTGGTAATTTTTGCTTTGAAGTAAAACCAGTGAAACGAGTAACTCATTTACTCAGTGTAAGACAAAAGGAAGGAGAAAGTACCAGGGATTACATCACTCAATTCAACAACGAGAAACTGGAGGTATTTTATTATAAAGAGAATACCGGCATCACTGCTCTCATGAGTGGTTTAATCCCTGATAAATTATATTATACTTTGGCAAAAGATCCACTAAATACGATGACAGAATTGATGACCAAGGCAGCGAAGATTATGAAAGCTTAGGAAGCTATGGCTGCTAAAAAGAATTCAAATGGAAAAGTGGAAGCAAAAGCAGAAGGGAAGTCAGATAAGAAGGAGCACAAGAATCATAATGAGCGCATGAGTTCGAAGGGAAAGGAAGACCTAGATCGACTCAAGAAATTCACTAATTATACTCCCTTAACGGTGGATATACATCATGTGTTGGAAGAAATCAGGCATAACAATGATTTGAGTTGGCCAGAAAAGTTAAGGTTGCCTTCTCATAAGAGGGATAAGTCAAAATATTGCGAGTTTCACAAAGATCATGGTCATACTACCAATCGTTGCATTGCCCTCCAGAATAAGATAGAAGCACTCATCCGTACAGGAAAGCTGGACAAATTTGTTGATCGGCGGAATGGTGGAAAAAATGGAGGAAGAGGTTGATAGAGATCTAAATTGCCAATTAATCCCAGGGAAGACAAGAAGACGAACCACGAAGATGATCCAGAAGATGATCTCGATCTTCCCAAGAAACCTAGACAACCGGAACATGAGGTATTCACACTCAGTTTTGGATCTTTTGATTGTCACATGATTACAGGTGGAGATACTAGAGGAGGAGATAACACAACTGAAAGGAAGGCTTACCTCAATAAGGCTTAAGCTTGTTCCTATATCCAGTGTATCAACCTCGCCGAGGAGCTCTGATCAAGAAAAGTTAATAAGGATAAGCTCATAATTGGATTTTCCAAAAATAATTTATCTGGAGTTTTGTATCCTCATAATGATCCTTTCGTGATCAGAGTCAGGATGAAAGAAGTATTGGTATCAAGAACATTGGTGGATAATGGAAGTTCGGCAGACATCATTTTCTATCCCTATTTTGATAGTTTGGGTTTAAAACTTAATCAACTGGAGCCATATCACATGCCACTCATTGGATTCTCAGGAGAAAATGTGTTTCCACTGGGAACTATCAAGCTGGATGTGTTGATCGGGACTTGTCCAGCGAGTAGGACATAGAAGGTAAGATTCTTTATAATGGAAAAATGTTCATTCTGCTTATAATATGATCATGGGGAGAGTTGGCTTAAAAAAGTTTGAAGCTGTACCCTCCACTGTTCATCAATGTTTGAATTTCCAGACCAACTTTGGAGTTGGAGTAGTGAAAGGAGACCAGAAAGTAGCTCAGGAGTGCTATTATTCCTCTACCGAGGAAGAAAATATGTTGGAGGCCAAACGAAAAATGACCACTTATCAAGTGGATACATTTGATCCAAATAGAGAGTCTGAGGATGAAACTTTAGATCCACGAGATGAATATGAGCTTGTAAAAGGTCAAGTGATGGAGGTAACAGAAAGCATTGTTCTCGACGATGATAAACCAAGAATGAATAACTCAAATAGGAGCATTGCTGGAACCAGTTCTTAAGCAGGAGTTGACAACTCTCAGTAGACAAAGAAAATAAGTATTCGCATGGAGTCATGAAGATATGCTAGGCATAGACCCAAATTTCTTATGCCATGAGCTTAATGTGAATAAAGAGGTTAAACTTATGAAGCAGCGAAGAAGAGTTTTTAGCTCGAAGAAAAACTAAGATATGCAGGAAAAGGTGAAGAAACTTCAAAAAGATGCCTTTATTAAAGATGTGAAGTACCCGGATTGGTTGGCTAATGTAGTTATGGTTAAGAAGAAGAAGAACAAGTGGAGGATGTATGTGGATTTTACTGACTTGAACAAAGCGTGCCCAAAGGATCACTTTCCTTTGCCACGAATTGATTAATTGGTAGATGCTACTTCAGGGAATAAATTGCTGAGTTTCATTGATGCATATTTTGGTTATAACCGGATCAAAATGAAGCCAGAAGACAAAGAAAATACTTCCTTTATTACTCCTCGAGGAACTTATTGCTATAATGTTATGCCATTTGGTCTGAAAAATGCTGGTGAACAAAGTATTTGAGGAGCAGATAGACAAGAATATAGAGGTGCATATTGATGATATGCTCACTAAAAGTAAAAAAACTACTGATCATATTTCCGACCTTAGCCAGACATTTGATCAATTGGAAAAGCACCAAATGAAGTTAAACCCCACCAAATGAATCTTCGAATTACAGGAGGGAATGTTCCCTGAGTAAATAGTGAATCAAATGGAAATTGAAGCTAAACCAGATAAGATTAAAGATCTGATCTAAACAAGGTCCCCGACCTGTAAAAATGATGTTCAAAGGCTAATTGGGCGCATAGCAGCACTCAACAGGTTTGTGTCAAGAGTAACAGACAAATGTTTGCCATTCTTCAAGGTACTCAGAAAAACCTTTGAATGGAACGATGAATGTGAAAAGGAATTCATGAAGTTTAAGAAGTACTTAGGGGCACCACCATTACTTTCTCGACCAATGTTAAGAGAAAAGCTGTATCTGTATTTGGCAGTATCTGAGTTCGTAGTTAGCTCTGCTTTGAACAGGGAGGAAAATGGAGTTCAAAATCCAGTTTATTACACCAGCAAAGCTTTTTAAGGAGCAGAAGTAAGATATCCCAGATCGAAGAAATTGGCATTGGCTTTAATTGAAGTTAGTAGACGAATGAAGCCATACTTTCAAGCTCACACTATAGTGATCTACACTAACATGCCATTAAGGCAAGCTTTGCACAAGTCGAAGAAATTTGAAAGACTGATGTATTGGGATGTGGAGTTGGGGGAGTATGACCTTGTGTATGAACCAATGACTGCTTTAAAATGCCAAGTCGTGGCTGATTTTATTACAAAATTCACTTATCTAGAGGTCCTCGAGCAATAAGGATCTCTAGCCGAGCAATAACCAAGAGTTAGTAGACCAGCGGGAGATACGCCCGACCAACTCCAAATAGGGGAAACTGTAGAAAAAGACCAATCAGAACCGTCCAGTGGAGTACAGGAGATGAAGAAGAAATATGAGGAGGATAAAGATAAAATCTTCCATGAAGGGACTCTGACAAACCAAGCATTTGACACCAATATCCCCATATGGAGTTTGTACATCGATGGGTCATCTTGTGCAATCGAATGTAGAGCCGGAATCATTCTCGCCCAACCAACTCCAAATAGGGGAACTGTAGAAAAAGACCAACCAGAACCATACAGTAGAGTATAGAAGATGAAGAAGAAATATAAGGAGGCTAAAGATAAAATCTTCCATTAGGGGACTCTGACAAACCAAGTGTTTGACAATAATATCTCCATATGGAGTTTGTACATCGATGGGTCATCTTGTGAAACCGAATGTGGACCTGGAATCATTATCAATACTCCAGACGAGATAGACATAGATTACTCTCTACGTTTCCTATTTCAGGACTCCAATAATAAAGCAGAGTACGAACCTATGATTGTTGGCTTAAATCTAGCTAAGTCATTGAACGGAAAGCAAGTTATGGTGTATAGTGATTCACAGTTAGTTGTAAATCAAGTGTTGAGTTTATATGTAGCGAAAGGAGAACTAATGACCAGATATTTGGCTAAAAAATTGGAAATAATTACCACCTTGCTATCAGTTAAGATGGTCAGGATTCTATGATTAGAGAACGCCAGATCAGATGCACTTGCTCGATTAGCTTAAGCAACTAGAATGAAAATACGAAGAACTATTCCTGTTGAGATACTTGCTAATAGTTGCATCGATGAAGATCTGATGATCAAATTTATTACAGTTGATATGGGACCCTCCTGAACGGACCTCATAAGAGCATATATTGAAGATGGGATTCTTCCAGCCGATCTACTTGAAGCTAAGAAGATGAAATACAAAGCTGTAAGATATGTACTAGATGGTGGTGTGTTATATATGAGAGGATTAACTGTTGGTCTACAACGGTGTGTGCATCCAGCCGAGGTAAAGAATTTGATTGAAGAAGTCCATGAAGGGTCCTGTGGAGTCCATATTGTAGGAAGAACGTTGTTACGAAGAATACATACGCAAGGGTACTACTGGTCAACCGTGCGAGCAGATTGTGTAGATTTTGCCAAGAGATGTTGTAACAACCCGCGTAAATTTTGGGCTGTTTTAATTAATTTTAGGAAAATGGAGGAAAAATAAAGTTTTTGATAAAATTATTTTTATTGCTCAAATATGTTGGTTATTATTTTTAAAGGCGAGAATTTCAAATGATTTCGAAAACGGAGTTAAAACGGATTTTAAAATGATATTTAAATGTTTTTAACTCTTGGAGTTGTTTTGACTTCCAACTCTTCATTTCTTTGCCTTATTTAAAGGAGTCTTTTGGATTCCAACTCTTCATTTCTTTGCATTATAAAAGGAAGTCATGGGCAATCCTTTTAACCTACTTTTGGCACAAATTTTGGCAGCAAATATATTTTATATTCCTTTTCTTTTTATATACACATTGGCCCTTGAGATTTGTGAGTTCCAACCTTAGATTAGAGGTGTTATTGGGGCTATTTTTGTGGAGGTTCTTGGAGGAGCTTCTGTAGATCTTTTGTGTTGATCTTGAGGATGTGATCATTGGTTTCTCATCATGGTTTGAGGTATGGGGTTTTACACAATATGCTCTTTAAATCTCGCGAGTGTCATTCTCTTTGAATTCTTGTTTAATTGAACTCATATTTGAATTGAAAAATTCATTGAAATCTGGAAAATAATTGTTGAAATTATTTTGATTCATGTGGTATCATTATATTATTGATGAGCACGTTGTCATGAGATTTTAATATGACACGAATGTTGAGTACCCGCCAAAATACCTATTCCTGGGCTATGGCTTGATAAAGCATATGCGAATGGGGTGAGGCCTGGTGACCCATTGATGTGTTGTTGAGAAATTATATTGATAAATCCTTTGAGATTTGCATTTTTATTTGAATATTCGTATTCGTGTTGTTACATTTTATTCACCGCTAAAATATATTTGTTGAGCATCTTTCTTGTCGTATTGTGTACTTCCCCATATTTTCTTTTAGTGGCAGGTTAGCGCGGATTTTGGGGCGCTATGGAGATTGATTTTAGTGAGGATTGTTTGGGAAAGATTTGTATTATTTTGATGTATAGAGCTTTGGAGATTTGTATTTTATTCGAGTTAGATAGTTGCAATTTTAATTCGAGAGACTTGTTGTATTTGAAGAATTGAGATTAGTGGATTTATATTATTGTGGGTTTATTTAGATGCTCTATACCTTGTCATTTGTGGATTTGGATTTATTTTATCGCATTAGCGCTCCGTTCGCTCTCCCCGGGCGGGCGGGGTGTTACAAATGGTATCAGAGCTTAGGTATACGACAACCCTCGGGTCTTGGGTTTTGGGTTCATTGCGTGGTTAACAATTTTTGGAGATAGAAAACTTTAGGTGATATTCGTGATAGGTTTCGAGATTAGATGTGAGGAATTTATTTTTGGAGACGAGATTATTTTGGAGATTGTTAGCCTGATTTTGAGAGTTAGGTATTCGGCGAATTTCGAGGGCGAAATTCTATTGTTAGTGGGGAAGTGTAACAACCCGCGTAAATTTTGGGCTGTTTTAATTAATTTTAGGAAAATAGAGGAAAAATAAAGTTTTTGATAAAATTATTTTTATTGCTCAAATATGTTGGTTATTATTTTTAAAGGAAAGAATTTCAAACGATTTCGAAAACGGAGTTAAAACGGATTTTAAAATGATATTTAAATATTTTTAACTCTTGGAGTTGTTTTGACTTCCAACTCTTCATTTCTTTGCCTTATTTAAAGGAGTCTTTTGGATTCCAACTCTTCATTTCTTTGCATTATAAAGGAAAGTCATGGGAAATCCTTTTAACCTACTTTTGGCACAAATTTTGGCAGCAAATATATTTTATATTCCTTTTCTTTTTATATACACATTGGCCCTTGAGATTTGTGAGTTCCAACCTTAGATTAGAGGTGTTCTTGGGGCTATTTTTGTTGGAGGTTCTTGGAGGAGCTTCTGTAGATCTTTTGTGTTGATCTTGAGGATGTGATCATTGGTTTCTCATCATGGTTTGAGGTATGGGGTTTTACACAATATGCTCCTTAAATCTCGCGAGTGTCATTCTCTTTGAATTCTTGTTTAATTGAACTCATATTTGAATTGAAAAAAATTCATTGAAATCTGGAAAATAATTGCTGAAATTATTTTGATTCATGTGGTATCATTATATTATTCATGAGCACGTTGTCATGAGATTTTAATATGGCACGGATGTTGAGTACCCGCCAAAATACCTATTCCCGGGCTATGGTTTGATAAAGCATATGCGAATGGGGTGAGGCCCGGTGACCCATTGATGTGTTATTGAGAAATTATATTGATAAATGCTTTGAGATTTGCATTTTGATTTGAATATTCGTATTCGTGTTGTTACGTTTTATTCATCGCTAATATATATTTGTTGAGCATGTTTCTTGTTGTATTGTGTACTTCCCCATATTTTCTTTTAGTGGAAGGTTAGCGTGGATTTTGGGGCGCTATGGAGATTGATTTTAGTGAGGATTATTTGGGAAAGATATTTATTATTTTGATGTATAGAGCTTTGGAGATTTGTATTTTATTCGAGTTAGATAGTTGCACTTTTAATTCGAGAGACTTGTTGTATTTGAAGAATTGAGATTAGTGGATTTATATTATTGTGGGTTTATTTAGATTCTCTATACCTTGTCACTTGTGGATTTGGATTTATTTTATCGCATTAGCGCTCCGTTTTCTCTCCCCGGGCGGGCGGGGTGTTACGAATGTGATAAGTGCCAGAGGTTTTCTAGCATACGCAAGACTCCACAAGCTGTCTTAACACCAATCACTTCACCTGACCTTGCCACTTGGGGAGTTGACTTGGTCGGGCCCCTGCCAACCACCCGAGGAAGGTTCAAGTAACTAATTGTAGCTGTTGATTATTTTACAAAATGGGTGGAAGCTGAACCATTGATTGATATGTCTTATGAAAAGGTTTATCAGTTCACCTGGAAAAGTATTATATGTAGGTATGGCTTACCTTATGCCTTTATAACTGATCATGGTACACAGTTTGACAATAAATAATTCGCTGTTTATTGCGCCCAATCCAATGTCCAAAAAATCCACTCAACTTCTGGCCATCCTCAAAGCAACGACCAAACAGAGGTAACTAATAGAACTTTGCTAAACGGGCTGAAGAAAAGGTTAGAAAATATAAAAGGAAATTGGATCAATGAGATACCTTCGGTCCAGTGGGATTACCGAACAACTTCCATAACAGCTACTGGAGAAACTCCTTACCTATTGGCATTTGGTACTGAAGCATTAATCCTTGTATAGCTAGGTTTACCTACATATAGAGTTTTTAACTTCAATAACCCAGTCAGAGATTTGATGAGCAGATTGGATTTAGATATACTGAAAGAAGTCCGTGAAGATGCAGCTCTGAGAAATGCAGCTTATCAATAAAGGACTGAACGTTTCTACAACAAGAGGGTCATGCCGAGCAACTTAAAGGAGGAAGATTATGTTTTGAATAAGGTTATTCAGAAGAATAATAAGCTGGAAGCCAATTGGCATGGGCCTTATTGTGTTACTATAATTATTCGACCAGTCACATATAGGATTGAGACTTTGGAAGGGGAAGAGTTCAAGAACCCATGGAATGAAGAGCACTTGAAGAAGTACTACCAGTAAACGTAGTTGTGTTGTACTCAGTTTACTTCAATATTAATGAGAACATGACTTTATGGAAAATATTTATTTTTTTGTTTTCGTTTTCGGAGTAGTAGTGCTATGCACTTGTAACATTATGATAGTAGTTCTAATTATGAAGACACCAACAAAGTTGGTCTGCATCAATAACTACCACCAATAAAGTTGGTTGGTATCCACCAAGGCCACCAACAAAGTTGGTTGGTAACATTATGAAGACACCAACAAATACCACCAACAGAGTTGGTCAGTATCCACCAAGGCCACCAATAAATTTGGTCGGTAACATTATGAATACACCAATAAAGTTGGTCAACATCAACAAAAACCACCAACAAAGTTGGTCAACATCAATAAAGGCCACCAACAAAGTTGGTCGACATCAATATAACCATCAACAAAGTTGGTCGGTATCAAACTTATAAAACTATGCAAGGGAAAATCGTAAGTCCAAAATGCTTGGTTAATGAAAACCTGAATGACAAATGTTCATCTAAACTGGGCTAAAAGATGGACAAATGTTCCACTCACGTCTGGGAACCAAGGTAACTAGTGAAATTACCATAAAATTCATGTACATTAGTAGAACCATGGTGAAGCATCGGTAATTATTATAAAACTTAGGATAATCCTCACTACACCAAAAATGCTAATCTGGCACGCCTAGGGAAGGAGATTTTGGCACGGTTTTAAATCGTGCCAGAATCTGGCACGGTTTAATCATAAATTGGCACGGTTTAAAACAGTGTCAGATTCTAGAACGGTTCTAAATCGTGCCAAATATGAGTACACTTCATTAAAAAAATAACACCCCAAAATTTCTAGAGACCAAATCGTTATAACCTAAATCTCCCCCTCTCTCTCTATACCTGACGACTCCCCGATACACACTACCCGGCGACCCCGATCCACGCTACCCGCCGTCGCCTTTTTATCGCAGCCTCCCATCGCCGCCTCTTCATCACAGCCTCCCGCCGCCTCCATACTCCACAATCCACACTACCCGGCGCCTCATCCTCACTGCCGCCTCCATCATCCACAATATCTATGAAATCGAACCAACACAGGTATTTCATTCGTCAGGATGCATATATGTATATATATATGTGTGTGTGTGTGATTATAAATTTTCATTTTAACTCCTTTGTGACATGTTGATGAATTGATTGTTCATGTATGTGTGCGTAAACACACTGTGTGGAGTTGGTAGGGAAGAAATGAAATACATATAGCATTTTTGTCATTGAAGCTTGAGGAAAAATCAGAATATTAAGGTTTATAGAGAAATCCAGATTTAGAAATAATTGTCACACGCAGTGTGTGTGTTCGTATAGTTGTATGTTTTCCTTTTTACAGCCCTGTGTCTCGTTGATGAGTTGATTGTCCGTGTGTGTAGATTTGGAGCTGGAAGGGTGGAAATGAAATAAAAATGGGATTATTTCAGTAAAACTTTAGGAAAAAAAAGAGAAATAAAGGTCTATAGAGAAGTTTAGAATTAGAATTAGAATTAATTGCCAAAACGCGTATGTGTGTGTGTATGTGTGTATATATGTTTGTATATTGTCATTTTAACACCTTAGTGTCTCATCAATAAATTTATTGTTTATGTATATATGTGTGCGTGCACATAGTGTGTGTACTTGAAGGTGGAAGGGAAGAAGTGCACTAAAGATCAACTTTTGATTGGTATGAATATGTATATTTGCACATGTATGTATATACATGTAATTATACACTTTAAATTTATTAGCTCTATGTTTGGTTGATGAAATAGTGCCAAACTTTGTTGCAAAACGTGGCCGGAATGTCGTTGTGAGCAATCACCGGGGGTTTGGGGGTATATCAATAACTGTAAGTAAGTATTCACTATATGGAATTTTTCTTTATTTTTTCCATTTTTTATTTTTTTATCTTTTTATTGTCCAGTAAGAAACCATTCAATAAATTTCTGTAATTGAATTATATATAATGATGTAGATACTTGATTCTTATTATCTCTCACTTTTTTTTTTCTTTTTTTCTTATCTGTCAGTTTATTTGTTGGACAATTATGTTTCAGAAACAGAGAGAAGGCATGTTGTTCCATCACAAGTGCAATGACATATTTTGGTTGGGTTCGCCTCTATTGTGGGTTGATTGAGTGCACCATATGAAAAGTCTTTTAACATGAATGAAATGCCGTTTGTAAATTTTCTTTTGGCAGTTGGTTGTCATCCATTTGGATTGTTCACTTGTGCTAAGGATCTAGTTAGCATGGATACAAAGGTAAGCTTATTGTTCATACCCTTTGGACTTGACTTCTTTCTAGTTTATTCTCTGGTTCATTTTGATCACATTAACGTATTGTAGGTCAGGATGTTAGCGGTTTATATGTAAAAGTATCTTCAGAGCAAGGCCAAGGTCAAGGAATTACAAGTAATGTAACTTTCACATGCAGAATCCCACTAACCCGCTACTGGACAGGTAAAACTCTAGTATTATATTTTACTTCTAATAAGATATATAGTTTTATATATGTGCAGTACTTTATATATGCATGTCCTTTAGTGTATATATGGTTATGGCGTTTAACACTTTTTTTTTTTAAATTAGGTGTTTTCATATTTGAAGTTTTGTTATGGAAGTAAAATTAAAGTTACGTGATCTTATGCAATTAATCAAGACGTAATTGGCTCAACTATGAGAAACTCTATAAGAATATTTACTTATTACTTGAAGTCACAAAACAAAAAGCTTTAGTTGTGTGAGCATTCCCACATCATCAGACCTCTTCCAATGATAGGAGTTTGAATAACATGTGTTAGTTTTTCAAAATTATGCCTGTTGTTGTAATTATGCCTTACACTATTGAGATTTAGTACAAATAATTAACGACCCTTCACAGTGAGTCCATATTGACATAAAAGTATAGTTTATTATGGACATGAGTTTTTTACTCATGTGGTTATGAGATGCATATCTATTGGACTGTTATAGGTGATTTCACCCCAAACCAACCCCCAAACGGCCTCGTAAGAGGCACAAACACCTCGCACGGGACCAACGTAACTCGTAGGAACTGACCGTATAGTCACGGATCTCCCGTTATGAGAATATGGTGATAATTTGAAAATATTAAGATTAACCTAAAAAATAAGCCGTTAAAGGGTGAAAACTCAAATCAGCACCCAAACGGCCCCGTAAGAGGCACGAGCACCTCGCACGGGACTAATGTAACTCGTAGGAACTGACAGCGTAGTCAAGGGTCTCTCGATTTGAGATTATGACGATAATTTGAAAATATCAAGATTAAACTTAAAAAAAATCTATTAAAGGGTGAAAATCCAAACCAGCCCCCTAACGGACCTGTAAGAGGCGCGAACTCCTCGCACGGGACCAATGTAATTTGTACGAACTGACAGCGTAGTCACGGGTCTCCCGGTTTGAGAATACAATGAAAATTTGCAAAAATCAACACTTAGATTTAAAAATAAGCCGTTGAAGGGTGAAAACCCAAACCAGCCCCAAACGGTCCCGTAAGAGACACGAACACCTCGCACGGACCAATTTAACTTGTACGAACTGACAGCGTAGTCGCGGTTCTCCCGGTTTGAGAATATGACGATAATTTGCAAAAATAACACTTAGACTTAAAAACAGGTCATTTGAGGGTGAAAACCCAAACCAGCTCCCAAACGGACCCGTGAGAGGCACGAACACCTCGAACGGGACAATTGTAACTTGTACGAACTGATCGCGTAGTCGCGGGTCTCTCGGTTTGAGAACATGATGATAATTTGCAAAAATAACACTTAGACTTAAAAACAGGCCGTTAAAGAGTGAAACCCAAATCATTCTCCATACGGCCCAGTAAGAGGCACGGACAACTCGCACAAGACCAATGTAACTTGTACGAACTTACCGCGTAGTCCCGGGTCTCCCGGTTTGAGAATATGATGATAATTTGCAATAATTAACACTTAAACTTAAAAACAGGCCGTTAAAGGGTGAAAATCCGAACCAGCCGCCAAACGACCCTGTAAGAGGCACGAACACCTCGCACGGGACTAATGTAACTTGTACGAACTGACCGCGTAGTCACGGGTCTCTCGGTTTGAGAATACAATGATAATTTGCAAAAATCAACACTTAGACTTAAAAACAAGCCGTTGAAGGGTGAAAACCCAAACCAGCACCCAAACGGCCTCGTAAGAGGCACGAACACCTCGCACGGGACCAATGTAACTTATACGAACTGATCGCATAGTCCTGGCTCTCCCCATTTGAGAATATGATGATAATTTGCAAAAATCAACACTTAGACTTAAAAACAGGCTGTTAAAGGGTGAAAACCCAAACCGGCCCTCAAACGGCCCCGTAAGAGGCACGAACACCTCGCACGGGACCAATGTAACTTGTACGAACTCACCGCATAGTCGCGGTCCTCTCGGTTTGAGAATATGATGATAATTTGAAAAAATAACACTTAGACTTAAAAAAAAGACCCAAATGGCCCCGTAAGAGGCACAAACACGTCGTACGGGACCCATATAACTTGTAGGAACTGACTGCGTCACGGGTCGCCCGGTTTGAGAATACGAAGATAATTTGAAAAAATCAACACTTAGACTTAAAAACAAGCTGTTAAAGGGTGAAAGCCCAAACCATCCCCCAAACGGACCCGTAAGAGGCACGAACACCTCGTACGGGACCAATGTAACTTATACGAACTGACCACATAGTCACAGGTCTCCCGGTTTGAGAATACGACGATAATTTGCAAAAATGAACACTTAGACTTAAAAACAAGCAGTTGAAGGGTGAAAACCCAAACCAGCCCCCAAACGGTCCCATAAGAGGCACGAACACCTCGTATGGGACCAATTTAACTTGTATGAACTGACCGCATAGTCACGGTTCTCCCGGTTTGAGAATATGATGATAATTTATAAAAATAACACCTAGACTTAAAAACAGGCCATTTGAGTGTGAAAATCCAAACCAACTCCCAAACGGACCCGTAAGAGGCACGAACACCTTGCACGGGACCAATGTAACTTGTATGAACTGATCGCATAATCGCGGGTCTCCCAATTTGAGAACATGACGATAGTTTGCAAAAATAACACTTAGACTTAAAAATAGGTCGTTAAATGGTGAAACCCAAATCATTCTCCAAACGGCCCAGTAAGAGGCATGAATTCCTCGCACGGGACCAATGTAACTTGTACAAACTCAATGCGTAGTCCCCGGTCTCCCCATTTGAGAATATGATGATAATTTGCAAAATTCAACACTTAAACTTAAAAACATGCCGTTAAAGGGTGAAAACCCAATCCAGCCGCTAAATGACCCCGTAAGAGGCACGAACACCTCGCACGAGACCAATGTAACTTGTCCGAACTGACCGCGTAGTCGCGGTCCTCCCGGTTTGAGAGTATGATGATAATTTGCAAAAATAACACTTAGACTTAAAAACAAGCCGTTGAAGGGTGAAAACCCAAACCAGCACCCAAACGACCCCGTAAGAGGAACGAACACCTCACACGGGACCAATGTAACTTTTAGGAACTGACCGCGTAGTCACGGGTCTCTCGATTTGAGAATATGATGATAATTTGCAAAAATCAACACTTAGACTTAAAAACAACCCGTTAAAGGGTGAAAACCTAAACCAGCCCCCAAACGGGCCCGTAAGAGGCACGAACACCTCGCACGGGACCAATGTAACTTGTAAAAACTGACCGCGTAGTCACGGGTCTCCCGGTTTGAGAATACGACGATAATTTGCAGAAATAAACACTTAGACTTAAAAATAATCCGTTGAAGGGTGAAAACCCAAACCAGCCCCCAAACGGTCCCGTAAGAGGCACGAACACCTCACACGGGACCAATTTAACTTGTATGAACTGATCATATAGTAGTAGTTCTCCCGATTTGAGAATATGACGATAATTTGTAAAAATAACACTTAGACTTAAAAACAGGTCGTTTGAGGGTGAAAACCCAAACCATCTCCCAAACGGACCCGTAAGAGGCACGAACACCTCGCACGGGACCAATGTAACTTGTATAAACTGATCGCGTAGTCGCGGGTCTCCCGGTTTGAGAACATAACGATAATTTGCAAAAATAGCACTTAGACTTAAAAACAGCCCGTTAAAGGGTGAAACCCAAATAATTCTCCAAACGGCCCAATAAGAGGCACGAACACCTCGCACGGGACCAATGTAACTTGTAGGAACTCACCGCGTAGTCCCGGGTCTCCCCGTTTGAGAATATGATGATAATTTGTAAAAATCAACACTTAAACTTAAAAACAGGCCGTTAAAGGGTGAAAACCCAAACCAACCGCTAAACGACCCCGTAAGAGGCATGAACACCTCGCACGTGACCAATGTAACTTGTACGAACTAACCGCGTAGTCACGGGTCTCCCGATTTGAGAATACGACGATAATTTGCAAAAATCAACATTTAGACTTAAAAACAAGCCGTTGAAGGGTGAAAACTCAAACCAACCCCCAAACGGCCCCGTAAGACGCATGAACACGGGACCAATGTAACTTGTACGAACTGACCACGTACTCCTGGGTCTCCCCGTTTGAGAATATGATGATAATTTGCGAAAATCAACACTTAGACTTAAAAATAGGTCGTTAAAAGGTAAAAACCCAAATCAGCTCCCAAACGGCCCCGTAAGAGGCACGAACACCTCGCACGGGATCAATGTAACTTGTACGAACTGGCCGCGTAGTCGCACTTCTCCCAGTTTGAGAATTTGATGATAATTTGCAAAAATAACACTTAGACCTAAAAACAGGTCGTTAAAGGGTGAAACCCAAATCATTCTCGAAATGACCCAGTAAGAGCACGAATACCTCGCACGGGACCAATGTAACTGGGACGAACTGACCTCTCGGGTCTCCCCATTTGAGAATATGACGATAATTTGCAAAAATCAACACTTAAACTTAAAAACTGCCGTTAAAGGGTGAAAACCTAAACCAGCCCCCAAACGAATCCGTAAGAGCCACGAACACCTCGCACGGGACCAATGTAACTTGTAGGAACTGATCCCGTAGTCACGGGTCTTCCGGTTTGAGAATATGACAATAATTTGCAAAAATAACAATTAGACTTAAAAACAGGTCGTTAAAGGGTGAAAATCTAAACCAACCCCAAACGGACCCGTAAGAGGCACGAACACCTCGCACGGGACCAATATAACTTGTACGAACTAACCGCGTAGTCGTATATGCAATTTTTCTACTTATATATGCAATTTTTCTGCTTGAATACGATTTTTTTATAAATGACTTGGTTACTAATATCGTATCTTTTTTGTGTCTTTTTTTTTGTAGGATGACATTCAATCGCTAGCTTTTATCCACTTGGAATGCACGAAGAAGTCAATGGTTTACAACAGGGGATTATTTATTTAGTGTCGTTAATATTCAGGATTCTATTTTTTGTGTTATGGCCGAGCAGGCTTTAGTAGTTTTATTGTTTATTTTTATGGCCGTGCTGGCTATAGTAGTTTTATTATCGACTTTTATGGCCGTACGTGCTTTATATGGGCAGATTTTATGTTAGTAGATTTTGGAATGCTAAAAAAATAGAGAAAACTCTGCCCAATTTTTTTTTTAATTTGGGAACTATTAGCTCTTGTAATTTTTTGAAGTTATTGTCGACTTTTATGGCCACGTGGGCTTTATATTAGTATTAACTCTTGTAATTTTTTGAAGTTTGTATGCACATTAGTTTATCAACAACCTGCGATATTCATAATTTGTGAATTTTCTTGATTTTTTTTTTGCAAACAATAAATATTTATCCTATCAGATTTGGAATTTGCAGATTTTACAGATTTGTTTCCTATTATTATTATTTTTTATTAATTGAAAAATCTTGCACGGTTTTAAACCGTGCCAAAATCGTGCCAATTTATAAAAATGAGAACGCTTATAAAACAATCTGGCACGCTTTATAACCGTGCCAAAAGCATGCCAGAAAATAGACAATTTGGCACAATTTCGGCATGTGCCTAAAGCGTGCCAGATTTAACATCTAGCACGGTTTAAAAGCGTGGCAGATAAAAAAACTGGCACAGCTTAAAAGCGTGTCAAAAGCGTGCCAGTTTAGGAAATCTGGCACGGTTTTAAACCGAGCCAGAAAATCTGGCACCCCTGATTCTGGCACGATTTTGAACCGTGCGAGATTACGTCTGGCACTGTTTTAAACCGTGCCAATTTCTTATTTTTGGTGTAGTGCCTAAGAATATCAATGAAACCGGTGAAAAAATCGAGATTAACTAAAATAGTTGATCCATTCATAGTCAAAGACTAGAAAAACACTCACAGATTATAGACACCCCATTCTGTCACCCCTTAAACTCTCCTTAGGTCCCTATCACCTCCATTCACCACTACAAACCCAGGTCGTACCCCGAGTACTGACCTAGAAGCCATCAGGCACTCTCAGGCTCCATTTGACCAAGATTCAAAGTCTTCAGCTCGACTGAGACTGAATGAAGCTTCTAAGGGGACTGAATCCCCTTTCCAATGGTCCATCCCGTGCACAATTTTGACTTACCATGCGTACGAACGACCCATTTTCCCCCGAAACTCGATCAGGAGGCCACCGGGCGCTCCCGGGCTCCATTTGATCTAAGTCAACTCTTCAGCTCGACCAGGACTGAATGAATCTTTAAAGGTCACTGAAACCCCTTTCCAACGGTCTGCCTCGTTCGCGATTCCGACTTACGGTACGAACGAATGATCCGTTTGACTCCGAGAGGTCACCGAATGCTTCCAGGGCCCGATTGACCAAAGTTAACTCTCTGAACCGGATCAAACTCTTTGGAATTTAGAATTAAATCTCCTAAGCTTTCCAACGGTCCACCCTGTGTGTGATTCAGACTTACCATGCGGACGAACGATTCATTTGCGTCCGATGATTCCCCGTCTAATGGACCAACGAGCGCTTCCGAGCCGCATTTGACCCAAAGTCAACTCATGAACCCAGGAGCGGTCCAAAGGACTTTCGAAGGTCTCTGAATTACTTTTACAATGGTCCACCCCGTGGGCGATTTGGATCAACGGTTTGCGCTCTGCAGCCGATTTTCCGAAAAGGCCTAAAAGACACTGCCAAGCGGCAGGTCCCAGACCCTGCCTATCGGTAATGTGCCTAAACACACCTGCCGATTGGTAGGACCAGGGCTATGCCGATTAGAAATTCCCTGGGCCTATAAAAAGGAGGCCTTGACCTCACTTGAAGAGGGCCCAGATCTGATAGATATCAATCTCAACAAATCCAGAAAACCTCTCTTGAAGTCAGCGTGATTTTCACATCCAAAACCCTTTCCAACCTTCACTTTTCATCATCCCTTTCATCAAACTTGGTGAATTCACTACCCTCCATCATAATACAAGTGCAAGGGCTTCTCTCTAACATACAAGATCAAGGTCAAGATCTTCAAGAAGGTCCAATTTTCTCAATTCTCTCCTTAAATTCTCATAAATTCGCATTAATTTATTTTATTACTTAACACTTTTATTCCCTCATCTCACATATCTTAATATACAGTTTTTATTTAGTATTATTGCACATCTTATTTTCATATAAATAAAACCCCAAAAAACAAGAAAAAAAGGGTTTGCTCATAAATTCTAAACGGGAATTCTCACACTTATCTTACACTCCTCTCATAACTAAAACACTTTTTCTACACACACACACACACACACACAAATAAGAGAATCCCCCAATTGGATTTATGGGATAAACTCCACCCCTCATTTTGCATGCGAACTACGTGGACTTTGATGCCTCTATAGGCTACGTAGGCTTCTCGGGGTAAAATCCGAGACTCGAGTCCTATTTTTAATTTTTCTCTCATTTTCTATTTTTCTCTAAACTCAATTCTCTTATATTCTATATACTTGTTCTTAGTAGCGTATTATCCCATATGCGTTATCGTCTCCTCATAAAGATCAACGTAAGGATAATCGCGTAAATCCTATTTTCTAATATTATTTTTGCATTCCTACGAATGACTCGCTTTACCTTTTCCATGGTACAACTCGATGACTCTTATCTCCATTATATATACACATGCACACATATCACGGGGAAAATAAAGGAAAATAGTAAAAAACCCATGAGAGATCGTACGGGCGGAATGGGTGCCAAACACCTTCCTATTTCGTAACTTAGCCTCCGAACCCTTTTCGAATCATTTTGGTTTCTTATGCATTAGTATGTCTTTCGATGCTGTCCTTCGGGTTGGCTCCGTTTCTTTGATCTGTTTTGAGTAAAATAGACTAGTGACTCCATCTCTCTATATTTTTCACCTCACCCAATGACGCCGGTCGAAGCGCTCTCAAGAGGGACGCGCGGGACCTAGGAGCCTCACTCCGCCTGCCCGCCGCGAGGATCGGGGATGGCCATAGTGGTGACTCTGCTAGGGACTTTCATTTGAGGGCTAGACTCTATTTACATGGGTGTTATGTTTGTTTATATGTTCCCCCATTTTTGCATGTTCCCCTTTTCCATGTGTCCCCCATTCTTATGCTTCTATTCACACACTTGTATAAAATTATCCATGTAAACTTCGCACCACGTTCACTTAGGATCACATACATCCATATGTTGCATGCATCACCCATCCATACTTGGTGTACCATTGGTGCTCGTACTTTTCTCCCTATTTGGCATGATCGAAAAAGACATTCTCATAAGATACTAATAAGAGAATCATGCATGATTCACACAACATCACCAAAGAGCATTGTTATTGACCAAATTTTGTCCAGTAACTGGAGGGTCACTTCGTTATGGGCGCTGGTCCGGCAGGGCGCATTTAGCCTAAGCGATATGACTCTCACCTTCCATTGGCCAAGTAACTTTCACGTATATCGAATGGTTCCCCCGCATCATACCACTTGATCGAAGTCATGACGGGAGGTATATCGCACGAAATTCGTTCACGTACGCCAAGTATATTGAATTCTCTCTCACACGTACTATCCCCACGAGGTATATGGTGAGGCAATTGACGTACACTCAGGTATATCAAATGACTTGTCCACACGTACCGATTGCCCGCAAGAGCAAGACGTATATCGTGGAAGTCACGCCATAGAGGGGAACCCTTTCCAATTCACCCAACCAAACTGCATACCCGCATATAGGTGTCAAGCCTAGGATACACATGTTAGATTGCCGATTTCTACTCGAAACTCTGTCGAAATTCCAGGTAGTCCTGTCGCCCGAATTTTCGTACATTTTCAAAATGGGACCCTATCCGTGAGCCTGGTCACAAGTCCAACCATAACTTTGCATATATTACAAACCTAACTTTTCCAGGCTCGGGTCCCGTCCGACATTTCATTTTTTGCATTTAGGAGGATTAAATACAAGTGAGAACATAATAATTATAATAATCATGCTGAGACCCATTTCCCGAAAAAAAAGCCAAAAACATTTCTCCTCTCTTTATCAAAAATCTAAAAGTATACTGTCTTTCCCTTTCAAAAAGCAAAAGAAAAAAAAAACTTTCATCCTTTTTTCTCAAAAATAAATCCTATTTTATGCCTTCTCAGGTCGATCGTGAACCCTCGACCTGGCTCCCTATTGGCTTCGATCTTCAGTCAAATCACCCCGGAGTTTCATCCGTTCCTCTGCTCCCCCTTTTGAGTTCTAAATCCATCCGCCTTCCATGGAGAACATAGATCAAATACCCATTGTGCAGCCGGATCTGATGGCAGTCCTAGCTCTGCTTGTGTCCAAGATTGATAACCTCCAAACTGAGGTCTGAGAGATGCAACGAAATTAGGTTCCCGTTCCTCAATATCCCGAGGCCCAATTCCCTCATGCTATGGATCCACCCGAGCCTATCTAGGTTCCCGAAGAGTATCAGCATACTCCACGTGCCCCTCCTGCTAATGGGCCGTCGCCTGCCCAGCTTTCGATGCTGAACCTCGCCCAGGCTGGGGCCAACTTGCCTATGATCATTGATCCGAAGGAAGAGGAGCTGAACAAGGTCAAAAAGGACCTCAAGATGCTCATTAAAAAGTTTAACCAAGTCAAAATCTCAAGGAATTACACAAACTACACCCACATGTCTCCATATCCTAAAGTGAGGTTACCCAAGAAGTTCAAGATGCCAAATATCGAGAAATTCGAAGGAAATGGACCCCCGATTATTCATCTCCACAGCTATCACCGTTCCACGACTCTACTAGGGGCTTCTGAAGAAGTGATTGCCCAATTATTTCAGCAAACTCTGAAGGATAGCGCCCTCTGATGGTTTTTGTCTCTCGAAGAGTCCAGAATTCGTAGTTGGGAGGATGTAGTCAGAGAATTCATGTCACAGAACAAATACAATAAAGAGATTGAGGTCACCCATCGTGATTTAGAGCTGCTCAAACAGAACTCTGGGGAATCAATAAGTAACTTCATAGTCCGATGGAGGGAAAAAGCAGCAACCATGACCAATCGGCCATCCGAGGAAGAACAAGTCAATATAGTGAAGAAGAATTTCTTACCCCATGTCCGAGCAACGATGGGAGGACAATACTATCCCCACTTCCGAGCTCTCAGAGAAGCAGGAGTAGAAATCGAGGAGGGTCTTGCCAAAATAGATGTTGAACCAAAGAAAGTGTCCGGACAGTTCACCCCCAAAAAATATGACAAACTTGCCAGTACCGCAGTCTCAATCATCAACAACATATCTCAACCAACCACCTCATGGGCACCAGAAAGCCGCCCTGTCCCTGTTCGAAAAGAATACACCGAGATCCATGCTCCCCTCTCCAAATTTTATCAAGCCCTGCTAAGCCAAAACCTTATCAAACCCTTGGATTCCCGTCCATTGCCAAATCCACTCCCAAGAAACTTCAAGGCAGATGCTCATTGCACCTTTCACCAAACTGCTGGCCATACCACTGAACAATGCTTTCACCTCCAAAACGTAATCCAAGGTCTAATTGATCGGGGTGCCATCGCCCCACCAGCCAATCCTAAACCAAACACTACTCACAACCCACTCCCAAATTATGCCAATGCCATCTTTCTAGAAGAGAACCCAGAATTTGATCCCTCAACTCAAATCACACCCATATACTCTCCTAAAGCTCTCCAAATTTGCTCATATTTCCTCCTACACGCTGTTAGCCTCACTGATCAGGCACTGCCACTCCTTACCATAGCATGCATCACTGTTCATACCCGTTCTAAAAATGAAAGCATGGAATTATCAGATGTCCTAAACCAACTCCTAGAGTTCGGGCTGAAATTGCCCTCACAAATGATCATTGATTGCCAGAGATTCAGTACGCTATTCTTGGAAGCACAAAAATGGGCTTGAGAGTCAGGCATTTGGGTAGTACCGACCGATGAAGTCTACCTGGATGATGTTGTCCAGATTGTGGCAGAATTATTCAGGCAAACCAACGACATCTGCATTATGACCAAGTTACTTGATAATCTGAAATTATAAGGGTGCCTGGTCCCTTCACCCTTACACATCCCCACCGATTGGGAAGACCTGTATGAAGAAGCCGTTGAAGTTGTGGAATGCATCGACTTTACATGAAAAGATAAAATTATTGCCACCGGATGGGGGGAAGAATTCTAAAAGCAAGCTTCAGAAAGAACTGGCTCGGTAGCCGATATGTGTGGGACGATATCATTTGAAGAACTCCTTGGAAAAATTAGCAGGGTGGCAAAATGACTCGAGGTCGATGAGGACACATGATTCATGTTCTTCCCTTCTTTAGTAAATCACATGACCATATCAGGGAGGCATTACCAGATCCTATGCTCACTATCAGCAAATGACAAAGGGAAGCGCGTTGAAAACCTTCCTATGCCAGAGATGACCCTCGTGGAGAGCAAGATCCTCGATCAAATAAAGAAAACTCAAGCTAACATCACTCTATGGGGGATTTTTATGTCTTCCCAACTGCACATAAATGCTTTGATCAAGCTGCTCACGGGACCCATAGTTCCTCCCTCTACTACACCAGAAGAAGCGGTAAATTTGGTCGGATCCTTGACCTCTAACCGAATGATATCCTTTTCCGAAGAAGAAATCCCCAGAATTGGTCCAAATCACAATCATGCACTTAACATATCTGTCAAAGTTACGGGGAAGGTTCTACCAATCTCTCTTATCGATAATGGATCCTCCTTGAATGTCTGCCCACTAAGAACTTTCAAATGTTTAGGACTGAAAGAAAGCGACCTCGCTCCAACCTCCGCTGCTGTATGTGCTTACGATAATACCCATCGGGAGGTGATGGTATCCATAAAGCTTGTAATAAGGGGTGGCCCTATAAACCCCTATTGTCTAATTGCAAGTTATTGACATCCCAACTAATTTCAATATGTTGCTAGGACGACCTTGGCTTCACAGTATCAAGGGTATGTATTCCTCTCTCCATCATAAATTTAAGTTCTTCGCCAATGGACGAGTCATCACCATTTTGGGCGTTGACGATAATGCCGAGGGTGCAAGTACTAGTAGTGTAATTCTTGAGATACAACACGGTTCAAATGATATGTTCCTATCGGGATTCTGAGTTGAACCACCTCTACTTTTGGCAGGGGACGACTTCATAGAAAGGGTTTGGCCAGAATATGACCCTCATGGCAACATCAATGTGAGTCAGATGTTGAGAAACATGTACTTCATGCTCTGACTGGGGCTAGGACAAAGACAACAAGGAATACTTGAGCTGATTGAATTGAAGAAGGCTTTCCCCCTTGTGGTTTGGGGTATCAACCATCAAAACAAGAGCTCAGAATGATCCACCAATCTTGACCAAAGAGAGAACTAGACTACATCCAGACTATCCCAGGTGATTCCTTGAATGAACGATTCATCAAAGAGGGTGAAGACTTCCCCTTTTGCAGCTTTCTGAAACCAAGGTATGACCATACAGACAAGAAGATGAAGCCTGGAATGGAGATCTTTTTCTAAGACAGCTAACCATGGGCCGAGAGTTCCCAACACGATGTACAACCTCTCATCAAAGATACCGAAGAGACTGAGAAAAGTGACTATGAAGATTCCTTCAACTTACAGACACTGGGGCTGACACTCTGTATGGTTCATTCAGGCACTACACCACTGGATCCATCCCATCTGATCAAAGCTGCTGATACACCTCTCCTCAACTGGCATGCTATGTCAGTTTTACCTGTTGAAATCCCCCTAATCCTAATGTATACACTATTTATTCTTCTGTTGTCTATCCTTGCTCAAATGTAATCGATTCCTCCTTTGATGAGGTTCTCAATGCTGTTTTTCCTATTAATGAAATAAACGAAGATTTTGAGTATCTTGCTGTGACTTACATTAACTGTTTGGATTCTAATCAAACTTTTGATGATGATGATTCTGCAAATGAACAATTCTTAACTGATCTAAATAAGGTTAATAATAAACAACATAACCGCGTTCAAGTTAATGAAGAAGAGACTATTGTTATTAACCTCGGTTCTAGTAGCCAACTATGCGAGATTAGGATAGGGGCCACCCTTGACGAACATGAGCGTGCACAACTCGAGGAATTTCTAAAGGAATTCGTGGATGTCTTCGCATGGTCCTATAACGATATTCCCGACATTGATCCTTAAATAGCTCAACATGAGATTCCCACTCTCCCAGATTACAAGCCAACTAAACAAAAGTTGAGAAAGCTCCATACCGAATAGTCGCTCAAAGTCAAAGAAGAGGTGGTCAAATAGTTGAACATGGGCTTCATTCGTGTGATCGAATATCCCACGTGGCTAGCCAACATAGTGCCTGTGCCAAAATCAGGAGGGAAAGTTCAGATATGTGTAGACTACCGGGACTTGAACAAAGCCTCTCTAAAGGATGATTATCCGTTACCCAATATCGACATGATCGTGGACAATACAACCAGTCATGCTCTCAAGTCATTCGTCGACGGATTTTTCGGATACAACCAAATCAAAATGCACCCAGACCACCAAGAAAAAATCGCATTCATCACCCCATGGGGAACCTTTTGTTACACAATTATGCCATTTGGTCTCAAGAACACGGGGGCTACCTACCAAAGGGCTGCCACAACCATCCTGCACGACCTGATTCACAAAGAAGTTGAGGTCTTTGTGGATGATATGATTATCAAATCCAAGACTAGAGAAGATCATGTTCTCACTCTCCGAAATTTCTTCGAACGACTTCGACAGTATCAGATGAGACTCAATCCTCAGAAATGCATCTTCGACATTACAAAGGGAAAACTCTTGGGATTCATGGTAAATGAGAAGAGGATAAAAGCAGATCCTGCCAAGCTGAAAGCCATCCTTGAGATGCCACCTCACCAAACAGAGAAAGAAGTCCAAGGTTTCCTTGGAAAATTACAATACATCAGCTGGTTCATCAGCCAACTCACCTACATTTGAGAACTAATTTTCAAACTCCTCCGAAAGGATTCAACCAAAGTTTGGAACGAGGCCTGCTAAAAAGCTTTTGACCGAATAAAATAATATCTGACCCAACCTTCGATGCTCATGACACCACAACCTGGTCTCCCTTTTCTCCTATACCTAACCATAACCGGCACTGCAGCTGGGGATTTGCTAGCCCAATACCTCGAAGATTCCCGTAAAGAAAAAGCCATCTATTATGCCAGTCGCAAATTGGACGGATACGAGGTAAATTACACTGCTTTGGAAAAGGCGTGTGTCGCACTTGTCTAGGTCACCCAAAAGTTACGGCATTACATGCTCGCCTTCCCTATAAAACTTATAACCCGAATGGACCCCATCAAATACCTGCTTGAGAAACCCGCCTTGTCCAGCCAAATGGCCCGATGGTTGATGCTCCTAGCTGAGTTTGATATCATGTACGTCCCGCAGAAAGCTATGAAACGAAGAGCCATCTCTGAATACCTCGCTAATTACCCCATGGATAAAGCTCATGTCTGGATCTACGAATTCCCAGATTAAAACATCCTCTCCACTACCCATAATAATCTCCGATGGCAAATGTTCTTTGATGGCGCTGCCAACAAAAAGGGATATGGCATTAGCATACTTTTGATCACCCCAGATGACTCCCACACTCCTATCGCCATCAAATTGGATTTCCCCTGCACCAATAACATGTATGAGTATGAGGAATGCATGGTAGGCCTCAAAGTTGCTCTCGAGAAAGGTATTCAATGCTTTCTATAGGGATTTGACCCTCATCATCGGTCCAGTGCTCAGAAAGTGGAGAGTTAAGGACGAGAAGTTCCAACCTTTCCATGCCCACTTAGAAGAGCTAGCCTCCCAATTCTAAGACATCACCTTCCATTACCTACCTCGAGCCAAGAATAACCTAGTCGACTCCTTTTATACCTTGGCCTCCATGGTCGACATGCCCGAAGGAATAACAATGACCCCCTTCTTGGTTCAAAATTAAGACAAACCAACCCACTGCTACCACATTGAGCTCGTCACCACAAAAGATCCCGAGCTAGCCAATTGTTGGTACTATGATATCTAGCGCCTCCGCAAGCATGGTAAGTATCCCTAGGGTTCCAATAAGAAAGATCGAGTAACCCTTCGAAGACTAGCTGCCCAGTACATCATCTGTCACAGAGCACTGCTCAAAAGGAAATTCGATGGAACTAATCTACACTGTATCGCAGGGGCTGACATTGAAAAGATAATACAGAAGATCCACAGCGAGGAATGCGGACCCCATATGAATGGTCACATGCTTGCCAAAAAGATCATCCGACAAGGCTATTACTGGACCACTATGACCCAGGATTGCACCACCTATGTCCGGAGATGCCTCAAATGATAACAGTTCTCCAATCTTCAACACCTGCCTCCGCGTGAATTATACAACATGACCTCTCCCTGGTCGTTCTCCACATAGGGCATCGACATCATAGGGAAGGTTACACCGAAG
Source organism: Sambucus nigra (assembly GCA_949130495.1). Classification (NCBI taxonomy): domain Eukaryota; kingdom Viridiplantae; phylum Streptophyta; class Magnoliopsida; order Dipsacales; family Adoxaceae; genus Sambucus; species Sambucus nigra. Next base: position 407,458,825 of record OX422220.1, read on the forward strand.
GCTTCCAGTGGGCATGAGTTCATCCTAGTTTCTACTGATTAGTTCAGTAAATGGGTCGAAGATGAGTCATACGCAGTGCTGAACACCAAGAAAGTGGCCAAATTCATCAAGAAAAATATCATCTGTCAATATGGGGTCCCGCACGAGCTAGTATCAAATAACGGCTAGAATTTTGAGGCAGAAGTTATAGAAGTGGTCAATGAGTATGGGATTCAGAGACACAAATCTTCTCCTTACCGAATTCAAACCAACGACACAGTTGAAGCCACCAATAAGAACCTCAAAGCCATCATCAGCAAGATGACCGAAAACTATTGAGATTGGGCCGACCGGATCCTGTATGCCCCCTGGGGCTACCGAACATCAATTCGAACCTCTACTGGGGCTACCCCTTACTCTCTAGTTTACAGCATGGAAGCAGTCGTACCCGTGGAGCTGGAAATATCCTCATTACGCGTCATGCTTGAGAGAAAAAGGTCAGCGAAGAAGACTGGTGCTAAAGCCATCTTGATGAGCTGACCCTCTTAGATAAAAGGAGATTAAAAGATCTATACCACATACAAGGGTACCATCGCTGAATAACGCGATCATTCAATAAGAGAGTCAATGACCGCAGTGTCCGAGAAGGGGATCTAGCCCTCAAAGAGATCATATAACCCATCTGGGACCCCAGAGGGAAATTCAAGCCCAATTGGAGCGACCCCTAAATTATAAAGAAGATCCTGTCCAGTGGTGCCGCCATGCTCACTAACTTAGATGGAGAAGAGATGTCTCATTCAGTCAACCTGGATCGTTTCAATAAGTTCTACCCCTAGTATCGGTGCGCTACGACTCTTCTCATCTCCTTTCTATTCTTTAAAAAAATCCTCTTCATTTCTCTCTATCCAGAACTACGTGGGCCTGATCCTCTACAAGAACCATTTTTTAAAACAAATTAAAAAAACTTTTCAAAACCCCAGAGGTACGTAGGCAGCTCATACACCTTACATGAGCACGACCCTTTCTTTTTCACAAAATACTATTCTTTTCTTATCTCCGAGAACGACAGTCCATTCTAACATATACTTGAACAAAAGGATTATGTATGCCTTAGAGATCGGTATAAATAATTCAAAAACACAAAACTCATCTAAAGGCACAGCTGGATGATCCAAAACTTGTTGATTTCACTAATAAGAAATTTCGGCACAGATTACATAAGAAAAGGAACAGATAACTCCCTTCCCTCTACTTTCCTAAAAAGCAAAATTAAACCCCCACATTTATTTCCCATTATAAACTCTCCAAGAGTCCTATCCGCAGCTACCAGAGGAGCTCGCTCCATCATCATCATCTGCATCCTGGGGTCCCCAAGCTTTCCCTGCCTGAACAGAGTGCCGCAGGCGCTCCATGGACCGATAAGCTCGAACCAGTTTAGAAAAAACCACAACACCTACCTCCATGGTATTAAATAAGACGATCCACCTTTGTCCAGTCTCCACTGCCAACATCTTGCTGACCACTCTCCTCCACAACCACTTCATATAATCCCCCGGGATATGCCTGTAACACCCCATATTTTAGAGGATATATAAATTAATTTAAATTAGTGAGTTGGATTTATTTAATTTGGAGAAATTCATTTAATTTGGTGATTTAAATTTAATTTATTTAAATTGGAGAAATGATTGAATTTGGAGATGTAGAATTTATTATTTAAATTTGGGGATTTAGAAATTCAAATTAATTCGGGTTATTGAAAATTCACATGTGTCGCATTTTGAGGTTGAAATTGGAAAATTTTATAAAGTATCTCGGATGACAATTCTGAGTGCATGGTTGAGTCCGGAAGGGTCGAGATAGTCGGAAAAGAGTACCCAGGGGTAGTAAATGGGTCTCGGGGCATTTTTAGACATGATCGAGCACATACGGGGGCATTTAAGTCATTTTTAATTGGCCAATAGGCTTGATTACGGGATTGAGGAATTTTAACCTAGGTTTAAGTGTGTTGGGCAGCCATGAGTCATTCCAAAACACAAAGGGTTGAGAGAGGAGAGGAAGGAGAAAGAAGAAGAAGGAAAGAAGGATGACAAGAGCAATCCGGGCAAGAATTTCGACATGGGATCGTCGGATTTAATCCCCCAAGGCAAGTGTTTTCTTGCTTTAATTTGAGTTGTAGTTAATGATGTAAATAGTTGTAATTATGTCAATTAATTCTAGAAATTTGGAAGTAGGAATTTGAATTGAAATTTGTGGGTTTATGGTGAAGAAAATGAAGAATAACTATTGATAGGGGATTTTTAACTTTGTGAGAAATTGGGTTAATATTGAAATTATAACTTAATTTGAGAAGTGAACAACATAATTAGATCTTGGTTTTTGAATCTCCATTAGTGGTATTGTTGGAAGAAATTGTTAATGATGAAATTTGGGTGGATTTATGATGAATCTTGGGAGGTTTTTGGGTTAAAAGATTTGGGTATAATCGAAGGTTTTGGAGCTTTAATGGCGATTCTGTCCGCGCATCCCTGTAGAAAATCGCGTTTTCTACATTTTGTTGTCTCACGCGCTTCCTCCAAAACTGCTCCAAAATGCCTCAAAACATCAATTTATTAATCTGGGCAGAATGTGGGAAAACTTTTTAAGAAAGGTTTTTTTTTTAAATCTTCTTTGAGGTGAATCTTTATAATGCCCTAACTTTTGGCATACGGACTCGGATTAGTGTGCCGTTCATGGCCACACATAGATAGCGAAGAGTATTACGCTGTCCTGGAAATGTTTTTAATTAGACACAAAAATTGAAAGGTCTAAAATACCCTTGAAGACGGAACGGGTTATTTGATTTTTAGCACAACTTTAAATGAGCATAACTTTGTCATACGAATTCGGATTTATGTGCCGTTTGTGGCCACGCATAGCAAATGGAGAGTGGTACGCAGTACTAGGAATTTCATTACTGAGGCATATATTGTGAAATGTCTAAAATACCCTTGGAGTTTTAATTAGTGATGAAACTTTTCCGAATTGAAACTAAAAATTGTTGGGAACTTTGTGAGACTAATATGAACTTAATCAAGTATATATGAGGTGAGATATATAATTATATAAATTATATTAAATAGTGGGATGTAGTTATTTTGGTATTGGATCGTATTTAATACGAGCGAACTAGTAATAATTGGAATATATGTATATATATATGAATGTGTGAATTATATATGTAAATATGGGAATACATAATCCAATAGAAAAATGATAATAGGTTACGGGAATACCTAAAACAATGATAGGTTGTGTGAATACGTAAAACAATGAAAGGTTGTGTGAATACCTAATATTTTAATAGGGTGCGTGAATACATATTTGATTGTTTTATTATGTGTATGACATACACTACACCAAAATGGGCAAATTGTCACCTTTCAGCCGGCCAGCCTTATCAAGGTCATTGACCGTGACAAAAAAACACGCGTTTTATGTCACGGTCATTGACCTTGACACGACCGTGACAACTAATTGTCACGGTCATTGTCCGTGACAAGGCCGTGATAATTAAATTTGTCACGGGCTTGTCACGGTCAATGACCGTGACAATTCTTGTCACAGTCAATGACCTTGACACGACCGTGACAACTTTTCCAGCAAAAACCCTTTCCCCCTTCTTTTTTCCCTCCCACCGTTCCCTCCCTCTCTCTCTCTCTCTCGACGCTGCTCTCTCTCTCTCTCTCTCTCAGGTCCAATTTCTCTCTCTCTCTCTCTCTCTCTCTTCCATTTATATATATATTTGTCTGTATATTTATATGTGTGTATGTGTGTGCGTGTGTGGGGGGTGGGGAAGGGTGGGGCGGGGTGGGGGCAGGGTGGGGGAGGGGGTGGTGGAGGGGGGAAGTGGGTGGGACGGGGTGGGGCAGGGTGGGGGAGGGGGTGGTGGAGGGGGCAGGGGGTGGGGTGGGGTGCGGTGTGTGTGTGTATGTGGTGGTGTGTTTTGGGGGAGGGGGGAGGGGGTGGTGGAGGGGGGCAGGGGGTGGGGTAGGGTGGGGTGTGTGTGTGTGTGTGGTGGTGTGTGGTGGGGGAGGGGGTGGTGGTGGGTGTGTGTGGTGTTATGACCGAAAAACACAACCCAAACTCTCCCTAAGATTTAGAAAGGATTAAAATGTAATTTTTAAAGAGTTAAAAATGTGTATATATTCAATTAAAAATGCCCCTAAATAATTTTTAGTTAAGAAAAAAATCATAAAACCAATTTACACACATTATTATCTCAAAATATCATTTTTCATAATTTTAGCATTAGTAAACATAGGATAAAAATATCTGATTAATTCCTAGGTTAAATTAAATTAAATTAATTTTAGTGCTTAAATATTATTAAATGGTTTTGAATTTTTTAAATATTATTTTAAGTGTGGGAATGGGTGTGTAGTGTAGTGGATTCCACCATATTCTGTTATGTCTTCTTTACTAACTAGAATCTTGTTGCAGATAGGATTCCCTTTAGGGTCTTATGTCTTGAATTAATCTGAAGTTGGATCTCAACTAATATTGTTTGGTACAACTCTCCAAACTAGTTGAACACTTGATAGTATAGACAAAAAAAATACTAAGAGAGCCGTCTATCAAAAGGGGTTTAAGCATCATCAGGTGGTGTGTGGTGGGGGAGGGGGTATAAACAATTAAAAAAAGGGGCGTATGTCGCCTATTTGTGAGCATATGATATTCTTTAGTAAAAGGCGAAATAGTAGTTCATTGTGTGCTCATTGTGTGGTCTCATCAATCTACAATACACTAAAATAACTAAAAGTTCAATAAAAAAGCCGAGGACTAACATATATACACAACACTAAAAGTAGACATCAATTTTATAAATAATTGATAATAGTTGGATAATAATTGGATAATAAACATCGGGAGGCGGTGGGGGTGGGGGTGGGTGGGGTTTTGAATATTATTTACATTCAAAATAAATAATTGATAATAGTTGGATAATAGTTGGATAATAATTATTTTTATACCTATAGAACAGCTTAGATAGTGTGTGTGTGTGTATGTGGTCAATACATGAATTTATTTTTGTATTTGAATTATCCCATGAATTTATTTTTGTATTTGAATTATCCCATGAATTTATTTTGTATTTGAATTAACCCATTATATGAAACATACTTGAAATTAAATATAGTGCGCATAGATACTAGCATTCTAGTTCTTATGCGTACGCATTCAATAACCCTTAGACCCGTTCGAGAGTCATTACCCCTGTAATGAGATCTCTCGAATTGTCCCGTTTGGACAGTTTGAGACTGTATAATTTCTGTATAATATTCTTATTGGCTTAAAGTTGTTACTTTTGGAGGAAGTTCTGCAGTCGTATCTTAATGTTCTCTGGGTACATACTAGATTGACAAGTGTGACTGTTATTTTAATTGACCAATTGAAATAACACTCACACCTGCCAATCTACGTCGTGTACTTGGAGAACTAAGGGGATATGCTGTCGAATTTTTTTCAAATCGTAACAATGTGCATGAGCTGTTAAGTATATTACAGAAAAATGCATTCTTGAATGGGATAGGACCACATACCCTTTAATAGGATAATTAAATGATGGAATAATTAAATAAAACATACTATAAATCTAAGTTTTGTTTACCTTTAATAGGTGTTTAGTTGTGTTAGCGGTGATGGGATATCCGAAATACAAAGAGTGGATGGGTGAGACTAATAGAATGGGGGATGTGTTTCGCAGAGGTGCTAACGAATTTGTGAAATATGCAAAGAGATGTCGTAATGATGAAGAGTTTCCGTGTCCGTGTTCTAGGTGTAAGAATGGTAAGCTGTTTGAGTGGAAAACAGTTGAACTACATTTGTTAAGATTGGGTATGCAAGATAGTTATCGATTTTGGAGTTTTCACGGTGAATTGAAAGTTCCTTTTGTCCCTAACCAACCTTCACAACATAACAAGTAGAATAGATGAAGAAGGGGACGACGTAGGTCATAATATGTTAGAGGATTTAGTTGATGATGCGTACGGAGTTTATGAAGCTGAGGAGAATGAGGTTACTGATGATGTAGAAGATTCAAGTGCTCGTGAAGATAACACGATAAAACTTGACGATGACTACCAAAGTTTAAAATTTAAGGCGACCTAACCGTTATACTCTGGCTGTGAGAAAGATCAAACAACTTTACATGCCATGGTTGGTTTGCACAGTTTGAAGACACAGTACGGTTTGTCTGGCAATAGCGTGACGGGAATTCTGAAATGGGTGAAGGGCTTATTACCCAAGGTGAATACACTTCCAAATAGCTATCCTGTTATGAAGAACAGTTTGAAAGGTTTGGGAATGAAGTATAAATCGATTCATGCTTGTGTGTATGACTGCATACTAAACCGAAAGGAGTATGAAAATCTCAATCGTTGTCCGGTATACGATGAACCTAGATATGTCCAATCTACTAGTAAGGAAGGCACAAGCTCAAAAGTGCCTAAAAAAGTATTGAAATATTTTCCCGTTGGGCCTAGATTAAAGCAATTTTTCACAGTACCATGGATTGCAGAGGCAATGACTTGGCATGCTAGGGCAGAAGTAGGGGGTAATATCATGCGTCATCCTATTGATTTTACTACCTGGCGGAGGATGAATTATGAGTATCCCGATTTTGCTCGAGAACAACACAACATTCGTTTGGCTATATCAACAGATGGTTTCAATCCATTTGGAAATCTAAGCACCAATCAGAGTGTATGGCCAGTGATCCTAGCCCCACTCAACCTCCCTCCTTCACAGTGTATGAGACCTGAATTTTCGATGATGGCTTTATTGATACCTGGGCCAAAGGCACCAAGTGAAGACATTGATATCTACCTGGCTCCTTTGGTAGAAGAATTAAATGAGTTGTGGGAAGAGGGTGTGCAATCATTTGACTCTTTTAGAAAAGAAGAGTTTACGCTGAAAGCTATGTTGATGTGGGAAATTCATGATTTTCCAGCTTATGGGACATTATCCGGATGTGTAGTACATGGTTATTTGGGGTGTCCTATTTGTGGAGAGGAGACTGAATCTCTTCGTCTATCCTCCAGCTTAAAAAATGTATACCACAGGAGGTTTTTACCCCCAGCTCATAGTTTCAGATTTGAGAAAGCTTCCAATTTTTTATTGGGCGGAGTTGAACATAGGCTACCGCCGAGACAACTTTCGGGTTCAGAAATTGAAAGTAAATCTTCTGAATGTGGCCCAAATATGCCAGGTAAGAATCCCAAATTTAATAATGTCAAGCATAAGAAGACCCCAACTGGGAATGAAACTGAGATAAGAAAGGCATGGTCTCGGAGGTCAATTTTATTTGACTTGCCTTATTGGAAGAAAAACCCGGTGCGCCATGTATTGGATGTGATGCATGCAGAGAAGAACTTCGCTGAACATATTGTGGGTACTTGCCTTGGGGGAGTCATTCGAAGGATGGAGAAAATGCACGAAAAGACCTTAAAACGTTAAAACATAAACCACAACTATGGTCGAAAGAAGATAGTAGGGGAAGGACAATAATTCCCCCTGGTGCGTTTACTTTGACGAGTGAGGAAAGGAAGGTGCTTCTAGACACAATATATAATTTGAAGGGCCCATCTACTTTTTCATCCAACTTGCAAAGGATTGTGAATTATGTTACTCATGATTTACATAAGTGTAAGTCCCACGATTGGCATGTGATCATGCAATTGGTTCCTCTATTGTTTAAGCACTGTTTCTCCAAGCACAAGGATTTGCGTAGGGCTATTATGCAAATTAGTATTACCTTCTCCCTCTTGTGTGAGAAGGTAGTGAATCGAGAACACATAGTGGCCGCAAAATTGGCTGTGAACGAAGCGATTTGTGTATTGGAGAAGTACTTTCCCCCAGCATTCTTTGACATAAGTGTTCACTTGTTGGTACACCTATGCGACGAGGCACTTCTTTGTGGTCCAGTTAGATATCGGTGGATGTATCCGTTTGAAAGATTGATGAAAGTTTTTAAAGATTACGTCAAGAATACGCGATATATTACAGGATCAATTGCAGAGGAATACATCACCGTGGAGTCATCAATATATACTCGGGAATATATGACTGACTCTACCAGCGTTGATGACACTGATGAATTCCTCGATGATGGTGGTAATGTGATGGGAAAACGAGTGAAATTAACGAGTTTGCAACATGAACAAGTAGCTCGTTATCTATTTGACACACATGAAGATGTCGAAGAATGGAAAAAGTAAGTTTCGAATATTATAATGTTTAACATTATTTTAGATTATTTTATACATGATTAATTTTGTAATATGCAGTAAATATGAAGCCTGTGAGAACAATAAAAGACGAAAAACAGTGGTACAATCAGACAACGAATTTAGGCTATGGTTGACACAAGAGGTAATTACAATGAAAACAGTCGTTATATAACGTTACATTACACTCAAATTTTACCACTAATATAATTAATTTATCTATATTCTCAGCTCCTAAAGATGGGTGATGCGACATCAAGGCTTGCTCGTCTAGCCACTAGACCCTTGTTCGTGGCACAAGAGTACAAAAAATATTGATTGAACGGTTACATTTTCGGCGCTAAAGTGTACGAGGAAAGTACAAATGTACAGAACTCGGGAATTTCATACAAGGCTCTTACTTTCTTTCGAGCGAGCGCAAAAGATAAAAACCTCGTTGAAGCTGAAATGACTTACTATGGTGTAATCCAAAATATATTTGAATTGGATTATATAAGCTTCAAAGAGGTTGTATTTTTACTGTGAATGGGTAAGAGTTGAGGATAAAAATGCTTCTAAAGTTGATCCTGTCACCAATTTGATCATGGTTGACTTGTCCAAGTTGAAGAGCAACGACCACGTGAGCGATGAGCCGTTTGTTTGTGCATTTCAAAAGGTTAAGCAAGTGTTTTACTCGGAGTATATCAACAACGAGCCGTGGTCAATTGTCCAACACACGCCAAGGCGTCTAAATAGTAGTGTGGATGGCTTGGCTGCTCCTACCGAATATCAATCCATTTTTGATGATAACCCGAATTTGAAACAATTTTTCAATTTGTAATAAATATTTCAATTTGTACCGAAACATCCATTTTTAATGCTTTTACTTGATCTGCACTTTATCATTTTCACTCTCGTGTAGTGTGCGTGTGTGGAGAGGAGATTAATACATAAATATTCCAACTACATCTAAGTTTTGTTTATACTAATCCATGAATATACGCTTCTTACCTTTAATAGGTGATTAGTACATAGTTATTTGGGGTGTCCTATTTGTGGAGAGGAGACTGAATCTCTTCGTCTATCCGAACACTAAGAAATGCCATAATCCTATGGAGCGATGCTCTGCAAATTCCTCCCAACCGTTATGTAGCCAAACATCACCGGTTGAAGTTGTCAATTCCACTTTCCATACCCCACCACTTTCCATACCCCATTCAAAGGTGGAGTTGACAACTTCAACTGCTGATTTTTGGCTACACAACGGTTGGAAGGAATTTGCAACGCATACCTCCATAGGATTATGGTATTTCTTAGTGTTTAGATATGAAGAGAATTATAATTGACACGATTGCCCGGGGTACATTAGTTGGAAGGAGGTGCCATATGAGCTCAAGTTAGCTGTTTGAGTGACACTACAGGTAATGTATTTATATTTATATGTCAATTTCGATTTCGATTTCAATTACGATTTATATTTATCTATATTTGAGGGGTGGGTACTAATTTCACTTTATTTCAATTCAGGGGACAGGGAGTGGCCCTAAGGGTAGGCCACATATGCTCTATACTTATGTGGCTATTCGGATGAGAAGGGAAGGATAAGGAGGTGTTCCCGAGCGTCGCGGTACAAAATCTCTTTTCCATGCAAATAGTTTGTAGATTTGAGATAAAATGATGGTGATGTTGTTTCTTTTTAAATAGTTTCTTATTTGAATATATATTTGCATTATCTTTAGTTTGTTCGGATATATGATGTTTGGAACAGGTACAACGTTGCTATAACAGGTACAAATATACTGCTGGGCAGTGGCAGTGGCCATACTGCCCAGCAGTTTTTTTTTAATTCTGCCCAGAATTGTCACGGTCATTGACCGTGACACGTCTGTGACAAAATTGACACGGACGTGTCACGGTCAATGACCGTGACAATTTTTTTAAAAATGGTCACGGCTTTGTCACGGTTCTAAACCGTGACAAACGTGTCACGGTCATTGACTTTGACACGACCGTGACACAAAACGCGAGTTTTTTGTCAAGGTCAATGACCGTGACACGACCGTGACAAAAAAAGTTATCTCGCCTCGAAATGTCACGGTCATTGACCTTGACAAGGTGAATTTATCAAGGTCAATGACCTTGACAAATGGGCAGATTTGGTGTAGTGATACCTAGCTGCTTGCTATCGCGAGGGGTTGTGTAGAGACGGTCTTATCCTGAGTGACCTTCGGGGGGATATTTGACTTGTATCTCAGAACATAGGACTGTGAAAGACTTATTTGTGAGTTGATAAGTCCGCTGACTATGGGAGCGTAGGTATGTACGTGACCCATAGGTATGTGAACTATGTTCGCCGCCAATATGTGTGATTTGTTTATATGGTTCGTGGGACATTTCCGAACCGATAGTCCTTGTTTGAGTACGAGACGTACCGGGACATGATAGCAGAGTATGCAATGCACTATAGGTGTATCCTTAGGGTGCTGTGTTAGTATATATATATATAATGGTGGTGGATATATATGTATACTTGTGATATAATTACAATATGATAATTGTAGGCTATTAAGATTGTGTTAATACATATATATAATAGTGAGGGATATATATGTATGCTTATGGTATATCTACAATGAGATAATTACAGACTATTAAGATAGTGAAATCTTATATAAACGTAAATAGTAAATACTTGACTTTAGTGTGATAACACTTATTTAAAAATGATAATTGTTGAGATCAAATATGATATACTACTACGAGGGGTAACTAGAAGGATAAGTGTTTTTCCTAGTTAGAAGTGTGTCAGATGGCTAGGCGGAATAAATGAATGCAATAGGTGTGCACTATAGAAGAGAGGTGATATTGTCCTCAAGAGAGTGGGATCGTAAAAGCAATTATGAACATTATATACTACGCATTTCATTTATTGCAATAAAATGCTTGCTAAACATTTTTATAAATCGGGTTCTGACCCGTTTCTTGTACTTCTTCTCTCTTGTCTATGTATATGTATATTAACAGGTGTCCAGCCACAGGGATGCCATAGTTGACTTATCTATTCCAGGGTTACGTAGCTGCAACATTGTGGATGGTTGCAGAATTTGATTTAGACGTATCATTTCTTTATTCCTAGAGTAGGATTCTTATCTCAGTTGTAGATTCATTCAGGTCATGTTTCCCCTTTTTACTTTTAGACTCAGTATTTGGTTTATGTATTCATTTATTGAATTATTATTATTAGGATTTTGAGCTGATTATTTATTCGGCATGTCATTTAGTCATTTAGTACTGTTTTAGACTCATGGTTTGGATGTATGGTTTATTTGTTATTCAGCATGCATATTTAATTGTTTAATAAAAAGATAAAATTTGACATCAGTCTTTTTGAATACTAGGTGGTTAGTAAAGTTTTAAAAAGTTTTCGACAGTGATGCTAAGAATGAACCCCTGAGATTCCTGTTTTAAATTTGATATAGGAATGATCACCCGGTATTTATTTGGGCGGGGTGTCACAGGTGGTATCAGATCATCAGATTCTAGTATCCTTAGGATCTGTATGGATTTTCACGTTTCAGTTTAGTGTTCTTTGATGTAGAGCCTTATGATAGGATTGTCGAATTCATCTACGCATGTGAGTTCATTCTCCTTCTATTAAGTATAGTTGATGTGATTTATGTACGAGTGCGGTTACGTTTCGGACACCGAACATTATAGGACAATCAACGGGGACCGTTAGAAGGAATGCAGGAGGAAGGCGGCAGAAGCAATAGAGTAATCTGAAAATAGTAATGGCGATAGAAGCCACCACAATTGTTGTTTAGAAAAGTGATGATAGGAAAATCTCGGGGACAGTAGTTTCCCGTAGCACAATCAAGGATGACAATGGTGAAAATCCTACACTCACCCAGCGTAGTCGGCAAGGGGTGGGGAAAGTCTAAAGGACTCTTTCGAGGAGCCATCGATAAGAATCCCGAAAAAAGAGGAAGTGTGATAAACCAATGGAAGGAGAAATCCAACGACAACTATGTAGGGTAGAGTACAACGATACTCAGTAGTAAATTTTGGACAATAAAATTTTAAGCTCATAGGAGTAACGTAAAGTGACAAGAGCCAGTCACTATATATAAGAAGAATATGGGATTAAATGAAAAATTTGAGTACAATTTAATCGTTAGATTTTCGATCTGTTGTTCGGACAGGGGTGCGAATGAAGTTTCGAAACTTATCACAAGTGAGCAAGATAGAAACTGATCGCGAGAGAGAAGTTAACTTGGTTAGTGAACTTCGTACCCGACGAAGGGGATACGAAGTATATGAAGGGTACATAAGTTATTAATGGGCTCGTGAGTTGAATACAAAAGCGTGAGTTTAAAATCCGAATAAGATGACTAGTGTCGACATCATCAAGGCTGTGCGTTACAAGTTTATATTAACGCTTCCATGGGAAGTGAATCTTGAGAATTGAAAATTGAGCTGAAAAGAAATACTGAATTTAACGGTGTTAGTGAAGCACCACATGATGGTATACCCAGTAGGGACCCAGTTAAATGTTTCGATTAAATTGAATTTCTACCAAGTAATGGTGGATTCAGTCAGGGCCATTGAGGACAACAACAAGTCCAAGAGGGCCAGCGAAGCCAAATGGACAACGGGGGTAGCAATCGGGGACCCGATGATCAGGCAAGGAAGATAACATGGAGACGTGTCCTATGTGTAAAGAGTAAGAACACATGTGTATACCGTGTTTATCGTGAATCGGGGATAGAAATGGGATGCCCAGTAGGGGCAACAGTTATAAGAAGTTTTGGTTCTGTTAGGACGAGGGCGTTATGTCCCAGAACCATTTGAACCGCCACTCGAGGTGATTGAGATATGTTCTGTGTGACAGTAGTTTGTTAATACTAAATTCACATGTGAAACGGGTTTAGTAGAGATGTCGTGAATATTAAAATAGTGTACATATCTTTGTCGTCGCGTAACAGGGCTCTCGTTAGTTCCATCTGCAGGGGAGCAGGTGAGGACACTAGGAGGGTGTCGTATATTATGTGATAGATTTTTTTTTCCTTTTGAGGGATATGAAAGGGAGCATATTTTTATCTTGCGTAGTGACTGTATACCGAGGGTTGGAGTAATAGTAGACTGTATGGGAAGTCTATGGTGCTCGCTGTGCCAGGGTAAGACATTCTACTTCATGAATCATCACTCGAAGGAGGGTCGAGTCAATATATATATATATATATATATATATATATATATATATATATATATATTGTATTATACCATAGACTTCGACGAGTATAGTTGTCTCGTTATGTTTAAATCCTAGTGAGTGGGGACTTTTACCGGTGTAATTCAAGGTATATCAGGCAACCGTTGAGCTTAAAGATTTAGATCATTATTGTTTACGTGCTGAGAATTAAGTGATAGCTAGAACACCGTATTGTGTGATGCCTTGAGAGACGTGGGCATAGGCAAATTAAATAATGTGTCGAGAGACAGGATTCGTGATATCTAAGTTATGTGCTTTGGACCTACGAATTTTGTTGAAAATGTTAGAGAATAGTACATTGAGAAATTTCTTTGAACTTAGTTGCAGGATGTTACATGTAGGGACCTTAATTTATGTCTGTGGTGACGAGACGTAGTGGATGCTAATGCATCGGTTTTAAAATTTTAGTTACTGAACGTGTAGGGAAAACACCTTAAGTTGAGAGCTATTAAAAATATAGGGCCACTGGATGAATATATATATTATAGTGTGCATATACATGTATATATTTGATACTGTGTTTCATAATAGACATATAAGAATATGTTGGCATTGTTATATGTAATCCCGATGAGTAGGGACATTTACTGATGTGATTCAGGGTATACTAACTTATTATTGAGCGGAGAGATATAGCTCGTGATTTATTCGCGCTAAGAAACTGGTGATAGTAAAAGAACCGTATTATATATTGTCTTGTGTAATATGGGAGTGAACGAATATACTTTGATGTTAAGAGACGGGGATTTGGGGGTATGTGCTATGGACTGAGGGCCTAACGGATCTCAACGACCAACAATGTTAGGTAGTAGTGTATCGGGAGGGTTCCTTGTTTGGATTTCGCTTTGCGAGACATCCCACGCATGAAACTTAGCACAACGTTGGAAGTGGGGAGTTATTTGGCCATAGGACATAGGTTTGGTACCGTGGTTATTATACATATATAGTTATAACTATGAGTTGATAATTATACTACGACTTAAGGCCTATAGAGCCGTATAGTGTTGATGTGAGAACACTTTGTGGAACACTTTCACCACGAGTAGATCGGTGGGATAACCCAAATGATAATTAAGTTGCAATTGGTAGGGTAGTTTAGTATAACTCACCGTATAATCATCTCAAATATGAAAAGCTTAATTATAGCAAGTTTATTCCGTTAAGTTGATTTGGGCAGTTATGTGCAGCATATAAGGTGTATGGGCACCCTAGATAGTTAAATTTTTATATATTATCCGCGATCGATAGATGTAGAAATACATGTGCCAAAAGAGTAAACGAATAAGGGAGTTATAGCCGTTAGTGGTTAGGCTCATAGTAGTGTCAGAAGTTGGAAGCTTCAAAGTGTTGTGTAGGCACCAATGTGAGATGATACATTATATGATGGAACATTTTAATATAAGATGACTAAAGCAAATTGGCCACAGGATTGAACGGTAGTGTAGGGACTGTTGGACTAAGGGGTATCGCTAGGAGAAGTGTAATGAGAACATCATAACGATTTAGATTGTGTGGGAAAGGATGAAGGTGTACGAGATTATATCTGAAGCTTTGAGTACTAGTCTTATCTGAATTTCGAGGATGAAATTCCATTGTAAGGGGAGAAGTATGTAACACCCCATATTTTAGAGGATATATAAATTAATTTAAATTAGTGAGTTGGATTTATTTAATTTGGAGAAATTCATTTAATTTGGTGACTTAAATTTAATTTATTTAAATTGGAGAAATTATTGAATTTGGAGATGTAGAATTTATTATTTAAATTTGGGGATTTAGAAATTCAAATTAATTCGGGTTATTGAAAATTTTCACATGTGTCGCATTTTGAGGTTGAAATTGGAAAATTTTATAAAGTATCTCGGATGACAATTCTGAGAGCACGGTTGAGTCCGGAAGGGTCGAGATAGTCGAAAAAGAGTACCCGGGGGTAGTAAATGGGTCTCGGGGCATTTTTAGACATGATCGAGCCCATACGGGGGCATTTAAGTCATTTTTAATTGGCCAATAGGCTTGATTACGGGATTGAGGAATTTTAACCTAGGTTTAAGTGTGTTGGGCAACCATGAGTCATTCCAAAACACAAAGGGTTGAGAGAGGAGAGGAAGGAGAAAAAGAAGAAGGAAAGAAGGATGACAAGAGCAATCCGGGCAAGAATTTCGACATGGGATCGTCAGATTTAATCCCCCAAGGCAAGTGTTTTCTTACTTTAATTTGAGTTGTAGTTAATGATGTAAATAGTTGTAATTATGTCAATTAATTCTGGAAATTTGGAAGTAGGAATTTGAATTGAAATTTGTGGGTTTATGGTGAAGAAGATGAAGAATAACTATTGATAGGGGATTTTTAACTTTGTGAGAAATTGGGTTAATAGTGAAATTATAACTTAATTTGAGAAGTGAACAACATGATTAGATCTTGGTTTTTGAATCTCCATTAGTGGTATTGTTGGAAGAAATTGTTAATGATGAAGTTTGGGTGGATTTAGGATGAATCTTGGGAGGTTTTTGGGTTAAAAGATCTGGGTATAATCGAAGGTTTTGGAGCTTTAATGGCGATTCTGTCCGCGCATCCCTGTAGAAAATCGCGTTTTCTACATTTTGTTGTCTCACGCGCTTCCTCCAAAACTGCTCCAAAATGCCTCAAAACATCAATTTATTAATCTGGGCAGAATGTGAGAAAACTTTTTAAGAAAGGTTTTTTTTTTAAATCTTCTTTGAGGTGAATCTTTATAATGCCCTAACTTTTGGCATACGGACTCGGATTAGTGTGCCGTTCATGGCCACACATAGATAGCGAAGAGTATTACGCTGTCCTGGAAATGTTTTTAATTAGACACAAAAATTGAAAGGTCTAAAATACCCTTGAAGACGGAACGAGTTATTTGATTTTTAGCACAACTTTAAATGAGCATAACTTTGTCATACGAATTCGGATTTACGTGCCGTTTGTGGCCACGCATAGCAAATGGAGAGTGGTACGCAGTACTAGGAATTTCATTACTGAGGAATATATTGTGAAATGTCTAAAATACCCTTGGAGTTTTAATAAGTGATGAAACTTTCCCGAATTGAAACTAAAAATTGTTGGGAACTTTGTGAGACTAATATGAACTTAATCAAGTATATATGAGGTGAGATATATAATTATATAAATTATATTAAATAGTGGGATGTAGTTATTTTGGTATTGGATCGTATTTAATACGAGCGAACTAGTAATAATTGGAATATATGTATATATATATATGAATGTGTGAATTATATATGTAAATATGGGAATACATAATCCAATAGAAAAATGATAATAGGTTACGGGCATACCTAAAACAATGATAGGTTGTGTGAATACGTAAAACAATGAAAGGTTGTGTGAATACCTAATATTTTAATAGGGTGCGTGAATACATATTTGATTGTTTTATTATGTGTATGACATACCTAGCTGCTTGCTATCGCGGGGGGTTGTGTAGAGACGGTCTTATCCTGAGTGACCTTCGGGGGGATATTTGACTTGTATCTCAGAACATAGGACTGTGAAAGACTTATTTGTGAGTTGATAAGTCCGCTGACTATGGGAGCGTAGGTATGTGCGTGACCCATAGGTATGTGAACTATGTTCGCCGCCAATATGTGTGATTTGTTTATATGGTTCGTGGGACATTTCCGAACCGATAGTCCTTGTTTGAGTACGAGACGTACCGGGACATGATAGCAGAGTATGCAATGCACTATAGGTTTATCCTTAGGGTGCTGTGTTAGTATATATATATAATGGTGGTGGATATATATGTATACTTGTGATATAATTACAATGTGATAATTGTAGGCTATTAAGATTGTGTTAATACATATATATAATAGTGAGGGATATATATGTATGCTTATGGTATATCTACAATGAGATAATTACAGACTATTAAGATAGTGAAATCTTATATAAACGTAAATAGTAAATACTTGACTTTAGTGTGATAACACTTATTTAAAAATGATAATTGTTGAGATCAAATATGATATACTACTACGAGGGGTAACTAGAAGGATAAGCGTTTTTCCTAGTTAGAAGTGTGTCAGATGGCTAGGCGGAATAAATGAATGCAATAGGTGTGCACTATAGAAGAGAGGTGAGATTGTCCTCAAGAGAGTGGGACCGTAAAAGCAATTATGAAAATTATATACTACGCATTTCATTTATTGCAATAAAATGCTTGCTAAACATTTTTATAAATCGGGTTCTGACCCGTTTCTTGTACTTCTTCTCTCTTGTCTATGTATATGTATATTAACAGGTGTCCAGCCACAGGGATGCCATAGTTGACTTATCTATTCCAGGGTTACGCAGCTGCAACATTGTGGATGGTTGCAGAATTTGATTTAGACGTATCATTTCTTTATTCCTAGAGTAGGATTCTTATCTCAGTTGTAGATTCATTCAGGTCATGTTTCCCCTTTTTACTTTTAGACTCAGTATTTGGTTTATGTATTCATTTATTGAATTATTATTATTGGGATTTTGAGCTGATTGTTTATTCGGCATGTCATTTAGTCATTTAGTACTGTTTTAGACTCATGGTTTGGATGTATGGTTTATTTGTTATTCAGCATGCATATTTAATTGTTTAATAAAAAGATAACATTTGACATCAGTCTTTTTGAATACTAGGTGGTTAGTAAAGTTTTAAAAAGTTTTCGACAGTGATGCTAAGAATGAACCCCTGAGATTCCTGTTTTAAATTTGATATAGGACTGATCACCCGGTATTTATTTGGGCGGGGTGTCACAATGCCAAACTCTTCCAACAGACTGAGAGGGACGGGTCGACGGACGCCGATTCTCCCACATAGAGCCAAGACGCATGCGTATACACTCATTAAAATCTTCTACCAAAAAAAAGTCTAGTGTCCGAGGTGGCATGACCTGCTCCCAGCCAAATTGATGCAGAAGCCGCTAAGGGAAATAGAAAGAGGTCTGTCTGAGACCAACCAGCCGAACATACGGGTATTCTCCCAGCTCCAGAATAGGTAGCAACTGTCCCCACCAAGGCACTGACCAACAAAGATTTAGAGCCCCGTGCTCCACAAACCAGTTTTCCAGCTCTCAATATCTAAGCCAATGCTGATGAAATAGCGTAAAAAGAAGTTGGGTACAACCAACAAAGGATATTCTAGAGGAGTCACCGCGCAGAGTCTTTCAAACAAGCACATGAACACCATCACGGGGCTACCCCTCAGGAAGTCAGAACGACCTTCTCTCCAGGCATCTGGGCCATTCAAAGTCTTCGCCAGTATCACCGCTACCGGATTGCGACGGTATGACATCCATGAAGTACTAGCTGCCAGTTGCGGGTCCATCAGCAGTTCCCCAGTCACCAGCAATAATTTTGATACTAAGCCCAGAATAACGGCTCCGGCGTACCCAGCATCACCAACCTCCTGCAAATGCACAGATTATAACATCTCCAAAAGGGAGATCATTCCTCAGAAACCAATGGTCTGGCCGCCGAAGGTGAAATACGAAGAATCCCGACCAACAAATCCCTAAGAGAATGGGAAAATTCAGGTAGAGCTGCAACAGCACTTTTATCCCAATATGGCAGAAAATTCCTCGTAGGTAGGACAAACTTCATCCAACCCAAAGCGAAATACATGGTCTTCGGGGTACCAAAATTGTACCGCCGCCATCAATATGTTCCACTCAATGGGCCGATTGCACCACAAAGAAACTCGATGCATATTGAAATCATCGCAGTCGACGTTATAAGAGCACATTGCTTCCAAGGCTTCGAGGTAGTTAGCAAACTCAATGCTACCAGGGAGAGCCATCTTGCAAGACTAAGAAATAGTAAGCAAGTAAGTAAGAATGTGAAGGTGTGATGAAAACACTCCACCCTTACCCCTTTTTATACTTGAAAACCCTCACAAAAGACATGACCACTGCAGAAATCGAAGGGAATCCTGCCCCACAAAGTAAAAAAGGATGAAGAGGGCACTAATCAAAGCTTTGAATTAATGGGACTAAACTTGTCTGCCGATAGGTAGGACAAGGGGCTTGCCGATCGACAACCCCCTATTTTTGGAAATTCCCCTTTTTCCTCTTTTGTCAAAATCAGAAGCTCAATAAAAAATAAATTGATATTCTCAGCAGAATTTAAAAAATCTTCTTCCACCCCTATATAATTTTCCTTCAAAATACCAAAAATATTTCTTTTTACAGTCTAAGTAGAAAAGTAAAAAGTGCATGTGCATTCATTCATCACTAACAAAAGATAATAAAAAACTCCATTTGCATTGCATATATATATTCTTCCGTGTTACATCAAATTTTGCAGGAAATAATGAAAAGAAAAAAACAACGGGACTCAGCCCGAACCCACCATCTCTCTCTCTCTCTCTCTCTCTCTCTCACACACACACACACACACACACCTACCCTTCACCCCCTCTAAGAGCTTCCATCCCTGCGACGCGCTCTCTTTCCCCTGCGGTAAGACGACACACCACCACTACCCGAGCCAGAGTCCTCCCCGGACGAAGCAGACGGCACCAAGTAAGAAGGAACCGGGATCGCATCCCGAATATGGACAGTCACCAAAGATATGCAGTCTCAGATGTCCCTCAGCCAAGTAGTCGACACTCGGACTTGCTGCAAGTAAAAGGCAAAATCAGTATCAAAGCAAAAAGGATCAAAACAGAAAAGAAAGACAGAGAGGAACAAGAAAAGATATACCTCAGGTGGAAGAACCTCCTCTGTCAAGCCCAGCTCCTTCGGATCCACCGCATGAGGACGGTGAAATATGGGGACCATCCCCCCATCAGCTCGACGGATACTGTATGTAGGAGTGTACAATCGCACAAAAGGAACCTCCGAAGTCGCCGCCATCGACAATGTCGTCGGACCGCTGCCACTGTGGGAAGACCCCACCACTCGACTTGAACCCGCAGGAGGGAAAGACAAGGCATCATATATGCTGGGCGCTATCAACCATCTATTCACAAAGTCCATATAGTCATACGGTGCGGTCGTATCAGTGTACAATAGGTAGGACTCGTCGATCATCGCCGCGATCCTCGCATCCTCCGACAACAGCCACTCCCGCCTCATGGACGTAGAAGGCTGCGCAGGTGGCACCACCACCTCCTCCTCAACAATCTATCGAACCACCGTCTCCTCGAGGTACCATGAGTGGCCAAACTCATATGCCAGTAAGCGTCGAAACTGTGCGTTCACTCAGTCGCCCGCGTATCCTGAACGATTGTCCCCTAAGGGTAAAAAGTCACCTCAAAATTCGCAGCAGGCATAAGTTAATAACAGAATCAAAACCTGAAAAACCAAGACTAAAGAGGAAAGAGTCTTACCCTACCACTGGTCATGCTATTCAAGACCTGACGCACCGCCTCTAGAGAGAGAGATCCCTTCGACTGCCGATTAGCCTTTCTCCATCGATACAATCGACAAAAGTCCCCAACAGTCTCGTCCTTTAGGGTAATTAGCTGGGTATTGCACCCAATCACCTCATAGAACCACGTCTGCCAAAAACAAAAATTTTCAATAAAAAAGAGATGCATAAGGAAAGTGCGAATACATGAAAACGCGCAAACTGAAGAATACCTCAAGAAGATACGTGGCTCCAGTAAAAGTTTGCCGACAACACCGACTGAATGCATCTAGAGAAAAATAAAGGGTCGCCAAAGTCAGGCTCCCCCAATCATAGAGAGGGATGCTAGTACAACAAGAACCACAAATGGACGACATCGCCGCTCGATGCCACCATGAAACCTCCCAGCATCAATAATATGAACAATCGGGCCATCTACCTCACCTGCAGCCCGTACTCCACGTCAACCACCCTACTCAGCAAAACATACTTCAGCAAGGACAGCCAGATGGAATCCCTAGAAACTATCCTCCATACATCATCGAGCGTCGCTCGCACCGCCTCCGGCCTAACCTGTAACAACCCGCGTAATTTTGGGCTATTTTAATTAATTTTTGGAAAATGGAGGAAAATAAAGTTTTTGATAAAATTATTTTTATTGCTCAAATATGTTGAATATTATTTTTAAAGGAGAGAATTTCAAACGGTTTCGAAATCGGAGTTAAAACGGATTTTAAAATGATTTTTAAATGTTTTTAACTCTTGGAGTTGTTTTAACTTCCAACTCTTCATTTCTTTGCCTTATTTAAAGGAGTCTTTTGGATTCCAACTCTTCATTTCTTTGCATTATAAAAGGAAGTCGCGGGCAAGCCTTTTAACATACTTTTGGCATAAATTTTGGCAATAAATATATTTTATATTCCTCTTCTTTTTATATACACATTGGCCCTTGAGATTTGTGAGTTCCAACCTTAGATTAGAGGTGTTCTTGGGGCTATTTTGTTGGAGGAGCTTTTGTAGATCTTTTGTGTTGATCTTGAGGATGTGATCATTGGTTTCTCATCATGGTTTGAGGTATGGGGTTTTACACAATATGCTCCTTAAATCTCGCGAGTGTCATTCTTTTTGAATTCTTGTTAATTGAACTCATATTTGAATTGATAAATTCATTGAAATCTGGAAAATAATTGTTGGAAATTATTTTGATTCATGTGGTATCATTATATTGTTGTTGAGCACGTTGTCATGAGATTTTAATATGGCACGGAGGTTGGGCACCCGCCAAAATTCCTGTTTCCCGGGCTATGGCTTGATAAAGCATATACGGATGTGGTGAGGCCTGGTGACCAAGTTAAAGTGTTGTTGAGAAATTATATTGATAAATGCTTTGAGATTTGCATTTTGATTTGAATATTCGTACTCGTGTTGTTACGTTTTATTCCTTGCTAATCCGTATTTGTTGAGCATAATTCCTGTCGTATTGTGTACTTCCCCATATTTTCTTTTAGTGGCAGGTTAGCACGGATTTTGGGGCTCTATGGAGATTGATTTTAGCGAGGATTGTTTGGGAAAGATTTGTATTTTTATTCGAGTTAGATAGTTGTAATTTTAATTCGAGAGACTTTTTGTAATTGAAGAGATTGAGATTAGTGGATTTATATTATTGTGGGTTTATTTAGATTCTCTATACCTTGTTACTTGTGGATTTGGATTTATTTTGTCGCATTAGCACTCCGTTCGCTCTCCCCGGGCGGGCGGGGTGTTACAAATGGTATCAGAGCTTAGGTATACGGCAACCCTCGGGGCTTGAGTTTTGGGTTCATTGCGTGGTTAGAAATTTTTGGAGATAGCAAATTTTAGGTGATATTAGTGTTAGGTTTCGAGATTAGAGGTGTGAAATTTATTTTTGGGAGACATGATTTATTTTTGGAGTTAGTATAGTGGTCTGATTTTGAGAGTTAGGCATTCGGCGAATTTCGAGGGTGAAATTCCATTGTTAGTGGGGAAGTGTAACAACCCGCGTAATTTTGGGCTATTTTAATTAATTTTTGGAAAATGGAGGAAAATAAAGTTTTTGATAAAATTATTTTTATTGCTCAAATATGTTGAATATTATTTTTAAAGGAGAGAATTTCAAACGGTTTCGAAATCGGAGTTAAAACGGATTTTAAAATGATTTTTAAATGTTTTTAACTCTTGGAGTTGTTTTAACTTCCAACTCTTCATTTCTTTGCCTTATTTAAAGGAGTCTTTTGGATTCCAACTCTTCATTTCTTTGCATTATAAAAGGAAGTCGTGGGCAATACTTTTGGCATAAATTTTGGCAATAAATATATTTTATATTCCTCTTCCTTTTATATACACATTGGCCCTTGAGATTTGTGAGTTCCAACCTTAGATTAGAGGTGTTCTTGGGGCTATTTTGTTGGAGGGGCTTTTGTAGATCTTTTGTGTTGATCTTGAGGATGTGATCGTTAGTTTCTCATCATGGTTTGAGGTATGGGGTTTTACACAATATGCTCCTTAAATCTCGCGAGTGTCATTCTTTTTGAATTCTTGTTAATTGAACTCATATTTGAATTGATAAATTCATTGAAATCTGGAAAATAATTGTTGGAAATTATTTTGATTCATGTGGTATCATTATATTGTTGTTGAGCACGTTGTCATGAGATTTTAATATGGCACGGAGGTTGGGCACCCGCCAAAATTCCTGTTTCCCGGGCTATGGCTTGATAAAGCATATACGGATGTGGTGAGGCCTGGTGACCAAGTTAAAGTGTTGTTGAGAAATTATATTGATAAATGCTTTGAGATTTGCATTTTGATTTGAATATTCGTACTCGTGTTGTTACGTTTTATTCCTTGCTAATCCGTATTTGTTGAGCATAATTCCTGTCGTATTGTGTACTTCCCCATATTTTCTTTTAGTGGCAGGTTAGCACGGATTTTGGGGCTCTATGGAGATTGATTTTAGCGAGGATTGTTTGGGAAAGATTTGTATTTTTATTCGAGTTAGATAGTTGTAATTTTAATTCGAGAGACTTTTTGTAATTGAAGAGATTGAGATTAGTGGATTTATATTATTGTGGGTTTATTTAGATTCTCTATACCTTGTTACTTGTGGATTTGGATTTATTTTGTCGCATTAGCGCTCCGTTCGCTCTCCCCGGGCGGGCGGGGTGTTACATAACCCACAAGGAACGATCCACCTCTATCTGCTCCCCATCACAATCTAGCCCCAGCAGTTGCTGCACGTCTATGGGAGTCACGGTTATCTCCCCAAAATCAAAATGGAAGGTGTGGGTAGTATCCCACCATATCTCCCCCAGAGCGCATAAGATAGCTGTCGAACGAGGCGTCTCATCCAGTGCAGATGCCAAAACCCGCTAATGATACCACCCAATGCACCACAGGTGGAAGATGCTCCCAGACGTCCTTAAGCCCCATCGTCCCACGGGCACGCATGTTCTTTAAATAGATATCAGACTGTCAAAAGAAAAAACCTTGTCAAAATTCAATAAGAAAGGAAAAATCACTTAGAAAGAGAACAATGCCAAAAGTCAAGTTACTTACATAACCGCCAGGGCTCACCACCCTCGAAGAGCGATGACGGGATGGCTCCCGTAACATGATCCGCTCATTCGCAACTAGCTCGAATACGTCAAAGGAATTCTCACTCCCCAAAGCAAGAGGCGCCCTAGCCCTCCACTCCACATTCGCCCAGTCATCAACAGTCAATCATCCCTTATGTGCTATTGTGCTTACAAAAGCGGCCATTTTTTAGAGATCGAAATGCTAGAACGATTTACTGAGGAAAATCGCAGAAAGAAAGAAAGCAAGAAGCTATGAAAAATAAAGGAAATTCGCCCCCTTTATGTAGGATGCCGAGCGTCATGCCGATCGGCATTGACCCCTCAACTATCGATCGACACTGACCCTTTGCCTTCCCAAGGCAGTAAAAAAGTTCGTGCTACTACAGAATGACACCCCACATACCGTGCCGATCGACACCCCCTTAAAATTTCGTACAAAAATTTCCCAAAAAATACCAGAAAATCCTGAAAAATTCTCAGAAAATTCCTAAAAATCTCATGAAGGATTTAGAACATTTTCACCAAGAAAACTTCACACTCCCTTAGGCAAAACCTTTTTTTCCCCCAGTGCGAAACTCTCAAAATCCAAGTAAATCTCCTCCCGGCGAAACCCCCCCGGGGATCTCTAAGGATCACTTCCTATACCCCAAAGGTATGAAACCTCCCAAGCAATACGCCCAATACCTAGACTACCTAATCACTCCCCTAAAGAAGTTTACACATCAAATTGGTTATCCCCACAAAGTCTCCAAAAGATACAAAAGTTTCTCCAACAATCAGTTCCCCATCTCAAATCAAAATCACAAGGTGTTTGTCCTCAACGGAACCCAAAATCCAATTTTTATCCTCTCTTAGGTCAGAATTGACCTCGGTCTTGGATCGTCACCTTAGTTAGGTCAAAATTGACCTCGGTTCTCAGTCGTCACCTCTCTTAGGTCAGAATCGACCTCGATCTTGGATCGTCACCTTAGTTAGGTCAGAATTGACCTCGATCCTTAGTCGTCACCTCTCTTAGGTTAGAATCGACCTCGGTCTTAGATCGTCACCTCAGTTAGGTCAGAATTAACCTCGGTCATCAGTCGTCACCTCTCTTAGGTCAGAATTGACCTCAGTCTTGGATTATCACCTTAGTTAGGTCAGAATTGACCTCGATCCTCGATCATCACCTCTTTTAGGTCAGAATTGACCTCGGTCTTGGATCATCACCTTAGTTAGGTAAGAATTGACCTCATTCCTTGATCGTCACCTCTCTTAGGTCAGAATCGACCTCGGTCTTAGATCATCATAACTTAAGCCCGCAGAATTAGCTTTGACCCACAAAATTGGTCATCACAACCTAAGCTCACAGAATTGGCTTCGACCCGCATAATTGGTCATCACAACCTAAGTCCACAGAATTGGCTTCGACTCGTAGAATTGGTCAACACAACTTAAGCCCGCAGAATTGGCTTCGACCCGCAGAATTATCTTCGACCTACAGAATTGGTCACAACCTAAGACCACATAATTGGCTTCGACCCGTAAAATTAGTCATCACAACCTAAGCCCGTAGAATTGGCTTCAACCCACATAATTGGTCACCCTCAACTTAAGCCCGCAAAATTTTCTTCGACCCACAAAATCTGTCACCCTCACCTTCAAGCCCCTAAAATTGGCTTAGACTCGCAGAATCGGTCATCCCCAGCACTTCCTTAGGAATTGACCGAAACCTTTCCTCCAAACCATCCCTAGTATTCCCCCTTAGGTCCTCGAAATTAGCTTCGACCCTCTGAATTGGTTATCCTCACTCCCTTAGGTCCTCAGAATCGGCCTCGCCTCCATGAATTGGTCATCCTATTTCAAAGCATCATGCGGTGTCTATTCGACGGCTATCGTTTATTCCAAACTCACCCGTCGAGGGGATCTGTAGACAACCCATTCTGTCACCCCTTAAACTCTCCTTAGGTCCCTAACACCTCCCTTCACCACCACAAATCCAGGTCGTACCCCGTGTACTGACCTAGAAGCCATCGGGCACTCCCAGGCTCCATTTGACCAAAAGTCAAAGTCTTAATCTTGACTAAGACTGAATGAATCTTCAAAGGGAACTAAATCCCCTTTCCAACGGTCCGTCCCGTGCGCGATTTTAACTTACCATGTGGACGAATGACCCGTTTTCCCCCAAAACTCGATTAGGAGGCCATCGAGCACTCCCGAGCTCCGTTTGATCTAAGTCACCTCTTTATCTCGATCGAGACTAAATGAATCTTTAAAGGAAACTCAAAACCCTTTCCAGTGGTCCACCCCGTGCGCGATTCTGACTTACGGTACGGACGAACGATCCGTTTGACTTTGAGAGGTCACTGAATGCTTCCAGGGCCCGATTGACCAAAGTCAACTCTCCGAACTGGATCAAACTCGTTGTAATGTCAAAGTACATATCCTAATCTTTCTAACGGTCCGCCCCATGAACGATTCAGACTTACCAAGCGGACGAACGCTCTGTTTGCATTCGACGATTCCCCGTCCAATGGACCGACTAGCGATTCCGAGCCGTATTTGACCCAAAGTCAACTGTCTAAAGGACTTTCCAAGGTCTCTGAATTACCTTTCCAATGGTCTACCCCATGCATGATTCGGATCAACGGTTTAAGCTCTGCAGCCAATTTTTCAAAAAGGCCTAAAAGACACTGCCAAACTGCAGGTCCCAAACCTTGCCTATCGACAGTGTGCCTAAACACACTTGTCGATTGGCAGGACTAGGGCTATGCCGATCGAAAATGCCCTGGGCCTATAAAAAGGAGGCCCTGACCTCACTTGAGAGGGCCCAGATAAGAAAGATATCACTCTCAGCATAACCCAGAAAACCTCTCTTGAAGTCAGCATGATTTCCACATCCAAAACCCTTTCCAACCTTCACTTTTCATCATCCTTTTCATCAAACTTGGTGAATTCACTAAACTCCATCATCATCTAAGTGCAAGGGCTACTCTCCAACATACAAGATCAAGCTCAAGATCTTCAAGAAGCTCTAATTTTCTCAATTCTCTCCTTAAATTCTCATAAATTCGCATTAATTTGTTTTATTACTTGGAACTTTTATTCCCTCATCTCACATATCTTAATATATTTTTTTATTTAGTATTATTGCACATCTCTTATTTTCATATAAATTAAAACCCAAAAAGTTAAAAAAAAGAGGGTTTGCTCATAAATTCCAAACGGGAATTCTCACACTTTTCTTACACTTCTCTCACAACTAAAACACTTTTTCAACACACACACACACACACACACACACACACACACACACACACACACACAAATAAGAGAATCCCCCGGTTGGATTTATGGGATAAACCCCACCCTTCGTTTTGTATGCGAACTACGTGGACTTTGATGCCTCTATAGGCTACGTAGGCGTCTCGGGGTAAAATTCGAGACTCGAGTCCTATTGTTACTTTTTTTTCTCATTTTCTATTTTTCTCTAAACTCAATTATCTTATATTATATATACTTGTTCTTAGTAGCGTACTATCCCATATGCGTTATCGTCCCCTCATAACGATCAACGTAAGGATAATCGCGTAAATCCTATTTTCTAATATTATTTTTGCATTCCTACGGATGACTCGCTTTACCTCTTCCATGGTATAAGTCGATGACTCCTATGTCCATTATATATACACATGCACACATATCACGGGAAAATAAAGGAAAACAGCAAAAAAGCCCATGAGAGACCGTAAGGGTGGAATGGGTGCCTAACACCTTCCCATTTCGTAACATAGCCTCCAAACCCTTTTCGAATCATTTTGGTTTCGTATGCATCAGTATGTCTTTGGAAGCTGTCATTCGGGATGACTCCCTTTCTTTTATCTGTTTTGAGTAAAATAGACTGGCGACTCCATCTCTCTACATTTTTCACCTCACCCAATGACACCGACCGAAGCGCTCCCGAGAGAGACGCGCGGGACCTAGGATCCTCACTCCGCGAGGATCGGGGATGGACACATAGACATTAAAAGATTAGCTAAAAATTGATCCATTCATAAAAAAATATTTTCATTAAAATTAAATGATTACATATTGTTGCTCAAATATGGAGAAATAAAATACAAAGACTTATTCTACATGACGCTTTCCTTTAGCTTTAGAAACAGGATCCATGCTAGCTGGAAGATCATTCAAAGTAAAAGGAGAGTTGATGGATTTAAGATTCTGAAGCATCCTGGTATTGCTGCTACTAGGACGGTCAAGAAAATGAGGAGGACGAACGATCTCAAGTTCGTCATGCAGTTCGTAATCCCCCAAGTACTTGAAAATTAAACATTGGGGAACACGGTGAACAGGTACCCAATTAACATCCAACTTGAATGGGGGATTGTCAAGATACAGCAAGCCTGGATCATACCAATCCCATATAGAATTATTCCTATCCACCTTTAGCATAGTTAAAGCATTAATCCAACCCCATTTGTAGGACTCATTTTGGGCCTGTTGGAGTCTATCATCATAATGTCCCAAAGCTTCATTATAACCACCCATCCAAAATTATCTGGGCTGCTTATGGAATTAGAAAGTTAATCTATCTGCAGTTTCTTTAGTACCCCATCCTTAGCCTCTAATTGAGAAGATTGAGTAGATAACTGCTTAGATAAAGTATGAAGCTTTTGAGAGATCTCAGTAATAGCTCGGTCCTTTGCTTTTAACTGTTTAGCTTGGTTGGCAAGGGCCTGTTGGGTCCTAAATTCCTCTGAAGTTCCTTGGACAGCCATATTTCTAGATCGAGAAGAAGAAGAAGACTTAATGTTTTTCAAGGCCTCCAATTCATCTCTCAATGTGGCGTTCTCAGCTTCTAAAAAGGAATGACCTTCATCGGTAGTAGTAACAACAACTTCAGAGGAAGACTTCAGAAGATTCAATTCATTCCTCAAATTAATATTCTCCTCTTATAGGAGTTTGGCAATGGTCCTAGTTTCTTCAATTTCAAGCTTAAGTAAAGCTTCCTTTTTATTATAAACAGAGATAAATTTATTAAATCCCCAATCTACACTCAAACTTTGATACTTCTGCTTATAGCTCTGATGCAGCAGCGCAGTGTATTCCTTATACCGTTCTTGAAGTTCTTCTATCATTTTATAATTCACAACATTATTTGCTACCGCCCGATTAAGTAATTATTTCAAATATTTGTAGGATTCTCTGACTTGCTCTGAAGCTTCATCACCGAGTAACTGAGTAACTTCTTCATCGGACAAGTCTATATGGCCAGCTTTGAAAATAGCATTGCATTTCCTCAGTAGCTCGATATCATGGGAAGACAACTGTTCAATATTTGCAATAAACTAGCAAGAAAAAATAATCACCAATCAACAACAAGAATGGAGAACAAGTATAATAAATAGAAGATAGAAAGGAACAACACAAGGTTCTTTTAGTGATAATAGAGAGTTCAAGTATAATCAAAACAAAGAAAAAAGAAACAACAAAAGTAAAAGAAAAAAATGTCGAACAACATTACACCTTCTCCTTATCACTTTTAACCTTCTCGCTCTGTTCAGAAGAAGGGGCAGCAGGCTGGAGTTTCTCGGTTTGCTCAGAGGGAGGAACAAAAGACTTATGGACTTTAAGTTATTTGGCAGCAGACTCAACCAAAACTGAAGAATCATCAGAAGCAACTTCATCTTTAACCTCTTACTCAATGACTGGAGGAGGCCCATGAATATACCTTTGAAAAAATTCAGAGTCTCCATTTGCATTCAATTCTTGAAAGGCAGCAACCCAACCATCTCTGAAATATTTTTACTTCACGTACTCAATCTGAGCAGAAGCAAGAAAAATGGCTTTGTTCCAACCCTTGTCCCAACCATCACTGAAGGAGGTCTTCACACCAGGCCTTCTTTTAGCTCTGGCAGAGGACACAAGCTTTTCAGCAGCCTTTGCCCTGAACTTAGCTTCTTTTTCCCTGCGCTCAGCTTCCTCTTTCTGTCACTCAGTTTCCTCTTTCTTGTGCACAACTTCATCCTTCTGGAGCCCACCATCCTTAGCCCCGTGCTCAGCTTTAAGAGCATTTGTACCAGGGGTTTGACGATCCGTTTCAGCTGTCTTTAATTTCTCAAGTGCTCCTCTCAGTCTCCAAGGCTTGCTGAGACTCAAGCAGATAGTTCTTCAAACCAGACAGAGCTTCCTCCACCTCATTCGAAGAATAATCCTTGATTGCATCATCCTTCTCCAGTATATTATTGAAGTTTACCAAGAACTGCAAAAAATGAAGATTAAATTGAGCATATGAAGAATGTAAATAACAACCAAACCCAGACAATGGAAATTACTTACTGATGTAAGGTTCTGAGCAGCAAATTCAGAGACCTTTGTTGCGAGGAGCTTGGTATCTACCCCCATGTGGTCTGAAAGATTACCAGACTTGATTAACCTCCTAGCCAAACCAAGACTAATAGCTGTTGGAAGAAAAACATCAGATGAGGGAAAATCAACCAAAGACAGTTGGTTGGTCACTTGATCGACTTTCTTCTCTGCAAGCCATCTCCTAAGTCTCTTCAGAGGAACTTCAACCTCTTTGGGAGCTACACCCTTAGGAACTAGGTCTTTGGGGGCTGGATCTTTGGGGATTGGATTTTTAGGGGTTGGGGGCTTCATAACATCCCTTACTTTATTCTTAATTCCTTTAACAGATGATTGGGAGCCATAAGCAATACCACTGTAGAGATCAGAAAACTTCCTCTTCTTCATAGTTTCATACATAGGACTGTCGAAATCAACAACAACCTTTTGGTCAAGATCAATTACCAGAGCAGGAGATGCAGCAGGTCTGGAAATAAAAGACAAAACAGTGTTTTTGTACTGGAGCAGATAGGAAGCAGACCTAACGTGCTCTTCAGCAACTACCTTATGAAGATTCCAGATAAACTTCAATTCCTTTAAATTTACTTCGCTCTCTTTGGGAAACTTTTTTTTTTGCTCAACTGCAAAATAATTTATAAAACAATAATTACTATGACATTTTATCAAATATAAACAGGGAAAATTTACTAAAACATAAAGTAACCTATTTCGTTGCCAAAGAGGGGACATCTAGGTCCTTGGTATTTAACACCTCCAACTAAAGGGGCATGTTGCGAATTTTTTACAATGACCCCATGATCAAAATAATCCCTATTATAAATAGGGAGATTAACTACCAAAGCTTTATTAACATCCCTAGTTTTCAAATAAAAAGTGGTATCACTAGTTACCCACTTATAACAAAACATAATTTCTGAAGTCCCTAGACGGGTTCCATAAATTTGATTTAACTTATAAACTCCATAAACAACTCTCCATGTGTTAGGAGCCACTCTTGCAGGTACAATGTCAAAATATTGGAAAAACTCCAAACATAAGGGATTGAGATGAAACGTGAAGCCACATTCAGCAACAAAGATAGAGGGGAACCAATGACCCTTAGCACGAGAGAAAAAATTAGAAGGAAAAGTGGGATGTTCTAATACAGCCCAAGATAGAATGTTAAAATCGATTCTGAACTTATCAAGTGACTCAATAGAGTAAACCATGATGAAGAAAACAAAGAAGAAGATAAGAAAGATTCTTACAAAGATTTAAGGATTCAGCAAGAACTGAAGACAGAAAAGAAAACGATCGCACGAAAGCAAAGAACACAACAATAAAATTAGAAGTAAGAGGTAAAAAATGATTGAAGTTTTTATCGCCCTTTTTATAAGACGCATTGGAAACTGGGCCAAGTAACGATTAAAGCAAATGACGATTGGATTTACGATGGCTAACAGATGAAAAGACAAAGATACCCCAAAAGTATTCGCTAAAATTTAAAATATTTACAAAATTGCCATTCGTGCTAAAAAACTGTCAATCAAGTGAATAAATTTCACAAGTCTGGAAGCTCTGCAGCCAACCAAACAACCTGAGCTACTACCAAAGCATAATATACCACACTTTAAACTTCAAGTATGAAACATTGGGGGCTTCTGTTGATACCAAAATTTACCATCCTACATGGACCAATTACAAGCCAGCACATGTTATCCTATGTGGCACAAATCCAAGTCAGCATGATAGAAAAACCCGACCAACAAGGAAGCCCGACCAACGTTGTTGACCGACTAACTGGGAAGCTCGACCAACAGCCGAAAAGTCATTCTGTATAGCCAACCAAGCGCCCACAGTCTTACAGCCTGTATAGCCTGTGAAGCGACAGCATTCATACAATTAATTCTCATTATGTATTGATGTGAATTCCTAACAAATAAAGGCATCCCATCCTTTCACATGACAACGATCAAGCCCCCCGGGCTATAAATACATTGTATCACCCTCATTGCAAAGGATCAAAAAACAACTCAAGGTCGTCAATACATAACAGTGGACGTAGGCTATTCCATTGAGCCAAACCACTTTAAAAAGTTTCTTGTGTCTTGTTTGTTTTACTTAATTTATCTGTGATCAATTAATTGGGCTTAGTCTAGTTTTTTGCATCAACAATTCCTAAAATCTAATCCTAAAAATAAAATAAAATGAAGATAAAAGATTAAAACTAATAAAAATCAAACTAAAAATACACTAATAAAAAAGAAATAAAAAAATAAAAAATAAAACCTAGAAAATTCTAAATAAATCTAAAATAAATTTTAAAAATAAAAACGACTTAAAATAAAAATCTAGATAAATAATAAAGGTACAAACTAAACACACACAGGCTCGAGTGAAGGTTTGGGCTAGGTTTAGGCTCAGTCTTGATACGGGACTGGGGAATTATCTCCATAAATCGCACATTTGCCCTGAAATAAGCGTTTGAACTCAAACGGCGATCAAGCCTGCACATTAAACATATACGCGCATAAGACGCAATTTGCCGAAAATTAGCAATTAAAACATGTCTATTCGGGGTATAAAATATATACTTTTGTGTGCTTATCACACCATCCCAAACAGAACATTGTTAGTCCTCGAGCAATAAGATAGAGAGAGAAAGATAAGAAACCAAAAGTGTACCACTTTTGGGGGCACTTGCGATTGCATTTAGCATGTGCAACAAGCCTTTAAACCTATGGGTTGCCCTACAAGACGAGTTTTGTCTCGTGAGGGTTTTCAAGGAATATACTCACAAAATTTTTTATTTGCAAAAGGCAGTCAATCTCTTATTAGACATGGAGTAATCGCACAGTCCATCATGAGAAAATTATTTTGAGAAATACAAGCTTGAATGTAGAAAAGGTTAGCCAAGTAAATACACAAGGTACATCCTTCCTAGGACTCAACGTGTGTAGTGTGGATCAGTCAAAACGGGTCGAGTATCACAAGAGTAATTCGTAGATTGCCTTTCAGAATCAATGCTTCAACTTCAAAATCTTACGAATATATCTCTCCCAAACGAACTCACGAGATTTGGGTAAGTGTATCCCTCTTGTGTGTGAGGAGGTGAATAAATGTAAGAAAGTTCAAACGTCTCACACACACATAAGAAAGAACGAACAATTTAGAAAGAAAAATGATCTCATGAAAGAATGTTAATCACTATAGTGAGAACATCGAGTTATTCACCACGTTGACTTTCATTTGCCCGAACACCTAGGGGAGAATATGGATATTTATGGGTGAGGGGGAAATGAAATGGGAAGGATATGATGGGAGGTAGAATAGTATGGTGATGGATGGATGCTTTGATGAAAGATGGATGCAATAGAAGAGTGTACACATGAGGAACAATTGTCTTTATTACATAAAAACTAACTACAAACTCTTTATTTTCTTTTCTTTTCTCTTTTTTTTTTCTATTTTTTTTCTTTTATACTCTCTACTCTGAAGACATTTTACATTTTGAGCAACACCCTTTTTCTAAAAAAATGAAAGATGATATATGAATGGAGATGATATATGGATGATGTGGAAAAATATATGGGAATATGGGAATGTAATGGGTGAAGTGAATGGGTGAAAAATCTAGTGATCGGAACAAATGTCAAGACACATGTTTCTTACAACTCGAAAGTGACGTCGTTCTCAGTGATCAAGCAAAAGAATAGTGAGATCATACAACGATTAAGTGCGGACCCAAACGAAGTTGAATCAACTTGTGACTCGGAGATTGCGTAAAACACTCTGAAAGGGTGAAAGGCACGAATCTCACAAGATAAAGTCTCTACTAGTGATCCATAAGGTTTTCTTGAGAATTATAGTACTCTTCAACTCTAAAATGTAGTGATGTGATAAGTGTACAAATTTTGTTGAGTCTAGAAATTCATGGTGCAACATGCCTTGTTATGTATTACATAAGCTATTGAAAAAAATAAATTCTCTAGCTTGATTTCGAGACTTAAAAGATGCATGATAGAAAATTCACGTCAATAAGTAAGATAAAAGAAACTGCACAAAAATTTTAAAAATCAGGTTTTGAAATCAAAATTTTTCAAAAGAGGTACGATTTTGATAAAATTCCCCACCCCCAAACAAAAAGGAACATCGTCCTCGATGTTAAGTAAAATGATTTTTAAAATTGAGAGCAGAAGGTAGGAAAGTGATTAACATAATCAACCGCTAATGAAGTAAAAAGATGAAGCCTAGAATAAACCTGAATAAGTGATAAGAAAAAACATGTACAAGTCTATAAACATGGTAAAGCGTTGGGTGATGTGAAACACCCCCAAACATGATGAGGCTCATACTCAGAAATTGCGGACTGCTTCCCGATAGCGATAAGTTTAATGTCTTTAGCCAGACCGAACCATTCTCACCCTAAGGATAAGATCGATGAAAGTACGGGGCGACAAAAAAATTGGGTAATGATAATCACCCCAAAACAGGACTGGAGCATCAGTCTTGTTGGATAAAGGCTAAAACGGGTCAATGCACTTGTATGGCAAAGTGCATCACTCGATGCAAAGCATCGGTGGACCATAGGCGAGTGGGAATTAGGGTAAGGTGAGGGTGAATAGGCCTCGGTCACGGGCCTTATTGAGGCGAAAGGTGAGGGCAATAAGGGCCCTATAAGCATGGTGCTCAAGTTGGTGAGGAAGGTGAAAAGGTTTGAAAAGTGGAATGGGGTGGGCCTCATATAAATCACATGACCGTTCTATGAATGGACGATGATAATGGTCGCGCCGTGACATGCCAGGGAGCTATCGATGGGAAAAATCAACACCACAAGAGAGTGGTGGGCATGGGGTAACAAACTCGGTGTCACGGAAGTGGAGAGTAGCACCATATATACTCTCATGGAAGGTGGAGGTTGGTTTTAGGTTAGGATATAAAAATGTAGATGGAAACATAAAATGTGTAAAATCAAGATCCAAACCAGGTTGTGGGGTGGAAGGGACAATGGGTGGGTCGGGTGCGATAAAAGGTGTATCAGGTGGGATAAAAGGTGGTGGAAGATAATCTATCTCTAGGGTAGTGGACACACACTCGTTGGGAGGATTAAAGAAATATTCACAAAGGATCGCGGTATTTAAAGATGGAGTGGTTAACTTCTCCACCAATGTGTCACCATCCGTAATGGTGAAAGGGTCTAACGAGGCATTAAGATCCGAGATATATAAATCAACATCAATATCAAACTCAAAGTGAACCAAACATCACTGGAGAGGATCCATAGAAAGGGAGGTGGGAACCATCTCCAATTCAATCTTGGTGCATTGAGGATCACTCGTAGCCGAAGCTAACCTATAAGGAATTGGCTGTCTCGAGGACACACTCAATGGGTACAATAGGTATAAACTTGAGCGTGTTTTTGTATAAAACGGGTGGAGGAACCTCAAATATGGGTTCTTTTGGATATGACAGGGACGGGCGAACCTCGGCGTTAGGTTCTTTTAGATTATTAAGGTATGAATCAGTCTCACTAGCGAAAGGTAAGTCAACACAATTGTCAACGTGGGGCTTGGACCACGATGTGGTCTCAACTACGAAATTTTCGGGGTGGTAGGGTTGGTCACACTCAACATCAGTTGTATAAGATGAGGCATCATCATCCCACACGGGATAAAAAATGGGTGGAGATGAGGGAATATTCTACTCGGTCGAACACTCAAATTCATTTAAGCGTTGTTCAAGCCTTTGAATAACTTGAATTTGAATTTGAGTTGCTTTCTCTTGCTTAAAGATGAACTGCTGCAAGAGGCTTTCGAGAGCGGAGGTGGATGATGGTGGGGAAGTGATAAATGGTGGTGGGACAATGGTGGATGGGTGAGGTGGACACAACACACTAGTATCATAACTAAACGGAGAATACTTATAGGAAGTGTGGGGAGCGGGGTCAAGTACATCATACACAAAAGGAGAACCTTCGTGATGGACAAAAGGATGATAATATTTGGGTGCGTAGTGAGGGAACTGATAGGGATGGGGTGCACGTGGTGGCCATGACGACTGTTGGAATGTGTGAGGATCCGCAATAAGGGGTTGGGATTCGTATTGTGTGGGAGGGTGATCAATCCGCCACGAATAGCTTGGTTTCTCACACCACTCGGTATTAGATATGTCAGGATAATAAGCCGAAGTGGGTTCCGAAACAACGTCATATGGATACACATGTTACATGGTGGGGTCGGATGGATAAGTAAGGTACGGGCACTTATGGGACATGTGATTAGCGTGGGAACAATATGTGCACTGCGAATATGGGAAATGGACAAAGTCGTTCCACAAAGTATTTTCGTCGGTCATGACGGGGTGGTTAGGGGAGAAAAATATTTCTCCAAATATATTATTGGCTTTTTAATTTTTTTGAAAAAGGAAAATATTTTTGGGCTTTTGTTTTGAAAATAAGAAAAAGGATGAAAAATCTTTTTCAATTTTTGAAAAATAAGGAAAATAAATAAAAAAAATGTTTTTGGATTTTTTTAAAATAAGAAAAAGGATGAAAATATTTTTTAATTTTTGAAAAGAGATAAAAGTGGACTCGATATGAAACACACACTAACGGAGCACACAAAAACCGACTACCGAAGGATTTGAATTAGAAACGTACAAGCAAAGGAGAATCCTAACTAGCACGTAGCCAATTTTTATCTGCAATTAAGTGATTGGGTAGTGAAATTTTAATTACTCCGCGGGCGAGAAAAAACACGGAATCTTATACATCGCCTGTGGAAAATTGTGCTCCTACTTGGCTTTCTAGTTGGTTGATTTTAATTAAGTGATGGCACGGGTTAACAAGCAAGTGGAGTTAAGTGATTGAGTCGGGTTATGAAATCCCTTCTCGTTTCAATGACGGGTCTAGGTCTTAAGTTCATTAATTCATCAAACCATTCAAAGTAAGACTGTGCAAAAATAAAATCACATAGGGGCAAATAGTCAAACAATAAATGGACTCGCTAACAGGAGAGACGCGAGTGATAAAGAAATGTACTCCTACGACTTTTACACACATAGTGTGAAGACTGAGTTGAGTCGACCGGGGGGAAGTTCGCCTAACTTCAGTCATCCCCGAGAGTCCTACGGACCCTAAATAGAGAGGCTTCTAATCCACTCCAACGACGGGCTTGTGACAACCCGCTATCCGAAATAAAGGGTGGCCAGCCCTATACCTCGATAAAATAGGAAATCATGGATAAATATCATTCTCAGCATCATAACAATATACAAAGTATAAGGAATAACCACACTATATTCCAGAAAACGGGTTATCAAAATTTTGGTTTTGAAATAATAAGAGAACATTTTCGACAACCCATGCTAGAAATAGAGGGGGGAAACCCCCACATGCGAAATAAGAAATTCACCAGATACAAAAGGACCGAAAGAAAGGTCGGTCAATACTAACCATACAACATACAATAAGTTCCAAGTGTTACATAATAGAACCATTATACAATTACAACGGTTTGGGCAACATGCCCGAATAAACTGATCATAACTAGAAAACATAAATGGAGGCGTCTACACCAAACATCCCGTGAGACCCGCACGATGTCACGGCTCCACAAAACATATGGAAGGAAAGATCATTACGGGCGACCGTGCGGCGGAACACCTGAACGGATTATATATATAGACATACACAACAAGAAGTGAAAACCGGTCAGGGCCGGATATATGTGATCAATAGATAAATGACAAGTATGACAATGATGCACAAGTA
Source organism: Sambucus nigra (assembly GCA_949130495.1). Taxonomy (NCBI): domain Eukaryota; kingdom Viridiplantae; phylum Streptophyta; class Magnoliopsida; order Dipsacales; family Adoxaceae; genus Sambucus; species Sambucus nigra. The sequence continues at coordinate 407,497,390 of OX422220.1, forward strand.
AGCATGGATGATAGTCTAGCATGGTAACATCATGTAAGGAACTAAGACAGATAACTAGCTATGTAAAATGAGATTCACTCATACCAGAATTTAAAGTACTTATGAGCCTATTTCATCTTTCATCATGTTTCAATTTCAGTCTTCTTTGACATTCCTTATCAGGAATACCATTATCATCATGTGCTCTTTATGGCACTAATCTCAATAGCATGCTCTTTGAGGCATAAATTTGCTCTTTATGGCATTCATGTTCCATCGAGTCCAACTCAAAAATTAGAATAGTCATGAATATAAATATAACGATTCTAAGACCGCCCGTCCGGGTTTCCCCACTGTGCGCGTCCCTAAATAACCATCATCTTCCAGGGCCTAACATAAGACAACCTGGGATCCTATCGAAATCGTCGGAAAGCGGCCATATGCCCGCGGGGTAGTCAAGACCACACCCAAAATCTCCTACCCATCACAGAAAAATAAAACAAGCGCTCATATGGCCTAGGACTATATCCACCCTGCATTCATTAGCCAGGGGGCTTCACCTATCGTACGGACTTCCCTTAAGATGGTATTTAGAGAGGTGTGTAACATCCATTTTATTAGTTTCCATTATGTGAATTTAGTAAAATTGTCAGTTATCTTATCAACTTCACGTTTTAACCATGTATAAGCTTAATCGGGACTATACGTATTTCGTACCGTCATAACATCCTCGATAAGGAATTCAGACTCCAAAGTTATTCCCAAAACCTCTTTTAGGCTTTAAAATAAACCACCAAGTCAAATTCTAACTCAAGTTAAATTCTAAAGTCTCCAAATCGAGCTTAATATATTCTAGACCCTTATAAACGACAAGACAAAAGTAATGCCTAAACATTACTTTAAATTCCCCCTTGAAAGAACCCTAGATGAACCCTTTCGAGTCTAGGGTGTCGACCCAACTCAACTAGTACTCTAAAACCCTATGTTTACTTCATTTAATAAGGTCCCTAATCACTAATCCTAAAGAAAAGGGTTAAAATGAAAAAGAAAAAAGGTTGGAAAATTTCAGGGCTACCGAATCGATTCGCCCCCTTGGCCGAATCGATTCGGCCAGAAAATTTGAGTTTCTGCAAAGTTGCCGAATCGATTCGGATGGAAACCGAATTGATTCGGTTAGGAAGTTTGGGTTTCTGCATAACTGCCGAATCGATTCGGACCAATTCCGAATCGATTCGGTTCATAAGACCTGAGCACTGGATCTAACCGAATCGATTCGCCCAGGAGGCCGAATCGATTCGGGCCTGCGATTTTGCCAAGATTTGGCTATGGAGTCTTGGACTCCATTTTCTACCCCAACTCAAATTTCTTCAACCCAAACTTATATACCAACACCAAGATAACATCAATGATACTTTTGACCATTTTAAACCTCATGAATCATCCCAATCCTCTTTGAATGAATCAAAACCCACAAATATATAAGAAAACCCTAAACTAGCTAAATCAAGATCAATACATCATTATCATCACAAATCATCTATCTTAAGTCACAAATAGCAAGTATAAACTTGCCTTGATTCAGCAATTTGCAGGTCTCTAGGTTGTAGGAGCAAGGATCTCTCTAAATCTCCAAATCTCCAAATCTTTCTCTCTACTCTTCTCTTTCTCTCTTTGGTTTAGGAAAGAAATTAGGGAAATTGGAAGACTTAGAAAGCTTAAGTCGTGACCTAAGACAATTATCCCACTAAATTAACTAATAGTGCGATAAAATAATACGCAACTGCATAATTTAGGCACAATCAGTCAAAAATGCCCAAAACTTCAAAATACAATATGGTACATTATTTGACTATTTCGCACGCTCCGGAATCAACTGCAACCTCCAAATTATCATTTGGACATTTTAAAATTCAATTTAGGTTCCGGTCTCATTATTAAGCCAAATATCATTTTGAGTTCAGATGATATTAATAAGCATGATATAGCAATATTTACCCATAGATATGATATGTATGCAAACTCATAATAAATACCAACTTTTCTACATTGAATTAACATTCAAATCATAACCCAATACTTGTCTCTAATTACTATACTAAGTAATTACTATAAAATACGGTCTCATAAGCGAGGGTTATTACAGGGCTCTCTCTATTATGTCCCATTTTCCTTTTGTTTTTTATTTATTTAATTATTACAAATAATTGGTGTCCAAAGCACCACAAATAAATGTACAAGGCCTCAATATCCTAATACAAACAATTTATAAAGAAAAATATATATACAAATGAATAAATGTAGAAGTCTTCAAAACGCTCCTCAACTCGAAAAGTCGGCAACGGCACTTCGTGAAAAGTCAATCGCCAAAGTCTGAGTAAAGTCCAACGCTTAAAAAGCTGGAAACAACGCCATTTGATATTTCACCTTTTGTGTATATGTCGTTGTAGAGTAAAGACGGTCAATCAAAAATCCCTTTTGGTACCTACAAACACACTAAAAATGTATATTGGCAAGTAAGGGGTCAATCCGCGCTCCTTAATGTGGATAAGAGCAAAGTGAAACAAGTATGATTTTTAAAATAATTATGAAGGGATTATTTGTACTACTAATTATGAACTAAAATTAAAACTACACTAATAAATAAAGAAAATGATAAAGTGAACTAAATATAAGGAGAAAACAATTATGAGATGATTCAAGGGATTAAACTTCACCACTTAACCTATTTATTTTTATTAATTAATTTATTTATTTGAAATACCCCAAAACATGTATAAATTCACAAATCAACTCTCGTTGCAAATGTAAATTTACTTATAGTCTTTTTTGAAAATTAATATTTAAATTTCACATACTCACAAAAATTAGTTTAAACATTTTTTAATAAATCACCCGCTAGGAAAAATTCACTAAAAGTATTTTAAATCATAAAAAAAATACAATTTTAGAGTAGAGAAATTCAACCTATAATACCATTCAAAAATTGTCTATCTCTAGTTTAATTAATAAATAAATATTATAATCTGAATATTCGAATTTCTCTTGAAAATAATTCACCCTCTCTCGATGCGTAAATATAAATTGTAAAATTTTAATATTAATATTCAAAAGGGCATAATAAATAAACAAACCAAAAATAAAAATAATTAAGTTAAGGGTTCCATCTCACCCCTTGAATGGGGGTATTTAGCCTCTCATGTTGGTATTATTATATATAAAATGTAACAATGACACAATAAGAGGCATAATAAATAAAATATAATGAGAATAAATAAATAAACCAAGTCTCCTTGAGTTTGATATTAAGTTCCCAAACTTGACATGAATAGTAACCCACAAATATGAGTTTTACAATACACAAAATATCACTCAACTCACAATTAGTGTTCCAATATTTTCTACCTCACACTCAAGTCACTATATATAAAAAAATATATAAAAGAAGAAATAAAAATTTTGTACAATACTACACCAAAAATGAGCTAAAAAAAATGGAGGTTCTAAACTAAACTCCACTCTGTAGTCTGTTCGTCTTCCCCTCTCAAATGCCACCCAAGTCTTCAATTTAAGGGTGAAATGAGGCTAACGGTATAATTGGAAGGTATATTAGATGAGGGTAGTTTAGGAAAAAATAGGGTAAAAGGACTTTTATTTATGGAATGGTAGAAAGCTTTTGGGTTTTGTAGGTGCTGAGTTAGACATGAAATGGGTAAGATTCGGACAAACTGCCAAGGGTCAGATCTTGGATGCATAGCAGGTGGAGTGGCTTGATGTGGGTTTGGTTTGATGTGGGCCGCAGCTTGGTTGTTAGATTGTTGGGTTTGTAAACGGGTCAGAGGTAGGTTCGGGTGAGGCTTGCGAACAGGGGAGGTTGGGTCGAGTTGGATGTTCGCGTTTTGGTAATTGGTTTGTGGACATAGTAGGTACGACCGAGTTGAGGTTCGTGCAGCAATAGGGTCAACTTCGGCGGGTTAAGGATTGGCAGGGGCGGTTTGGAGCTGGGTCGGCAGGTATGGGCTGCCAGCGGCGGGGGTATGGCAGAGGTTCTGAGTTGGTCTCTATTTTGGGTTTGGGGTTTTACCGGGTTAGCTCCGGGATAAGGGTCACGGTTCATGGGTTTGGGACATGAAGGTATAAGGGGTTGTGTTGGTTGTGTGTGGTGAATGAATTAATGGAGGTAGAGGAGAGAAAAGAGAAAAGGTGGGTAATGGAGGTTGGAGATGGAGATGGAGATGGAGGGGTTAGTGCGTGTTAGGGTGTAGGGTGTAGGGTGGTAAGGTGAGGGTGAATGGTGTGTGTGTGTGTTTGTACACATTAAAAAAAATGAAGAATAACTAACTAAAATCCCGAAAAAAAATTAAATCTAATAAACTAAAAACAAATAAAATGAAATCTATTAAAATTAAATTCATAATCTATAAAATAAAACTAAAATAAAAGAAATACAAATAAAAACTAAAAATCTAATAAGAACTAAAAACCTAACAAATAAAATCTAATAAAACTAAAAATAATTCCTAAAAACTAATCCTAAAAATAAAATAAAGATAAAGCTAAAAGATTAAAACTACTAAAAATCAAAATAAATATACACTAATAAAAAGAATAAAAAATAAAACCTAGAAAATTCGAAATAAGTCTAAAATAAATTCTAAAATAAAAACGACTTAAAATAAAAGCCTAGATAAATAATAAAGGTACAAACTAAACACATACAGGCTTGGGTGAAGGTTTGGGCTAGGTTTAGGCTCGGGTTTGATACGGGACTGAGGAATTAGCTCTATAAATCGCACATTTGCCCTGAAATAAGCGTTTGAACTCCGCAAACGGCGATCAATCCTGCACATTAAACATTTATGCGCATAAGACCCAATTTATCGAGAATTAGCAACTAAAATACGTCTATTCGAGGTATAAAATGTACACTTTTGAGTGCTTATCAGATACCTAAAATACCATTCTGATATAGACACGTGTTATACAATGTGAGATTAACCCTAGTCAGTACGGATGGAATACCGACCAACGTCAGAGATGCCGACCAACATCAGGAATGCCGACCAACGATGACTGGCAAACACCAGCAGTTGTATACATTAATAATTGTAAATATGTAAATGTCAATGCTATAAAGACATTCCAGCTCTTGTATACCCCATGGGCGCTATAAATACAGTGTATACCCTACATACAGGGACAAACGAGAAAAAAGGCAATCGAACAAACCCAAATCAATACACAACAGTGGACATAGGCTCTTCCAATCTTGTCTCTTTTACTTATATTTATCTGTGATCAATTAATTAGCCTAGTCTAGTTTTTTGCATCAACAATACCCATATTCCAGGACCATTTTTAAAGATCTAAAACACCTAAATGAGTCCATATAACCTCCCAAAACGCATTCCGAATATTTTTATTGAACATACCCATATATATTATGTTTAATCAATGCCCAACCATAAGTTAATTACTTTATGATTGATTTCTCATGAGCGAACCTATCATTCCTAGTTGAGTCGTTTAATTATGAAATTATGAATAAGTATTTATTCTCACTTTAAATTTAGGGTCAATTATTAAATAGTCCCTACTATAAATATATATTTTTTAAAAAGGACACATATTTTTAGTTTAACCCATTTAGTCCCTCAAGCACTCAATATCCTCTTATTTTTAGAGGTCCGCGCCAGCGGCACTCCCTCTCCAAAATATGTGGCAAAGGACTTTTTGAGGCAAAATAAAAAAAGTTTAGACTAAATGGGTATTAAAAAATGTCCGAGGGACTATTTGGTATATGTTCCTTAAATTTAAATCTCTCTAATTTAATTCATTTTCAAATTTAATCCAAAATTTTCAATTCAATTTCTGCCATAATATTTATTTTGAAAATACGGGATATTACAAAACGAGATACCCGAAGAGGCCCTAATACATTGCTTGACTGCCTCCTTTGCTCTCTTGCCTTTAAAAAAGAGTATTTTTGGATAAACTCCCATTTTTTGTTTACAGCTCCCATTTTTATTAAGCACACAATAATGGGATTAAACCCGTTTATAACACCCAAGTGACGAGGTTTGTTGAATAGGAATAAAAATCTGGCATTTTTAAAAATCCATCACTCTTATCTCTCCATTTACCGTCCTAAACCTCTAAAATCCCATCCCCACTATCAATAGCCGGCTCTTACCTGTGTAGGATCCAACTAAACCCGGTACTACTTGTACAATCATGGCTGCATAGCTTGTACGCTAATAGGGTGTGTAAAAGAATTAATAGGAAATATTTAATAAAAGAAACTGGGTAGAGCTAACATTACGCCAACATATCTTCTCATTCCTTCGAAGCCGGAATTGTTCAAACTCGATGCTGATATCCATTTTTATCCATAGTGAAGCAACCCTTGTTCGTGTTCCTGGGAGGAGATGCTATTTTATGGCTTAAAACTAGGGATATTCTTAAGAAGTGTAGCATCCGTATATCTTGCTTTTACTATTGTGTACGTAAACCCATTCTCAAATCTAATATGAGCAAGCTTGCAATTAGTGAGCGAGATATGTATATAATATTACAAGAAAACTCATCATCTCTTCAAGAGCAAGTGTGTTTTGAATTTTTCGCATATGTGCCCATCTCACTGATGTTGTAATTTGTGAAGATAATCTATGGCTCATTTCTACTAGCATATTATGAAGTGTTTCAGGTAAGCTTATGTAAATCTTGAAAGCTTTTATGATTGTTGTCTTAAGTTTAAAAAAAATGAAAAAAAGGGAACACACCTTAATTTTGAAGCAATAAAGAAATACGCGTAAGTTGCTAATTTTAAGGTTTTATGATTGCTTTTGAATTGTTTTAAGGAAATTGAGATAGATTCTGCCATTACTCTTATAATAGAATTGAATGACTTTAAATGTGCAAAGATTGGATTTTTTTTTGGGGGGCAAAATCATATGATTAGAGTTACACAGATAGTGAGGCTTTTGCAATTCGGGAGCTTCTTAAAGGGATAGCCTATTCTTTTTTGTAACTCAAAATATTAAAACAGATTCGGGGGTTGTTTACAGATTAATAAGGTTTATTTAAAAACACACTTAAAAAATGGGGGAGACAAAGAAATGAGCATTAATATCTTAATATAAGGTCAGATGAAAGTAAAGGATCTCTACTTGTTGTTCCGTAGATATTTGAGCAGAAAAGACAATAAGCTTAGTCTTCTCCGCGTAAGAATGAAATAGGCGTAAGAATACGATCAAGTAACTAAGAAAAGCATTGGTAGATTAAATTGCATGAGGGCACCCAAGTCAGAAGCTCCGATAATAGTTTTAGCTAGAAAACATGAACACAGATTGAGCTATATGAGCAAGTATTAAAAATCATAAACACAAAAACATAGTTGCAACAATGTAGTTGGGTATCCACATACGCATGAGCACCAAAGTCAAAATCCTTTATATTATCTTCACCTGAGAACAAGGAAACATGTTGTGTAGTTCGAATAAGTATTAAAAAAGTAACAATAACAAAAGTACAAGTGTAGCTAATGATATACTTGGGGCTCAACAAAAATTTGAGTACGAGGTCCAGCTCGCTCGGTATCATCTCTTGCCTAAGAACATGAAAAAAGGATTAAGAAAATAACAAGAGATGTGTGATGCAACAAGAAGCCGTTTCAAAATATTACTACATTCATGGTGTTATTAATGGGGCATATACCAAATAGTCCATTGAACTTCTTTTAATACATGTATAGTTCAAGTCTTTTTATTTTACATCAAAAAGTCATTCACCATGCCAAAAAGACTTTATCATACCGTTAGCGCGGACTTTTAAAGATAAGAGAATAAGAGACTTTTTGGTACAAAATAAATGGCTTGGACTAAATGTATATTAAAAAATATTTGAGAGACTTTTTGGTATTTGATCCTAATTTTTAAAGGATTTCATTAATTAAATAATTAATTATTGAAATTTTAGGAGAATTATAAATGATTATTTTAATTGGAAACTTGGATTTTATCCATGCATCGAACCTATCAAGGGATTTTAATTCGGCGAATCAATGTGTGTACCATTGGGGTATAACCTCAGCAGATTCAACTGGGTAACACTGACGATATCAGTTCCACGTGTGGTGGAAACATTTTCAAGCTCTTGCCCGCTTAAGCTAAGGCGTATAGCTTTGTTAATAGAATAAACACTTAGCAAATGCCCTATTCTGACTTTTAGCATCACAGCATGGATAGAATTATATGCTTATAGTTCGGAACTACATTTTGCAACTCAGCATCCGGTTAGTTATCTCCATCATCCGATTGTTCCTTTTCCCATCATAGTATAAGATTCTAGGTTTACTCTTGGTGGTTTTGTTGAGATCAGAATCTTTTTCTTCAATGATGTCGGTGAATGGAACTCTTCTAAGTCCGAGTCAAGGTAGAACAACATTTCTCCAAATGTTTCAGTGACCATCTGGGCCACTTTTTCTTGAAGCTTTGATGGGATGAGATCCTCGAAAGTTATTAAAAAGGATATTGAGAAGTAATAAAGGCATGAATCTTAATAGCTTATCAATATTTGGTGAGTTTAACTGGACTAGTAAGTGTCCTACAGATATGAAAACACAATCACTTGGCTCAATCGTTCTAATCATTTATTACTAATCAATGTACTAAATGTAAATCATGTGCGGTTATATACATTCACGAGGCTTTAGCCCCGCGCGATGCTCGGGGGCTTTATAGGTGTGGTTAAAATATGTATGGCAAGTAAATTGTTAAAGTTTCTAGGGAGGTACAATGTCGAAATAGGTTGATGAGATGATATATTTTAATGATGTTGATAGTGTGATATGATTTGTCATAGTCTTGACAAATCTCACAATGATAAATAATATGATCAAATTTACATAGAACGTTCTTAATTTATATTCCAATTTCTTTGGATGTGAAAAACTGAATGACGTTGTTGCATAGTTGATGAACTAATGTATGAAAATAAGTATGAACGGAGAAGACCTAAATTGGATCTTTAAATTTATCTGTAATTACAAATTACTTTATATCTGGCCCAAAAAAAAGAAGCAGGGGGGGGGGGGGGGGGGGAAATTACATCTTGTAGTGTTATTGACAGAGGAAGAATGATGAAATTGACCAACTGGCATGCCTCAACGGCTCATTTTGTACAGTTGAATGCCTGAGCATAATCTAGTTTTGTTTATGACTGATGAATCGATTCGTATACAGAAGAAAATATCTGCATGGACCGTCAAACAATACAAATTTTGTACAGTTAATATATCGATCGTTGCATGCATAGTAACAATATTAATGTAAGTAAAGAAATTAATGCAATTAAAAGAAAGTTGAATTGTTGAACGTGTACAAAAAGGGATGATAACAACAAAACATGAGTTGAGGTAATTCGGGTTGTATTAACATTCATGAGCCTCTTAGACAATTTTGTTCAGCTGTACCTCATTAAGTAGAGAAACAAACCTTATTGAATACTCTGTTGAAACACGAATATTCATTTTAGAGATTCTGAAAGTCTTTAACTAATATAAAATAACCTATTCTAAAAATAGAACTACTGGCACTTACAACCATGACTATGACTGAGTATATTAAAGTGAAGTAGATAAGAAGTCGTAATACGATTGAATAATTGATCCAAGAATTATAAGATAGATGTATCCTTTTTATATGTTCTACTGTGACGGGCAATGCAAATTCCATTTATTCAAAGAATTCCTAGTTTTTATATTGAACTCCTTGAACCATACCTAAAGCCAAGAATGATATTTGGCTGACTAATGACGGAATTAACTATAAGAAACATTCAATTAAGTTGGGAGAGTATTATACATGTACCAAAAGTTGGTACAAACCAAACTATATGTAGCGAAAAGAAATTTGTGACATGGCTTTGTTACATACAGTGTTGGTTTGTGCATTTAAACCCTAAATTTAAATATCATTTATCTCTATAATTCCACTCCCAATTGCTCTCTAGGTCTATGCTTTAAGTTCCTAAATGTCTAACTTGTTGACTGTAGCAACATAATAATATGTAGACTTTTGGATGAGAGAAACCTATGTAATTTTTTTTGTTAGATTAAATTAAAATAGCAGCCAAGCTGAATCAACGATAATGATGGATTGGGAATAGATGTGAAATAATATGGACATATACTTTGACATGCAAAATGTATAAAACCATATAATAAACCATTTCCAGTAAACCATCAGACCATATTAGAATTTAAAATAGAAATCAAACGAATGACAGGACTTTTAAAAGTTGAAGATTTCATATAAATTAATTATACTGTTTTATCAAGTCATCTGAAAAATTAATTATTGGAATTGTATATTCTGTATTGAATCCGAGTAATGTTTTAAAGTCATAAATTGCATCTTGTTTATTAGTAGGTGATCATCTCCACAAATGAGTTGCATGCTTTGTTAAATTATTGGCCATACTTTCAAATTCTTTATAAAAGAACATTAAAAAATACAAAAAGTTCAATGAATGAAACATGCCAAAGACATCACATATAAGAAAACATAAACACATAATATTCACTTCAAGGATGCCCAAGGCTTGTATAACAAATAACAAAGTAAAAGAATTTTTTCGGGATACAAAAAAAGCGACATGTACCATTCACATTTTCTTCCAAATTACATCATGTCGTTTGAAGCGTAAAACAGAAACGATACCTAAAAGGGACATTTTGACATTCACGTGACCATTAATTCAAATTAATATCTATTCTTCAATAATATATGTAATTCAAATGACGATTGAGCATCACGTTGGTAATTCCAAATAATATATGTTATTCAAATAATATATGTTACTAAATAAAAGAATGTGCATTCCAAGGATGCTCATGGCTTATAACCAATAACTAAGTAAAAGAATTTTTTTAGATTACGAAAAAAGCGACATGTATCATTCACAGTTTCTTCCAATTAAAGCCACAACAATTACAACATACCTCAAACGTAAAATTGAAACAATACCTAACATGGACATTTTGACACCCACATAACAACCAATTCAAATTAATAATTGTTCTTCAAATTGTAAGAGGGTAGTTTAGATTAGATAGAGGCATAACCCCTTTTGAGTATATTAATGATAAGTTAACCGCACTCACAACTTAGTGAAGACAAGCTCAATTTAAACTCACAAATCACTCGTGTATAACTCGAAAGATAATAACGAACTCAGAAGTGATTCATGTAACAACTGGCGTAACATTTGGGGTATTTTAAAAAATATAGAGGAAAATAAAGTTTTTGATAAAATTATTTTTATTGTTCAATTATGTTGATAATTATTTTTAAAGACGAGAATTTCAAACGCTTTCGAAATTGGAGTTAAAACGAATTTTAAAATGATTTTTAAATATTTGTCCCTTATAACTTTTTAAGCGGAACTGCCAGCTTTTCTAGGCGATCGATCAATCGACGCCAGGGGTCGATCGATCGACCCCATCTGTTTTCGTGCGCAACAAGCAGTTTTGTAGAGTTTGAGTTTGATTCAACTTCTCTTATTTTTACCTTATAAAATAAAGTAGTGGGTGACCATTTGAGGTACAACTTTTGGTACAAAAATATGCAGCAAACATATTTTTATTTCCTCTCTTTTTATATACACTTAGCCCCTTTATATTATGTATTCAACCTTAGTTTTTGGAGGTGTTCTTGGGGCTGTTTTGAGGAGGAACTTGAAGATGATTTGTGGATCTTTGTGGACTGTTTTTGATGGTGTAATCTGACTTTTCTCGGCAGATTTTTGTTGGAATCTTTTGGTGGTTTAAGATATGGGATTTTACACAATATACTCCTTAATCTCGCGAGTGTTATTCCCTTTGATTTCCTGTGATTATTGAACTCATATTTGAATTGCTAAATTCTTTTGGAGATCTGAAAATTATTGTTGGAATCTGATTTTGATTCATGTGGTATTATATTTGTGTTGAGCACGTTGTCATGAAATTTTGATATGGCACAGAGATTTGACACCTGCCAAGATTTCAATTTTCGGCTACTTGATAAAGTATGATGCGGTATGGTGAGGCCTGGTGGCCCGATTAATGTGTTGTTGAGAAATTATATTGATAAAATATTTGTAAGATTTGCATTTGATTCGAATATTCGTACTCGTATTGTTACGCTTTATTCACTGCTAATATTTATTGAGCATCTTTCCTGTCATATTGTGTACTTTTCTGTATTTTCTTTTAGTTGGCAGGTTAGCATGGATTGGGACGCTATGGACTATTTTAGAGAATTATTTTAGAGCTTGGATTAGAAGATTTATTTTTGATGTAATAACTAGTGGTGAAATTTTTTACTTGTAGAATTTTATAGTCGAGAGAAATTTATTGTAATATTTATTGTGGAAATAAAAAAAAATTTGGAGTTGTATTTATATTATGGACATTTAGATGCTCTATACTTGTTGATTGATGGATTTAGTTTAGTTTTATCACAGTAGCATGCCGCGTTCTCTTTTCGAGCGCGCGATGTGTTACAGATGGTATCAGAGCTTAGGTATACGAACACCCTCAGGTCTTGGATTTTGGGTCTGTTATATTTTTGTGACGCGTATTTGGAGATAGAAATTTAGATAACCGTTTCATGTTAGGCATCTAGATTAGATGTGAGGAATATATTTTTTTTGATGAGATTATTTTTGGAGATTGTTGGCCTGATTTTTTAGAGTTAGGCTTTCGGCGAATTTTGATGGTGAAATTCCATTGTTAGTGGAGAAGTGTAACAACCCGCGTAATTTTTGAGGTATTTTAAAAAATATAGAGGAAAATAAAGTTTTTGATAAAATTATTTTTATTGCTCAATTATGTTGAGAATTATTTTTAAAGACGAGAATTTCAAACGGTTTCGAAATCGGAGTTAAAACGAATTTTAAATATTTGTTCCTTATAATTTTTTAAGCGCAACTGCCAGTTTTTCTGGGCGATCGATCGATCGACGCCAGGGATAGATCGATCGACCCCATCTGTTTTCGTGCGCTGCAAGTAGTTTTGTAGAGTTTGAGTTTGATTCAACTTCTATTCTTTTTACCTTATAAAATAAGGTTGTGGGTGACCATTTGAGATACAACTTTTGGCACAAAAATATGCAACAAACATATTTTTATTTCTTCTCTTTTTATATACACTTAGCCCCTTTATATTATGTATTGAACCTTAGTTTTTGGAGGTGTTCTTGGAGCTGTTTTGAGGAGGAGCTTGGGGATGATTTGTGGATTTTTGTGGACTGTTTTTAATGGTGTAATCTGACTTTTCTGGGCAGATTTTTGTTGGTATCTTTTGGTGGTTTAAGGTATGGGATTTTACACAATATGCTCCTTAATCTCGCGAGTGTTATTTCCTTTGATTTCATGTGATTATTGAACTCATATTTGAATTGCTAAATTCTTTTGAAAATTTGAAAATTATTATTGGAATCTGATTTTGATTCATGTAGTATTATATTTGTGTTGAGCACGTTGTCATGAGATTTTGATATGGCACAGAGGTTTGGCACCTGTCAAGATTCCAATTTCTAGATACATGATAAATTATGGCACGGTATGGTGGGGCTTGGTGACCCGGTTAATGTGTTGTTGTGAAATTATATTGATAAAATGCTTGTGCGATTTGCATTCTATTCGAATATTCGTACTCGTATTGTTACGCTTTATTCACCGCTAATATTTGTTGAGCATCTTTCCTGTAATATTGTGTACTTCTCCGTATTTTCTTTTAGTTGGCAGGTTAGCGTGGATTGGGACGCTATGGACTATTTTGGAGAATTATTTTAGATCTTGGATTGGAAGATTTATTTTTGATGTAATAGCTAGTGGTGAAATTTTTTAGTTGGAGAATTTTATAGGCGAGAGAAATTTATTGTAATCTTTATTGTGAAAATAAAAAAATTGTGGAGTTGTTGTATTTATATTATGGATATTTAGATGCTCTTTACTTATTGATTGATGGACTTAGTTTAGTTTTATCGCAGTAGCATGCCGCGTTCTCTTTTCGAGCGCGCGGGGTGTTACAGATGGTATCAGAGCTTAGGTATACGGCCACCCTCGGGTCTTGGATTCTGGGTCTGTTGCATTTTTGTGGCGCTTATTTGGAGATAGAAATTTAGATGATCGTTTTGTGTTAGACATCTAGATTATATGTGAGGAATTTTTTTTTTGACGAGATTATTTTTGGAGATTGTTGGCCTGATTTTTGAGAGTTAGGGTTTCGAGAAATTTCGAGGGCAAAATTCCATTGTTAGTGGGGAAGTGTAACAACCCGCGTAACTTTTAGGGTATTTTACAAAATATAGAGGAAAATCAAGTTTTTCATAAAATTATTTTTATTGCTCAATTATGTTGAGAATTATTTTTAAAGACTTCAAATGGTTTCGAAATCGGAGTTAAAATGAATTTTAAAATGATTTTTAAATATTTGTCCCTTATAATTTTTTAAGCGCAACTGCCAGTTTTTTTGGGTGATCGATCGATCGGTGCCAGGGGTCGATCGATCAACCCCATCTGTTTTCGTGCGCTCCAAGCAATTTTGTAGAGTTTGAGTTTGATTCAACTTCTATTCTTTTTGCCTTATAAAATAAGGTCGTGGATGACCATTTGAAGTACAACTTTTGGCACAAAAATATGCAACAAACATATTTTTATTTTCTCTCTTTTTATATACACTTATCCCCTTTATGTTATGTATTCAACCTTAGTTTTTGGAGGTGTTCTTGGAGTTGTTTTGAGGAGGAGCTTGGGGATGATTTGTGGATCTTTATGGACTGTTTTTGATGGTGTAATCTGACATTTTTGGGCAGCTTTTTGTTGGTATCTTTTGTTGGTTTAAGGTATGGGGTTTTACATAATATTCTCCTTAATCTCGCGAGTGTTATTCCCTTTGATTTCATGTGATTATTGAACTCATATTTAAATTGCTAAATTCTTTTGGAAATCTGAAAATTATTGTTGGAATCTGATATTGATTCATGTGGTATTATATTTGTGTTGAGCACATTATCATGAGATTTTAATATGGCACAGAGGTTTGGCACCCGCGAAGATTCCAATTTTTGGCTACTTGATACGGATGGCGCGATATGGTGAGGCCTGGTGACCCGGTTAATGTGTTGTTGAGAAATTATATTGATAAAATGCTTGTGTAATAACTAGTGGTGAAATTTTTTAGTTGGAGAATTTTATAGTCGAGAGAATTTTATTATAATCTTTATTGTGGAAATAAAAAAATTGTGGAGTTGTTGTATTTGTATTATGGACATTTAGATGTCTATACTTGTTGATTAATGGATTTAGTTTAGTTTTATTGCAGTAGCATGCCGCGTTCTCTTTTCGGACGCGCGGGGTGTTACAATTCATTTGGAGGGAGAGAGAAGTAATCACCATAGATACACCTTGGCAGGCAGCCAAACACCCCAACCACCCTCTAAGATCTTTATCAAGTATTAAAGTTTAGTAATAAATGACAATGGTGGGTGTGTAAATTCTCTGGTTCATAATAAAATCTCTCTCTGATGTATATCCTCTCTAGTAATAGCTTCTGAAATTCTAAAAAAGAACCTCCTCTCCTCAGAGGTGGTTAGGGCTTTTAAATAGCCCCAATACCACTCCCGAGGTAACCAGTCATTAATAACTGTGAAAAATATCCCTCATACTTTATGTCACAAATATTAAATGCCTGATGCCCTAGTTAGCTCCATGTCATAAACATTAAATGCCAATACATGCCTTTTGCTTAACCACGGTGTGTCAGGTGGCTGTCGTCACAGAGGTGGCTCACCAACTATCTGACAACCCCAAATACCACAGTGGTTTACTCAAGTGCAGATTTGACATTGCCTAGCTATCTAGTGACATCACGTAAAGTAGATGTGACATTAAGTGGAAGGTTGCTTAGTTCATAACTCAACGCCCGATGGAACTCAAGACTACTCCACTCGAGGTTCCACGGTCAGGGTTTTTTGTTATTTTACCCGGTGTATCTAAGATGGTCAGGACAAGTCCCAACGGTGCCTCACTTCTGAATCCTCCAAACCAGGTCCTCTGAAGTTCCCACGGTGAGGTCGTTCGATAGAGCATAAAAGCTCTCCCAGTCCTTGCCAAGCCTGGTCTCTCGCGAGTGCCGTTCGATCTCACTCTGAATGCCATTATAATCGTTACATCATTACAATAGTTAGAGCTTATAGTCGATGTAAGAAAAAGATACAACAAGACTAAATAAACAACATGACTAAAAGATGATCTCTCTCAGTTAGTTTCTTCGCTGGAAGATTCTGCATCGCTTTGAGCTGCCTCGCTGTCTTACTGAGCTACATCGCTTTTGAGCTGCCTCGCTACCTTAATCCCAAACACTGTTGTTAATGGGGGGATTATCTCTAATCTCCAGATTACCTTCAATCCCCCCTACACAAATAATATATGTAATTCAAATGAAGATTTGGCATCGCTTTGGTAATTGCAAATAATATATGGTACTCAATATAAGAACGGGCATGACTTTGGTTATTGCGAATCCCGAGTTGGATGACAATGAAATGGGGTGAGAAATACCTTATAAAATGATCTTCCAGTGCATATAAAAATATGACATAATTTTTTTTGTAAATAGTTTTATCTCACGGATGATTGGTTCAGTAATTTACTGGGATATGAGATTAATCGATTTTGTGCTTCACCATTTTTTTCGTCATTTTATCGTAGATGTCAAACTCAACTACTTAGATGGTAGAACTTACGTCTTTCATCATATAATATACAGTACTCAATATAACAATGGGCATCATTCGGGTTATTACAAATCGCGATTTAAATGACAATAAAATGGGCGAGAAATACCTTTCTTTCAACGATGAGGTATTTTTAACCTACCAAATATGATCTTATTGTGATCAATCTAATATTCACAAAATCATTCAAGGTTTTTCACCATTAAACAAAGTCAACGGACCAAATTACGAGTCGCAAATGAACCTCCCAAACATGGTCACCATAAATAAATTATGTTTAGGTCCTTAGACAGTCGGTTAAGATATCAGTTACCAAACTACTTACTACATAGTGGAAGTAAGCTCCCTATGCTTTTATATTAATAAAAGTGCGAAACATCGGGAGTAAAATTAACAAAGGCAAGGATGAATTTCCTAGCCAGTGAGACTTGAGAAATGGTCCCCATAGCTCACCAGACAACTGGTGCCCGGTTTGGAGTCCCGCTACACATAAGCGCGGACCCACCCTTTTCTTGGAAACACCAATGTGGGGAAAATTGCTCGAGAACTCGTGATTGGGCTGCTGGAAGATGGAATCGTGCATGATGGCAGAGCAGGAAGTGTTTGGCGCATCACACTTGCCAGTTTCTAATTGGTGGATTTCGATCTCCGACATGTCCCCCTTTTGATGGAAACGAATCGAGTCGGATTGTTGTGACTTTTTTGTTCTGAGAAAGTATCCACGGGACCCTCTAACCCTATGCAACGTGTTAAGATGCTGAGACTCGTGAAGATATATCCTTTCAATTTTTACGAGTTTATTTTGTACCTCGAGCTGTGCACGCATCTGTCACCTTGTGAGGATTCCATGATACTATTTTGCATTGACATATATGGGAATGGGACCATCTTCTGCAAGATCAAGAGGAAGTGGGACCCACGTAGGTTCTATTCTCATCATCTGTGGCTGAATAAAAGCTTATGGTCCATAGGCAACAAATAACTCATTCATGAACACTTCATACTCAAATAAAGACTTAATCGAGGGAATATGAAGTGTTTTTCCTAGGGAATATGACGGGGCGTAAATGGTGTAATATAAATGGGTTAGCAATAACTGCGAGAAACAGGTAACTCATAGGTTGAGTCGAAACATAAGTAGCTTATGGGTTGAGATGGAAAATATGAATAGTCGTGATAAGGTTAGATTAGAAGACCTAAACGATTTAGATGGTTAGCTTATAATATTTTGATAGAAGAAAAGTGCAGAAATCATATTTTAATAAATGAAACATATATGTTATGCTACGTGGCTCATTATCTAGAAGAGACACCATTTTTAATATTAGATATTAGAATACTAACCCATGGAAACTCTTTCAACATTCTTCACTCTCACTCATCGTGTACAACTCCATCTCCTCATTCAATTTCACCCCTATCTCTACAGGTTTGATGTGTGTATATAGGTTTTAAACTCCAAATTTGTCCTCTGTTTGTGAAGATTTGTACATGTTTTGGATACTGATCATGTATTAACTGGTTATACTGAATGTATCCCTTGGTCTTCTTCACTACAAAACATATTTTGATCTAGTAAGCTCTCTTTGAGAATTAGATATTCAGTTGTCAATATAATAGTTTGGTACATGTTGTTCATTTGAAATCCATTTTTTATACAAAAATATAGGTTTAAACTGAAAAAGAAACACATAAATTATTTTAACTTATTCATATAAAAGCTTTTAGCTTGCCAAGCACAACCAAACAGACTGATCAGTAATCTTAACCCAGTAATACACTTTTTAAACCCCATAAAGCCATCAATATTGAAGACACATTAGATTAATTAAGAAGTAGAAACGACTTGAGTGGGCTTTAATTCTTTTGGGTTTGCTTGTTCTATTACAATTTGAGGGAAAAGGACAAAAGTAGAGAGAGAGAGGAGAATTGATGACTGCTTTCTTATTCACAATCTCATACATCTAACATCACAAGGATCCACTATATAAAGGACACAAGATACAACACTAAGAACACGTGACAACACATATTGTGCACATGACAGGCTGTGCACACATACAATAGATGACAGCAAAATAAAATAGAACTCAAACACAATAAAAATAATTAATACTCCCCCTCAAGAAGGACTATGCATGTAAATGAGTCCCATATTGCTTAGAAGATGCTTGAAAATAGTAGACTGCACAACTTTGGTAAATAGGTCTACAAGTTGATTATAGCTAGAAACATATAAGGTCTTCAACTATGCGTCTTGAATCTTTTCTCTCACCAAGTGACAATCAATCTCAATATGCTTAGTTCGCTCCTGGAAAACAGGGTTAGCAGTAATGTGAAGAGAGAGGCTTGGTTATCACAAAATAAGACAGCAGTTTTAGAGTGAGAAACACCAAACTCACGAAGGAGAGACATAAGCCAAGTCAATTCACAAGTGGCATTGGCCATAGATCGGTACTCAGCTTCACTAGAAGATCAAAAAACTGTTGTTTGCTTTTTAGATTTCCAAGAGACCAATGAATTGCCAATAAACACATAAAAACCCAAAATAGACCTTAGAGTGTCAGAACATTATGCCCGATAAGCATAGAAAAAAACTTTGACTTGGAGATCTGAAATGGGGCAACTAGCTTCTGCATAACCATGTAAAGAAATGGCAGAAGAAGAGGGATAAAAGAGACCTTGACCGGGGCAAGACTTGACGTATTGCAAAACTTTATAAGCTGCCTTTAAGTGGAGTTCTCTATATGTGGAAACAAATTGACTAATCCGATTGACAGTAAAAGATAGATCTGGCCGAGTTATAGTAAGATATAACAATCTATCAATAAGCCTTCTATATATATAAGGATTAGAAAGTAACTCACCCTCATGTTGACTAAGGTTGAGATTTGGTTCCATGGGAATAACAGAGGGCTTGCTTCCTAAACAACTTACCTCTTCAAGAAGTTTCAGAGCATAACCCCTTTAGGAAATAGAAATTCCATGAGAAGATCGAGAAATTTCAAGTCGAAGGAAGAACCGAAGAATCCATAAGTCTTTGAGTTTGAACTGAGATTGAAGATATTTTTTTAATAAGGCAATAACATCATCATTATTAGAGGCAATAATTATGTCATCAACATATTCGAGAAGAGCCATAAACTCCTTATCGCTACTTTTAACAAATAAGAATGATATGTGGCCAATTGAATAAAACCTTCACAAAGCAAAACTTTGATAAATTTAACATTCCATTGCCGTGAATCTTGCTTAAGTCCATACAAACTTTTATGTAATCTACAAACTGGAGTTTTAAAATTAGAAAACTCCCCCTTAGCCTTGTGTCCAGGAGGAATAAACATGTAGATTTCCTCATCTAAGTTCCCATTAAGGAAATCATTACTCACGCCAAGTTGATGAAGTGGCTATCCATGAGTAGAGGCAAGATCCAATAGCATTTTGACAGTAATTATTTTAGCAACAGGAGCAAAAATGTCAAAATAATCAACACCCTCTTGTTGAGTATACCCTTTAGCAACAATTCTAGCCTTGTGTCTTTCAATGGAACCATTAGATTTGTGTTTCACTTTAAAAACCCATCTACATCCAATAGGTTGATGAAAAATAAGAAAATAACCCACACTCAAAGTTTTGTTAACTTTACGAGCTTCTACTTCATCTTTCGAAGTAGCTTCCCATTCAACTTTTCCACGAGCTTGAGTTTAAGACTGAGGTTAAAAATTATTATAACTTCTAAGACAATATCCTTCTAATCAGGACTCAACTTGTCATAACTCATATATTGGTTAAGAGGATAATTAGTGTGAGAAACCGATATTTCTCCATAATGAAAATCTTGAAGATATGAAGGCTTTTTAATCTGTCTTAAAGGCTTGGTAGTAAGATTCTCGTCCTTTTGATTTAGTGATGAATCGACACAAATATCATCACCATCTGAAATAATGGTGTCATGTCTTATGGAAGTATTAATGTGTGAGGATGAAAGTAAATCATCTTCATAAATTTACATGGTAGGAAGCACTGTATCACACAAAACTTAAAGAATTTGCTCAGCAGAAACCTTATTAACAAATGGGAAAATTATCTCATGAAAAAGAACATCTCTAGACATATAAATTTGACCACTCTCAATATCAAGAAGCTTATAATCTTTCATACCAGTTGGGAAGCCAAGTAATACATATGCTCTTGATCTAATAAAGAAATTATTTCCCCCATTAACTGATGTCGACGCATAACACAAGAAGCCAAAAACTTTGATATGAGAGTATGATGGAATTGAAGAATTTAATATCTCAAAAGGTGTTCTGTGTTGAAGAAAAAATCAAGGTAATCTATTAATCAATTGGCCAACAGTTAAAATAGCATCAAACCACTAGATGAGAGGCATACCAGACTGAAAAATGAGTGCCCGAGCCCCACTCAATATGTGCTGATGTTTTATCTCTACTATTGAATTTCGCTGTGGTCTTTCCACACAAGAGAAGTAATGTTGCACACCTTGCTGAGCAAAGAAATCTTTGAATGTTAATTCTCTGGAATTATCCAATCTCACTTCCTTAATCTGTAATCCAAACTATGTTATTACCATAGCAAAGAAATGAGGAATGGAATTATGCACATAATTTTGGACTTAAGAATATACATCTAAGTATACCTTGAAAAATTATCAAGAATGGTTAGAAAGAACTGGTAACCATCTACAGAGGGTAAATGAAAGGGGCCTCGAGTATCTATATGAATAAGCTCAAATAACTGAGAAGAAAAATTGTTATTAGAAATAAAAGACAATCTCTTTTGTTTGGCCAAGTGACAAATCTTACAATGAAAATATTTTTTCTGTTTATTATGAAATAAAAGAAGAGCACTTTCTTGCTCTTTAACCACTAAAGAAGTATGGTCTAATTTAGCATGCCACATAGTTTCTTTCTTAGTGTACATATGAGAAATGGTAGTTTCAAAACTCTGAACATTATCCTTTGATGAAGAAAGCTGAGTTATGAGGTAGTACGTATTGCCAATACGATCACCTTTGCCAATTAGAGTAGCTGGTGAAGGGCCCTGAATGAGATAATAATTTGCATCAAAAACCAAAGAACAAGTGCTAGCAATATTCAAGGCGCTAATAGATTCCAAGTTGTAATGAAAAGTAGGCACAAAAAGGAATTTATGTAACACAAGTCAAGAGCTGATAGGGATTGTGCCAGTGTTAGGATTTGAGTAGTTTATCCAGTAGGAAGAGTGACTTCAGAAGCATAATTTGTGTTATCAAATGATCTAAATGATTTAACATCATTACAGACATGATGTGTGTCACTTGGATCAAGAATCCAAACAAAGCTAGAAGGAAGAGAATGATCCATACTAGTTATATTAGAAACTGATGGTGTGTCTCCAGTATCTACATTATTGTTTTAAATTAGATTAGTAATAAAAGCAGTCAACTGTTGGCTTTGAGTATTAGTCATCTTGAGAGAATATGAGTTTGCATTCTCTAAATTGGAAGAAGACACTTAAGCAGTTTGATTAGGAGAATGAACAAATGAGTTGACAGAAGTAATATAAATACTATCCTACTTTACTTTGGAGTTGTTATCTTTATTCCTTAGTTTCTAGCCTGGTGGATAACCATGAATCTTATAGCACTTATCCATAGTGGGACCAAAATAACCACAATGAGTGCATACAGGTTTGTCTTTCTTTCCTTTTGAACCAACATAATTGGTGGAAGAAGTATGAGCAGAAGGTAAAGCATAGGCAGCAGTAGAAGGTTAAGACACAACACTATTAGAGCTAGCAAACTGATTAAAACTAGATCCAATGGAGGAAGAATACAAACTTGTCTGACGTTCCTCTTGAATAACAAGAGAGAACACCTTATTAATGGGTGATAATGGATCCATCATCAAAATTTGAGCTCTAACTTGACTGTATGAGTCATTCAACCTTATTAGAAATTGCAGAATATAGTCCTGCTATTGATAATCTGTAATTTCTTTCATATTTCCATATTCAATAATAGTAATTGGCATATATTACCCTAATTCATTCCATAAACGTTTGAGTTTAGTAAAATAAGAGCTCACATCATTGGATCATTGTGATAGATTATGTATGGTCTGCTTTAATTGATAAATTTGGGGTCCATTACTGTGCTTAAAACGGTCATTAAGATCCTTCCACATCTTATAAGCATTGTCAAGATACATCACACTTTCAGTAATATATTTTGAAATAGCATGAAGAAGCCAAGATATCATATAGAATTATAACGTGACCATGACCTGAACATAAAATCATCTTGATTAGGTTTAATTAGACTTACTTCAACAAACTTTAATTTATTCTTAGCATCAAGAGCCACCTTAAATGCATGATTCAAGGAATTGTAATTGCTATCAATTAAAGGAGTAGAAACCAGAAGCATACCTGGATGATCTCCATTACTTTGATAGTAAGGGGAGTTGTGTTCTTCTGGAAAAGTCTGATCTGTGTTTTCTAGGGCACTAAATTGGTATGAAATAGATCTAAAAGAAATTCCACCACCATTATTGCCACGACCTTGATCGCCTCCACGAGCCATCGCTAAACAATCCGATGATGAATTGAGCAATCAAAGCTCAAGAAGAATCAGAAATGGAAGAATCGCTCTGCTCTGATACCATATTACAATTTAAGGGAAAAGGACCAAAGTAGAGAGAGGAGAATTGATTACTATTTTCTTATTCACAATCTTATACATCTAACATCACAAGGATCCACTATATAAAGGACATAAAATAAAACACTAAGAGAACACGTGACAACACATATTGTACACATGACAAGTTGTGCACACATACAACACATGACAACATAGCAGAACATAACTCAAACACAATAAAAATAATTAATATGTTCTGCTTTAGCTGGTGATGGTGTGTCTTCTAATTCTTAATAAGAAATCTTTTTCCCAGTCTTGGATACAGTTTGAAAAATTCTTCTATCTCAAATGCGGTGAGCAATGCACTTTTCTTCTCTTTTTTTAAAAGAAAATATTTTTCATTATAATTTGGGAATCGTGGGACTTATCTGCTCATTATATTCTGTGAACAAAAGAAATATGATCATAACTTTGAATTTTATCCCCTCGCACAATTTTGCGAGTAGATACATAAAACCTTTTTGGTTGTACAATGCATCATATATAAGTAATATAATCATCATTATAAAACTTTGGAGAGAACTAGATATAACCGAGAATGAGTTATTGTATTCATTCTATTAAACTTGATATTTTCAGATACAACTTGTACAAAAGAGCTTCTTTTTTATGCAAGAAACTTTTAATTTCATGAAAAAAATGATGAAATAAACTTTTTTATACCTCAAGCATAGTACTGCTTGAGTCACTTGTAGTTGATTGATTAGGTGCATTCACTCTCAGGTTCTAAAATTAGTTAGTAAACTGATTTGCCCACTCGTCTAACTACGAAAGGCCCTTCCCAATTGGGTTTAAACTTAGAGGCATGCAAATTTCTCAAGTGATGAGTGGATGCTCAAAGAGATAAATCTCTGATCTGAACTTCCCTTGGTTTGACCAAGTTCTCTTAAGCTCTTGAGAGATTCTGAGTGTAATCTTTAAAATTATCTTTAGTTTTGTCTATGTTCTAATCCAAGGCTTCTAATTTCACATGCCGAAGGTCTGGTATCTAATCATGATTCAAAGCCATTCTCGCGGAATGTATAACTAATTCCAAAGGAAAGACACCTTTCATTCCGTAGACCGAAGAGAAAGTATTGAATACCGTTGGACTTCTCGTTGAAGTTATGTAGGCCCACAAAACTATTGGCAATTTGTCATCCCATTTATTGGGAAGATCCTCTTAAGGTTTCTTTTAAAATTTTGATTAGGATATTATTAGTTTCCTCTGCCTATCCATTCCTATTTAGATAAGAAATGGTGGAACTATTATAAATGATATTATACTTATTTATGAGCAGTCCCTTTTTTTCACAAAAAAATCTTTCCATTATCTATAATGATGGCCTTGGGGATGACAAACTTGTAGATAATGTACTCACTAATAAACCAAGTAACTATTAAGGAGTTTTCATCCTCAGATGGACTTCTTTTGCCCATTTAGTTTAGAAGTTTGTGGAAAATAGAATAAAAGCTCTTTCGTGAGAGGCTGGGGTAATCTCTTCTACCAGATTAAACACCCAAGTGTGAAATGGGTAAGGAGAAATGAAACTTTATAGGCTCATTGATAGGCATGGACCACGCTCCTATGTACTTGACATTATTTGCATCTCTTCACGAAATTAATGGAATCTTCTTTAATTGTGGTATAATAGTATCCTAAAGTCATTAAATGATCATACAACCTTGCTCCACCCATATGTGAGGGTTGGTGATCATCTTTTAACACTCTTGTTACTTTTTATTTGGCAACACAGTTTGACTATTTCTCATTGTACCATTTCCTGTGTAATTCTCCTTTGACTGAGTAAAATCGAGCAACTTTATTATTTAGGTTGATCTCATCTGACTGCTCAATGAGTAATTCTCTATCTCTGAGGTAAGCCCTGCAAGGCTTCTTCTAATCATTCGACTCTTAGACGAAGTTATCTTATGCTGGATGGTTGGGTATAACATTTCAAACAAGCTTATTACAATCGAGCGACGTCTGTGCTCATATTAGGCCATTTGTAACATGCTCGTTGTAAACTCATATAAAGCGGGACATATGTGTCTGCATAAGGCATCTCATGCATTCTTTGTAACTTCTCATTATCTTCTTCTTCTCACATGCACCTTACGAAATAACCCCTAGGACTTTTGTAGTAGAGAGTGCCTGGGAACATGTAAAAGTTTCATCTTTTCTTGATGTGTTTCCAGCTACTAATCTATGGAGGCTCTCCATTATATGGGCTCCTCGCTAGTAAATATAAACTTTACTGTTGTAGGAAGAATTATTCTTTTATCTTGACAATTAGAAATTAACTCAATAAACGTTGGATGATTGCTTGATTAGGATCAAGGTTAGCATGCTCGAGAGAAAATTATCCATTAACTTGTTTGAGATAGAGGTTTGAATCCCCTCTTATGCATAAAACTCTTTCTCCTCTTCTTAAATATTCTAATAGCCCAAGGATGAGTGCTCCATGTTCTTCTTCATTCTTAGAACACTTAATTCTAGATTATAAGAGAGGGTTATCTTTTCTTTGGTATTTTTGGCGATGATTCCCACTCCTCTAGTACCTTATGCATACAAAGCATTGAATTTAATTTTTTTATTATTTCATCTCTTCAACTAAGAAGGCTTGAATTCTATTCCCTGGTATTTCCTCACTTAGAGGCACAAAATGCTGGCTTGGGAAATTAGCCAAGAGTTCAACCAAAGCTTGGATTTTAATAGATTTGGGTACAAGGCCCTTTAAATTATATTAGGAGATTATAAGAATCCACCTGGATGGTCGACCAACTAAGACAGTTCTTGTGAGCAGGTACCTTGATAGGGTCACCATTTGTGATGATACATTGTAATGCGATCAGGTAGTGTCTCAACTTCTGGGCCACGAATACCAAATCTAAACCATGTCTTTCCATGCTTGTGTACCTAGACTTAGTCCCATATATCACTTGGGATAAATAAAACTGAATTTTCCTGTTTCTCTTTCTCTTTGGTGAGTAAGGCCCTAATAGACCGTTCCGGGGAAGTAATATAATATCAAAGGCTTACCTTTTGATGGAGGAATTATAATTGAGGGAGAGATCAAAATGTCATTAACCTTCTCGAATGCCTTCAGATGCTTGTTCTTCCATACCCACTTCACCTTATCTTTCATGAGTGGTGAGAAACGATGGCCAAAGCTAGTATGAATCTTCTCAGATAAGAAACTTTACCTAAGAAACCTTTGAGCTACCTCTAACTCCTTAGTGGCGGCAAAATTAAAATTAGATTTTATTTCTTGTCATCCATTTGAACGCCTTTTATATTATAAACAACCTAAGGAATTAGTCCATAGTGACCCCGAAAGCACATTTCAAGGGGTTCATCCTCATCTAATACTTTCGGCAACGTTTAAAAACTCTTCTCAATTCTTAAGTGTCTATCTTCAGTTTTTGACATCATCACAAAGTCATTCACATATAATTCCAATATATTATGAAATAAATCATAAAATATAGCAATCATAGTTCATTGATATGCCCTTCGTCGTTTCTCAAGCCGAATGACATAATTGTATAGTGGAAATTGCCCAGAGGGGTTTGACAAGTTTTCTTCTACGCATCTGATGGATCCATTTTGATATGATTATACCCAACATTTCCATACATAAAAGTATACATATCTTGGACATCCGTCGTATCCACTAAGATGTTAATGCTCGATATGGGAAAATTTTCTTTTGGACATAAAACTATACATATCTTGGAATGCTACATTAACTAAATGGGCTTCTACTACTGAGAAAGGACTCTTGGTGTCCTTGATCACTATTTTTGATTCTCGTATATTAGT
The DNA here is from genome assembly GCA_949130495.1 of Sambucus nigra. Lineage (NCBI taxonomy): Eukaryota > Viridiplantae > Streptophyta > Magnoliopsida > Dipsacales > Adoxaceae > Sambucus > Sambucus nigra. Next base: position 407,524,661 of record OX422220.1, read on the forward strand.
TTTTTGACACCGGTGAAATGTGTAAGTCACAATGTTATGAGTATGCATCGACACTGAAACAATAGCTGGTTGTATTGACATTGATGACGTGGAACTTGATATAGGAAGTGAAGTTACTGAGCGATTTCATGTCGACACAATCAAAACCCAAAATCACAAAGCATACTGGTACAATCTTCTTCTGTGAGATTCTAGTTTTATAAAGTGTGGTTATGGGCATGATGTTGTTCGATATTCCACCATCACGTAATTTTTATGGAAATGTAATGCCATTTAACAAAGGAGTCACATACATTGGTCTGTTATGAAATAATGGAACTTGTCTCTCAGCCTCAGAAAACACCACTTCTCAGGAGTACCTTTTGATAAGCCTCCCAATAGGATTATGCCAGTTCATGGATGGATCCCCTTAGTCTTTGATTGCTTCAAGAATTTTCTTAGTAACTGCTAACCTGGTTTCAAAATTTATTCCTATTTGATAAAAAAAAAACACCTGAAATTTTGATTTTTTACTATTATTATGCAATAGTATAAATCTCTACCTCATAGGTTTGAGTCTATAAATGGGTGAGGCATGACACACTCCAATGCAATATATCTATAAGTTAGCAATATTTCCAGAACAAGAACAAAGATAAAAACCAAGTTTTCCAATATAACAATGATGTTTCTTATTACTAGTAATGAACGACCAATGATTGAGTACAACTTTTGACAAGAAAGTAAAAAAAATGTACCCTTTAGAGTAGTGATTCTATGAGAGCTAAGCGATAAGCACATCAATATATGGGAAAGAGCAGGGGGAATATTCTAGTGAGAGAATCTATGCAGAATAACTATTCTATTGGAATTGATTATTCTATTTATAAATGAGCACTTAGTGCTCTGTTTAGAGTAAAACGTTTAGGGCACATGTGGCACGTGAGGCACCTAGGAATATTCCCATGTGATATTTTGTCTTTATTTCTATCACCCACAATTTGTCTGTTGTGGTGTGACACTTAGTGTAATAGTGGACAAAAAGGGGATCTTATCAGCTATGATTTCAAAAATTTCTATTTTATCTTTTATTGAAATTACTTTCTGAATAAGTTTAAAAACTTACGAGCGGCCATGTGGTTCATTCGCTATTTGTATTATTAAAATTGTCTTGCGATTAGGCTAGTGAGTGCTCACTTTTTTCTATGTAAAGTGTGTCAGCATGAGTGGCATCTTTGGTCTCTCTCTTCAATATTCTCTCCTTCCCAATATATTAAAGTGATTAAGCCTTATCTTTCTCAATAAGACTTACTCCTTAGCCTCCACACCAAAACTCTCAATAAGTTCCAACTTCTCATCTGCTCGAGCCTTTCTTGATTGACAAAGGCTCATTGTCAAGTAAAGCTGTCAAATATAATAGAATTAGATGTTAGTGAGGGAAGTGATCATCCACTCGATTATGTTGCTACTTGTGTGACTTCTCGTGATTCACTTCAGTAGGAAAGAAATGAGTTATTTGTGCGATTGCTTATGTTCTAACAGCTTTGTGCTTGCTTTTGTCTAAAAAATCTCACGTGTTTCATAAGTTCATCTCCTAAATTTTAAACTTGGTCATGTGTCTCAAAGTGAACTCATCTTATAACAGGAATATATTATAATGAAGTTTTCCATCCATTTTCCAAAGTCTGAATTCTTTTGGGTGTTAAGTGCGAGTACCAAGATTATCCCTTTCTTGTTAGGGAAATTGAAAATTATCTTAGCCTGATGTTCCGATGTTTCAGTGCACTTTTAAATACTGCATAAGTATTTTGGCATGATCATTCAAATTTTCGTTATTTACATTAAACTTAATAAATTTAGAGGTATGTACCCATCTCGGTAAGACGTATAATTAATTTTCTTAAGGAATGGTTTTTTTAATTCCTCATAAACATAAGCGAAATTTATTTCTTTTTGACAAGATGATATTTAAACTTCTTCAAGAATGACCATTTTAGTGGACCCACTAGTATCTCCAGTATTGCTTGCTCGACCAAGGAAACCCTAGTCTAACTTGTAATAAAATCAACTTTCATTAATAAATAAATGAAAGTTAATTAATGACCCCTCTGTTTGGGGTTTATTCTTAAAACCATGCATAAGATTTACTTTTATGTAAAGGCGTGTCAATTAATTTCAAAATAAGAATCATGGTTACGAGAATAAAGTATATTTGTTTAAATATATTTTAAACATGTTGGTCAATAGAGCCTAGTATGAACTCTAGTGATGCAACTTTTGATTGATCACAAGGAGATTAAAATTCTAGTTCTAGCACTATTGAAATTTTCACAACCTTTATTGGTAGTTAACATTCCATCGGAATGGTTACGATGCAATCCCAATAGTTCATCTCAAACTACGGTAACCTATTTGAAGGTTCAATAACTTGTTAGATAGTTCAACATATGATTGTGATCAATACATCCCAAGAATTTATTGAACTTGGCCATCCATGAGATTTGAGTCTAAGGGTTGTCCTGATTAGACTCAGGCAATCTCACACCATTTGCAAAGGGTGCATAAATTCTTAATATAATGAATACTTACTTGAAATGAATTTTACATGGTATTATAATTGAATATTAGTTATCCAATCCATTTACTGGACATCAGTCAACTAAACACATTCTAGGAGTGTTACATATGCCAATCCACATTCTAAATGACTCAAAACTCGTTTGTATGCCTATTCAAGGTTTATGGAAGATAAAATACCAGAACATCAATCTCTAATTACAAATACCTGTTTAAAGCATTACTTTGACATAAAAACTCCTTAAATTGTTCCATTTGTATTCCACTTTCCCCTTATGTGCTGTTAAAGAACTTTTTACTAACACTGTTCATATGTGTTAGTATTGATATTCACTGAGTGTCTAGTTGATATTGATCATTCTAATTTTTTCTTTGGAGCATTACTTTTTTAGTTGTACATTCTACGTTCACATATTATTATTTAAAAAATTCACATTTTATATTTTGTTATATACATTTGGTTCCATATAAATTTTAACTGTTATAGTGTTATAAATTGCTATTACCTTTTAAAGTTGGATTAATAATAATTTATTTTGTATTTTGTATAGAATGATGATGGATTTACAAGGTGTAGTTATTTTTGCGGGAGCTTGGACTTGTGATTTCTTGATGCAGATACCTTCTTGAACATCTTTTTATATTAAAAATTTTGGACATCATTTGATGTAATTTTTGGGCATCATTTTATGTGATATGATGGATTTTCATTTGATTTAATTTTTGGACATCTCTTTGGGCACAAAAGATAGGCAATATAATTTTGGATTATAAATGTTTATGTTGTGCTTACTTGAAAGCATGTTTCATGATTATTGCTTGAAAAATAGCAAAAAATTGATTATTATATGAAAAATAATAGTAATAAAATAAAAAAGAGCAGTTATGGCAATAATTTTTTTTTGTCAATAGTCGTTTTATATCTCATGTGAATCTAATATATCAATCTCCATTTTTGTTGCCAAAAGTTATTTTTTGGCGACAAAGTCAATTTTGTTGCTGAAAGGTATACATTTGGCATAAAAAAGTTATAATACGAAAAGTATATATTTTGGCGACAAAAAAGAAAGTTGTGATGCGAAACATATATACTTTTTGTCGACATAAATATATTGTTGCCGAAAGTCATCCTATATGATCATTGGCAACATAAATAAGATTTTTGGTTAAAAAATTAAAAATAAATAATATACATTTGACAGCACATTTGTGTGTTACCAAAAGTATACTTTCGACAATAGAATTTATTTTGTCACCAAAGACATTCCCAGACAAACTTTAGTCAATAAACTGGCAACACAATGAATTTTGTTTCCAATACCTATTAGCGCCACATATGTAACAATTAACAACATACATCGTATGATGCCTATGTTGCTTTTTCTTGATCTTTGTTTTTCCTTCTCTCCTTGGATTTAATTCTTGGACTTGTTTCACGAGATTGCTATGGTATATTGTTCTGTATAGCAATAAAATGATTTGGTATGCTTTCTGAATCTTAAGTTCTAAACATTTTTTATCGTTTCTGTTTTAGATGTGCGGGAGGTTTAGCATGTGGTGGACAATTTGAATTTTTTCATATTTTAATTTTTGTGATGGTTCATATCACTTATAAATGAAAACATTTTTTTGTTTTCATATTTCTATTTGTAAGTGTTCTAAACCATTACAAAATATTTTTTTTCATTTGTAAGTTGCAAAAAATGAATGCCTGGTGAATATTGCAACGGATTACAACCATTGAAAAGTCTAAACTTATAATGGTTTTAAACCGTTGAATTGTTCATGTAACGGTTATAGAAAATGGACATTTGTTCTCAATAAACCGTTGTAAATACCATTTTGCAATGGTTTTGAATTGTTAGAAATTTTTTACAACGCCAAAATTTGCAATGGTTTGAACTGTTGAAAATGCCATTTTCAAGAGTTTAAAACACTTGAAAGTTACCTTTTTTTGGTGTAGTGAATTTGAGCCCCTGTGTAAGGATGAAACCAAAACCAAAGTCCCAAAATCCAAGATGGAACAAAATTGAAGGCCAAAGGTCATCTTGTCCTTTTTCCCCTTCTATTAAAGATTTTATTCTATGGGAGATCTAATGACTCCCCTTGTGAGTTGTTATTTCAACTGGTTGTTAGACTTGCTCGTGGAAAAAGTTTTCTACTCGCTGTCGTAACCCTGGATTCTATTTATACTTGGTTGGACAAAAAAAATGATGATATAAAGAGATCACATTGCAGTTATGATGTCTTCAACTTTGTTAACTCTTTGATTCTTATGGAATTTTTATTCCAGTGGTTCCTAAATTGGGCCCCAGAGCTTGGCTCACTAGTGGGTAGCAGTGCTTGGATTTCCAGATGGCATAGGAATACTCATAAGTATTCACTCGACCCATTTTTCGATAACATTGATGAGTTATACTTCCTCCATTAATCGAGGAGATTGGAAGGTATATCTTATCAGAGTTTTTTCCTTCTACATCTGAAACTTTTAATCCTCCCTCGAGTGCTGAATTAGTGAGTGGTTGTCCACATATTCTTGCTATAACATTTACTTTTCCTTGTATACTTCCTTCTTTGACTGAGTTGGGTCATGGGGTAGAATTTTATCACTCTGACTGGGTGAGAAGGTATTATAGTTACGATAGAGGTACTTTTTATCCAAACTTCCCCACCAATATTTCTCTCGAGTAGTTATAATGGGAGTCTTACTCAAATTTCACCCTAATGGCATGGTTCGTAGAACTGCCCATTTTAGGAATTTTCCTATATTTGCTCGTGACTATCTAATATCCATCCGTTGATCGTCATTCATACTTTAGCAACGCCACGTCTAACTCATCAAATCTAGAATCCAAGGTTTTCCTCATGAATCATTGATTGAGGTCATCCTCTCTTGTGACCAATACTTGAACAAGCGTACTTATAAAGAGGCATGCCATTATTTTCAGGTGATGAGACATCCCCTTAATACGATTACTCCAGTCTTAGCAAACCCTACACGCGAGGATTCTATCTACTCAAAGAACCCTAGAGTAGAAGCTCATAAAACAAAGTAAAAAGGGAAGACTAATGCTTCTTTAAAAATAAAACATCATGGCGTAGGCATTTCCAACTTCATTCCAACTAAAATTAGTAAGTCTTCCTCGCCTATGTATCTTTTTAAAACTCGAGCATCTAGTAAAAAGACCCTAGAAACTAAACATGCTGGTGCTGCCATTGTATGGGATCAAAGTTCTGATACTGATACTTTTGGTATTGAGGAAACTTTTCAGGCCATTCGCGAGTAGGTATATGAGGCTGTTAAAGAGACTTTCCCTCAATAATGCATTCCATTTACTGCTCCACTGGTGGAAGGTACCTTTGTTATTTCTCACTTACTTTATAAAAATAAAAATAATGGAGATGCAAGTACCCCCTCAACATCATGATCATTTGAAGACGAACTTGTTGACTATGGAAATACACCTTCATATGACTGTCATAATTAATCTTCAAATGACATTGAGTCATTTGATATTAGTGGATATCACTCGACTGATACTTCATGTTTTTTTACCATCTTTGAGCGATGTGATACTAGATTTAGAGCATTCTTGGAGTGATTACGATGAGTTGATGATCTCTTATCCCCATTCAACTAGTACTAAACTAGATTGCTGCTTTTGAGCAAATACCTCGTTCAGAGATTGTAGGTTATATTCCATTAGCTCATTCAATTTTCATTTACTATGTTAAAATAATTTTGCGACTAATATTATTTATATCTTTTTCAAATAGGATCCACATGTGGGGGCGAGTGAGGCCTTAAGAGTGAGCATCATATCTTTATATGCTCATTCGCCTGATCGTCCTCCTCATGCCACTTTTTAAAGTGATAGAAACTCTATGTTGGTGTCCTCTATAAGCTTCGAGCGAGCTATGTTTGCAACTTTATACTTGAGAAATTTTTAGAAGAGGATTAGTATTATTGCTCGTGAGATAAATTCATGGTTTCTTTTGAAGATTTTAACAATACTCCCCACAACTGCTAAGATTTCTTCGATAACTTCTCGCTTCACCAGTCATGTGACGATGTATCTACATAAAGAAATATTATAATTTTAATTGTTGATATTTCTTCAAACCATTGCACTTATTTTTCTTGGTTGTCAGATGTTTATTCCACCTTCCCAATCTTCTCATGGCCCCATTATTTTTTCAAGTGCGACGAGTTCATCCAGCCCGCCGTCGACCAATGTTACAACTATTTTGTCTAGGATTTTATTTTCTTTCAAGAATTTCCTTTCATCATTTAAAAAAAAATGAAATGCCTCATGAGTTTTTTATCTTTGTAGTGATATGTGGTGATGATCCCCCTTTTATTTGGGGGAATTAGTTTTCCTACTAGGGCAACTATCCCCGAGTTACTATTTTGTGGAAAGATTTCTTTACCATGAGTATATTTACATATAGATAATAGGCCCCAGGTCCAATCCTTATTTACTTAACCTATTTTTAACAATGATTCGATGGACCCTCATTACCTGTAACTCTTTTAAATAAATTGACTTAGTATGTCGTCTATTATGGGAGAAATGTCTAAAATGATCTTCATAGTAATCATTTACTTGAATGATTATTTAACACATTTTTATCTTATATATTTTGTTTTCAGGTTAACACAAGTGATCCCTCTCCTCCTGCCCCTCAAGCTATTGAGTCTCAGGAAAGTTCCATGATTGACTTGGTCATGTCTTCCCCTACGGGGACTCACATATGTACATTTGTCCATTTTCTCATTATTTTAAACTTGTGCATTATTGCTCAGTCAGTGATTTTTTTATGTTTAGATTGAGGATTCAATAATTTTTATCACTCCTGTATCTAAGGGAGTTCATGTACATAATGTTATTTTCTTACACCTTTACTCATACTTGGTAAAATTTTAATTATATGATTAGCCTACTTGTTTATTTATTTTGTTACACATATCCCACGTTCGCGTACTCCTATGCTGGTGGAGCCTCAGGTATTTACATTATCATACATTTATACTTGTTTGCTTTTACTGTGAAAATGCTCGAGCAATCACTCATCCTGTTTCTATGTTTTCAGGGGAGTACTACGAGTGCTCCCACTCTTATGGATCCTCATGTATTAAACCAACTGTTGATACAAAATTTAATCTGCTGACATGGACCAATTGAGTGAAGACACGTGGCAATCTGCGTGACAATAACAAACACTTTCGAACAACACCTTGACTTCGAGGAACTCAACTTCCCCGACCTACGCAGATACCCCGAGCAATAGATGCTCTTCGAGGAACCATACTGCAATGAGGAACTCTGCTTCCCCGATCAACTCAGATGCTCCGACCAACAAGAGTTATCCAAGGAAATTTAATACACCGAGCAACTTATGAGTACCGAGCTACTTAGGCGGTCCGAGCAGCTTAGGCGGTCCGAGCTGCACCTCGAACAGAGCATTAATAGCAGCATAACCAACAGATTGATTGCGCATTAAATGCTTATTATTATCATACAGCTGTATACGCCTAATGGACAGCTCTGTATTAACCTTTCACATGTATAACCTGAGGGCTATAAATACATTGTATCATCCTCATTGTAAGGGGACTGGGAATTTCTTGACTAAACTGGTAATCAAGAATTCCCAAACAGTCAGCAATAATAGAAACAGTGGACGTAGGCCATTCTTATAAGGTTGAACCACTTTAAAATTTCTTTGTCTCATTTTATTTTATCTGTGATTAAATAATTAGATATAATCTAATTTTTTACATCAACAGATAGGCGCCGTCTGTGGGAAACGACTTGCAATATCGTTTTTCATAAAAAACAATTCATTATAAATGGCTGATAATCCAGAACCCAACAATCGAAACGCTGGAAGCCCTCCAAATCCATCTGCTCCGCCAAACGTTCCAGATCTAGCTGGAATAATGACAAATCTGGCCCAGGGCCAGACAGCCATGCAAGAAACTATGCGACAACTCATACAAACCCTTCAGGGCGGAGTATCGACCCATTCAGGACATCGAAGTGTTCACAGAAATACCTGTTTACTTTCTTCGCGTACTAGGCGTACCGTTTCATATCGTACTGAGGAGTCTGAAGATTTTTCTTATCAACCTGGATGAACTTCGTCAGTACGAGCCACAGATACTGAACAACGTATCACTCTCTCTCCAGAAAGGACTAGTGTGCTAGAAAGGTTAAGCAGGGTATCTCCTTTTGATCGATTAGGCCCTAGGAGGAACAAAAGTCCTCCTAAGGCTGCGTCGAGGAGCTTTCGACGATCATTAAACTTAAGGGAAGGATCTGCCCAGTCGCGACCAGCTTCTCGTTAAGATAAATCACAGGAAGCCACCTTAACGCGATCAGTTGCTCGAAGTAACAGGCCCGAGGAAGGAAATGATGTGTGAAAAGGCTCTATTCAGAGGCTGGAAGATACACTAGGGGAAATAGCTAAGGCCAAGAACCCCCTACAACGAACGTTCAAGGGACACCCTTTGTCCAGGCCATTGTGGATTTTTCCACACCGTCAAAGTTCAAAGAACCTGTTGTGACTCCCAAATATGATGGAAAAACCGACCCTATTTTTCACGTAGAACAATACCAAGCTGCAGCCGACATCTATGCTGTTTCAGATGAGATGAGATGCAGAGCATTCTCAGGAACTCTTACCAGATCTGCTCAAATATGGTACACCTCGGGGTAAGATCTTAACTTTCGTTCAACTGGTCGAGTTATTCATTGGAAATTTCTGTTTTGGGGCAAAGCAGTTAAACGAGTAGCGCATTTGTTAAGTGTTAGACAGAAAGCTGGTGAGAGTACCAGAGATTATATAACTCATTTTAATAATGAGAAACTCGAAGTCATTGATTATGAAGAAAAGACAGCGATTACCGCCTTGATGAGTGGGCTGCTGCCTAACAAGTTGTACTACACTTTGGCCAAAGATCCACCCAGAACCATGTCAGAACTGATGGAAAAAGCGACCAAGATCATGAATGCAGAGGAGGCTATGGCTGCGAAGAAGAATATGGACTCCAAAGAAACCAAGGTGGAAGGTGATAAAGTTAAGAAGAAAGAGCAAAAGAACAATGGGGGTGACAAACAATCAAAAACAAGGTCGTTATGGGAGGTATTGAAGAAATTTGATAATTACACTCCTTTGAAGATATACATCAACCATGTTTTAGAAGAAATCAAGAACAACAAGGAATTAAACTGGCCAGAGAAAATGAAGACAGACCCTAACAGGAGGAATAAGGCAAAATATTGCGATTTTCACAAAGATCATGGCCATATGACCAAAAATTTCATAGCTCTTCAGAATGAGATTAAAACACTTATTAGACGAGGAAAATTGGCAAAGTATGTTGATCGTAGAAATGAAAGAAGAAACAGCGACCGAACAAGAGAAAGGTCTAGATCTCCTCGTCGAACAGAGGAGAACAAGAAAAGAGACCATGAAGTTGATCCAGAAGATGACCCCGATCATCCCAAGAGACCAAGGTAGCCAGAACGTGAGGTATTTTCAATACGCTTTGGGTCATTTGATTATAATGTTATTACAGGTGGAGATGCAGGAGGAGGAGACCTTACTGCAGAGAGAAAAGATTACCTCTGTGAGGCTCAAGCTTGCTCATACATTCAACGAATAAATCTAGTTGAGGAGGATCGCCCGAGAAAGGTAAACAAAGAGAAATTGGTCATTAGTTTCTCAAAGAACGACCTCGCAGGTGTCCTATATCCTCATAATGACCCATTGGTGATCAAAATGAGGATGAAGGAAGTAATGATTTTAAGAGTATTGGTAGACAATGGTAGCTCGGCAGACATCATGTTCTACTCGTGCTTCGACAGTTTAAATCTAAAGCTATCTCAACTGGAGCCTTATCATAGATCCCTCCTCGTTTTTGCTGGCGAGAAAGTTTTTCCACTTGGGACGATCAAATTGGATATGTAAGGACATTTTTCTCATGTCCAACATCTTACATTTATGTATGTCGTACGCCGTTACATTTGGCACGTCACCTCACGATCTCACATGACGGCCTCTATCCGAATTTCAGGAATCAAGCATCCAACATCTCCATCATGTGTCCCACATCGTCCTCAACAACTTCACATACCATGCTTTAGGGTCTATATGCTAGTGGTATGCATGAGAAGTCAAATCAATGAAAGAAGTCACGATATGGAAGTTCAAGGGCAATTTGGTAATTGTACACCACCGTCCGGAGGATAGGTCAACTGGAAAGTTGAAGAGCTTGCCACAACAAAGATACTGGAAGAAACGGCATCTCATTCCGAGCTACGGTGAAGAAGATATGGCCCTTTGAAGATGGAGAGAATTCCTCGAAGGAATCTGGTTCCTGAGGATCGGACCAATTCGCCTAAAGAGACCGGATCGATCCGACTGCTAAAGTGAGGCCAGTATACCCCGGATCCATAGCGAACCAATGAAGATAAAAAGTCGAACCGATCCGATGTCAACCGGACTGATCCGCCTGCAATTAAAAGAACCGATCCGGTATACCGGACCGATCCGCCCATCAACCGGACCGGTCTGCCTGGGATAATTACGAGCAGTCCCAGTGTTTGAAAACTCTTTCCTTGGTTTTCTTATTTATACCAACTTCGGGAGAGTTATTTTTAAGACTTCGATACACGATTTCCAGAGCAGAGAAAGCCCTAAGTCTTCACCTATTGAGTACCAATACTCTAGGTATTTTGATTCACACAAATTCCATACATTTGTGAATCCTTTTGGTAACCCAGGAACGCAGTTTTTGCAGTTCAACCCTTGTGGAGGAGACCGTTCTTCTTCTCCATTGAAGCCCTACTGGACAGGGATAGTTCCAGCCGCCAGCCCTACTGGAAAGGGATAATTCCAGCCGCGACTACAGAATCCGATACCCAAGGGTAATTCTTAGTCAACTTGTATTTTCATTGTAATCCGATTGTAAGCCGTTTTCTTACAAATTATAGTGAAAATAAATGGTTTTGCCCCTGAGGGGGATTTTTCCTTAATTGCATGTGTTTGAATGTTCTTGCTTAGATTATCATCTTATTCAATCACATACTGCTGCATGTTTAGGGTTTGTTTGTGTTAAAATGGTTTAATATATAACTTGATCATTTGAACGCGAGCACACACGTTCCTGAAATTGTTTGTTTTATCCTGCATGCTTTATTTTATTAGATAAATCATCTAGATGCATGATTTAGGGTTTAACTAAAGTTTGGGTTTAATTAAAATTGGATTTTATTTGAGAAGTCGCAATATTTCCGCTGTTGCTGCACTCTCAAATTGGTATCAGAGCGGGTTACGCTAATTTATCGCGTGATCCTGATTTTTCGAGGATTTATTTTTTTTGATACAATTTGACTTCTCACGTCGTCAAATTGGTATCAGAGCAGGTTGCACTAAGTTATTGTGTTTTGATCCTGATTTTGCAAAAATGGCATTTGATGGTTTTGATGATCTTCGATGTCAAATTTTTGAAAAATTTAATTGGAAAATTCACACGAACTCTTGTTTTAAATCTTCTGTTGAAAACGAATCTGAGAGGTGTTCGTGTTGTAAGGGTGTTGGTCACACGTTACATGAGTGTACCACAAATTTAAAGAAGAAATTGAATAAACCGATTTCTCATGTTTCTACCCTTAGTGATTGTGATTCGGAAGAAGAAGTTTTTTATGCTTCTAGGCGAGAGTTTCCCATCCATGTGATTAGTGATAGTGAAGGTGATGGGAGTGTGGATGAAAGTGAGGAGGAAAGTGTAGATGAGCATGACTTGCAAACTGCTTTCAATGAACTTTATGCTGAAACTTTGAAAATAAAGAAAGAAAATTTGAAATTAAAAGCTCAGTTGAAAGAGTGTGCCATAAAAAATAATGATTTTTTAGTTGAAGAACTTAGGGCTCATCTGAAAATCTTGAAAGAGAAGCTTGAGTACGTCGAGGGTGAGAGAGATAGTCTTAAAGGGTTGATGGAGACTATAAAAAAGGATCTTTTAGAGTTTGAGGATTCTAAACGAGTACTTGAATCTAGGATAGGTGAACTTGAGGTGAAATTGAAAGATTCAAGTAAAGTGAAATTTGATTTGGAGTCTAGGTCTGAAAAACTTGATAAGATTTTAGGCACAGTCGAGATCAAAACTGATAGGGGTGGGATTGGTCTTGAAAAATATGTTGCACCCATTCCCACACGTGTGAGAGAGCCTCCTAGGTTTGTTAAGAAAGAGACACCTACGGGTGTTAGGAAAGACCCCCTAGGAACATCGTGAGAGTGCCTCCTAGGATCATTAGGAGAGATCCACCTAAGCAAATTCAGAAAGCGCCACCTAGGAATTTGAGGAGAGGGCCACCTTTAGGTAACACACACCGCCCAATTTACACTTGCACACATTGCGGTAGGCAAGGTCATCTTAGGCGATTTTGTTACAAGCTTTTAAATGGACCTAGGAAGGTTAATGAAAGAATAAATTCGATTCCCAAAACCCCCACACTTAGTTACACATCAATTTGGGTTAGAAAATCGGATTTAGAGGCTTATGGTTTATTTGTCCACGATTCCCGTTTGCTTGCACGTGATTCACCCCATGTGAAATCTTTTGGTTGATTGTGGTTGCATGTTTGTCATACACTAGTTGTGGTTTCATGTTATATTTTTACTAGTGTGATGACTTGTACTTTTTGTATAAATTCTTGTTTTTGAATTTTGTTTTTGAAAAATACAAAAAGATTTTATTTTGATAAAATTTTTGAAAAATCCAAAAAGATTTTTGTTTTTTGTTTACACCGTTTGTGGATGAACACTTTGGATGACCGAGTCACAACATCATTCCATTATTTTCATGTGACTATTTGATAGTGTTTTGAGATAATAGGTCAATTCATCCATGTGCTTTAAAATGTTTGGAGTCATTAAGATGTAATTAAGTGTTACTTCCTACATATTTGACTCATGTTTCCTTTAATGCACACATGCACAGATTTGTTTGACTATTGTGCTTGTCTTATCACATGTTGGTTGGGTGTTTTCACTTCAATTCTGTCCTTAAAACGAACCAAGCGCGATAAATTTTGATAAGGAAATTGTGCATTTAAAAACCGTTTTGTGAGTTTGTGTGCTTTATTTTAAAACGGGGAAGGGCTGCGAAAGGTTCATTTTGCCTTTGCGAATACTAAGCCACCGTTAAATTGGACCTAAAAAATTGAGGAATTCTATTATCCGAGGTCCAAAGAGGTTAAAAGAGCCCGAAAAAATTGAAAGGCAATAAAAAAGAAATTCAAGCCAATTATGGGCCATTTAGGTTTTTGCTCCAATTCTCCAAAGTTTGAGAATTTAGATTACCTCTAAAAGAAAATATTTATGAGGGAGTTTGGTTGGAGAATTAAAACGGGTTGCACGTCCTTGAAATTCTTAAAAATGCGCTATATAGTTTTGGACGTTATTGGTGTGGAAATCATTTGACTTTGATTTGTTGATTTGCATAAGACGATGTCATTTAAATTCAACAAATGTTTTTTACACCTAAGGATACTTTTGATGTTCATTCGTTAGGGGTACACATATGCATCGTGCACATATGATTGATTGGGTTGATTTACCTATCGAATGTGTTCACACCCATTCATTCCATTTCTATGACTTGGTTGTTTGAGTCTAAATCCATGGTGTGATTTTTGTATCATATTTGTTCAAATTGGTATCCTATCTTTGTATGAAAAAATTGAAAAATCAAAAATAGTTTGTGAAAGTTTTTTTTGGCATCTCCTTGCTAGAGAAAGTTTACCATATTGATTGATGCTTTGCTTTTGAATACCGTGACACCCCGATTTTGCTTGTTTGATTCATTCTTCTTTTGTCTATTTGGGGACATCATAAAAAGGGGGAGAAAGAATTATCATATTATGGGGGAGTTTTGAAATTTTGAGTTTGCTCATAAATTGGTATCTATATTTATCTCATTTCAAACTCGATATGTCACTTGGTATTTTGCTTTGTCTCATGTGTGTAGGTACTACTTTGATGATCACTGAATTGCACACCCCGATGAGAAAAGCGTTGAGATTTCCGAAGATTTGAAGATCAAACGATGCAGTCTTATTCACTTGTACTCTTTCAGTTTTGGGTTCATGGAAGGGTAGATTTGTATAGGCAATTCCATATTTGATAATTCGGATTTTTATGTATGTACTGGCATAGACATAGGGGGAGATTTGTAAGGACATTTTTCTCATGTCCAACATCTTACATTTATGTATGTCGTACGCCGTTACATTTGGCACATCACCTCACGATCTCACATGACGGCCTCTATCCGAATTCCGGGAATCAAGCATCCAACATCTCCATCATGTGTCCCATATCATCCTCAACAACTTCACATACCATGCTTTAGGGTCTATATGCTAGTGGTATGCAAGAGAAGTCAAATCAATGAAAGAAGTCACGATATGGAAGTTCAAGGTCAATTTGGTAATTGTACACCCACCGTCCGGAGGATAGGTCAACTGGAAAGTTGAAGAGCTTGCCACAACAAAGATACTGGAAGAAACGGCATCTCATTCCGAGATACGGTGAAGAAGATATGGCCCTTTGAAGATGGAGAGAATTCCTCGAAGGAATCTGGTTCCTGAGGATCGGACCGATCCGCCTAAAGAGACCGGACCGATACGACTGCTAAAGTGAGGCCAGTATACCCCGGATCCATAGCGAACCGATGAAGATAAAAAGTCGAACCGATCCGATGTCAACCGGACCGATCCGCCTGCAATTAAAAGAACCGATCCGGTATACCGGACCGATCCGCCCATCAACCGGACCGGTCCGCCTGGGATAATTACGAGCAGTCCCAGTGTTTGAAAACTCTTTCCTTGGTTTTCTTATTTATACCAACTTCGGGAGAGTTATTTTTAAGACTTCGATACACGATTTCCAGAGCAGAGAAAGCCCTAAGTCTTCACCTATTGAGTACCAATACTCTAGGTATTTTGATTCACACAAATTCCATACATTTGTGAATCCTTTTGGTAACCTAGGAACGCAGTTTTTGCAGTTCAACCCTTGTGGAGGAGACCGTTCTTCTTCTCCATTGCAGCCCTACTGGACAGGGATAGTTCCAGCCGCCAGCCCTACTGGAAAGGGATAATTCCAGCCGCGACTACAGAATTCGATACCCGAGGGTAATTCTTAGTCAACTTGTATTTTCATTGTAATCCGATTGTAAGCCGTTTTCTTACTAATTATAGTGAAAATAAATGGTTTTGCCCCTGAGGGGGATTTTTCCTTAACTGCATGTGTTTGAATGTTCTTGCTTAGATTATCATCTTATTCAATCACATACTGCTGCATGTTTAGGGTTTGTTTGTGTTAAAAGGGTTTAATATATAACTTGATCATTTGAACGCGAGCACACACGTTCCTGAAATTGTTTGTTTTATCCTGCATGCTTTATTTTATTAGATAAATCATCTAGATGCATGATTTAGGGTTTAACTAAAGTTTGGGTTTAATTAAAATTGGATTTTATTTGAGAAGTCGCAATATTTCCGCTGTTGCTGCACTCTTAGGATATATTCATTGGTACATGGCCTGCTTGTCGAAGAGAAAGAATAGGCTTCTTCGTGATGGATAAAAATGTTCAATCAACCTACAATATCATCATGGGAAGGGTAGGATTGAAGAAGTTCGAAGCAGTGCCATCTATGGTACATCAATGCCTAAAATTTCCAATAAATTTTGGAGTAGGAGTTATGAAGGGTGATCAAAAAGTAGATTGGGAATGCTACTATTCATCTGTCGAGCAAGAGGAACTAGAGGAATCAAGGAAAAAGACTACTACCTATCAAGTGGAGGAAGGTGCAGAAATTGAACCATTGGATCCTAGAGATGAGTCCCAACTCGTGAAAGGCCAGGTGGTGGAAGATATTGAAAATACATTCTGGACGAAGAGCACCCTGAACGAACAACTCAAATAGGTTCGTCGTTGGAGGCCTCACTAAAACAAAAATTGATAACTTTCCTAAGAAGCAGAAAGCAAACTTTTGCATAGAGTCATGAGGATATGCCCGGAATAAACCCAAATTTCTTATGTCACGAACTCAACGTGAATAAGGAGATCAAGCCAGTAAAGCAGAGAAGAAGAGTATTCAGTCCCGAGAAGAATCAAGATATACAAGAAGAGGACGAGAAACTCCAGAAATCTTGCTTTTTTGAAGATGTTAAATATCTAAACTGGTTAGTAAATGTGGTGATGGTAAAGAAAAAGAATAAAAAATGGAGGATGTGTGTAGATTTCACAGACCTCAACAAAGCATGCCCAAAGGACCACTTTCCCTTGCCCCGAATTGATCAATTAGTAGATGCTACCTCGAGACACGAGCTGTTGAGCTTCATGGACGCTTATTCTGGATACAACCCGATTAAGATGAAACCTGAAGACAGGGAGAATACTTCTTTTATTACCCCTAGGGGAACTTACTGTTATAATGTTATGCCTTTTGGTTTGAAAAATACAGGTGCAACATATCAGCGGCTGATGAATAAGGTGTTTGCAGAACAAATCAGTTGCAATATGGAAGTCTATGATGATGATATGTTAACAAAGGGCAAGAAAGCTGATGATCATCTAGTTGACTTAGGCCAGACATTGATCAACTAGATAAATATCAAATGAAGCTGTACCCGACGAAGTGCATATTTAGAGTACGAGAATGCATGTTTCTCGGGTACATTGTCAATCAACGAGGCATTGAAGCAAACCCTGAAAAGATCAAAGCTCTGTTAGAGCTGCGATCTCCAACGACGAAGAAAGAAGTGAAATGTCTTACAGGACGAGTAGAAGCACTCAATAGATTTGTATCGCGAGCAACTGATAGATGTCTCCCAATCTTCAAAATGCTCCGAAAGACTTTTGAGTGGAATGATGAATGTGAGAAGGCTTTTCAAGACTTGAAGAAATATCTGGGAGCACCTCCACTATTATCCAGGCCAGTGATGGGAGAAAAATTGTACTTGTATCTGGCAGTGTCAGAGAATGTAGTTAGCTCGGTATTAATAAGAGTGGAGAATGGAGTGCAAAAACTGATTTATTACACTAGAAAAGCCTTTCGAGGAGAAAAGATCAGATATCCAAAGTTGGGAAAATTGGCACTAGCATTGATCGAGGCAAGTAGAAGAATGAAGCCATACTTCCAGGCTCATACTATAGTTGTATATACCGATATGACATTGAGGCAAGCTCTTCATAAACCAGAAAAATCAGGAAGATTGATGTATTGGGCAATAGAGCTCGGTGAATATGACATAATTTATGAACCCAGATCATCACTTAAAGGGCAAGCAGTAGCAGATTTTATAGCAGAGTTCACCTATCCTGATACCCCCGAGGAGCAAAAACTGCTCACCGATCAACCTGTGGATGTTACAGAATCATCAAACCCAAGCCCAGACCAACTTAGGTTGGTAAAAGGGAAAGTAAATGTTACAGAATCATCAAACTCAAGCCCAGACCAACTTAGGTTGGTAAAAGGGCAAGAAGTGATGATCGACGAACAACAAGAAATATCAGGAGAGGGTGAAAGGAAGCAACAAATTTGCCACCGAGGAACTCTGTCAGATCAGAAATTTGAAGACGAGTTACCTATATGGAGTTTATATGTGGATGGCTCATCTTGCACAACAGGCTATGGGGCATGGATTATTCTTAATAGTCCAGACAAGGTCAACATGGAATATGCCCTACGCTTCCAATTCAAATCTTTGAATAATGAGGCTGAATATGAATCCATGATTACAGGTCTTAGTTTGGCAAAAACCATGGGGGCAGAGCAGGTTATTGTCTTCAGTGACTCACAATTGATCGTAAATCAAATGATGGGAGTATATGCAGCCAAAGGAGAATTAATGATCAGGTATCATGCAAAGGTAAGGGAATTGGTATCAGAATATCAAGAATGGAGAATGCGAGGGCAGACGCCTTAGCTTGATTAACATCAGCTAATCGTACCGAGCTACGAAGAACAATCCCAATTGAAGTTTTAGCTGGTCGGAGTATAGATGAAGATTTGACGATGAATTTTATTACCCTTAATTTAGGACCATCTTGGATGGATTCCATCAGGGCATACATTGAGGAGGGGGAATTACCAACTGACAAACTTGCAGCCAAAAAACTGAGGTTTAAAGCTGCTCATTATGTACTGAATAATGGTATTCTGTACAGACGAGGAATTATAGCAGGTTTGCAAAGATGTGTGCATCCCACCGAGGTGAAAGACTTGATTGAAGAGATCCATGAAGGGTCCTGTGGAGCCCATGTAGCAGGTCAGACGCTTTTGCAAAGGGTTATGACGCAAGGATACTACTGGCTAACGATGAGGGCTGATTGTATAGCCTATATTAAGAAATGTGACAAGTGTTAGTGCTTCTCCTCCATCCGAAGAAATCCCCAAGCGTTGTTGACACCCATTACTTACCCTTGGCCATTTGCTATGTGGGGAATGGACTTAGTCAGACCACTTACAACGACCAGAGGAAGATTTGAATATCTCATCGTCGCAGTGGATTATTTTACTAAGTGGGTAGAAGCTGAGCCTCTTGTCGACATGACGTACGAGAAGGTGTATCAATTTATTTGGAAAAATATCATCTGTAGATATGGTCTTCCCCATGCATTCATTACCGACCAGGGAGCCCAATTTGACAATGAGGAGTTCGCTGCCTATTGTCATCAGCCAAATATCTTGAAGATCCACTCAGCACCAATCCATCCCCAAAGCAATGGACAAACTGAAGTAACAAACAGAACGCTACTGAATGGCTTGAAGAAAAGACTAAATGACGTGAAAGCAAATTGGATCAACGAGCTACAATCAGTATTATGGGCTTACCGAACTACTCCCCGAGCAGCAACAGGGGAATCTCCATATATGCTAGCATTTGGAAGTGAAGCCGTTATACCTACCGAGTTGGGTCTTCCGACACACAGAGTACTGAATTTCAATTCCCCTGTCAGCGACTTAATGAGAAGATTGGATTTAGACATGCTCGAGGAAGTTAGAGAAGAAGCAGCCATCAGGAATGCTGCTTACGAACAACGAACAACTTTGTTCTACAACAAGAGAGTAAAGAAGTGTGACCTGAAAGAAGGAGACTATGTGTTAAAGAAAGTGATTCAAAAGCACAACAAATTGGAAGCAAACTGGCATGGACCTTATCGAGTTACAGAAGTTGTTCGACCAGGAACCTACAGAATAGCAACTTTAGAAGGGCATGAGTTTAAGAATACATGGAATGCAGAACACTTGCGCAAGTATTATCTATGATGTAAACTCTCATGTAATACATTTTCGTTAGTATGAATGAAGTGACAATGTTCTGCCCAGTTCTCTCCTTTTGTTGGAATTTTTTTGCGGAATACTAGTTCTACACACTACTCAGCAAAACTCAGACTACTCAAAACTATTCCTAAAAATGCCAACTAAGGTTGGTTAGGAAACTATTCCTAAAAATGCCAACTAAGGTTGGTTAGGAAACTATTCCTAAAAATGCCAACTAAGGTTGGTTAGGAAGAAAAACTATTCCTAAAAATGCTAACTAAGGTTGGTTAGGAAACTATTCCTAAAAATGCCAACTAAGGTTGGTTAGGAAGAAAAACTATTCCTAAAAATGCCAACTAAGGTTGGTTAGGAAGAAAAACTAAGGTTGGTTAGGAAGTAAAACTATTCCTAAAAATGCCAACTAAGATTATTTAGGAAGTAAAGCTATTCCTAAAAATGCCAACTAAGGTTGGTTAGGAAGTAAAACTATTCCTAAAAATGCCAACTAAGGTTGGTTAGAAAATAAAACTATTCCTAAAAATGCCAACTAAGGTTGGTTAGGAAGTAAAACTATTCCTAAAAGTGCCAAAGTTGGTAGGTAAGAAAAAATTCACTAAGTATGGTTGATCGGGAATAAAAACCCACTAACTGTAGTTGGTCGAGAAGGAAAATTTACCGACCTTGGTTGGTGGGAAACATTTTATGAGTACGAGAAAGTGATCGAGCAAAATTTTTGATACTCGTAAATTTTTAAATTACTACCAAGTTGGTCGAGAAACAAAACATCATTAAGTTTGGTTATTTGTCAAATGATTACCACAAATTCAAACTAGTCGACAATAAGTTTTAATCAACTCTAAGTTGATCAACAAATAACACAATTGTTGATACCAAATTTAACCTGCTGATATGGCCCAATCATATGAAGACACGTGGCTATCCACATGGCAATAACAAGCACTTCCGAGATGATCATACGCGCCGAGGAACTCATATGCTCCGAGGAACAATAACTCTCCGAGGAACTCTTTAGCACCGAGAAGCTCAAGTGGTCCGAGCAACTCAGGCGGTCCGAGCTTCACCTCGACGCAGGATACCAACAATTTAACTGCTCATTAAATGCTCATCATTCAGACGCACACACTAAAAGAGCATTGAATGTATTACCCTTTCATATATATAACATTTAATGTATTACCCTTTTACATTGCAGCCTCAGGGCTATAAATACCTTGTACAATCCTCATTGTAAGGGGACCGGGATTCGAATCCAAACCTTGGAATCGAGAGAGGAATTTCTTGAGAAAACTTGTGATCGAGAATTCCTAAGCACTCAGCAATAAAACAACAGTGGATGTAGGCCATTGTTATAAGGCTGAACCACTTTAAAATTCTTTATGTCATTTATTTATGTCATTTATTTATCTGATGTTCATCACAGATGGTTGATCAAGTAGGTGCTCGGGGAGAGATATTTTAGCATTGGAATGGAGACTATAATCGCCAAGGTATTTGGAAATCAAACACTGAGGGATTGCCCGGGTAGGGATCCAGCTCATGTCGAGTTTGAAGGGTGGCACTGGCAAGTCGAGCAACCCAAGATTATGATAATCCCACAAGTAGTGACCTTGTTCCAGTTGCAGTACACCCAGGGCATTCAACCACCCTTGTTTGTAACCTTCATTATTCGCATTTTGGATCCGATCATCCAAATGGTAAAGAGCCTCATTGTATCCAGCCATCTAAAATTCTCTGGGCTGCTTGTGGAACTGATAAGTCAACCTTTCTAACTGCTCGTGAAGACTTTTTATAAAGAGTTCTTTATTCTCCAAGGAAGACTTCTGTACAGAAAGCTGCTCGTCCAGATTCCTGATCTTCTTAGACATCTCAACCAATGCCTGGTTCTTTGCCATCAGTTGGAAGGCCTGGTTCTCTAGAGCATATTGAGTTCTCTGTTCCTCGACAGTAATCCGAGCAGCTCTTGCTCATCCCCGAGGAGCTCTTGCTCGTCCCCGAGTAGATGTAGAAGGGCCAGCTCTCTTCAAGGTTTCTAATTCATCCCTCAGGTTGGCATTTTTGACCTCTAAGAAAGAGAATCCCTCGTTGTTCACAGGGACCAAATCGTTTGAGGTTGAAGCTATAGACTTTAACTAAGACACCTCTCTTTGTAGGTTATTATTTTCCTGCTCTAACAACTCAGCTATCTGTCTACGCTCTTCGACCTCAGCCTTTAAAGTTCTCTCCCTCACATCGTAAGCAGCAAACAGTTTATCGTATCCCTTATCAGCACTGAGTTGCTGATACTTTTTCTCGTATCCTTCATGCAAAAGGGCTGTAGATTCCTTATATTATTGTTGAAGCTCTTCAAGAGTTCCTTAGAGATCTTCAATCATTTTATAATATGCTACATTGTTAGCCACTGCACGGTCAAGCAGGCACTTCAAATATTGGTAGGCTAAAACTGCTTGCTCTGAAGCACCTTGACAAAGGATGTCAACGAGTTGTGCTGCACTCATATCTGTATGACCAACTTTGAAGTACTCATTGCATTGCCTCAATAATTTTTTATCATGAGCAGACAATAACTCCATCCTGGCCGTAAACTAGTAAAGGAAGAGAAAGCAAGAATCAATAAGAGTTCAAACAGAGCATGAAGAAGAGAAACAATAGTATGAATAGGCGAAACTTCAAATTTTATTACATCATAAAGGAGAAGTACAAAATTCAGAGTTACATTTGATAAAGAAAAATAAACAGAGAGAAAAATCCGAACAACTCTACACCTTTTCCTTGTCTCCCAAAACTTTCTCGGGAGGCTAGGACGAGGAGGTAGGTTGCTCGGATGGTACAGATGGTTGCTCGAGGAGTGCTGGAAGTTGCTCGTTTGAAACAATGGATGGTTAAAGTTGCTCGCTGGTGGACTGGATAGCTGGGGAATGAGGAATTTGATCTCCCATAACCATGGAGAATTCCTCAGAGGCAGCTTCGTCCTCTTCTTCTTCTTCAGGAGTTGGAGTGGGGCTTGGGATGTATCGCTGAAACAGCTCAGAATTTTCATTGGCCTTCATCTCTTGCAGAGCAGCGACCCAGCCATCCCTAAAGTATTTGTGGCTACCATATTCCACCTGTGACATCATGGCAGCCAGACCTTTATTCCACCCCTTATCCCAGCCAGTGCTGAAAGACTTTTTTATAGCCAACTTCCTTTTCGCTTTCTCCAAGGAAAGCTTCTCGGAAAAAAGATCCTCGGAAGCCTTCAGCTTATTCTCTATTTCTTCCTTTTGACGACCTACTTCACGAAGTCGGCCGAACTTTTCTTCAGCATTTTTGAGCTTACTTTCAAGCTCCCTAGCATTTTTGAGCTTCTCATCGAGCTTTTTATTCTTCTCTTCCAAGTTTTTTATTTTCTTCTCCAAACCTTTGGAGACTTCAACAACTTGGTTTTTCTCCTGCTCGGTGGAATTAAGTTTCTCCTCCCAAATCGCCTTATCATCATCATACTTCTGACGAGAATCTTTCAAAGACTGTGTCAGGCCCATCAAAGCTTCCTCTACACCAGACGAGGAGCTTGAAGCTTTAATAGCTTCATCTTTCTTTAAAATGGTATTAAAACAGGTCACTAACTGGGAAAAGAAAATGATATCAAGTCAGTACACAGATGTAACAAGGGAAAAATAAAAGTTGAAGACAATGATACTTATAGAAGCTATATGACGAGCAGCTAATGAGGTAACCATGTCCCAAGAAAGATTTTCTTCCATACCTTGGATCTCGAGAATGATACAAGACTTCACCGAGTTCATGGCAGAGCTCGGGGCAACAAAAGTGGGAACACCACTTCCAGTAATCGAGGGCTGAGAGATGGATTCAGCCAAATTGACTGAGGAGCTCTTCTTTAGCTTCCTTGGGGGAATATGAATGGTCTCGACTAACGATGTAGTCTTAGTCGGAGAGATAACAACCACCTCGCTTGGAACAGTGGCCTTGCTCGGAGCCACTGGGGGCTTCTCGGCAACCTTCACAGTAGTAGCCGTAGGGGGTGCATCAATCTTCTTTGTCCCCTCTTCTGGAACATGATGTTTACTTCTCTTTGCCTCTCCAGCAACAGAGGCAGATTTCTCGAAGATGGCAGGAGCTCTTCATTTCTTCATTCTTTCACTCAGAGGGATATGAGACTCAGGTGAAGAACTAGCAGAAGCAGGTACTGGTTCTACCTCACTTATCACCGGACGAGTAGTAAAAGATGAGGTGTAACTCTTATACTACAACAAATATGAAGCTGACCTGATATGCTCGTCAGCAATAGTCTGATGCAAACCCCAGATAAGTTTCAGATGTTTTAAATTAACTTCTGTCTCTTTTGGAGACCTTCTTTTGCTGTCAACTGCAAATAAATGAAAATTAAAATATCAGTGACATTTTTTATCAAACATAAAGGAAGCATAATTTCAAAAATAAAATAAAATAAAAACAACCTATCCCATTTCCATAGGGAGGACATCTAGGACCCTGGTACACATCATTTCCAGTCAGTGGAGGGTGTTGCCAATTTTTCATAACAACCTCGTGCTCGAGGTAGTCCCTATTGGCATCTGGGAGATTGACCACTAAAGCCCTATTTAAAAACCTAGTTTTTAAATAAAAAGTATTATCACCAATAGCCCATCTATAATAGAACATAATTTCTGGAATTCCTATACGAGTTCCATGAATTTGATTTAATCTATGAACTCCGTTAACTATTCTCCACGTATTGGGGGCTATTCTTGCAGGAACCACATCAAAATATTGACAGAATTCCAGACATAAAGGGTTTGGGGGAAAAGAAAAGCCACATTCAGCGACAAAGAGATTGGGGAAGCAATGTCCCTCAGCCAAATGAAAATAATTTGAAGGCTCAGAAAGTTCCTCCAAAATAACCCATGAAGGAATAGAGAAATTAGAACGAAACTTATCAAGCGAATCTACAGAGTAAACCATGATGAGTAAAGGAAATCAAAGAGAAAGAAGAAGATCTTACAGGAAAAAAGATGAGTCTGTTGACAACGAATGATGAAAGGGATGAACGCACAGGAGAGAGAGACAATGGAAAACTCAAAGAGACAAATTTAAAAAAGTAGAAGATGAGGGGATTTTCTGCAACGCTTAAATACCCTGTCTTGGGAATGGGTAAAGATAATGATTACAAAAAGAGATGGTTACGTTACCAGCGGCTAAAAAAACAAAAAGAGTGCGGGAATCGAAGCGGTTATAAAAATTCAAAAAGTCCGATTCTACGAATTTGGAAGGAGAAATAAATACAAAAGAAAATACTCCTAAATTTCAGGATGACCATTTAAAACCGCCATATTTCGAGAAAGAATGTTCCACACTCCTCAAATTTCGAACTGTGAAACATTGGGGGCTTCTGTTGATACCAAATTTAGTTTGCTGACATGGCCCAATTGAGTGAAGACACGTGGCAATCTGCGTGGCAATAACAAATACTTCCGAACAACACCTTAACTTCGAGGAACTCAACTTCCCTGACCCACGCAGATACCCTGAGCAATAGATGCTCTCCGAGGAACCATACTGCAACGAGGAACTCTGCTTCCCCGATCAACTCAGACGCTCCGACCAACAAGAGTTCTCTGAGAAACTTTAATACACCGATCAACTTATGAGTACCGAGCTACTTAGGCGGTCCGAGCAGCTTAGGCGATCCGAGCTGCACCTCGAACAGAGTATTAATATCAGCATAACCAACAGATTGACCGCACATTAAATGCTTATTATTATCATATAAATGTATACGCCTAATGGACAACTCTGTATTACCCTTTCACATGTACAGCCCGAGGGCTATAAATACATTGTATCATCCTCATTGTAAGGGGACCGGGAATTTCTTGACTAAACTGGTAATCAAGAATTTCCAAACAGTCAACAATAATAAAAACAGTGGACGTAGGCCATTCTTATAAGGCTGAACCATTTTAAAATTTCTTTGTCTCATTTTATTTTATCTGTGATTAAATAATTAGATATAGTATAATTTTTTACATCAACACCAACATACCTTTTATTTATTTTCTTATTATTTGAAAATAGATGCTCGCTTACTCAATCATGTTTACTTATTTTTAGGTGAACACTACGAGCGCTCTTATATATGTGAAGCATCGGGTACTAAACTATTGTACATTATTTATTTATTTTCTTGTACTTGTGAAAATAATTGATTATATATATCAATCTATCTCATTATTTTCAAATTGAAGCTTCGAGTTCCTTCAAGCTTATGGAGGCACATACCAAGCAGGAGGGTGACCATTTTCCTATTTCCAATGTAGATCTTTCTACTAAGAAATGTGTGAGATTATTTACTTCTTGATCATATTCCTCCTTTGTTAGTGTCTTCAAGTATTTCTCTAACTAGTTAATTCAATTTTTAATAGGGGAGAGATCAATTCAGGGCCTAGTGTAGTATACTTACTCCTATTGGCATGCAAGTAAGTTCTTTTCTTCAAACTATAGATTATTTCACCTTTTACTTTGTATATTTAGAATTGTCCTCTTTTTCTTCTAGGAGTAATAAATCGAGGGAGGAGAAGTGACTGATGAGGATGAGTAAGACTCTGAAACTACTTATTCTGATAAATATGATGACGAGCAGACTGGCTAGGAATTTACTATTGATTATTACGTGAGTTCAATGCATATAGGTTTTAACCTCGCAGAGATGGATGCTCCAGACGTTTATATAAAATATTTATGGTCTGCGAGTATAAATATTTAACTTAAATGCCATCTCCAGCCAACGTTGCTAGTTCGTCCGACTCATCTGAGCAAAGTCACTCCTACGAACGCTCATACTTTTCTCACTGTTATGAAAGACTTAGAGTATTTTTAATACTTTAAATTTGATAGTTTGGATGATGTAGTCCGTAATATTATTCAGCTTACCATCAGGACATTGTTGAAGTCTCAACCATTGTAGAATGCTAAAGCTGAGCAATGCCGCAAGTGAGAGAATTCCTTAAGGGAACATATCAAATCCTCTGAAGTTAAGTTGAGCAAGTTATGACTGGTGAGAAGGATGGTACTTCTCGCATTTATTAAACTTAGGAAGATGTGAAGCAAGAATTTGGTGCTTCCTATGCGATTTTTTATAAGAGGGAGAACCATTTGTTCTATAAACACACGATTAGTCTTATGTACTCCCTTGCTCGTTTTTTTTTGGACATTTGCAATATCTTTGTTTGTCTTTTGAACGGGCTATTTTTATGAAATTAAATGTCAATTATGTTATTAATCTTGTGCGTGTTCTTTTCACTCTCTTTCATGCCTTCGAGTAAATGATGTTGGTTTATGAAATAACTTGCAATTAATTTTCATTTTTTCCCCTTTCCCTTATACTATGGGACTATATGCTCGCATAACTTTATATTTTACATAATATTTTGTGAGTAATCATTGATAATGTTTTATTGTCTTTCCCTTATATAATGGGATTATCTTCTCATAAAATCGTATATATTACTTTATATAGATTTTTGCGATCAAGTTAGCATTAATAATCTAGAATATTCACATTATATTGTGGGTTGCTATGCTCACTGGATTTTTCCTTTGACCTTATGAAATTATAACTGTGCGAGTATATCCCCTTTAAATACTGTGAGTACATATAAATTTTATATGTAGAGAAAATGTTACCTCATGCTTTAGAAATTATATACTACATTGCTCTCTATATTTTAGCTATGAGGGCATTGACTTGAGAGTATATCCTATCAAAATATTGTGAGAAATGGTAAACTTGTTAAATAAATGAATTATTTTTCCCCATACTTTGGAAATTATGCACTTATTTGCTCGCTAAAATTTTGTTGTTTCGACATTGACTTGAAATTATATCCCCTCGATGTTTACCAAGAAAGGTAAGGTTGTTAAATCACTAAAATGTATTTCCTTATACTTTGAAAATTATGAATTGTCTTTCTCACTGCATTTTAAGTGGACATTAACTTAAAAATATATCCCCTTAAAATGTGGTGAGCAATGCACTTTTCTTTTCTTTTTTTAAAAGAAAATATTTTCCATTGTAACGTGGGAATCCTTCGACTTGTTTGCTCATTATATTCTATGAACAAAAGCAATATGATAATAGCTTTGAATTTTATCCCATCACATAAGTTTGCGAGTAGATATATAAAACCTTTTTGGTTGTACAATGCATCACATATAAGTAATATAACCAACATTATAAAACTTTGGAGAGAACTAAATATAATCGAGAACGAGCTATTGCATTCATTCTATTAAACTTGATATTTTTAGATACAACTCGTACAAAAGATTTTCTTTTTCATCCAAGAAACTTTTTATTGCATGAAAAAAGATTAAATAAATATTGGCATACCTCAAGCATAGTACTTCTTGAGTCACTTGTAGTTGATTGATTAGGTGCATTCACTCTCAGGTTCTAAAATCAGTTATTAACCTGATTTTCCCACTCCTCTAACTATGAAAGGCCCTTCCTAATTGGGTTTGAACTTAGAGGCATTATACTTCTCAAGTGATGAGTGGATGCTCAAAGAGCTAAACCTACAATTTGAAATTCCCTTGGTCTGGCCATGTTCTCATAAGCTCTTGAGGGTTGCTGAGCATAATATTTAAAATTCTCTTTGGATTTGTCTATGTTCTAATCCAAGGCTTCTAATTTCACATTGCGAGGGTTCGGTATTCGATCATGATTCAAAGCCGTTCTCGCAGAATGTACTACTAATTCCATAGGAAAGACACCTTTCGTTCCATAGACCAAAGAGAAAGTATTGAATATCGTTGGCTTTATCGTCGAAGTTATGTAGGCCTAAAAACTATGGCAATTTGTCATCTTATTTCTCGAGATGATCCTCTAAGATTTTATTTTGAAATGTTGATTGGATATTATTAGTTTCCTCTTCCTATCCATTCCCATTTGGATAAGAAATGGCAGAACTGTAAAAAATGATATTATACCTGTTAACGCAAAAATTCTCCATATACGAGGACCAATCAAAAAAGGACACATGTCATCCTACGTGGCAATATTCGGCACCCGAGGAGAGTTGGTCGGCATCCGAGGAGAGTTGGTCGACACCCGAGGAGAGTTGGTCGACATACCAACCAGGAAGATCAAAGGATACAATGCATTTAATGTCCATTAATGAAGATGACAACGCATTTAATGAACCTTAATGTACATTTATACTGTATTAATAGATGACAACACATAGCATACCAAGCAATTCAAGGAGGATCAACCATCATAGAAGGCCAACAATTAGATTCATTGTATGTAGACATAAATGTCTGAATGGATAAAGACATTGTATCTCTTTATCTCCCATCACTATAAATATACGTATTCCCTTAGCCATAAGGGGGGGGGGGGGGGGGAGATCCGACAACGATGAGAGACCATACACAAGATACACCCTTTTTCTCCCTCTCTCTACCACATTGTGCTATTGTAAATCCCTGGGAATAAAATAACAGTGGACGTAGGCTTCTTTCTTATAGCCGAACCACTTTAAAAATCTTTGTCTCTCATGTGCTTGATTGGATTGCTTTTATCTATTTATCTATGATTATAAAAATAGGATTCGGTCCGGTTTTTTGCATCAACAGATTGGCGCCGTCTGTGGGAACGTGTTACAAGCATTGTTCTCCATCAAAAGCTAAGTTTTTATTTTCTCTACGTTTAATCAATTATGCATACATCTTTTGATTCAATCATAATTTTTTTTATATACATAAATTAATTGTCCAATTTTTATCTGCAAATTGTTGCATATCATGATTTTTAAATCACAACTGTTAGATTCATTCTTATTTAGAAATCTGAAAAATAGTGGATTTCATAAATCATAACTTTTTGCTTGATTATCAAGTTTCAATTTTATATCATGGAATAAATATTTTAAATGATTACATATACCAATATATACGATGGTGGTGAGATTTGATAATTTTCATTATAAATTTTGTAAGATCTTTGATGTCTATTCAAATTCCCATCATATTTTTAATCAAAGAGTGGGAAAGGGTTAAAGACAATGAAAAGTTTTCTCATGGAAATCATGACCCAAATCTATTTTCTCTCTCTTCAAGTTTGAGTCTCTTTGCATTCATTTTTATGAGTTATATACTTAATTTGGATCATATACTATCGACACAAGAATTCTTTCCTTTTTTACAAGGGATGAAGATCATCATCAAAAGATAAGCCATTCTTTTTTATATGAACAATTATACTTTATACGCATATCATTTCAATCAATAAATATTTTGTGTGTCATTCACGAATAATATATATATTTTTTGAATCTACATAATACTGTTCTGTATGTGCAATTTGAAATTCAATCGTTTTATTTATTTATTTGCATTGGTGAATTATACATGGAAATTGTTTCACCTATAGACATGTACAACTCTGTCAATTATTGTTGTTAAGTCACTCATTGATCCGTATAACTCTGTCAATTTTTTGATATTAGAAAATGGGAAAAAATGATGTCAAATGAATCGACATAAGTTATAGATCTGATAATTTCGACGTATTAGTTTTCCCTTTCTATCCTCTAATTATGATTGATTTATTGGTTGATAAACCAATCACTTGATGTTGTCAAAATCAAATTCCGACGATCTGATTGGGAAAAAATTAATTATATAATTTTAATCCTCTCAATTCTAACATTCGATAGCGAATGAAGCTGGGGAACAAATATGAAATCGAAATCTCCCCATAATCTTGCTTGATCAGATGCGTAAATCAGATTTCATAGTTTCAACTGTTTCTGCTGCAGTAAAACACCACCAAATATTTTGATCATATCAAATGAACTTAACCGCCTAAGATTTTGACATCTGGAGAGTTGGCAAATGAAGAGTCAATCTTGTCGAGAAAACACTGATCTCAGTCACACCTACATGGATTTTGCCGACCCGTGATGGTGGTTTTACCCCTCCCCCCGTTCTTTTTTGAACCTCGCGATCAGCAGCGACCAGGGATCAATTATTAGCTGACCACAACCCAAAACTCATAATTTAAAAGTCAATCACATCTCTGATTTTAGCTACCTCAGATCGAAAATCCAACCCCAACCAAAGTATGGGGAAAAGACAAATCAATCAAAAAATTTATCACCAACCTCTCCGGAGAGCGGCGATGGATAAATCAAGAGCTTCACACATCAGCAACATTACTTGAAGTTGGCAACTAAATTACAAAATGAACTTCACCTCAGAAACATCACTGGAACATCCCTTACGATTGAAGACCACTATATTACAGCTACGATAAAATGGATATCACCCACATATCTTATTGTAGGTCGGGGACATGCTTATGTGCCAGCGTCCTCTGAAATTAAGAATTACACAAGTAGGTGTTGGTCGACAACATGAATTCCGATATCAAGGGCGTTCATGGTTGGTCGGCAACATGATTTGAGATACCAGGTCAGTTTTCATTGATTGCTGGTCGGGGATAGGAATTACGATACTAGGTGTTGTCATTGTTGTTCGGAGATATGGTTTGCAGTACCAAAGATGGGTTTTAACTGTAGTCAACATAACTTTTATGAGTCGACAATAACTATAATACAAACATCAGCATTATGTGACAACAATTGCTCTTGGTCGGAGACTCATACTGCAGGTCGGAGGATCCAATTGCTGGACGATGAAATCGAATTGTTGGTCTGCGACGGGTATTGCACATTTATCAATTTTTCCAGACCTCCCATCATTGGTCGGGAGTGACGACTTCTTTGGGCATCAAAGAAATTATTGGTCGGAGATCATCTATTTTTGGTCGGTGATGTCTAATGTTGGTCGGTGACCAATGAGCCTACTCCTGGTTGTCAACATCCACTGTTGGTCGGCGCCAGAAAAAAAAATAAATAAAAAAATTCCTTAAAAGGGTGATGGGTTTCAAACTCTATGTTTGGGACCCAAATTTATTTAACTTCATCAAAATAAAGTTTTTCCATTTAAGAAGGACTTTTGTTTTATTACACCAACTTATAAATTGGGTATTTGGTACAGTGCCACATATTTATATTTTCATACATTTATATTTTCGAGCTTTACTACACCATTCTGACTTTGTTCAAATTAGTTGTTTAAAGTTGAGTTCTTACACCCAACCTCCATACTTCATAACTTCACATGAAATAAAATATTTCTAAAAACTAACTTATATTTAATAATTGTTGGAGTTTAAATAATTTAGAAAAAATCAAACTTCATATTTGATAAAAATTTGCTCATTCGACATAGATCTCATCATTTCATATTTTGAAAATTTTATTGCTTTATGCTGATACACATCACATATTGTTTGGCTGGATAATTATTCTCATGACAATAATTATTTGATCTAGTCTCGACAGGTGCTCGAGCAGCTTATTAAAATTTCTTAGGGATGAGATTCAATCCCGACGAAAGCTTAGCCACAATCTTAAACCTCTGGAAACTATTATTGCTCGACATCAGGCAATTTTGCCTTCATATCAACCAACATATATTATTTCATTTTTTGAAATTAATATTTTATTTCTCAAGCATATACATATCATATATTGATTGGATGAGTAAATTATTCTCATGATTAATCAATTTAGCCTACATATATGGTGTAGCAAGTTATTAATTTTTATAGGTACAAGATTCAACGCCGACGAATTCTCGGAAACAATTTTAAACTTCTGGAAAATATTATCATTGCTCAGCATTATGAAGTTTTATCTCAGCGAGACATTATATATTTTATTATTGCTCGGAGATATCGGCTCAAGCACAAATTATTCTATATATCCCTTGGGATTCATATTATATATTTATCTCAACATGGAGCTCGGCGAGATACTCATTATCATATTCATCTCCGCGGAAGAACTACAACAGTTATTATATTGCACCCCCAACGGATAGTTGGTCGGGGTAATTCTTATTTATATTCAGGCCCAACAAAGTTCTCGGCCATATTCTTATATTGTGGAAAATATTATTCTTATTCGGCATTATGCAATTTTGCCTCGACAGATCAGCAAGACAGTTTATTATTATTCTAAATCAATCTTTAGTCTATGCATATTTTATATTTATCTCAGCATGGAGCTCGAAAAATTTCTTCTCTCTCTATATATTCAGCTTCAAGGAGGTCTCCAGCATTTATATTATCTTATTCCCAACAATCTGTTGGTGAGCTCCGAGGAGATCTCCAGCATTTAAATCATCTTATTCCCAACAATCTGTTGGTCAGCTCCGAGGAGGTCTCCAGCATTTATTATATCTTATTCCCAACAATTTGTTGGTCATCTCCGAGAAAGTCTCTAGCATTTATTATAAAATCCACCAACTACGGTTGGTCGGTCCACTAACTACGGTTGGTCGATAAAATAAAATCCCCCCAACTACGGTTGGTCGGTAAAATAAAATTCCCCCAACTACGGTTGGTCGGTCCACCAGCTACGGTTGGTCGATAAAATAAAATGCCCCCAACTACGGTTGGTCGGTCCACCAGCTACGGTTGGTCGGTAAAATAAACCCCCCCAACTACGATTGGTCGGTCCACCAGCTACGGTTGGTAGGTAAAATAAAATCCCCCCAACTACGTTTGGTCGGTCCACCAACTACGGTTGGTCGGTTGGTCGGTAAAATAAAATCCACCAACTACGGTTGGTCGATAAATAAAATCCACCAACTCCGGTTGGTCGGCAAATCAATTTACAATAAACTCTGGTTGGTTAAACTAAGCAGGATCATGGGATGAAAGTTAATTCATTTTTTAGGCCCAAAGAGTGACAAGTCACTATAATTATACAACAGGTGGAGCAAGTTTCATTGTTTATGCAAAACAGGACAATTTGTCTTTTTACATATGTATATTCATCAGCAAACATACTTCAAGGCCAAGAAAGCATTCAAAGTTCATATTCCACACTTGGGGGCTTCTACTACAAATTCAGTTGTTCATTTGGTGTCACATTCTCATAACATCATGCAGTCGAGCATCAAATTTAACCCCGATAAATTATCATTCAGAAGTCATTTTTTTTGCTCAGGAATTAGTTTTGATATTGAAGTTCAGGAGGCTATTGAAGTTCAAGAGGCATATTCAGGAGTTATTATGCACATGCTATTGAAGTTCAGGAGGTATATTGAAGTTCAGGAGGCTATTGAAGTTCAGGAGGCATATTCAGGAGTTATTATGCTCATAATATTGAAGTTCAGGAGGCATATTGGAGTTCATGAGGCATTTTGAAGTTCAGGAGGCATATTCAGGAGTTATTATGCACATGTTATTTAAGTTCAGGAGTCAAATTCAACATCTACATCACTAAGATCTTTACTACTACTATCCCGACCAATATTGAAGAAGAAGTTGTATGAAAATGTTTTAAAGTCAACCACTAGCTTGGTACTAATCAGATTGAAGAGTTGGGTTCAAAAGCTAGTATGTTGCTCGACAAAGTATTCAGAGGAGCATAAATTAGAAAAATCAAGCACGTGAAGTTAGCTCTCAGTTGCTCGGCACAGAAGGTAGTTGGTCGACTAGCAAACCAATCAACATACTTGAAGATTATGACAAGCTACAAGCTACAAGATGCATACTATGGCATGGATTCATCCAAATTCCCATGGGTGATACATAGCACACGGAGTTCCTCAAAAGAAAGATTAGCAACCATCGATCAGCCTGCATCATATGTCATCCAGGAGATAATGCACTTTATGTTGAACAAATCAAGAAAGTAGATCAAGAATTTCACGAGCACCGAGCAACACTGCAGAATAAATACTCCATCCTTTCAAGTAAACCATCAAGCATGGAGCATTGGGGGCTTCTGTTAACGCAAAAATTCTCCATCTACGAGAACCAATCAAAAAAGGACACATGTCATCCTATGTGGCAATATTCGACACCCAGGAGATTTGGTCGGCATCCGAGGATTATTAGTCGGCACCTGAGGAGAGTTGGTCAGTACCCGAGGAGAGTTGGTCGGCACCCGAGGAGAGTTGGTCGGCACACAAGGAGAGTTAGTCGGCACTCGAGGACGTAGGCTTCTTTCTTATAGCCGAACCACTTTAAAAATCTTTGTCTCTCATGTTCTTGATTGGATTTCTTTTATCTATTTATCTGTGATTATAAAAATAGAATTCGATCCAGTTTTTTGCATCAACAATACCTATATATGAGCAGTCCCTTTTTTTCGCACAAATTACTTTCCGTTATCGGTGATGATTGACCTGGGGATGACAAACTTGCAAATAATGTACTCATTAATGAACCGAGTAACTATTAAGAAGTTGTCCTCCTCAGATGGACTGCTTCTTCCCATTTAGTGTACAAGTTTGTGGAAATTAGAATAAAAGCTTTTTTGCGAGCGTTTGGGGTGATCTTTTCTACCAGTTCAAACACCCAAGTATGAAATGGGTAAGGAGCAATGAAACTTTATAGGCTCATTAATGGGGCATGGGTCACGCTCCCATGAACTTGGCATTCTCTAAATATCTTTATAAAATTAATGAAATCTTCCTCCATTATAGGACAATAGTATCCTAGAGTCATTAACTGATCATACAACCTTGCTCCACCCATATGTGAGGACCGGTGAGCTTCTTTTAACACTTTTGTCACTTATTCTTTGGCAACACATTTCAACTTTTTCTTATTATACCCTTTCCTGTATAATTCGCCTTTAACTAAGTAAAATTAAGCAACCTTTTTGTTAAGGTAGATCTCATCTGACTGCTCAACGAGCAACTCTCCATCTTTTAGGTAAGCCTTGTAAGGATTATTTTAATCATTCGACTCTTAGACAAAGTTAGCTTATATTGGCTAGTCAAATTGGGTATATCATTTCAAACAAGCTTAATACAATCGAGCGACGTCTATGCTCATATTAGGCCAGTTATAACCTGCTCGTTGTAAACTCCTATGGGCTCCTTTCTAGTAAATATAAACTTTATTGGTGTGGGAACAATTCTTCTTCGAACAGTGATTATAGCTTCTAACGCATCCATCTCCAACTTCTGAGTAATTGTTGCTAGAGAATCAGGGTGCTTGTTCATCATCACGGGGTGGCTTTTTATCTTGATAATAAAAAAATGACTCAATAAACGTTGGATGATTGCTTGATAAGGATTAAGGTTGGCATGCTCGAGAGAAAATTCTCTATTAACTTATTTGACCAAGAGGTTTGAATCCCCTCTTATCCATAAAACTCTTTCTCCTCTTCTAAAATATTCTAATTGCCCAAGGATGAGTGCTTCATATTCTGCTTCATTCTTTGAACACTTAATTCTAGATTGTAGGATAGGGTGATCTTGTTATTGGTATCTTTGAGGATGATTATTGCTACTCTAGTACCTTGTGCATACAAAGCATCGAGTTCTATTTTTCATTTTTTGATCTCTTCAACCAATAAGGCTTGAATGTTGTCTCTGGTATCTCTTCACTCAGAGGCACGAAATGCTGGCTTAGGAAATTGGCCAAGAGATCAGCCAAATCTTAGATGTTAATATATTTGGATATAAGGCACTTTAAATCATATTAGATGATTATAAGAATCAACCTGGATGATTAACCGATCGAGACAGTTCTTGCGAGAAGGTACTTAATAGGATCACTTTTTGTGATGATATATGATCAGGCAGTGTCTCAACTTTTGGGCAATGAACACCAAAGACAAACCATGTCTTTCCATGGTTGTGTACATAGGATATATTCCAAATATCACTCGGGATAAATAATGCACCAAATTTTCCTGTTCCTCTCTCTCTTGGGCGAGCAAGGTCCCAATAGACCATTACTGGGAATTAATACAATATTAAAGGCTTACATTTTTATGGAGGAATCATAATTTAGGGAGAGATCAAAATCTCATCGTAGTTATGATGGGTAATCTCTATCGAAGCTAGTATGAATCTTCTCAGATAAGAAAATTGTTACACCCCGTATTTCTGTGCATGTAATATTTAATTAATTCGAGAATTTTAAATTACTTGTGTGTCGTAATTTAATTTAATTAATTATATCAATATTTATTTAAATATTAATCGGAGAGTGAATGATTAATATTTAGGAAACTTTAATTACTAAGTGAATAGTAATAATTTATTTACGTCATAACGCGTATTAGTGACGTGGCATTTATTTATCTCAGCCGGGAGTCGGTATAGACTAATTTGGATGTGAGATAAGAATTTTTATAAATTAATTCGGATGTTGATTTTGAGTGAACGGTTGAGTCTGGATGGGTCGAGATAGTCGAAAAAGTGTACCCGAGGGTAGTAAACGGGTCACAGGGCATTTTTAGGCATAATTGGGCCCACACGAGGCTATTTGGGTCACTTAGGCTTGGTCCATTAGGCTAAAAACGGGATTTAGATTTAATACCTAATTGGGAGAAAAGGAAAATGGGAGAAAACACAAATCTAAATTCTAAGTTTTGAGAGAAAACTATAGGGAGCAGTTAGAGTGCGTTGGGGACCTTTTTGGAGACAAGACTAGGGACGAATTTGGGGGATTCATCATCAACCTTGCGAATCTCACACTCGGATTAGACCCTACAAACCCATAGGCAAGTGGTTAACTTGCTGTAGCATTTATTTATGTTTTCAATTCATATTTGTGTGATGTGGAAATCAAAAAATTCGTTTTGGGTATAAACGGGCAGAAAAATGGGGTTTTTATAATTCGAAAACCAAAAGGGGAATTGGTGTAGGAATTTATCGTGTTACATGATTCTAAGTAGATAGTTAACTTTGATTGATGAACCAAATTAGGATAAATGGATGAAATTGGGACTGAACAAAGAAACCCCAGAAATTTCCCAATTTTTGAATAAGTAGAGATTTGTGGGAATTAAGTCATTTTTGAGGTTTTAGGGGAGGTCCTGATCATGTTTCCATGTGTTAAAAATGTTGTCTATGTTTGGGTTGAACCATAGAAGAGGTTGGAGTTGGGAGAAATTTGTTAATGGCTAAAACAACGTTGGAGAAGATGAAAACCTGTTCGATCGATGAGTGGGATCGATCGAACGATAGTCCAGGATTTTTGACACGTCGGCCAGTTTTGTTATATAAGAGAAATTAATTTAAAATTTGATTCCCATACATTATTTAGTGAGAAATAAATATGGAACATAATTTCCTAACAATTATAAGGGAAAGTAATTGGGATTGGGAGGGATTAATGTGTGACAGACTATGGTTAATTTTTGAGGAAAAATATTCCAAAATAACTAAATACGGATCGAGTGGGCGAGTTCGAGTATATTGGTTGAGCGATGCCAAGGTATTAAAATAATTAAGATTGAAAGCTAATTAATTGGAGTCGGGGATTTAGACTCGGGTATTATTTTATTCTCGGGCCATGAGAGTGAGTCCGAATATATTGGTTGGGTGACACCAATAATAATTTAATTAATTAATGTGCAAATTAATTAATAATCAGAGTTGGACCATAAGCTCGAGATACTAATTATAGGCTAGTATTACGAACTCAGTACACGGTAAAGCCGGGATACTTTATATATATATATATATATATATATATATATATATATATATATACGGTGTACGATAGTATATATATGGTGTGTGCATATAAATATCAGTGATTATATATTATTAATATATATACTCTAGTGCTATCGGATGAGTTTGCACGATATGGGTGAATCCCCTAGCTTGAGGAGTAGGGTGAGTATATCCCCAGGTCATAGCGTCCGTTATATGGGTGAGGGGCTTATGTCACTTTCAGGGAAGGAATATGACCTCCTCCATTATGTTTATGTTTTTGGCCAAGTTAGTGAGCGATTCCAAGGGTAACTAGGTTATGCAAGTACACCTAGTGTGATAGCACTTTAGAGAATACATCCGACGAGTTATTACTCGGGAGGATGGGTTATACTTATATTCAACATATGTGTGATTGTTGTAAGATAACTGTACGTACATAATGGGTGAATAATTATATACGGGAAGTTTAAATACATGGAGAAAAGTGTATTAATTATATAACTAGTGAATGTTATATGGCTTTCAAGGAAAGACGATTAACTAAGTTAAGGCGATAAGTAACTTATAAGTCATACATTAAAAATACTCGTGATTGAGTAAGGCGGTTGACAAGAGTTATATCAAGTATCTAGTTTCGGGGTAGAGGACTTGGTGGGATATAAAAAAAACGTTAGGTGTGCACATTAATTGAGGGGTGAGCCTGTCCTCATGGGAGTGCGACACTAACTAAAATATGAAGCGCATTCATGCATATTTTATTCCTACAAGTTAATCATTTGCGAAATATTTTCAAAATGTTTTGGGTTCTAACCCTTGCTATAAAATATTTTCAAAACCTTTTAGGTGTCCAGCCACAGGGACGCTAGGATTGATTCATTCCATGGATTCGCTGCTGCAGCATATGTGGATGTTGCAGGATTTGGATAGACACCTCTATTCCTTCTATTCCTAGTGTAGGAATTTTCTATCAGACATCTGAGCATGTTGCTCACGGTTTTATTTAGTAATTATTTCAGATACTTGAGATCCATTATTATCTGTATTTACATTTGTGTTGGATTTTAGTCGATGGTTTATTCGGCCAGTTTCTTATTTATACGTGATGGTTGGATTCACTTAGCTTGTGATTTTTTAATGATTTATTTTCGCATGAGTATTTCATTGAATTAATGAAAAATAAAACTTGGCACCAGTCTAATTTCACGTAGGTGGTTAGTAATTAAAAAGTTTCGAGAGTGATGCTAAGAATGAACCAACTGAGAAACCTGTTCTAATTTAATTTAGGACTGATCAATCGGGGTTTAATTAGGCGGGGTGTCACAGATGGCATCAGAGCATCAGGTTCTAGTGTCCTTAGAATCTGTGTGGCTTTTCACATTTCAGCTTAGCGTTCTTTGATGTAATCCTTATGATAGGATTGTTGTATTCCTCTACGTATGCGATTTACGTTCTCCTGCTATCAACTATAGTGAGGTGATTCATACCCGAGTTTGGTTGGGCTTTGTATACCGAACATTGTTTGGGGCGACCAATGAGGGCCATAGGAGAATCGCAAGAGGAGAGGCTCAACAGAAGACATAGGGTATTCTGGAAATGGTGATCGTGATAGGAATCACCTTGATTGTTGTTGAGGCCAGTGGGGATAGAATAATCACCCCGGAGCCATAGTCTTCCAAAGCACTGTTGTAGATAACGGTGGTACAATTTCAGTCTCACCCAGCGTAGTCAGCAAAGAGTGGGGAAAATGTGGAAGGACCCTTTTGGAAGGACAAAATATAAGGATTGAGTAATAGAGTAGCACGATAAGTCGATTGGAGGAAATAACCCAAAGACAATTGTGTAGGATGCTGTGCGGTGGCACCCAGGACTAAATTTTGAATGAAACTTTTGGCCCAGTGGAACGGTGTTATAGTGGTAGGAGAGTCAGTCACCACGTATGAAGGAGAATATATGGAGTCAAACAAGAAATGTTGGGTACGGTGTGACCATAAGATCATCTGTCCTCTATTCAAATAAGGATGCGAGTGAAATTTCAGAGTTTATGAAATGGGTAAGATTGTAACTAATCGTGAGAAAATCAATAAATTCTATAAGCGAACTTCGTAACCGACGAAGGGGATATGAATAACGATAAAGGAACCCGCAAATGGATAATGAACCATGTGAGAATACATAATAATGGATGGGAAATCCGACTAGGATGACTAGTGTTGAGGTCGTCAATAGGTTTTGTTTGCCAGCTTACATTAACGCTTCTAAGATGCAGGAGCCAATAAGGTTAGAGAGTTTAACCTAAGAATGAAATGAAATTTAATGGTGCTAGTGAAGCACGACGAAAGGGTATACCTAGTAAGGGACCCATCTTGACGTTTTAAATTAAGTAAATTTCTACCTATTGACGGCGGATTTGATCTGGGTCATCGAGGCCAATAACGAGTCCCATAGGGCTAGGGAAGCCTAAGGGACAACGGGGGTAGCACTTCAGGTCAAGACTACCAAGTACGCGAGGACAACCCCAACATGGCCATTTGGGCCAGAGGCATGGGATTGACACAAAGAGGTGTCTTATGGGTAGAAGTGGAACCGCAACAATTGATTATGTCCACAGTGAGGCAGGGGATATAAGTGGAATGCCCATTAGAGACAACAATTGCTAAATTTTAGTTCAGTCGGATGGGAATATTATGTCCAGGAACCATTTGGGTCGCCAGTGGATAGGCGAGTGGAAGTATGAGTTTTATCCTCGGATAGATGGGGTGAATTTCGTGACACGAGTGATCACAATATTCTTGTTAGCATTATATTCACGTGGGGGATGAGTTTAGTCGGTGTATAGTAGTGTTACTATTAAGTATATGGTTACCACAGGGTAACGGGGCTCTCTTTGGTCTTATCTGCAGGGGAGCAGGTGTGAAAACTGAGAGGGTATATTTTATGAGATTTACTCATTTCGAGGAGTGTTATGGAAGCGTGATTTTTCCTAGGTATGGATTGGTTAGCAATGGGTGTTAACTATTACGAATAGTGATAGTAAGTTTTGGTGTTCATGACACCAGGTTATGAATGACTCCTGCTAGGTGTCACCTGAGAGGGAGACTAGCCTATATATATGTGTATCTGTGTATATAGCTTG
Source organism: Sambucus nigra (assembly GCA_949130495.1). NCBI lineage: Eukaryota > Viridiplantae > Streptophyta > Magnoliopsida > Dipsacales > Adoxaceae > Sambucus > Sambucus nigra. The sequence continues at coordinate 407,566,265 of OX422220.1, forward strand.
TATTGTGTGGTATGATATACATATAAGAATGTCTTATATTATTATATTTTTCCCAATAAGAAGGGATGTATACTGAAGCGATTCAGGGCGGTTAGAATTATTTTTCGAGCGGGGAGAGATAACTTGGGATTTATTTTGCGCAAGAACTAGTGATACTAAGGGCGCAGTATTTTATGTTGTCTTTTGTAGAATAATAGTATGCATGTATGCTTTTGTATTAAGAGACAAGTATTTGGGGGTACGTGCTATGGACTGAGGGCCTAACAGATCTCAAAGACCGATAATGTTAGATAGTAGTGTATCGGGTGGGTTCTTTAATTGGATTTCTCTTTGCGATATGTCCCACGCATGAAACTTAGCGCAATGTTGGAAGTGGGCAGATGTTTGGTCATTAGTACATAGGTTGGGTACCCTGGTTATTATTAATGTATATGATATGACTACAGGTTGGAAGTTATACTACGAGTTACGGCTAGCATAGTCGGGTAACTTTCATGCGATTGAGCACGGGGACAGGGTGTATGGGCACCCTGGTTAATTAAGGTAAATTTTGTGCGGTAAAGCACGGGACATATGGTGTATGGGTTCCATGCTTAGTGTAATTTCAGAGTCGTCTTAAATAAAAGGTATGTGTAAATAGGCATATTGAATGTACGCCTGCTGGGCAGTCAGAGAATAAGTGGAAAAGTGTAGTGAATTGAAATCCGTTTGAGAAAGGAAATGGTCTGACTATATGTATATCAAGGAGAACTACCCCCACCGTAGGGAGTGGGAAGGTGGGGGAGACCTATGTAATAAGATATCCCTAGGAAAGGGATAAACCCACATTTTTGGGAAGATAGAAAAGAATATCACTTAGTCCTATACTTAGAGTGGTTTTACACATAGACAAGGTATAGATTCCTGCCTGATGAAAATCGCACAAGGAATAGAGTTCTTGAGCGTGGAAATCGGTGTTGAATATGACATGGTGAATTTGTCGCCGGGTAGACCATTTAAGGATGGAAAAAGGTTGATTGGAGGGTATCAACCATGATTTTTTTTTAAATTTCTATGTTTCCAGTGAAGTGATTAATGCTCAGATTGGTAAACTATCAAGGGGTGATCGGGATAGAGTTACATATTGGGTTGAACGTGTCGCCCATAAGTCGATGGGTAGACGGAAAGTGAGGATTGTGCATTTTAGATTTTTGGGTAATTCGGGAGTGGTATTTACCACAGGTAGAGTTGCATATGATGTCTTGTAACGGTTTGGTCTGCGTGACACCTTAGGAGACTTTATGGGAAAAGATTCATTATCCACCTTTGGTAGATAAGAGGTGGGGGAAATAACAAGTTGCTAGGACTCGAGATAGGTTATGGTCCATCAATAGGAATTAAGTAAGTTGTATCCTTTTATATAGTTCAGGGACGTAAGGAGGGGTATGTCACCGTGAGTTAAAGGTTCAAGTCTGACATGATTAATTAGGGATGATGCGGGTAATTACCCGGAAGATAGTCACACATTTTGGCAATAAGGAAATTGACACCCATATAGGTAGGGGAATTTCCTAACTGAGAGGTAGTGGAGCCGGCGGAGTATATGCTCATCTTCTGGGGCACTATGTTGTCAGGGGCCATCGAGTTAAAAAAAAATTATGTCCAGGTATTTGTTTGGGTGTATCCTATGAAAGGAGTGATGAATTTTGGCAAGAAAGGGGAGCTAGCATCGAGGTATGTGGGTCCTTTCCCTATCTTTGAGAGGGTGGGACTGGTAGCTTATCGACTGGGTTTACCAGAACATCTTCAGCGGATACGGGATGTGTTCTACGTGGCCTAGCTGGATGGATATATGAGGAGCAATTGAGATGTTTGGGCACGTTCCACTCGAGGATAATGACTTGCAACAAGAAACCTCATATGAGGGGAGATTGGTAGCTATGTGAGCGCAAGATGCAGTCTAAGATAGTACCACCAGATAGAGAGTAGTGGAGTGGTGTCATCACAGTATTGGTGAGTATACATGGGACCAGGATATGTGAGAGCAGTATCCAGAGTTATTCGCCGCAGTAATGACAAAATTTCGGGGACGAAATTCCTTTGTAAGGGGGGGAGTATGTAACACCCCGTATTTCTGTGCATGTAATATTTAATTAATTCGAGAATTTTAAATTACTTATGTGTCGTAATTTAATTGAATTAATTATAGTAATATTTATTTAAATATTAATCGGAGAGTGAATGGTTAATATTTAGGGCAATTTAATTACTAAGTGAATAGTAATAATTTATTTACGTGATAACGTGTATTAGTGACGTGGAATTTATTTATCTTAGCCGGGAGTCGATATAGACTAATTTGGATGTGAGATAAGAATTTTTATAAATGAATTTGGATGTCGATTTTGAGCGCACGGTTGAGTCCAATGGGCCGAGATAGTCGAAAAAGTGTATCCGGGGGTAGTAAACAAGTTGCGGGGCGTTTTTAGGCATAACTGGGCCCACACGGCGCTATTTGGGTCACTTGGGCTTGGCCCATTAGGCTAACAATGGGATTTAGCTTTAATACCTAATTGGGAGGAAAGGGAAATGGCATAAAACACAAATCTAAATACTAAGTTTTGAGAGAAAACTATAGGGAGCAGTTAGAGTACGTTGGGGACCCTTTTGGAGACAAGACTAGGGACGAATTTGGGGGATTCATCATCAACCTTGCGAATCTCACACTCGGATCAGACCCTACGAACCCATAAGGTAAGTGGTTAACTTGCTGTAGCATTTATTTATGTTTTCAATTCATATTTGTGTGATGTGGAAATCGAAAAATTCTTTTTGGATATAAACGGGTAGAAAAATGGGGTTTTTGTAATTGGAAAACCAAAAGGGGAATTGATGTAGGAATTTATCGTGTTACATGATTCTGAGTAGATAGTCAACTTTGATTGATGAACCAAATTGGGATAAATGGATGAAATTAGGACTGAACAAAGAAAGCCCGAAAATTTCCTAATTTTTGAATAAGTAGAGATTTGTGGGAATTAAGTCATGTTTGAGGTTTTAGGGGAGGTCCTAATCATGTTCCCATGTGTTAAAAATATTGTCTATGTTTGGGTTGAACCATAGAAGAGGTTGGAGTTGGTAGAAATTCGTTAATGGCTGAAACAACATTAGAGAAGACGAAGACTTGTTCGATCGATCATCGATCGATCGACGGTCCAGGATTTTTGACAGGTCGGCCAGTTTTGTTATATAAGAGAAATTAATTTAAAATTTGATTCCCATACATTATTTAGTGAGAAATAAATATGGAACATAATTTCCTAACAATTATAAGGGAAAGTAATTGGGATTGGGAGGGATTTATGTGTGACATACTATGGTTAATTTTTGGGGAAAAATATTCCAAAATAATTAAATACGGATAGAGTGGACGAGTTCGGGTATATTGGTTGAGCGATGCCAAGGTATTAAATTAATTAAGATTAAAAGCTAATTAATTGGAGTCGGGAATTTAGACTCGGGTATTATTTTATTCTCGGGCCATGAGAGAGAGTCCGAATATATTGGCTGGGTGACACCAATAATAATTTAATTAATTAATGTGCAAATTAATTAATAATCAGGGTTGGACCATAAACTCGAGATACTAAGTATAGGCTAGTGTTATGGACTCAGTACACGGTAAAGCCGAAATATTTTATATTTATATATATACGGTGTGCGATAGTATATATGGTGTGTGCATATAAATATCAGTGATTAGATATTATTAATATATATACTATAGTGATTCGTATCAAATATTGCATATTTTCGCCCGTTATCTTTATGCATTCTAGCATTTTTACGGTTCTAAATGTCTATAATTATGCTCATTAACCAGAAAACCTTGGATTTGGATATATACATGCTTTGCAGGGGTTATTTGTGCATTTGTAGGTATTGAAACGCTAAAAGTGAGGTTCGGTTGCATTTCAGAGAAGTTCCGTCGTCGAATGCTACTTCAAGGGAAATTTGGTCTTTTCAAACTCACTATTTTTTTTGGAATGAAGTTACCAACATTTATATCATCAAATTATCTTTCCGCGGCCACTGACTGTGCATCATTCTGACTCCGTATGTGGAAGTTATGGCCTTTTCCGGAAGGTTTCGGTATTTTCTTCTACTTCAAGGGCATTTTGGTAATTTCATACTGCATAATTTGGAGGGTTTCAAAACAGAATCATGTAGAGAATTGAATTACTTCGCATCGGTTCCGACCAAGCCTCATTTCGATTTCGTATGAGGGAGTTATGGCCATTTTCGTGCAACGCATCAAAATTGGTTCGAAGGGAAAAGTGGGTTGTCTCCAGCCCAAGGCAAATTCTAAAAGTGCGGTCGACCGGTCCCAAAACAGAGGTCGACCGGTCCCATCAGATATGGATGAAAATTGGCTTATTTGGTTTTTTTGGGGGTTTATTTTGGGGTATTGATAGAATGTTTGGGGCTTTTCTTAGAGGATATATTTCATTTTATATATTTTCATTTTTAGGTTAGAAGAGGGGATTTATGGGTTTGGCTTATCTCTCCTAGGGTTGACACCATTTGGGTTGTGTAAGTTACTATTCATCTTCCCCTCCATTTATATTATTTGCGATTCTTTGTTTAAGCTTTGTTCTCTTGATTTATTGCTTTGATTTATTAGTTGTTTGTAGTTTAAATCTTGTTTTCTTTGGTAATTAGTTATTTAATTAGATTAATCATGTGTAGTGAGTAGTTACATAGAGTTTGGGTCATGTGTCCGCCATTGATGGGCATTGAGCTCCGAAAATTAGGTTTTGTGTAAAATTGTATTTAATTGAAACCTCACGTATTAAAGTCGGATTATTATGCGTTTAACTTTCTTTGTCATGCAACGTTAGTGTTTATAGCGGTAATCCGAATTTAAGATGCGTGTGACCATTTTCTGTTAAATGTTTAATCTCGCAAATTTGGGTTAAATTCCTTATTGTGTGATGCTTATACTTAATTGAAAATGCTCGATTAAATGTTTTCGAACTGAAATTCCAATTATTAGTTGTTTAGCCCATGGTGGGGACACGATCCCGACTCTCGTTTTATTAATTCTAGTTTGGACTTAACTTCTTATTTTTTCCCTTTTCTTTATTTCCAACCTATCACCTTTTACACTTTTAGTTTAGGAGTATTAAATCCTATAAATTCTAGCAACTCGTCTCTGTGGATTTTCGATACTCGACTTACCGCTATACTTGTATCGCAAGTGCAGTCGTAATTTAGGTTTTTGTATTAAGGCGGTGAACAGAAAACAACGATTAGCGTTTTGACACGCGCTACTTTTCACCCTTAATTAAAATCTATTGCTATCGGAGGAGGTTACGCGATGTGAGTGAATCCCCTAGCTTGAGGAGTAGGGTGAGTATATCCCAAGGTCATAGCGTTCGTTATATGGGTGAGGGGCTTATCTCACTTTCTGGGAAGGAATATGACCGCCTGCATTATGTTTATGTTTTTGGCCAAGTTAGTGAGTGATTCTAACTTGGGGTAACTAGGTTATGCGAGTACACCTAGTGTGATTGCACTTTAGAGAATACATCCGGTGAGTTATTACTCGGGAGAATGGGTTATACTTATATTCAACATATGTGTGATTGTTGTAAGATAACTGTACATACATAATGGGTGAATAATTATATACATGAAGTTTAAATACATGGAGAAAAGTGTATTAATTATATAACTAGTAAATGTTACATGGCTTTCAAGGAAAGACGATTAACTAAGTAAAGGTGATAAGTAACTTATAAGTCATACATTAAAATACTCGGGATTAAGTAGGGCGGTTGACAAGAGTTATATCAAGTATCTCGTTTCGGGGTAGAGGACTAGGTGGGATATAAAGAAGACGTTAGGTGTGCACATTAGTTGAGGGGTGGGTCTGTCCTCAAGGGAGTGCGACACTAACTAAAATATGAAGTGCATTCATGCATATTTTACTACTGCAAGTTAATCATTTGCTAAATGTTTTCAAAAGTTATAACCCTTGCTATAAAATATTTTCAAAACCTTTTAGATTTCCATCCACAGGGACGCCATGCTTGATTCATTCCAGGGATTCGCTGCTGCAGCATATGTGGATGTTGCAGGATTTGGATAGGCGCCTCTATTCCTTCTATTCCCAGTGTAGGGATTTTCTATCAGATATCCGAGCATGTTGCTCACGGTTTTATTTAGTAATTATTTCAGATACTTGAGATCCATTATTATATGTATTTACATTTGTGTTGGATTTTAGCCGATGGTTTATTCGGCTAGTTTCTTATTTATATGTGATGGTTGGATTCAGTTAGCTTGCGATTGTTAATGATTTATTTCCGCATGAGTATTTCATTGAATTAATGAAAGATAATACTTGGCACCAGTTTGATTTCTCATAGGTGGTTAGTAATTAAAAAGTTTCGACAGTGATGGTAAGAATGAACCAACTGAGAAACCTGTTCTAATTTAATTTAGGACTGATCACCCGGGGTTTAATTAGGCGGGGTGTCACAAAAATTTTCCTAAGAAACTTTTGAGCTACCTATTACTCATTGGTGGTGGCATCATTAACATCACATTTTGTTTCTCGTCATCCATTTGTACGCCTTTTATGTTTGACAAAAAACCTAAGGAATTAGTCTATAGTGACCCCAAAAGCACATTTCATGGGGGTTATCATCATCTTATACTTTCTTCAATGTTCAAATACTCTTCTAAAATCTCAAATGTGTCTTCTTTCTATTTTTGACATCATCACAAAGTCATTCACATATAATTCCAATATATCATGAAATAAATCATAAAATATTGTCATCATAGTTCGTTGATACACCCTTTATCATTTTTCAATCCGCACGGCATAATTGTATAGTGGAAATTGCTTAGAGGTGTTTGACAAGTTCTCTTCTCTGTATCTGATGGATCCATTTTTTTATGATTATACCTAACACCCCCATACATAAAACTATACATTTCACGGACGTCAGTCGTATCCACCAAAATGTTTATGCCCGATAAGGGAATTTTTTTTTTTGCACATGCTCGATTTAGATCTCTAAAATCAACATAGACTCGAATTTTCTTCTCGTACTTCCTAGAAATGGGCACAATGATTGATAACTGAATAGGTGTTGAATGGGTTTGATGAATCCAATATCGAGAAAATTGCCTACTTCTTCCATGATCTTCATATCTAGCTTAGCCTTGTAATTGTGTGCAGCTTATCTCAATAGTAAGACATTAGAAAAAAACATTTAGTTTATGAGAGCGTAACTCTAGGTCTATACCCGACATTTCCATATATTTCCATACAAATACGTAAGGTCTAGCACCTTTTCCAACTTTCTTTTTCCTTTATCCTTTCTTTTAGGGTGTACCTATAATACCCCGTTATTTTCTAGAATAAATAATAAAAGTAATATTTCTGGAATAAATAAAAATTTGTGGAAATGGGAGTTAATCAAAAAAATTAATTTATTAATTTTGAATATACAATTTTTTGGTATTGTATAATCGTGTGATGGATTTTGTATGTTAATGTTTATAAAAATTGCATGTGTTGTAGAAAATACATAATTGAGGTGTGACACAATTAAAAATGTATAAAGTTGGAATAAAATAATTCGGGACATATCCCGGGTAGTATATGGACTCGTTTGGGTGTTTTAAACTTTATAAATAGTCCTGAGCCATAGGTACATGAGTTTGGGGAACTTTCGGGTTAGTTTAGGTATGGATTCAGGCCTATTTGGGGGTCCAAAATTTGAATTTTTGACCCAACTCGGGATTAGAGGTTAGTGAGTGTTTAAGGGGTGATAAAACACTTCCCCACTACTAATCAGAGAGGCCTAAATGTAGCTTCTACCAAGGGAGAAAAGGAGAAGAACCAAAAAGGGAGAAAATGGCAAGGAATCAAAAGGAAATTCTAGCGGCTTTCTTTCATGAATAATTAAGGCAAAAATTCTCTTACTCAATTTAACTTTCAATGTATTTCTTGATGCGTTATTATAACCTCCTAAGATTTATGGGTTTTAGGTTAAATTCTGATGATTGGATGTTAAAGAAATATTCTATGCATGTAGCGGACTGATTTTAATAAAGGATTGTGATCCAGAAATATAGGTATTGAATTCTTTAAATTGAGAATAGAAACCTTAGGCTTATTGATATGAAATTGTGGATATCTTGATGATTATATGTAGAGGACATTAGTGTTGGTTTATGACTTGTGAATCTTATGTAAATTCCATCTTAAATGCCCTATATAATGAATTAAACTTTGTAGAGATTGTGGATGAAATCTGGGCTTAAATACTTCATTCATGTTCATAAATTCTGGGAGATTTGGGCACAAAATTGGGTTTGATATATGAAATTAATCATACTAATTTGAGTAATAAAGTGTTAAAGACTTAACTACATGATTATAAAGTAGAATAAACCATTGGATGTAAATTTCGGAATGAAGGTAAAAATCCCGTAATAGAAACAACAAGGGGATCTAGGCTTCTGGAACAAAACGAATCGATTCAGACTTGGACCGGATCGATTCAGTAGGGAGAATCGATTCGGCCAAGAAACCGAATCGATTCGGTCCCGCTGTTAGGGTGAGTTTGACCCAGAATTTTCTATGGAATATTTTTACAACCCCGTACAAGTTTGTAGGATGATGTTTTCGGTGGCAAGGATTTTATAAAAAAATTATAAATTTAACTCACATATTTATTGGATTATTATATTTGACTAGATGGTTGAATAATTGTCAAGGAAATTGGAATTATTAATTGACTAGATGGTCAATTATTAATTAACAAACATTTATCGATATCTTGTGGGACACTTTGGTAATTATAGAGTAGTTACCTGCACATATTATAAGAGGGAAATAATATGTACTACTATGTATATGTGTGGACATACCAATGTTCGTGGTTGGTCCTATCGGCTTGGGGGGTCATGCATTCAGACGACGTAGCACACGTTGGCATACGTGGGCTAAACGATGTGTATGTTATTTAGGTACTGCGTAAGTGCACCATCTATGAGAGGTAGGTGTCGATGCGGGTAGCCTTTGTCACCACTGGGTATGGGCATGCTCCACTTTGCTCTTTGGCGCACTACTTCCGCTAGCAATCAACTTTGGATTCTCCTTAAAGCCTCAAATTTTGTGGAGCTCTCCTTGAGAGAGTTGATGCTCTTCAAATCGAGCACTACAATAGTGGATAGTATGTTCATTTTAAATTCCAAACGAAAAGGAGAGGGATAGATTGTACTCCATTATGTGGAAATATATTCCCATGTAGGGTAGGATGGCATACTGCGTGTGGACCGCCCCCATCTTATGTGTGTTTTATGATGTCCGCTTAGGATAAGAGATTTCTCTGGACTTGTCACTAAAGCACGAACTAGACACCAATGGTAGATGCCTTTGTGTGTCGTATATATGAAGGGATATATATATATATATATATATATATATATATATATATATTAATCGAGAATTAATGAGATTAATTAAATTATCTACGATTGGAGACATAAACTGTAGACCCTTGTTACATTGTGCATAATAGATGTTTATGATATTTTCATGCTATATAGCTAAGAAAATCGGTAATTAATCATAGTCGACTCCACTATGATAATTGGACGTAATTAATCTAATAAATATTAAATTGGCATACTGTTACGTGTATTCTTATGGGACTTGTTGGGATGCGAGTAATATCACACTTAAATGAGTGGTGAGGTATTATTTGCATGTGAGTGACAATGGAAAATATTTATTTTGCATCAAATGTACTTATTGCATCTTAAATTGATTAAGTTAATTCTTTCACACCTAGGACTCTGACCCAGATTTAAATATTTTCTCCCTCGAGTTGCCCCTAGACAGGTATAGTGGCATTGTTGTTGTATCAGTCTTGCGATCTCTCATTGCCTACTGGATTTTCAGATTTATTGATTGTAGATAACCCAATGGTGTAGGTGTAACAAGAGTCAGTACACCTAATAAGATAAGCGAGAAGACTAACAAGAATAGTCAATCGCTAGTGTAGTTTCCTTTTGAGGAAAATTAGATATCCTGTTGTAGATGAGCGGACGCTTATAGTCGTGATTCTCTGGTGAGATTTATACGCTAGAGAGGCGATTGTAGGCTCATTTTATTTATGTTCAGTTATAGAAGCACTAGGTTCGATGTGATGTTGTTAGAGTTAACTTTACGACCGAGGTAGCGTGTTAACATGTAGAGATTTAGTTAAGCTTGGGATTAAGCTAGTGTGTTATAGTATAAGGCTTGAGATAGGTGGGTACCATAAACGAGTACATGGTACGGTACCATTTGGATTAGTACCTTTCGACTTATGTGTGCAAAATTAAGAGTGAGTAGTAATCCCGGTTGGTAGTACTGGTCGTATCCGAATTTCAGGGATTGAATTCTGTTGTTGGGGGGGGGGGGGGAGAATGTAATACCCCGTACTTTTATGGACATTTAAATTACATATATGGGTGTAATTTGGTAATTTGAGGAATTACTGTGAATAATAATTTTTGGAGTTTACGAATGTTAGATGTTTACCGAGGTGTGTTACATTTACTTTTGGGACTAAGTAAATGAGTTGGTTATTTATTACATGTCGCAGTTGGGTAAAGCGACAAAAGATAATATTTTAATTGGAAAATTCGTATCGAGATTTGTTGGGTTTAATTAGTGAATTGTAGTTAAGTGACTCAGACGGAGATTTTGAGTGCACAGTTGGTTTCGGAATGGCCAAGATAGTCAGAATAGAGTATTCGGGAGTCGTGTTTAGGTTACGGGGACATTTGGACTAATAGGGACTCGCAATTGAGTAAACGAGTCACTTTTGGGTTTATAACGGATAAACCCTTATTTCTCTCTATAAAAGGCACTAGAGTGTGAGAGAAAAGAAATACGAGAAGAAAGGAAGGAAAAGAGGAAGATAAAAGGATTTCCGGGCCAAACTTCGCGGGATTCGACTCGAGGTCGTCGAATTTTATCCACGAGGCAAGTGTTTACTTGCTTTATTCTTTTAAGCATAAATCTCATATTATAGTTGGTAGTGATAACTATAAATATTTTTGGGTTGGGTTTTCGTGAATCAAAGTTTAACGGATAAACCCCCGGATAATATCCAATTTGAGAAACTTAGGAACTAATTGAAATTAGTTGTTGGTTATGGGTTCTAGGATGATTAGAACCCTTTTTATGTGTGTATATGTTGTTGATTGAGGTTGGAGGATGTTAGGAGATGAGATAAAAGCTTGGGGGAGATTTAATGGCCGAAATAGAGTCTCAGAGAAGAAGCAGTTATGTTCGATCGATCAATCGACGGCCAGGGGTCGATCGATCGACCCTACAAAATTTTTGGCAATTTCGTCTGGTTTAGTTTAAATGGGATAAATTCCTAAATAAATGGTGTTTAGCTTATTTATTCGAGGAAATAAATATCCAACTAGGGGAAATTATTCCTAGCCATTTGAGGGAGTTAATTGAGGTTAAGAAGGTGCAAAATGGTGTGGCACTTAATGTGTAGTTTTTGAGGAATACAAATTGTGGAGTTAAATATTTAGGGTTCCTAAATGTAGTGTCAGGACCTCCAAATTATTGTTTGAGTGAGGTGTATACTTTGGGTACCTGGAATTAGAATGATGGGCCTAGATGAGTAGCTCAATTTAAGCGGCCCAAAGTCCAAACCCTTCATATCTTAATCGGTTATGACTTAGTCTTCCCCTATGTTCTCGTTGAGAGGTGTTCTAGGAGAAGATAGAAAATATGGGGGAGTCCAACACCCCCACTCCCTGAAAATGGACATGTATATAATAAACCCTAGGTCCGGGGCATAGGACATAAACTGTATTCTCTGTAATCGCTCTTCGGAGTATATAAAAATAATACTGACTGCACCACCGTGGACGTAAGCATTCTTGCTAAACCACGTACATCTATTGTTGTGTGATTGGCAATTTGTATTTCTTATTCTGCTTGGTGATTGTTCTTCTCTTATCTCTTTGTGTTGAATAATAATTGTCACCACAATTGGCGCCGTCTATGGGAAGCATTTATCTTCCCTGAGAAAGCCCACACCAAAAAAGGAGTTCGAAATGTCTGGTCACAGTAGTAATGCTCCCCAGGCAGGAGATATCCAAGAACCACCTACTCCTCGCAGGATTAGATCTAAAGTTCGGCGTTCAGATCAGAGGACCTGCCTAGAAAGGCCAGCTTCAGAAGAAAGCCAAGGACCAGCGAGGTCCACACAGATATCCAGGCTAATTGATGCATATGAGGCGAGGCTCCAAGAGTAGAGGGAGTCTTCTCACAGGAACAAAGATGAGAATGCTTGCCTCAAAAGAAGATTAGAAAGGATGGAGAGAGAGCTCCATCGTGGTACCAAGAGATGTCCGTACCACACTCCTATCCCTCAGGCGAGCAAGTCTCACAGCCGAGGAAGGAGCCCCAGGCGCGAATCCTAGAAAGCTGAGAGAAACGAGTCAGAGGATGACCTGCTCGAGCAACTACGACTAGCTCGTAATCACAGGAGCCCAGATCGCAGCAATGAGGACATACGAAGTCTAGTCCGAAGGGAGATGGACCAACACCCTGCACATCACGGTACCAGATCGACCCGAGAACTCTCCAGGCGAGCTCTCAAAACTCAGATGAAATCACCTTTCTCAAGGGAAATAGAAGAAGAGGAAGCCCCCAAGAAGTTTTCTATTCCAAGGTTCAAGATTTATGATGGTAAGACTGATCCCATTGATCATGTCAGGCAGTACCGGCAGGCCATGACCCTCTGGAACCATCGAGACGCACTAATGTGCAGAATTTTTCCCTCGAGCCTGCATGACGTGGCACAAAAATGGTTCGAAAGGCTCCCCCACAGGTCCATCAGAAGCTTCAAGTCCCTGGCCGAGCTCTTTACGACACGCTTTATTACTAGTAGCTCCTACCCCAAAAGGATGGATGCTTTACTAATAATGAAAAAGACGCCTCACGAGACCCTCCGAGACTACGCTAAGAGGTACTGGGAGTTATTCAACGAGGTCGAGGACTGCTCGGAGCAAGTGGCAGTAGCCTCTTTCAAAATTGGGCTACCTAGTTCTTCCCTCTTGTACCAGTCCCTGACCAAGAAAGAGGCCATGACCATCGACGACCTGATGGCCCGCATCGAGAAGTATGCCAAGCTGGAGGATGTGACCCGCCTCAGCACAGGGGAAAACAGTCGAGCCAAGCTCACTGCCAAAGGCAATGACAAAGTTAAGAACCAAAAGAAAGGAGGAAACAGTGGGGGAAAGAATAGCTCCAATAACGAAGGCAACAATGACGTGGCAAAAGCATTTCAGGCAGTAAACACTGTCTTCAGAGAACCAATTTACAAAATTCTCACAAAAATCAAAGACGAGCCATTTATTAAATAACCAAGAAAGATGGGAGGAGATCCCTCGAAGAGAAACAACGCGCTGAGATGCGCTTTTCACAAAGAAGGAGGACATAAAACCGAGCATTGCAAGGCTCTTAAGTCCCATCTCGAAGAGCTGGCTCAGTCCGAGCATCTGAACGAATTCGTGGAAAAGAAGGCAGAGAAAGTTGCTGCCCATAGAGAAGCAAGGCCCGATAATGTACTTGAAGACGATGCTGGCCATGAATTTGCAGTAATTCATGAGGCATCTGACGTGAAGTAGATTCAAGGAAATTCATCATGAATGGAGGTAAAAAAAGCTTACAGCAGTGATGCAATCTTTTTAGATCAATCCAGCGAAGTCATAGTCAAGGAAGCGTCGACGAGCAGATGACGTCGATTATAGTAAGCATATCGTATTTACAGATCATGATTCTTTAATTATTACTCTCAGGATAGTGAACTATGACGTCGATAAGTTGGTCTTCGTCCAAGGAAGCTCGTCCGAGGTAATGTATCTCGACTTGTTCAAAAATTAAAATTAAGCATCGCCGACCTGAAGGAAGCTGCTGTCCCTTTGGTTGGCTTCACTGGAAAGATGACTATGCCCTTGGGAAAGATCGTGCTGCCAGTAAGGGCAGGAAATGTTTCTAAAATGATCGAGTTTCTAATGGTCGACATTGACTCACCATACCAGGCTATCCTCGGCAGAGGGTGTCTACACGCAATGAAGGAAATCTCCTTGACCTACCATCATAAACTTAAGTATGTGACCGAGCGAGGAGTAATGGAGATCCATGGCGATCAACCGATGGCAAGAAGGTGCTTCATAGCAGCCATCTGCCCAAGACCAGAGAAAAAGGCCGACAAGTCCAGCGAGAAGGTTGAAGAACAAGGAGGTCTGATACCTTCGAAATAGCAATTAAAATACGGAAGGCCCAGAGTAGAGGAGACCAGGCTCCTCCCCTCTGAACGTGTCATCAAGGACCTAAAGGAAATCATAGCTCGAGATTACGACGATAGCAGGATCTTCTTGATTGGAGCTTCTCTCACAGATTAGGAGAAGAAGTAATTGACGATTCTGCTAAGAAAAAGTATAGACGTCTTTGTGTGGGAACCATACGAGCTGCCTGGAATTGATCCTAGTATGGTTTGTCATCAGCTGCACGTCGATCCCACCTTCAAACCAAACGTGTAGAAGGCATAACGAACTGCACCCGAGAAGGCAAAAGTCGTGGAGAAACAGGTTGAAAAACTGCTGGATGCAGGATCCATACGGGAGGTCCAATTACCCAAATGGTTATCCAACCCAGTAGTAGTTCCAAAGAGCAATGGAAAGTGGAGAGTCTGCAACGACTTCACTTACCTTAACAGTGCGTGCCCTAAAGACAGCTTCCCTCTTCCAAAAATCGATCAGTTAGTGGACGCCACAGCAGCTCACGAGAGAATGAGTTTTCTGGATGCATACTCAGGGTATCATCAGATCCCTCTATACGCTCCAAACCAGGACAAGACAACATTCATCACCACCATTGGATTATACTATTACAAGGTCATGCCCTTCGAGCTAAAAAATGCAGGGGCAACCTACCAGCGACTGGTCACCAAGATGTTCAAAGATCAAATGGGAGACACCATGGAAGTTTACATTGACGATATGCTCGTCAAAAGCAGGAAGAAAGAAGACCACCTCTCAGACCTATCAAGAACCTTCGAAATCCTCAGGAAGTACCGAATGAAACTTAACGCGAGCAAGTGTTCTTTTGGTGTCCAGTCAGGAAAATTTCTCGGGTACTTGGTCAGTAAAAGAGGCATCGAGTCTAATCCAGACCAAATCGATCCAGCAAACAAAGTACAACCTCCTCGCACCATTCGCGATGTATAGAAGCTCACTGGCATGCTCTCTGCCTTGAACCATTTTATATCCAAGTCCTCCGAGAAGTGCAAATCGTTCTTCCAGCTCCTGAAGGGAAAGAAAACGATAGAATAGAATCAAGATTGCTCGCGAGCATTGGATGAGATCAAGGCTTACCTTAGCTCCCCACCACTGCTCGTTATACCAAAGGAAATAGATTCCCTGTACTTATACCTCTCCGTTTCCAACCACACTATCAGTTCTGCATTGATGTGCGAAAAAGCAGGAATCCAGCACCCCGTTTACTATGCGAGCAAAACCTTATTAGAGGCCGAGCAGCGGTACCTACCACTAGAAAAGCTCTCCTTTGCACTCATAGTTTCCTTGAGGAAGCTAAAACACTACTTTGAAGCTCACACTATCATCCTCCTTACATCGCACCCCCTTAAAGCAATCCTAAGGAAGGCAGATTTATCGAGCAGACTGTCTAAATGGTCAGTCGAGCTCAGACGATTCGACATCTAATTTCAACCAAGGAACGCAATCAAGGGGCAGGTCCTTGCTGGTTTCATAGCCGAATTCACAGGTGAGCAACCCCTCAGCCAATCTCAACCAGTAATGCAAAGAGAAAACCACGTAACGGAGGAAGTTTGGAAATTATTTATTGATGGAGCCTCCAACTCAAAGGGGGCAGGAATAGGCATTGTCCTTATTACTCTAGAGGATACAGTCCTCAGCCAAGGAATCAGGCTTGGATTTGCAGCCTCCAATAACGAAGCAGACTAGGAAGCTTTAATAGCCGACCTCCAGAAGGAACACACTTTGGGGTCAAAACATTTATAGGTGTTCGGTAATTCTCAATTAGTCTCCAATCAAATAAGTGGAGACTACAATGCAAAAGATGAAAGAATGGCAGCATACCTCGCCTCAGCAAAAAGGCTAATGGCTAGCTTCGAGGAAATCAATGTCCAGCAGTTTCCCAGAGGATAAAATAGCCATGCTGACGCCCTAGCAGCCCCATGTTCAGCAATCGATTCTGACTTAAAAAGAATAATCCCCATCGATTTCCTCGCTCATCCGAGCATTAGCCGTAACAGCGAGCCACCAGGCATAGAGTAGGTGCTCCAAATTGAGTCAGCACCCAGCTTGATGGACCCTCTAAGGGACTATTTGAAGGATGGCACACTCTCAGATGATAAGAAGACCACTCACCAAATAAGAGTAAAAGCTGCTCGCTTTCACATATCTCGAGAGGGCAAGCTATATAAGAGATCCTTTTTCGGTCCCTACCTTAAATGCATTCACCCGAGGGATGTCGAGCAAGTTCTACATGAGCTTCACAAGGGAATCTATGGAAGCCATATTAGAGTAAGGTCTCTGGCTTTTCGATCAATGAAGGAAGGCTATTGGTGGCCATATACGCAAAGGGACTCTACGGTGTATGTTCGCAAGTGCCTGAAATGCCAACTTCACGCTCCTATGGTCCACCAACCTACTAGCAACCTAAAATCACTTTCCAGCTCATGGCCATTTGCCCAATGGGGAATGGACATTATAGGACCACTTCCTACCGCAACCGGCAATCGCAAGTATCTATTGGTCATAACTGACTACTTCACCAAATGGATCGAGGCGGAACCCCTAGCGAAAATCCGAGATGCAGATATGATAAGATTCATATGGAGAATTATAATCACCCATTTTGGCATCCCCAAAACCATCATCACTGACAATGGAATGCATTTCCAGAGCGGCTCCTTTCAGAGTTTCTGTGACAAGCATAGAATCAGACACCATTTCAGATCGGTGGCCTATCCTCAGAACAATGGCCAAGCCGAGGCTTCCAATAAAATGGTGATTGACGAATTAAATAAACGATTAGAGAAAGCCAAAGGCGCATGGGTAAATGATCTACCACATATTCTATGGGCCTACCGTACTGATCGACGACGAGCGACAGGGGAAACCCTATTCTCATTGACGTATGGAATGGAAGCAGTCATCCCCTTGGAAGTAGGCTTGCCAACAATGAGGTCCAGCCTTGTCGACCAGGGCAGTAATGATGCAGCATTGCTCGTTGAGCTCGACCTAGCCGATGAACGCCACGAGCTGGCCCTAGTAAAACTAGCGAGCTATCAGCAGCAGCTCACAAGGCACTATAACAAGAAGGTCAATCCAAAGACATTCCGAGTTGGGGACTATGTTCAGAGGAAAGTTTTGGGCAGCACAATAAAACCATCAGACGGCAAGCTAGGGCTAAACTCGGAAGGACCATTCAAGATAACAAGAGATGATCTACAGGGAGCCTATCACTTAGAAACGCTGGAAGGCAGAGAGATACCCCGAGCATGGAATGCAGCCAATCTTAAGAAATTATATTTCTAGATTCTTCTTTTGATCTTTAATTATGAAACTGAATGTTCATTTCTTTATCATTAATAAAAGTTATTTAGCAGTTGCATACGAAGTATCAGTTAGCTAATTTGCATTTTTCTAGGTGTCAGTTAACTAAACTTTATAACCCACACACCTTTCCAAGTGACAGGCACACTGATCATTACAATATAGCAGGGAAATAACCCTCCTCAGGTTTTTGTTATGAAACATAAAAGACCTCTTAGCATTGCCCCTGGAAATATTTGAAGCCCTACAGGAGATCCTTAGGCAATATGGCCAAGTCAAAATTGGTCACCAAATAATATTTGGTTGAATAAAATCCTGATCGGATAGAGCATCCAACACCAGGTGTGTCCCTGCCAATTGCCACACTTAGGCCTAAGGGAGTGTGACGACACAACCTAAAAGGTAAAGTGGGGCAGAATGGTATCTTGTTGGCATACTGGACTGGAGGGACACTTACATGATAATACGAACGTACAAATCTAGTAAGCCAAGATAGGCTCAAAATTATTGAGCAAAGATGTGGAAAATATAAGACACTTGTTTAGTCGGTAAATTCGCCCAAAACATAAATTTTATATTAATTCATCACATTTACAGCAAATACAATACATGTTCAGTCGGCGAGCTCGCCCAAAACATCAATATTACTACTGGCAAAATCTTAATGAGGACGATGCCTCTGAGCAAGATAATCAGCCACTTGGGCTCTTCGACCATCGTCAAGATGGGGAATAAGCTCCTCCTCGACCACATTCACATCCGACTCCAATAATTTCTAAGGGATGGCATCGATAGGAATCCACTGATCATCTCTCCGGAAAGGATTGGGCATTAAAGTGGAAGGAAAAATCTCATGACGATACCAGAGCATTGAGTTCCTTGGGACTTGTAACTCATTCAGGGCACTCAACCATCCCTTGATAAAGGCAAGCTTTTCGAGCTCTGATAGCCTCGTCGGAGCATCTAGCCCACCTTGGTAGTAACCATCGGCCCATACTCGCCTCGATCCTCTCTTAAACAGGTGCCTCAGTCGAGTGACATCCCTTTGACGCCCATCAGTAATCACATATGCTCGTTGGACGTCACCACGAAGATCTTCCATTTCCCTGGCTGAACTCCTTGTATTTCTACTGGCTCGTGGAATAGTCGGCGGGGTAAAACCTCGCAGCACCGGAGGAACGTCGCTTGGTCTAGATCCAGCTCATGACGAGGAGGAACCTCGTAATACCGTAGGAGCAATGCTCGACGCATGCTCCCTAAGTCGCGAGACCTCCTCATTCTCTTGCTGAAGAACTTCCCCAACCTGATTGATCTCAGAAGCATCTAGAAGCTTTGCTCTCAGTGTATTCACCTCTTCTTGGACGGAGGCACCCACTTCCTCCATCTCTTGGAGCTTGTCTTTCAGTTTGACAACGAGCTCAGTCTGCTCTATGAAATGCTTGTTCCTTAATCCCAGAGATTTGCAAATCCTCACGAAGGTATGACGAACTTTAGAGCTCACGTCAGGACCAATCATTCTTCCTAAATGAGAAGTGGTTAAGCAATAAAAGAGCAATGAAAGAAAAAATAAATCAGTGCACTGGGGAAAGAAACCTTTTCATTTCATTAATAAGGATCAGAGTACATGGAGCAGCAAAGAGGAAAATTATAAGCAAAGATACAAAAGTAATCCTAGAAGGAAATTAACTAGCAACCTCAGGCTGCCCAGAAGTAGCTGGCTGCTTCCCCTTGTCAGCAGCAGTAGAAGCACCCCCTTTAGCAGGGATAACCTCTGTCGCCTGAGCAGGGAGAACATTAGTAGGAATTATCTGGGAGGTAGGGTCAACGCCTTCGATGGCTGGGGTAGGGGCTTCATCCATAATTGTCTTTGAGCCTGGGTCATGCTCGTCAAACAGAGGAGAGGCAACATCCACACCAGTAGCTAAAAGGGCCTTATTCCAGCCCTTTTTGAAGTTCAGACGACTGATTTAACCTATCTGAACCTCAGCATCTTCGTACGCAGCAGCCCACCCAGAGTTGTATGAGTCCTCCTTGATGGTGGCTGCCTGGGACTCTTTCTCCTTCAGCTGCTCGGTCAATGCCTTGTTCTCCTCCACAACAGCCATCTTGCTCGAGCAGACCAGATCATAGACTTACCGCATTTTATTGAGTTCTTTAACTGATGCGTCCCTCTCTCGATGGGCGTTAGCAAGAGCCAGGTCGAATGACGTCCGAGCAGCATTAGCGGCCTTCAGACTAGCCTCTAGCTCTGTACCCTTTAATTTCAAAGCAGCATTCTGCTGCTCTAGCTCACCATTTTTCTTTACCAGCTCATCGCGAGAGCGATAGAGCATGGCGAAGTCAGTCACAAACTGCAAGTAGAAGAAGATATCAGAAGAAGGAAACAGTTGAAATTTATCAAAGCATTAGAGAAAGGAATAGGTCTTACCAAGGCTAGCCTCTGACTAGCTTATAGAACCAAGTGATTAGACCCCATCGCCTTTTAGCGATCTGCAGGAAGGACTGCCCTCTCGAGCAGCGCAGGGGCCAGTTAAGGAGAAATGGAAACCGAGGCCCCCTCGAGCAATGCGAACACAGGGACTAAGGCCTGCCCAGCCTTCGTCCTCGATTCCATTTTCCTCTTCTCTTCCTCCTCTCCTTCTCCATTCTCTTCTTCTCATCTATCCTCTTCTTCTCTTTTATCTTTTTTCTTTCCTCTTCCTTTTTTCTCTCTCTCTCTCCCTCTCTTATCTGTTCTTCTTCTTTCCTCTTCCTCTCCTGCTCCTGAGCAGTAGACCGAGAACCAGTAGCAATAGCCCCAGTACTGGACTTCTGCTTCTTTGACCTATGATCAAGGAGCACATGATCATCATCATCACCATCATCTCGGATTAAATTTTTCCTTGGAGGAACCATTTCCTCGCTTAAGCTATTGGACGTGCTCGAAGAGTCTTGGGCTTCAGAAACCTCTTTCGAGTCAGAAGAACTGTCACCACTGGATCTCCCCTCACCGAAATTGCCTTCAACACCGTCTCTGATGTCACTCTCAGAACTACTCTCCTCCTCGACCAACTGAATGGGATCGGCAACAGTCTCTTCAGAGGAATCAAATTCAGGAATGCTATCTATTGACCTCGCTATAAAGCTAGAACCAATGTTTTTGTACTCGAGCAAGAAAGTAGTAGACCGAGGGTGCTCGCCATCAGCGAGGGGCTCCCTGATATTCCAAGCTTTAACCAACTCAGAAAGACGAACCTCGCTGAGAGAAGGTTCTAAGTTCTTCAACCTCGCTGAAAAGAAAACAGGAAAGAGTCATAAAAATCACACAACAATAAAGAAATCGAGAGAACAGAGCAGAGACTACCCATATACTCTTCCCCATAAAAGGGAACAGTAAACCTATCAGACCTCCACCCCTCAGTCTGGGGGGAGAACTGCCAATTTCTAGCAAGAAAGCCATCTTGCCAATAGTCCTTGTGGGAATCAGGTAGGTTTACTACCAATACCCTGTCAGGACTCCTGGCTTTGAGATAGAGAACACCAGAACTAGTTCGAGAAAAAGAATAGAAAAAGAAGACTTCGGCGAGCCCTAACTTGGTGCCATAGAGCTGATTTATTCTATGGATGCCATTGATTATCTTCCACACATTAGGCGAACACTGTGCAGGAACAATGTTGAAATAACTAAAGAAGTGCAAGAATAGATTGTTGGGAGGAAAATTAAGGCCCCTTGGGAAAACAACAAGACATGAATCCAATGGGCACCTTTGATCTTTCTAACATTTCTAGGGGGAGAGGCGCACTCAATCTCTACCCACTCTAGGATATTGTAAAACTTCCTAAACTCAGACACTGATCTATTACCAATCATTGCCATTTGAAAACCCTAAGACTACAAATTCAAAGAGAAAACACAAAGAGAAGGCACAGGAGACTTACAAGATGGAAGTTTGACTTGAACGATGAAGAATCACAAGCCCAAATGATGAGGAAGATAGAAAGAAAAAAGAATGAAGACCGGGAGAAGAGAACGTGAATCGCTAGAACTCGCAGAAAATGGAAGATTAGCTTGGGATAAATTTTGAGTGTTACTAATCATAGTGCACATAACATGAAGAAAGTGCCGCCTAAATCAGTCCTCAAACTTTGGGAAGATTTGCACGATGTACAAAGGAGCCATTATGACAAATCATTTAAATTTATTGAGCCCAAATTATGGCCCAACAAACTTAGGGGAAATTGTGGGTACCCGAAATTAGAATGACGGTTCTGGACGAGTAGCTCAATTTAAGCGGCCCAAAGTCCAAACCCTTCATATCTTAATCGGTTATGACTTAGTCTTCTCCCGTGTTCTCGTTGAGAGGTGTTCTAGGAGAATATGGAAAACGTGGGGGAATCGAACACCCCCACTCCCTGAAAATGGATATGTATATAATAAACCCTAGGTCCGGGGCATTGGACACGCACTGTATTCTCTTTGATCGTTCTCTGGAGTATATAGAAATAATACTGACTGCACCACCATGGATGTAGGCATTCTTGTTGAACCACGTACATCTATTGTTGTGTGATTGGCATTTTGTATTCCTTATTTTGCTTGGTGATTGTGCTTCTCTTATCTCTTTATGTTGAATAATAATTATCACCACATATACCTTGGGTTCGTGGAAAGTAAAATCCAAGGGCCTACTGATTTAAGGGTGTTCGGGACGAGTAACACTCGAGGTAATATTTCGGGGGGCGATTATATATATATATATATATATATATATATATATGTGTGTGTGTGTGTGTATATTATGCATGTAGAAAATATTTTTATATGCTGCCTATATGTTTGGAATAAACTATAGGATGCGAATATGATGGAAATTGAGGATAGGGGCTAGAGATGCATGAGTGGCTATCCGGGGTTAGTTGACGACTATGATTATAGGTAACACGATACCTATAAGATTAAAATAAGTTGAGAGTATACTTATGTAATTAGTATGAACTGGTATATTTAGAGAGTATATAAATCCTTAAAAGTGATTAAGGTATGAGTTATATATTAAATAAGCGAATACTTTTGGGTTTAGTATTTTAAGTGTATGAGTGCTTATATACTTTTACGAATGGAAACATTCGGGATTATTGGCTATCGCTATGAGAGTTTGGCAATTATAGCTATATATATATATTTGAGAAGTGATGTAGATTATATATACGATGTGATTACAGTATATATAATATGATACGAATACATATATATCTGTGTGTGATTGGTATATTTGTATCTTAGAGGCTAGTTCCAGAGGTTTTCCCAGGCATAGGGTTGGAACATCCAGATTATAAATTTTCTCTAGTGCGATTCAGGAAGGTTTCACGATGTGGGTGAATCCCCTAGCTTGAGGAGCAGGGAGAGTATATCCCCAAGTCATATCCTTCCGTGTACGAGTGCGATGTGTGTATTCCACTTGCAGAGGGAACATGGACGCCTCCACCGTTGTGTATTTTACCATGACATTGAGTGAGTCTAGATTGGTACCGTGGTTAAGTGAGTAAACCCGGATTCGGATAGGCACTACGAGACTGCATCCTCGAGTTATAACTCGGTGGGATGGTTATTATACTTATGATTGTGATAGGTATAATCATACTTGTTGCGTATAGTATATTGCTTGTATACAAAGACGATATATCATATTGTATTAACGTGGGTAAAGAGAAAAAAGAATAAGGTTGTATTCTCATTCCGGGCGATTATATCCGGATTTAAATTGTGATTCGTATATTAAAGTGAGAACTATATATATACGAGATTGTATATAATAAAGTGGAAATGGTATTTTAAACTAATGAAAGTTTGGGAAATATGAACGGTATATATATATATATATACGCTGAGGGACTAATGAATCCCGACGATCAACATTGCCAAGTAGTAGTGTATCGGGGAGGTTCGTTGTTTGGATTTAGCTTCGCGAGGCACCCCACACATGAACGTAGCGCAATGTTGGGAATGGGGAGAAGTTTAACCCTTAGTACTCGGGTTTATGAGGATTTTTAGAGGATGTCTGATAACGGATTAGTTAGGCAGAGTAGCTTAACTAGGTTTTTAAAAAAAAAAGGTATGCGATAGGTGTGCACTATTAGAAGATGGGTGAGGGGTATCTCATGGGAGTACGATACCAATTTAAATATGAGATGAAATATATTTCAAACATATGGCATTTATGGACTTTCTAAATATTTTCAAACTCTCGCTCTGATCCATTTTCTCTATTTTCTCCTCTCTTGCTATATATATAATTATATATAGGTGTCCAGACACAAGGACACCTAGATGATGATTCTTTCGAGTTAGACGTTTGCTGCAGCAGCTGTGGATGCATGCAGATTTATTTTTAGATGCTTTTATTCTTGTGATCTAGATAGGAAGCATTGTAGCATCACTCGGGCCAAAAGCCCAATTGTATTTATTTATTCTTTTATCGCCTTTTAGTGCGGCATTCGATTTGGTTGTATTATGTTAAACCGAGTGTTCGATTATTTGATTTTATTTCAGTTTTGTATATATAAACTGTGTGAATATTTTATTTGAATGGTTTGGTTAAAAATATTAGTTAAATAAAATTTTGACGCCAACCTAATAGGTTATTAGTAATTAAATTTGTTGTCGACAGTGATGCTGAGAATGAACCATATGAAACTCCTGTTTTAATTTGTTATAGGATTGATCACCCGGTCTTTTATTAGGCGGGGTGTCACAGAAACCTTACAAGAAAAAACACCATATTGGAAATACCCATCTTTGAGTTTAAGGATTCATCTTACAATAACCGAACATATAATGATATCCCTTGCTAGGAAGATCGTAGTGGCCAAGACTTATAAAGGTTCATCATTGTCGAGTTTCAAGTGCTATGTTTCTATGTCATCAACATCATATTCCATAGTCTCCAAAGGTATGAATGCATTTCTATATCTATATAGGGAGACTTGGAATAATTTTATATTGGGTGTTCTTTTATTTTAAACTGAGATTTATTTTCATAAGGTTTCTTTAAAACTTTAAAATAAAGTTTCTAGGCTAAAAATCAAATTTTAAGCTTTCTGTCTCTTCGTTCGAAATTGTCATTCGAACGAGTTTGTCATTCGAACGAGTTTGTCGTTCGAACGAGAATGTTGTTCGAACGAGGTTTGCCAACGACTTTCCACTGGAACTTCGTTAGATAGTTAGTTCGAACGAAATATCGTTTGAACGAAAATGTCGTTCGAACGAGATTTCATCGGGAACAATTTTTGGCAGTTTTTTGGCACTTTCCCACTACTTTGTCCCACTACTCTTTCACAGAATTTAATGACTTCGGTATTAGAATTTTTCCAATAACTTTTTCTATCTCTTAGTGATTTTTTGAGAGCTTAATTCTTTCATAGAAAGTTCCCTTGGTGTTTGTTATATAAATTGATTTATTCAAAGAACAAAACCAAGTTTACACCCAATAAATAATGTTTTAATCCAAGTTTCTATCTATATATATATACATCTTGCTTGGAGAGTTTGTTTGGCACCAAATTCATCTCTACCGTAAAAGAGAGTTTGGGTTTGCTTCTACATCCCATAAAAGAAGAAGCTTGTTTACTACAGCATACCCACTTGGAGAAAGGCTCCTTGTTCAGGTGGCGGTAACCAAAAAAAGTCCGATCTGTGGATTGAGACCGCGGTGGAGCTCCGTGGTTATTCTCTAGGCAGAGGTGTATACAAGAAGATGCGTCGGGACTTGAAGGAGTCGAGTGGAGTGTTGTAAGTCATATTTCTTGTATTTGCAAAACCGTACTTAGTGGATTTGAGGCTAGGGTCGTCCAATGTTATTTCCCATTGTGGGTTTTTCCTCGTACATCGCGGCGTAGTGGTTTATGTTTATTTTATCTAGGTGTTTTGTGACTGTGGAGGATTTATACATATAAGAACCCTTTCCCATGAGGATATTTGATTAGATTAAAAAAATATGAGTGTGCACGGTGAATATCTATGAAAGGCGAAAATCTTCTTTGGAAAAAATCCACCAGTGGCAAGTTCCCAATGCAAAGATTAAAGTCAATAAAAATAGAAAATCTATATATAAAAAAAGGGGCCAATGTAGCTTACTGATTGATCCTTCAAAAGAAATAACCTTAAAATAATCAAGAAAAGAAAAAATATTATATATGTTTATCTTTTGAGGGAATTTAGATAAAGATCAATGGGTTTTCATAATAAATCATAGTTATGCTTATTTTTCATGATGCTATTGGTTTGTAGAATCATCAATATTCTAGGATTTTGTGCATATTTTTTCATTGGAAGTTCACTTTACCTTGTCACTTGAGGCCAAAGCTTAGTTTGATAAAGGTTTGTAGTCAATTATAACTTCTTGAACATATTTGAGTTTTCGGGTTATAATTCATTTGTATCTAGTTCATGCCCATTAATTCCATCTCACATGTTTAAACACGCTGATACTATGCTAGTATGTGAAGCTTATGAGTTTTGTGTTGAGTTTGGGGCTCAATTTATACCTATATATGTGCATCAGATTTTCATTGATATAATTTGCATATATTATATATGGTATCATGTTTTCAGTCTTTGTGGTTTGCATTTAGTCCATACTTGCCATATGTTTGATCATTTTGATTACTTGTTCTGGACTTGTCATGTTACATATTTTCTACACTTTGCCCAATTGAATGCTTTATTCCTTTCTCCCTATGTTGAGATTGTTTAGACATTGCATGATTAGGATATATTTTATCTTAGGGGGAGACATCTTACCTAGGTTGAGATTGTTTAGACATTGTTATATATATATATCATTTGCGAATTTATAATTGTTATATTCCCTTTGCATTTGAAGGTGTTTTTAAGTGTACAAGATTACAGGATTACATTAATCTGGCAAAGTGAAATTTTTTTCAAGCTTAACAAAGATCATGTTTGTGTGTCTATCGATCTCTGTACTCTTTTTTCTTTTTTTGGGTTGGGGAATGAGTCTTTTTTGAGATCTTGATGGTCCATCGGATTTTTGTTTTAGTTTTGTCCCAAAATAGCCAATATTTATAAGGACAAATTTCCCATTGAGTCAATTTGTATATTATTATCTTAATTCCTGACAAAATGTTTGAGTCATAGGATAGACTTTATCTTTGTGATACCATAAGCCTATGATGATGTTTGATGAAGACATTCCATCCAAGCTTCAATGATTAGATATTTCCTGTCGAGTTTAGTGCCACATTTATCTTCACATTTATCGAGGGATATCGTAGGTATGAATGCATATAATTTATGAGTCCTTGTAATTTTTACTAAGGGTGTTATGTTTTATTTTAAATATGTTTGTAACATTTTCTTAATATTTTTTTAAATACATTTGGAACATTTTTTAAATATTTTTTGACAAAATATTTTTTTTCTGAGTTTAGTTTCGTTAGAATCAAAATATAAGGTCGTTAGATCGAAATGGAATTCCATTGAAACGAACTTATAAGTCATTAGAATAACATTGGATTTTCATTCGAAGTAGGGTTCAAATGAATATTAAACGATATCACACTGTTGGAATTCATTAGAAGCGTATTTGAAGCTGGTTCAAAAGAGAATGCAATATCGTTCGAACAAAGTTATTTTTTGTTCAAACGAGATGTGATTCTTGCTCAGATGATCTTGGTTTTCGTTCGAACTCTTTTTCTACCTCGAAATTTGTGTTTTACTATTTAAGGCATCTTAGACTTAGAATTTTAAGAACTTCTAGCGAATTTTTTTTTTGCACCTGTTTACAACAGTTTCAAGCCGTAAATTTCACCCTTTACGTTTCAAGATCAAGGATTCTTAATTCATATGATTTGAGATCTTATTTGGGCACCAAAGTTAGATTCTTTCATCCTGAGAGGACCTATTTTGTGTAGTGGACTCCATATATTCTGATTACGGTGTTTGACAATTGTTGAGCCTTATTGGTGGATGCTGAGGTGCGCGTGGACTCGTGTGCTGTGGGAGCTTGCATGGATGGACTCCTGTTTGTCTATGCTTTGTAAAACCATATCATAGTGACATGTTGGTTGGGTTATCTGAGGTTTTTCCCTTCGTGGTTTTCCTCATACATCTACATCTTATGGTTTGACTTATATATTTTATTTGGTCATCACCTTAGATGCATGCTATAGGGTAAAAAGATAACATTTAGTAAATTAGATTTCCGCAAGCAAGATTGAAAATCAGTGCTAAGTTTATTTGGGATAATTTGGTTTAAAGGTTCAATCTTTAAAATTTGAAAAATATAAAAAATTTGGAATTGTGTTTATTCGAATCATCCTTGGTTTAAAGATTTATAAGTCGTTAGAATGACTTTGTCTTTTCATTCGAAGCATGGTTCAAATGAACTTCAAATGATTCCACCATTGGCAATAGCCCATTAAAAAGATTAAAGGCAATTAAAATAAAAAATTGCCAAAAAGGGCCCAACTTAGTTTAATGTTTGATCATGAAAAAAATTGCTTCAAATGAATTGTGAATATAAAAGAAAAGAAAATAAATAGAAAATATGATATATGTTTATATTTTGAGGGTGTTTAGTTAAAGATTAATGAGTTTGCGCAATGAATCCTGGCTATGCTTATTTTGTAATGACGTTATTGATTTGTAGAATTATAAATATTCTAGGCTTATGTGTATTGTGCTTGTGTGTTCATTGAAGTTCACTTTACCTTGTCACTTGAGGACAACACTTAGTTTGATAAAGGTTTGTAGTCAATTAGAACTTCATAAACATATTTGAGTTTGGGGTTTATAATTAATTTTTATATAGTTCACTCCCATTCATTCCATCCCACGTGTTTACACACGCTGATACTATGCTAGTGCGTAAAGATTATGTATTTTGTGTTGAGTTTTGTGCTCATTTATACCTATATATGTGTGCTGGATTTTCATTGATACAATTTGCATATATTATATATGGTATCATGTTTTGAGTCTTTGCGTTTTGCATTTAGTCCATATTTTCCATATGTTTGTTCATTTGCATGATTAGGATATCTTTATCTTGTTTATACATTGTTAGATATATATCATTTGCGGATTTATTCTTGTTATATTACAATTGCATTTGAAGGTGTGTTTAAATGTGCAGGGTTACAAAAATACATCAATGCGGCAAAGTGGAAAAGTTTTCAAGCAAAGCAAAGTTACTCATATTTATGTGTCTGTTGAGCATATGTACTCTTTTCTCTTTTACGTTTGGGGAATGAGTCTTTTTAGAGAGTTTGATGGTCCATAGGATTTTTGTCTTTGTTTTTTCCTGGAATAGCCTAAGGAGCAGATTTATAAGGAAGGATTTTCAATTGAGCCAATTTTTATGTAATTGGCTTAATTCCTGACAAAACGTTTGAGTCATAGGATAGACTATATCTTCTTGATCCCATAATCCTATGACATTGTTTGTTGAAGACATTTCGGACAAGCTTCAAAGATTAGATATTTCGTGTTGAGTTTAGTGCCACGTTATCTTCACGTATACTGAGGATCACATAGGCCTGAATGCATATAATTTATGAGTCCTTGGAATTTTTATTAAGGGTGTTATGTTTTATTTTAAATATGTTCGAACATTTTCTCAAAAAATTTTAAAATATGTTTCGAACATTTTTTTAATATTTTTTAATAAAATAGTTTTTCCGAGCTTAGTTTCGTGGGAATGAAATATAAGGTTGTTAGACTGAAATTGAATTTTCATTCGAACAAACATATAAGTCGATAAAATGACATTGTCTTTTCGTTCTAAGAAGGGTTCAATTGAACATCAAATGATGCCACACTGTGGGAATTCGTTAGAAGCTCATTTGAAGCTAGTTCAAACGACAATGAAATCTCGTTTAGGCAAAGTTATTTTTTCGTTCAAACAAGATGTGATTCTTGTTCAATGAGCTTGGTTTTTGTTTGAACGATTTTGTCGCCTTGAAATTTGTGTGTTTACTATTTAAGGCATCTTGGACTATGAATTTTTAAGAACTCCTAGAGAAAAACGTTAGTGCACCAGTTTACAAAAGTTTCAAGCCTTAAATTTCACCCTTTACATTTTAGGATCCAATAGTGATAATTCATATGCTTTGAGACCTTATTTAGGAACCAAAGTGGGATTCTTTCATCTTGAGAGAACATGTTTTGTGCGGTGGACTCCGTAAGTTCTGATTGCGGTGTTTAACCGTTAATGAGCTTCATCGGTGCTACCTAGGCGCACGTGGACTCGTGTGATGTGTTAGCTTGCACGTGTAGACTTCTGTTTACCTATGCTTGGAAAAACCATATCGTAGTGCTCTGTTGGCAGGGCCGTATGCGGTTTTCCCTTTGTGGTTTTCCTCGTATAGCAGCGTCTTGTGGTTTGATTTATTTATTTTATTTGCTTATCACCTTAGATGCATGCTAGAGGGTAAAAGGATAAAATTTAGTATCCACAAGATATATTTAAAATCAATGCTATGTTTATTTGGGCTAATTTGGTTTAAAGGTTCAATCTTTAAAATTTGAAAATTATAAAAAACTTGGAATTGTGTTTATTCGAACCATCCTTGGTTTAAACACTTATAAGTCATTAGAACAACATTGGCTTTTCATTCAAAGATGGGTTCAAATGAACATCAAACGATGCCACTGTTGACAAGACCCCAATAAAAAGATTAAAGACAATAAAAACAGAAACTTGACCAAAGGGGAAAAAATAGTTTAATGTTTGATCACCAAAAGAAATTGCTTCAAAAGAATTACGAATAGAAAATAAAATAAAATAAAATAAATAAGAAATATGATAGATGTTTATCTTACGAGGGTGTTTAGTTCAAGACCAAAGGGTTTGCACATTGAATCCTAGATATTCTTATTTTTTTATGACGCTATTGATTTGTAGATTCATCAATATTCTAGGCTTGTATGCTTTGTGCTTGTTTGTTCATTGAAGTTCACTTTATCTTGTCACTTGAGGCCAAAGACTAGTTTTATAATGGTTTGTAGTCAATTGGAACTTCTTAAAATTATTTGAATGTTTGGGTCATAGTTTATTTGTATCTACATCACACCCATTAATTCCATCCCAGATGTTTAAACACATTGATACCATGATAATGTGTAAAACCTGTGTGTTTTGTGTCGAGTTTTGCGATCGTTTATACCTATATATGTGCGCCAGATTTTCATTGGTATGTTTTGCATATATTATATACGGTATTATGTTTTGACTCCTGTGATTTGTTCTTGAGTTGTCTTGTTGTATTTGTAAAATCTTATACTTTTAAGAAAAAATAAAAAATTTCAAAAATAGTTCGTGGATTTTTCCTTTGAGAATATCATTACACGTGCGTTGTTTACATATATTTTTGATGATATATTACTTCTTCTATTTGATTCTTTATACATCATATATAGCTTCTACTCCTTTGTCTAGTTCGGATAACAAGGGGGAGAACAAATTAAGGGGATATTTGATGACGAGTTTAATTTATGGGGGAGATCGCATTATGATATTTGTGTTTTTTTTGTATTTCAAACTCGATGCATCACAGGGTATTTTCTTTGCGTAATTTATGTAGGTATCCAAAGGAAGAACATATTATATCGAATGAAGACACAATGCCCAAGGGAAGAACAAGTGGAGATTAAAGACAAAGTTTATCTATGTCGTTCGATTTTTATGGTTTGGGAAGGGTATTAGGATTGTACCCGAATAGCCAAAGGGGTGATTTGTAAATGCAAATAATCTAGCTTATGCTGTGTATTTATTTTATTTGCACTTTGGCATATTTGGATTATCCCGTTACAAATTGACATATATTGACACGTCAGATTGAACTCCAACATCTCCAAGATTCAAGGCTTCTATAAATCTCATGAAGGTATAAAACTTTTAGGAGTTTAAATTTATTCATAATTTTATGTAGGATGTGTTTTTTTTATAAAGACTCGAGGCTGGATTTATAAATAAAAAATTATTTTTAACCTCTTTCAAACGAGATCAACAACTTATTCGAATGACTTAGATTTTTCGTTTGATCCCTCGTTATATCAACACCGAACGAACTACTAACGATCCATACTATTAAAATTCATTAGAAGCTCGTTAGATACTTGTTCAAACGATTTGGTTATCTTGTTCGAACAAACTATATTTTTCGTTCTAACGAGATGCCAAGCTCATTCGAATGACTTGGATTTTAATTTGAACGAATCACCGCTTCAAAATTTGTGTAACATCTATAAATACCTGTTTTGACTCCAAATTGTAAGACTTTTAACCAAAACATTTCATGCATATCTTGGAAAATATTTTAAGTGTTGTGTTATAAAAACACTTTTGATTCATAACTTTACATCCCCAAATAGTTTTGTGAATCCTTTCAAAACCCTAGAATTCTTATATCTTGAATACACACTTTGTGGAGAGAGATCTCTATGGATGAATAAATAAACTCGAGGGATCAAGGTAGAAGAAGGCTCATTAATGGATACCGAGGGTGGATCACCACCAATGGACGACTCTGGAAGGAGTCGTATTATTTAGAAGTGTCGAAGACACTGCGCATTATACTTGTGGCTTTACCAAGTAGTCCGTAAGTCAACAGGCTTATGAAAATCTCTGAAGTATTGGTTAAAAGGTTTTGCCTTGAAAAATATTTTTCTCAATTTTTGTGTTCTTTGCATGCGTAGTTTAAATCATTATATTTAGAACACATATTTTCCTTCACACCTAATTTAATCAGATATTAAAATTTGGTAAAAATTTGTATTTGTGTGTTTGGATATAAATTGAAAAATACAAAAATAGAATTTTTGTTTCTAACCATCCTCGTCGGGGGCGTTCACTATGCGCTTAGAAACTGGAATTGGAGCATTCCACTCTTACACTATAGAGTGACCTTAAAATCAACTCCAATAGGTCAAAACCATTCTCCAAATGATATTAAACTTTATATTAAGGTTAATAATATTTTGAAAGGAAGGTTTGAGGTTTTACTTGCTTTTCTGAGGTTGTTTTCTCCTTTCTAAAATCTCCTAAACCTTTGGAACTTGGGAATAACTTCTTCATATTGATAACACATTATTGTTTCATAATTCTTCACATTTGATTGTTTGAGGCTTGTGTATGAATAAGTTATCATGGAATTGTTGCCAGGTTGACTTGCTTCTTTAGATCATTGAACTCTTTGATTGTTCTTGCATGGTTTGAGAGGGTTTCATACGGTTGTTCTTGGTCTTCACAACCTTTCTTTGCTTTGTTGATAAGATCATGGTATATATGATTTGATGACATTGGATCTCATGACTTTCTTTGATTGGAGTTGTCTTGGTTATCCATGTATGGCTTGAGATGGCATGTGATTGCTTGCATTCTTTCTTGATTTTTATGAACATGTCATATCTTTGAACATTACTTGTGTAATACCCCATATTTTTGGAAACATATTTAATAAAGTAAATGCGTTAATTTATTAAAATTATTTATAAATTTAGGACTTGAATTACATTAGAAAAGATTTAATTTAAATAAATTTGATTCTTTTTGGATAACTAAATGAATATTTGGAACATTCAATTAATTAGTTGGTAATTTGGGGTTTTGGTAAAAAAACATTTAGGGGAATATGAGTCTTTTTGGACTTGCTTGGACTGTAAACTTGGATCTTTTACAAACCAATCACATTTGTTTTACTAATTATATTAGAGTTTAAAATCTAGAGGACTTTTAGAAAACATCCTATTTAAATATGGAAAAGAAAGAAGAAGAAGAAGAGAGAGGAAGAGAGAAACACTAATAGTTGAGACCCTGGGGGGATGACCTCATCGTCGTTCCGCCAACCCGTGATTATGGGATCCCCTTGGTGCTATAGAGAGGCTTTGAGAGGGAGAGAGGGTTCTTATATATTTTCTTTTATAAAAGGTGCATTGGGATCTTACTAATTTTATACATTGCAACCTTCCGCCATAAAGAAAAACAACACAGACCCTCCTATCTTTTAAACCTTAAACACCATTAGATAACATTCAACCTCAATTTGGGAGGGTTTACACTAAGATTTTGAAGAAGTCCAGAGAAGAAAAGGTGCATATTTTTCAATGAGGAACAAATTCTATTATTAATATTTCCAGACTACTTTCACATAGGGCATGTATATCGTTATTTTTCTTCTTGAGTATTATACTATTTAAATGTTTCCTAAACTCTAATTATGTATGTTTTGTAAATATGATTAGGAATTGTTTTAGGGGAAATGATAATCTAATTATAAATCTTTTTTGTAAACACATGAACTTGGATGTATTATTTGTAATCCTCCATGTTTAAAATATCGGTATTGGTTATTATTGGGTATTAGATCAAATCGCATGTCAAAAAGTGTAAGGATCTCTAAAATATGTTATGATATATGAAATCATGTAAATGATGAATATTGTGTAGAACATTTAAATATGCCGCTAAAAATTGTTAAGTGTCATGTATAGAACGGATTATGATTTAAATTAGTTAATTTTCACTCAAATTGGAATATTAGATTTGGACAACTTGTTGGGATATTTTGTAAAACATGTAAGTTATATGATGACTTTGGTTTAATTCACATGAATCAGATTTGTATAAATATGGAATAAAATAATATAACGGTAGAGGAAAGAATGTATAAAGTGTAGAAATTTCCTATATCAAAATAATGACATTGTTGGAATTCTTGGGTTACATATTTTAGTTGGTCATATGATTCATATTATTCGTCGTCGTTGATTTCTCAGTATGGAACTATAGAATTGTCACTTTTTACGATTTGGTATTTCCTACACTAGGAGATACATGCTTGTTTTATTTCATCCACGCACGAGACTAGGGAATGGTTATTGTTTTTGATAATTTATTGGGTAAGGTACTAGGAGGTACATATTGTTTTGGTGATATCTAGGTCTGAGACTATGGATGGATTTTTTTTTGAGGCCCAATCAAATTTGGAGGATAGGTATAATAAATGAGAACATAAGTTAAATAAATAATGAGAATATAATTGTTGATGTAAAAAATTATATCACTCTAATTATTCAATCACAGATAAATAAATGAGACAAATTATTTTAAAGTGGTTCAGCCTTA
The DNA here is from genome assembly GCA_949130495.1 of Sambucus nigra. Lineage (NCBI taxonomy): Eukaryota > Viridiplantae > Streptophyta > Magnoliopsida > Dipsacales > Adoxaceae > Sambucus > Sambucus nigra. Next base: position 407,601,082 of record OX422220.1, read on the forward strand.
TAAGAATGGCCTACGTCCACTGTTGTGTTATTGCTGATTGTTTAGGAATTCTCGATTACAAGTTCTCAAGAAATTCCTCTCTCGATTCCAGGGTCTGGATTCGGTCTTTTACAAGGGAGTTTGTACAATGTATTTATAGCCCTGAGGCTGTAATGTGAAAGGGTAATACATTAAATGATATACATATGAAAGGGTGATACATTTAATGTCCTTCTTGCGTGTGCGTCTGAATGATAAGCATTTAATGAGCAGTTAAACTGTTGGTATTTTGATTCGAGGTGCAGCTCGGACCGCCTGAGTTGCTCGGACCGCTTGAGCTTCTCGGTGCTAAAGAGTTCCTCGGAGATCATGAGCTCCTCGGAGCATATGAGTTCTTCGGAGAGCATGAGTTCCTCGGAGAAATCTTGTTCCTCGGAGTGCGTGAGTTCCTCGGAGTGTATGATCATCTCGGAGGTGCTTGTTGTTCCCATGTAGATAGCCACGCGTCTTCATATAATTGGGCCATGTCAATAGATTAAATTTGGTATCAACAGAAGCCCCCAATGTTTCATAGTTCGAAATTTGAGGAGTATGGAACATTCTTTCTCGGAATACGGTAGCTTTAAATAGTCTTCCTAATTTTTAGGAGCGTTTCCCTTGTATTTATTTTCTCCTTCCAAATTCATAGAATCATGCTTTTTTGGACTCTTCTGCGTGCTTCGATTCCCGTGTTACTTTTCATCTTTTCGGCCGCTGTTGCCCGCTTTGGTTCCCGCGCCACTTTTCATCTTTTTAGCCGCCGGTAACGTAATCATCCTTTTTGTAATCATTTCTTCCCCAGTTCCCAAGGTAAGGTATTTAAACTTCACAGAAACTCCCATTGTCTTCTATCTTTTCAAATTTTCATCTTTTGATTTTTGCATTGTCTCTTCCTACTTTCTTGTGCGTTCATCTTTTCCGTCGTTCGTTGTCAGCAGATCCGTTCTTTCCCTATAAGATCTTCTTCCTTCAGCTTTATTTCTTTATTCACCATGGTTTATCGTGTTGAGTCTCTAGAGAAATTTTGTTCTGAATCCTCCATTCCTTCTTGGGTTGTCTTGGAAGAGCTTTATGAGCCTTCTAATTATTTCAATTTGGGTGAGGGACATTGGTTCCCCAGCCTCTTTTTTGCTGAGTGTGGATTTTCTTTTCCACCAAATCCTTTGTGTTTGGAGTTCTGTCAGTATTTTGATGTTGTTCCTGCACGAATAGCCCCCAACACATGGAGAATAGTTAATGGGGTGCATAAATTAAATCAAGTGCATGGAACTCGTATAGGAATTCCAGAAATCATGTACTGCTATAGATGGGAAGTTAATGATAATATTTATTATTTAAAAACTAGGTCTATAAATAGAGCCTTACTAGTTAATCTCCCTGATGCCAACAGGGATTATTTTGAACATGGGGTTGTTGTAAAAAATTGGCAACACCCTCCTTTAGCCAGAGATGAGGTTTACCAGGGTCCCAGATGCCCCCCTTATGGCAATGGGATAGGTTATTTTTATTTTATTTTATTTATTTTGAAATCATGTTTGTTTCGTGTTTGATAAAATGTGTCACTGATAATAATGTTTGTTTATATGCAGTTGATAGCAAGAGAAGGTGCCCAAAAGAAACAGATGTCAATATAAGGCATTTGGGACTTATCTGGGGTCTGCATCAAAGGGTTGCCGACGAGCATATCAGGTCGGCTTCGTATCTGCTCCAGTACAAGAGCTACACAACTTCCTTCACTGCTCGTCCAGTAATCAGTGAAGTAGAGCCAGTACCAGCCTCTGCAAGTTCTTCGCCTGAATCCCACATTCCTTTGAGCGAAAGGATGAAGAAAAGAAGACCTCCCACCTTGTTTGAGAAGACTGCCTCCGGTTCTGGTGAGGCAAAGAGGAGTAGGATTGAGGTCCCAAGGGAGGGGACAAAGAAAACTGTTGCAGCTCCTCCAGTTGCTCCTGCAAAGATTGCCGAGAAGCCCGCAGTGGCTCCGAGCAGCTCTGCTGCTCCTGGAGAGGTGATTGTGATATCACCGACCAAGGATTCTTCCTTGGTTGAATCAGTACCTGTTCCCCCAAGGAGGCTGAAGAAAATCTCCTCGGTCCTTTTGGCTGACACTACCACTCAGCCCCCAGCTGCTGGTACTGGACTTCCCAGTTTTGTTCCCCCGAGCTCTGACATGAGCTCGGTAAAGTCTTTGACCATTCCCGAGGTTCAAGGTACCGAAGAAAACCTTACTCGGGATATGATTACCTCACTAGCTGCTCGTCACCTTGCTTCTGTAAGTATCTTTACTTAGAATTTTTATATTCCCTTTATCATTTCTGTTTCTAACTTGCTTTCTTTTTCTGTTCACAGTTGACGAGCTGCTTCAATCTAATCCTGAAGAAGGATGAAGCAATCAAAGCTTTTTGCTCCTCGTCCAGTGTGGAGGGAGCTCTGGAAGAAGCTACCAAGTCCTTGGAGGAATCTCGCCAGAAGTATGCTGATGATAAGGCTACCTGGGAGAAGAAGCTTGCCTCCACCGAGCAAGAAAGAGCTCGGGCTGTTGATGTCTCTAGGGAGTTGGAGGAAAAAAAGAATGCCTTGGAGAAGGCCAATAAAGAGCTTGAGGAAAAGCTCAAAGCCGCTGGAGAGTTGGAAAATAAACTCAAAATTGCTGAGGAGAGGTTGGACCAGTTCCAGGAAGTAACTCGGCAGAAGGAGGAAGCTGAACAAAAACTGAAAGCTGCTGATGATTTGTTATCCGAGAAGCTTGCCTTGGAGAAGGCCAAAAGGAAAGCTGCTGTGAAGAAGTCCTTTAGTTCTGCCTGGGACAAGGGATGGGATAAGGGATGTGCTGCCATGGTCTCTCAAGTGGACTATGGCAGTGTAAAGTATTTTAGGGATGGATGGGTTGCTGCCCTTCAGGAAATGAAGGTCGACGAGTCATCCGAGCTCTTCCAGAGACACATCCCTGGTCCCCCTCCTACTCCAGAAGAATTAGAAGAGGACGAAGCTACCTCTGAGGAGTCTTCAATGGTGATGGGAGATCACCCCCCAGCCATCCAGTCTGCTGTCGAGCAAGTCGTCTCTTCATCCGAGCAGCAGCTGGTGCTCTCCGAACAACCCAAAGTTCCCTCCGAGCAACCTGCTTCCTCTTCCCAACCTCCCGAGAAGGTTTTAGGAGATAAGGAAAAGGTGTAGTGCTGTTCGGGATTATCTTTATATCTTTCTTTTTTGTCAAATGTAGCCCAGAATTTGTACTCCTGAATTATGATCTAATAAAATATGAACTCTTTCTTCCATACTGTTGTCTCTTTTCCATCCATATTCTGTCTTGATATTCATTTTGATGATTATCTTTTCTTTCTCTGCTAGTTTCTGGCCAGGATGGACCTGCTATCTGCCCATGACACGAAGTTACTGCAACAATGCAATAAGTACTTTAAGGCTGGTCATACAGACTTGAGTGCTGCACAAGTTGCTGATATCCTTGGTCATGATGCTTCAGAACAGGCAGTGGAGGCATATCAATATCTAAAGTGTCTTCTTGATCGGGCTGTAGCCAATAACGTTGCCTACTATGAAATGATTGAAGACCTTCAGTTTCAGTATAAGGAATCAACTGCCCTGTTGCATGAGGGGTATGAGAAGAAGTATCAACAGCTTTCTGCCGAGAAGGGCTACGAAAAGCTCTTTGCTGGGTACGATATCAGGGAGAGAACCCTAAGGGGTGAAGTTGAAGAATGTAGACAGATAGCCGAGCTGTTGGAGCAAGAGAACAACAATTTGCAGCAAGAGCTAGCATAGTTGAAGTCTGCAGCCTCTTCTTCAACAGCCATAATCCCAGTGACTGACGAGGGATTTTCATTATTAGAGGTTGAGAATGCCAAATTAAGGGAAGAATTGGACACCTTGAGGAGGTCGGGCCCTTTCACATCTCCCCGAGGACGAGCAAGAGCTCCTCGGGGATGAGCAAGAGCAGCTCGAGTGATTGTCGACGAACAGAGGACAGTGTCTGCCTTAGATAACCAAGCCTTCCAATTAATGACTAAGAACCAGGCTTTGTCTGACATGTCAAAGAAGATAAGGGACTTGGAGAAACAGCTCTCTGCGCAGAAATCAGTCTTGGAGAATAAGGAGCTTTTCATCAAGAACCTCCACGAGCAGCTAGAAAAGCTAATATATAAATTCCATAAACATCCCAGGGAATTTTGGATGGCTGGATAGAACGAAGCATTATTCCACTTAGATGATCGTATCCAGAATGCCAACAATGAGGGCTACAAACAAGGCTGGCTGAATGCCTTAGGTGTTCTGAAGCTCGAACAGGGACACTATCTGTGGGACTACCATGATCCCGGGGTGCTCGACCAGCCTGTTCCACCGTTCAATCTGGATATGGAATGGATCCCAGCTCGTGCCATTCCTCGGAGCTTAATTTCAAAATACCTCGGTGACTACAATCTTCACTCTCAGATCGAGGTATCTCGTCCCGAGCATCTTTTAGATCGACCTTCTGTGATGAACGTCAGTATGCTGAAGGATTTGAATTTCATCAATTCTCCTCAGTCTTTAAATGATCCGCCTGCTGGCGAGGAACCTGTATCAAAAGCTGAGGGGAAAAGACCAATAGAATAGGAATTTTTAATGTAACAGTTAGTATACATATCAATGTAATTTTCTCTTTATTATCAATGTAACTTGTAATTTATTTCGAATTTAATGAAAGACTTTCATTTTTGCTTGCAAATCTTTATTGCTATTGTCTTGTAAATATCAATATTTTACATTTATGCATATCTATTAAAAAGATAATAATATTGTGTTGTTCATCGACAAACTTAGTAAAAAAAGTTACAAGTATCAGTAATGTTGCTCGATCACTTAATAAAGTAATGAGTATAAAAATGTTTAAAATTTTTCCAACCAACCAAGGTTGTTAAATTGTGCTCGTCGACTAATTATAGTTAGTGAGAGTTTATCCCCGACTAACCATACTTGGTAAATTTTTGTCTTTTTCATAAAATGTGTTTGACCAACCAAGGTCAATAAATTCTCCTCGTCGACCAACTGTAGTTAGTGGGTTTTTATCCCCGACCAACCATACTTGGTACAGTTTGGAATATTTTCTCCTCGTCGACCAACTAAGTTGGTACAGTTTGGAATATTTTCTCCTCGTCGACCAACTAAGTTGGTACAGTTTGGAATATTTTCTCCTCGTCGACCAACTAAGTTGGAACAGTTTGGAATATTTTCTCCTCGTCGACCAACTATGTTGGTACAGTTTGGAATATTTTCTCCTCGTCGACCAACTAAGTTGGTACAGTTTGGAATATTTTCCCCTCGTCGACCAACTAAGTTGGTACAGTTTGGAATATTTTCTCCTCATCGACCAACTATGTTGGTACAGTTTGGAATATTTTCTCCTCGTCGACCAACTATGTTGGTACAGTTTGAAATATTTTCTCCTCGTCGACCAACTAAGTTGGTATAGTTTGGAATATTTTCTCCTCGTCGACCAACTAAGTTGGTACAGTTTGGAATATTTATCCTCGTCGACCAACTATGTTGGTACAGTTTGGAATATTTTCTCCTCGTCGACCAACTAAGTTGGTACAGTTTGGAATATTTTCTCCTCGTCGACCAACTGAGTTGGTACATTTTGGAATATTTATCCTCGTCGACCAACTACAGTTAGTGGGTTTTTATCCCTGACCAACCATACTTGGTACAGTTTGGAATTATTTCGTTGAGTAGTCTGCGGAGCTTTGCCGAGTAGTGCGTAGCACTAGTATTCCCCGAATTTTTTTCAATAAACAGAGAGACTTGCATAATTTTTTCATTTTATTCACACTGATGGAACTGTGTTACACATACAACACTGATAATACTTGCGCAGGTGCTCTGCGTTCCATGAGTTCTTAAACTCCTCGCCTTCTAGAGTTGCTATTCGGTAAGTTCCTGGTCGAACAACTTCTGTAACTCGGTATGGTCCATACCAGTTTGCCTCCAGTTTGTTATGCTTTTGAATTACTTTCTTCAGCACATAATCTCCTTCTTTCAGGTCGCACTTCTTCACCCTCTTGTTGTAAAACAAAGTTGTTCGCTGCTCGTAAGCAGCATTTCTAATGGCTGCTTCTTCTCTAACTTCCTCGAGCATGTTTAAATCTAGTCTCTCATTAGATCACTGACAGGGGAATTGAAATTCAATACCCTGTGTGTTGGGAGACCCAACTCGGTAGGTATGGCAGTTTCACTTCCAAATGCCAGCATATATGGTGATTCTCCAGTTGCTACTCGGGGAGTAGTTCGGTAAGCCCAGAGTACTAATTGTAACTCGTTGATCCAGTTTGCTTTTACATCATCCAATCTTTTCTTCAAACCGTTCAGCAGCGTTCTGTTTGTCACTTCCGTTTGTCCATTGCTTTGAGAATGGCCTGGTGCTGAATGAACCTTCAAAATGTTTGATTGATGACAATAAGCGGCAAACTCCTCGTTATCAAATTGTGTTCCATGGTCTGTGATGAAGGCATGAGGGATACCATATCGGCAAATTATGTTCTTCCAAATGAATTGGTACACCTTTTCGTACATCATGTCGATGAGTGGCTCAGCTTCTACCCACTTAGTAAAATAATCCACCGCGACGACGAGATACTTGAACCTTCCTCGGGTCGTTGGCAGTGGTCCAACCAAATCAATTCCCCACATGGAAAATGTCCAAGGGAAAGTTATGGGTGTCAAAAATGCTTGTGGAGTTCTTCGGATGGAGGAAAAACGCTGGCATTTGTCACACTTCTTGGTGTATGCAATACAATCAGCCCTCATCGTCGGCCAGTAATATCCATGCGTCATCACCCTTTGCAAAAGAGTCCGACCTGCTACATGTGCTCCACAAGACCCTTCATGGACTTATTCAATCAATTCTTTCACCTCGAAGGGATGTACACATCTCTGCAAACCTGCCATAATTCCTCGTCTATATAAAACACCATTAGTCAATACATACCGAGCAGCTTTAAACTTAAATTTCTTGTCTGCGAGCTTGTCAATTGGCAATTCTCCATCCTCGATATATGCCCTGATGGGATCCATCCAAGATGGTCCTAAATCAAGGGTGATAAAGTTCATCGTCAGATCTTCATCTATACTCCGACCAGCCAACACTTCAATTGGGATTGTTCATCGTATCTCGGTGCGAGTAGCTGATGCTAGTCGAGCTAGGGCGTCTGCTCTCGCATTCTCCATTCTTGGTATTCTGACCAGCTAAATTGCGATAAATTCTGACACCAGCTCCTTTGCCTTTGCATGATATTTGATCATAAACTCTCCTTTCACTGCATATACTCCCATCATTTGGTTGACGATCAATTGAGAATCACTGAAGACCATGACTTGCTATGCCTCCATAATTTTTGCCAAACTAAGTCCTGCAATCATGGCCTCATATTCAGCCTCGTTATTGGAAGCTTTGAATTGGAAACGCAAGGCGTATTCCATGTCGACCTCGTCTGGAGTGCTCAAAACTATCCCTGCGCCACATCCTGCAATGCAAGATGAGACATCTATATATAGCCTCCATATAGGTAACTCGTCTTCAAATTTCTGATCAGTCAGAGTTCCTCGGTGAAATATTTGCTGCTTCCTTTCATCCTCCCCAGATTTTTCTTGCTCCTCGTTAATTATTTTTTCTTGCCCTTTTACCAACCGAGGTTGGTCTGAGCTCGAATTTAATGATCCTGTAACATCCACTTGCCCTTTTACCAACTGGAGTTGGTCTGAGCCAGTGTTTGTTGATCCTGTAACATCCACAGGTTGATCAGCGAGCAACTCTTGTTCCTCGTCCAGAGTCCTCCCAACTATCTCTGCATCACATCCTGTAACATCCACACGCCTTTTTAACAATCGAAATTGGTCTAGGCTTGTGTTTGTTGATCCTGTAACATCCACAGGTTGATCAGCGAGCAACTTTTTCTCCTCAGGGGTATCAAGATAGGTGAACTCCGCTATGAAATCTTCTACAGCCTGCCCTTTTAATGATGATTTGGGTTCATAAATTATATCATATTCACCGAGTTCTATTGCCTAGTACATCAATCTCCCTGACTTTTCTGGCTTGTGAAGGGCTTTCCTTAATGGTATATCGGTATATACGATTATGGTATGAGCTTGAAAGTATGGCCTCATTATCCTACTCGCTTCAATCAACGCCAATGCTAACTTTTCCAGCTTTGGATATCTGATTCCTGCTCCTCGGAAGGCCTTACTTGTGTAGTAAATTGGTTTCTGCACTCCATTTTCCACTCTGATCAATGCCGAGCTAACTGCATTCTCCGATACTGCTAGATACGAGTATAATTTTTCTCCCATCATCGGCCTGGATAACAGTGGTGGTGCTCCCAAGTATTTCTTCAAGTCTTGAAAGGGCTTCTCACATTCATCATTCCACTCAAAAGTCTTTCTGAGTGTCTTGAAGAATGGGAGACATCTATCTGTTGCTCGGGACACAAATCTGTTGAGCGGTGCTACTCGTCCTGTGAGACTCTGTACTTCCTTCTTTGTTGTTGGAGATCGCAGCCCTAATAGAGCTTTGATCTTTTCAGGATTTGCTTTGATGCCTCGTTGATTGACAATGTAACCGAGGAACATGCCTTCTCTTACTCCAAATATGCACTTCGTCGGGTTGAGTTTCATTTGATATTTATCCAGTTGATCAAAAGTCTGTCTTAAGTCAACTAGATGGTCGGCAACTTTCTTGCTTTTTGTCAGCATATCGTCAACATAGACTTCCATATTGTCACTGATTTGTTCAGCAAAGACCTTGTTCATCAGCCTCTGATATGTCGCACCTGCATTTTTCAAACCAAAAGTCATAACATTATAACAATAAGTTCCCCTAGGGGTAATGAAATAAGTACTTTTCCTGTCATCAGGTTTCATTTTGATCTGATTGTAACAAGAATAAGCATCCATGAAGCTTAGCAACTCGTGTCCCAAGGTGGCATCCACCAGTTGATCTATTCGGGGCAATGGAAATTGATCCTTTGGGCATGCTTTGTTGAGGTCGGTGAAGTCTACACACATCCTCCACTTGTTGTTTTTCTTTTTTACCATCACCACATTAGCTAACCAATCTGAATATTTAACATCTTCAATGAAACAAGCTTTCTAGAGCTTCTCGACTTCCTCCTGTATAGCTTGATTCTTCTCGGGATTGAATACTCTTCTTCTCTGCTTCACAGGCTTGATCTCCTTATTCACATTCATCTCGTGACATAAGAAGTTTGGGTCTATCCCAGGCATATCTTCATGACTCCAAGCAAAAGTTTGTTTTCTGCTTCTAAGGAAAGTTATCAATTCCTGTTTCAATGATGCTTCTAACGAAGAACCTATCTGAGTAGTTCGCTCAGGGTGCTCGTCGTCCAGAACAATATTTTCAGTAGCTTCCACCACTTGACCCTTCACGAGTTGCGACTCATCCCGAGGATCCAAGGTTTCAATTTCTGCACCTTCCTCCACTTGATAGGTAGTAGTCTTTTTCTTTGATTCTTCCAGTTCTTCTTGCTCGGCGGATGAATAATAGCACTCCCGAGTTACTTTTTGATCACCTTTCATAACTCCTACTCCAAAGTTTGTTTGAAATTTTAGGCACTGATGCACTGTAGATGGTATAGCTTCGAACTTCTTCAATCATACTCTTCCCATGATGATATTATATGATGACTGAACATTCTTATCCATCACGAAGAAACGTATTCTTTCTGTCCGACAAGCAGGCCACGTACCAATGAATATATCCAACTTGATCGTCCCAAGTGGAAATACTTTCTCGCCAGCAAAACCGATGAGGGGTCTGTGGTAAGGCTCCAGTTGAGATAGCTTTAGATTTAAACTGTCGAAACACGAGTAGAACATGATGTCTGCTGAGCTACCATTGTCGACCAGCACTCTTGAAATCATTATCTCTTTCATTCTCATCTTGATCACCAGTGGATCATCGTGAGGATATAAAACACCTGCAAGATCATTCTTTGAAAAACCGATGACCAATTTCTCCTTGTTCACCTTCCTCGGGCGATCTTCCTCAGCTAGATTTATTCGCTGAATGTACGAGCAAGCTTGAGCCTCACCGAGGTAAGATTTTCTTTCTGCAGTAAGATCTCCTCCTCCTGCATCTCCTCCTGTAATAACATTACAATCAAATGACCCAAAGCGTATTAAAAATACCTCTCGTTCTGGCTACCTTGGTTTCTTGGGAAGATCGGGGTCATCATCTGGATCATCTTTATAGTTTCTATTAGTTTTCTCCTCTGCTCGACGAGGAGATCTAGACCTCTCTCTAGTTCGGTCGTTGTTTCTTCTTTCACCTCCCCGATCAACATACTTTGCTAGCTTTCCTCGTCGGATGAGTGTTTCAATCTCGTTCTGAAGAGCTATGCAATTTTTGGTCATATGGCCATGATCCTTATGGAACTCGTAATATTTCTCCCTATTCCTCGTGTCAGGGTCTGACTTCATTTTATTTGGCCAGTTTAACTCCTCGCTGTTCTTAATTTCTTCCAGGACGTGGTTGATATTCGCCTTCAAAGGTGTGTAATTATCAAATTTCCTCAAGACCTCCCATGACGACCTACTTTTGGAATGTTTGTCACCACCATTGTTCTTATGCTCTTTCTTCTTAGCCTTATCACCTTCCACTTTGGTTTCTTTGGCATCCATATTCTTCTTCGCAGACATAGCCTCCTCGGTATTCATAATCTTGGATGCTTTTCCCATCAGGTCCGATATGGTTCGAGGTGGATCTTTGGCCAAAGTGTAGTACAACTTGTTTGGCAGCAGTCCACTCATCAAAGCGATAATTGCTGTCTTCTCCTCATAATCAATGACTTTTAGTTTCTCGTTATTAAAACGAGTTATATAATCTCTGATACTCTCACCAGCCTTTTGTCTAACACTTAACAAATGTGCTACTCGTTTAACTGGCTTTTCTCCAAAGCAGAAATTCCTAATGAACAACTCGGCCAATTGAAGAAAAGTTGAAATCTTACCCCGAGGAAGATTATTATATCATATCTGAGCAGATCCGGTAAGAGTTCCCGAGAATGCCCTGCATCTCATCTCGTCTGGGACAACATAGATATCGGCAGCAGCTTGATATTTTTCTATATGAAGGACAGGGTCAGTCTTCCTATCATACTTGGGAGTAACAACAGGTGCTTTGAACTTTGATGGTGTTGAAAAATCAACAATATCTTGGACAAAAGGTGTTCCTCGAACAAAGGTTCGTTGTAAAGGGTTCTTGGCCTTATCCATTTCCCCTAATCTATCCTCCAGCCTTTGAATAGATCCTTTCCATGCATCATTTCCTTCCTCGGGCCTATTGGTTCGAGCAACTGATCGCGTTGAAGTGGCTTCCTGGGATTTATCTCGACGAGCAACTGGTCAGTCATCGGATCTATCTTGACGAGCAGCTGGTCGCGACTGGGCAGATCCTTCCTTTAAATCTGATGGTCGTCGAAAGCTCCTTGACGCTGCATTAAGAGGACTTTTGTTCCTCCTAGGGCCTAATCGATCAAAAGGAGAGGCCCTACTTAATCTTTCCAATGCACTGGCCCTTTCTGGGGAGAGGGTGACACGTTGTTCAATATCTGTGGCTCGCACTGACGAAGTTCGTCCAGGTTGATAAGAAAAATCTTCAGATTCCTCATTGCGATCTGAATTAATACGCCTAGTACGCACAGAAGGTGCACGGGTATTTCTTTGAATGCTTCGTGGTTCGGAATGGACTGATGCACCGCCATGGAGGGTTTGGATGAGTTATCGCATTGTTTCTTGCATGACGTTCTGGCCCTGAGCCAGATTTGCCATTATTTCAGTCAGATCTAGAATATCAGGCGGAGTAGATGGATTTAGAGGGGTTCCAACGTTTCGATTGCTGGATTCAGGCATATCAGCCATTTTTGATGAATTGTTTTTGGTGAGAAAACGATATTACCAGTCGTTTCCCACAGACGGCGCCAATCTGTTGATGTAAAAAATTAGATCACTCTAATTATTCAATCACAGATAAATAAATGAGACAAAAGATTTTAAAGTGGTTCAGCCTTATAAGAATGGCCTACGTCCACTATTGTGTTATTGCTGATTGTTTAGGAATTCTCGATTACAAGTTCTCAAGAAATTCCTCTCTCGATTCCAGGGTCTGGATTCGGTCTTTTACAATGGAGTTTGTACAATGTATTTATAGCCCTGAGGCTGTAATGTGAAAGGGTAATACATTAAATGATATACATATGAAAGGGTGATACATTTAATGTCCTTCTTGCGTGTGCGTCTGAATGATAAGCATTTAATGAGCAGTTAAACTGTTGGTATTTTGATTCGAGGTGCAGCAAGGACCGCCTGAGTTGCTCGGACCGCTTGAGCTTCTCGGTGCTAAAGAGTTCCTCGGGGAGCATGAGCTCCTCGGAGCATATGAGTTCCTCGGAGAGCATGAATTCCTCGGAGAAGTCTTGTTCCTCAGAGTGCGTGAGTTCCTCAGAGTGTGTATGATCATCTCGGAGGTGCTTGTTGTTGCCATGTAGATAGCCACGCGTCTTCATATAATTGGGCCATGTCAGTAGATTAAATTTGGTATCAACAATAATCATAAGATAATAGCAGGTATTAGAGATTGATGAATCATGGGAATTAAATATGTGCAGTATCTAGTGATGTTTGTCAACTATGATGCGTACGGGACCTAGGAAACTAGTTATAGTAACAATTTTACCTCTGTGTCTTGGTATGTGAGGTGTCTAGTGTTGACTGACTACAAAAATACCTAGGCAAATCCGACTATAATGGTGGTTATTGTGTGGGATACATCACAATATTTACAAGTGACAATATATGCCATCGGGCTATAGTCATGTATGTGAATTTAATGTGATAAAATGGTTGGCACACCATGGTATGTGAAGTGTCGTATAGAATACAAACATGATATAGTTTTGTTGCTTTTGATATTAAATAATATGGAGAAAGATAATAAATTTTGAAAGAAATAGAACAGGAAAGTTGGGTAGTTGTGTTAGTTTACTTTACCTACATCATTGTTTATATTGGTTATCGTTAATTACAATATTATATTATGATATTTATCTCATCTAATGCTTATGACAGGGTCCATAAAACCTATTTGGGAGGAATAGCTAGCATTCTTTTAGTGGCCCTAACTGATTAGTGTTGACTAATCTTTCACGATAGGTTGATGACTAGATGAATAGTTAGATATTAGTAGAACTTGAACCTAGAATACTTAATTGCATCACTTGCATGGATAGTTGGAGATTAGCGAAAACCTAGAGGTTGTGGTTGTATGGATTATATAATCCTTGTGATGTATCTCATAATGTATTGAGTGCTTATTTTTATCTCAAGTTCATTAAAGAGAAGATAGTGAAGTATGATCACATATTAATTGTGTTGTAATCATGCAACATCCTTTCATTGAAATAATTTACGCTTCATGGAGATATGGGAGAAAAAAGAATCAACAAGAGGAACTTAATTAAGAATTCAATCTACATATTTTAGGAAAGGAATAATTTTCTTTACTACATATTGCTTGTAACTTATTTATGTTCGATTATCACTACATTTTAATTGGGTTAGTCATATGATATGTTTAGATTTTGTGTTAAATGTTAAAAGATATTAGACTAAATCATGCCTAAGATGTTAAAACTTTTTTGATTCATGGCAGGATTTAGTTATAATGATGATTCATATGCTAAGGTTTAGGTTGATATGGTTCGAATTTGTTTTATTTCTCAGTATCATAAATTTAGATGAACCCTTATTTTAATATCTTTGATTTAGGTAATGATTATATATTATTAGAAACCTATTTGGGGACACTTAGAACTCACGTTTGAAGTGTCTTTAGGATGATTATATATAGGTTAAAGGAATCTTTGAATGACATATGGTATTAAGGAAATCGATTTTACTTCAATTATGGACTTAAAGTTTTAATACTAAATCATTTTCGGATGGGATAAATTGATTTGGTTCTATAATTGATCAATTCGGTTTCAGAGTATTATGAATCATTTTTAGAAGGTCATATTGAGCCAGGTTGAGTCAATTTTCCCAATGACCTTGTTATATGTGGATTTCATAGCATTTTAGACAAGGGCCTTTTATAAGATGTTATGGAAGACTATTGAAATTTCTATAAGAGTGTCTATGGATATTTTCTAAGAAATTATACTTATGAATATTAACATCAGAATTTGGGTATAATTAAGGATAAACTAATAGTATGGGTTAAATGGCAAGGAATTTATGTCGTAGTCCTATACATCTATTGAACGTTTTTGCTTTGTGTGATATATGTGGAAATGGAAGGCCTATATGTGAACATGGCAGGGGTATGCGAGTATATGAGGAAAAATATGAGATGGGATTATATGGGATTGTTTGCGGGATCAGGTAATACGCCCTTGATTGAGGATGTAGTTGCATATATGTCCATACCCCAAATTCTACACATTGTTTGTAAACTGTCTCATATGAAGAATACATATGAAGTTAGATTCATCTAGTAATAATTTTAGTGGTTATACGGTGTGGGTGTCAGTGTAATGATTATGATAGGTTCCTTTGAGTTGTTCATATATCTATATCTAGTCCGATGACGAACATATTTTTATGAGGATATTATAATTTGCACTTATGGTTAATATGATACACTTTCTTTATAGGATACAGTGTGGTATATGGGTAATACATATACATGTAATACATAGTATTTGTTTAGTGACTGTGGTATGGTGAAATAACACTAGGTAATGGTTTTGTAGATATTTTAGTGAAGATTAATATTTACTTGTGTTGTCTATAATGAGATAGATATACGGTGAAGGGCATGCTACACTAGAGATTGATAAGTTTCATATATAGGAAAGTGATAGTTTAGTTTGTATGATTATTATATTATATTGCAAACTATATGGGCATGGTTCACCGAGATTTTTGCTAGTATCATAGTTAGTCTAGTAATGAGTGAAACCCATGTAAGTACTGGGCAAGGTAGTAGTTGGTCCATAAAGAGATAACTAAATTGGTTGGGTATCTTATGGTATATGGATATTATAGGGTTAGTGTTAGTTTTCATATTTTTTTATCAGTGGCGATCTTACTTGGGACACTCTAGGTCAGATGATGGTTTCACACATCAAGGACTATTAGCTTAGAATGTCCCCTCAAACTTGGTTCGAAATGTCTCATCGAACTTTTTTAAGGATTATTAGTTTGGAATGTCCCCTCGAACTTATTTCGGAATGTCTCATCAAACATTTTTTAGAATGTCTCATCGAACTTTGCTCGAAATGTCTCATCGAGCTTATCAATCAAGTACATAATAGGTATTTAGTCCACCTATATTTAAATTAGTAACTATAAACACAACCTAATTATTCATGCTCGTATTGAGAATACTTCCCTCGAATACTCACGATACATATTACTTTACGATTTAACTCGCTATCATATCTATTCGAGTATTCACACAACTCTAAGGGTCCTAGTTACCCCTTTATTAATTTCAGTAGTGAACTCTCTCTTATCCTACTAGTCTTCAAAGTTACTTATTTGAAATTCTCGTAATTTGTTATCTTTCCCTCGTAATTTGTTATCTTTCCCTCTCAATAATACTAAAACACCACACTATCATAGTCCTACTATAATATAATAAGTCCCTCATTAATATTTCAATAACATCCCAAAGGTTTTCACGACAATGATTTAGGAATTCTAGGTTTAAAAGGGAAAACACAAATTTTCTAGTAAACCGAATCGATTCGACCCTGGCCGAATCGATTAAAAAATGTACAGTTTGGCTTCTTCGTCTTCTTCATGATTTTTTTCGCAGTTTTCAATTATCAAACTTTCATTATACTATATCAAAATCACAACAATTTATTCATAACCATTTCTACCTGCAGCAGCGTGATTTCTGACATTAAAAACATATCAAATCTTCATATAATTCAATCAAGAATAAATCAAAACCCAAAACTTCTTCAAAAACCCTAGTTTTGTGTTCTTTCCAATACATTAATTCATAAACTCAAATTTAATTCAAAATGATAGGTCCTTATCATATGATTTCTACTTCTCTACAGATAGTAAATCATTCCACATTCAAACCTACCCAATCATGCATCAAAATCTATTCTTTTTCTTCCAAGAATCATAATTAAATCAAACTTATTTTGAAAACCCTACACATGGGTAATATAATTTCAAAAACATTGTTTATAAACACTTGCCTTAATAGGTGTGATATGATTTTGTGGTTAGATGTCGGCGCTTTATTATTTTCTCCTTCAATCTTCGTTCCCAAGTGGTGTTGTGGTGCAAGAACCCTTTGAATCTCTCACAAATTCCTCCTTAAGATTTGAGAATGGTCTTTCCTCCTTCTCTGATGGCCTATTTTAGGGTTGTAAATTTCGACTGGACCAATGGACTGAACCGAACCGATCAAAACGAGTCTTTTTTTTTTATCTTTTTTCTTAATTGACCCAGTCTCGATTTATTTTTTTGACGGACCGACCTAGTCTGTCCGGTCCATAGTTTACAGTTTCAAAAACCTTGTTAGGACTGACCCGGACCGACTCTATATAAAATAATATATTTTTACATACATATGTATATATATAAAATAAATAAGTACTGAAAATATATATTTTTTAATATTTGATTAGTTTAATCCAATAATATGTTTATTTTAATGGCAAATTTTTATATTTTTTAGTTTTTAATGTCTGGAAAAAGTAGACTCGGGTATATTTTTTTATTATAAATGATGTAATTCATTAATGTGAGGACCTCCGGATTAGACCGGATCGACCCTGTAAAAAACCGAACCGACTAGGGCCAGTTAACTGACATTATCGGTCTGGTCTCAATCCAGAATAGCCACGGGTCTCTACTCATATGAGATGCCTGGATGAAAATCAATCTCCTCAAGTCGAACGTGCTAGAAGGCTCTCTCGATCCTAAGGCACTTCTTCAGCGATGCCACATGGAACACATTATGTATCCGCTGAAGATTCTCTGGAAGTCCCAATCTATATGCTACCGGTTCCACCCTCTCAATAATATGAAACAAATTCGCATATCTCGGCGCTAGCTTCCCCTTCTTGCCGAACCTCGTGACCCCCTTTATGGGAGACAGCTGAACCATCACTTGGTCACAAATCTCTAACTCGATGGTCTTCGACAACATAGTATCCCACAAGACGGCTTATACTAGCGCTATGTTAGGAAAGCCCCCACCTTTAGGGGTGACAATTACCATGTCGTCAGACACGTGACTCACCCCATAGTAAATACCCATAACAATTTCCTAACCACCCATATCAGGCCTCCAACCTTCAACCCACGGTGATATAATTCTCATTACATTTTTAGCCTTACACTAAAAGGTGCAATTTACTCAATTTCTGATGATGGACAATAAATCACTTTGGGTCCTAGAAACTTGTTATTCCCCACCCCCTTATCTACCAAAGGGTACCCCGTAGATAATAAACCTCTATGAGGTATTATACCTAAAACTACTAGCCGAATTAATACTCTTAGCTACTCAAAAATGTAGAATACACATTTCTTGATTTCTCCTATGACTTAATCGTTTTTCGTTTACCCATCGACTTTTGGTTGGCACGTCTAACACGATATGCAACTCCGTTACCATCGCCTCCTGGCACTTCATATCAAGGGTGGAATTGAAAGATTTCATACTAATTCACAACAATATTGGACAACACCTTATCCCATTTCATTTATTCTCTTCAAATGAACAGTTGGATGTCCCAAATGTATATTTCATCACTCATGTTTATCAATCCTGTCACTGGGCCCATCAATTTTACAATTCTGGTTGATAACTTCAGATCAACCTTTCCCCCTTACTAAATTGTGTATCTATAGCTAACTCCACTATGTTTCACTTAACACCTTAATTATGCATAGACTACTCTAGGCATTTGACTAAGTGAGACTCTGCTCACCGTCTTTCAACTCCCCCAGTTTTGATAGTCCTCCTTGATATACACATATTTGGACTATCCCCTTTCTCAAACGGACTTCAGTCCATCCATCATGTCCACTTATTATTCTGGCTTCCCCATAGGCATACATTCAACACATTTATCTCTACATTCCTTTGAACTGGACGATTTAAAAATTGCCTAACCAGGGAGCCCATATACCCTATAACCCGTGCATATTTGCACAAACGTCACATATGCAACATATTTACCTCAAACTCGGCCCCTCACTCTTGGCGTGGCTATATTATACTAGTATTCCTGATTACTTCACAAATCATCATTTATTTCTTCCCGATATTGCCATGCTCATCAACTGGTGGTGCAAACATTTTCTGAGTGCTTCTTTTGCAACACTTCCCAGCTCCACTAGCCCTATTTCGTAACAACTACTAGCCCAAAGTTCTTTCCCCACTCGTTCAATAACTATCATTAAAATTGATGCCTTAGCATCCAACGACGTCTCTCCACTTCCGACATTTATTAAGGCTTATGCGTATAAAATCTCACAACAAAGCCTAAAAGAACTTTTTCCAATGCACTATTCTCCGGCCTTGTCGATCATCATAATCCATGGTTCCAAAGAACATAACTAGGATATCACCAATCCTATCTCCCGATACATAAATCAGTTCTTCTCTGCTCATGACTCTCAAGGCATCACACGATGCGACGCTCTCATTATCACTAAGTTCTCAGTGCGCAAATAACAATGAGCTAAATCTCTCCTTTTAATGATAACCCAATATATCTTGAATTACCTCAGTAAAACTCCCCACGTACTGGGGTTAAATGTAAATATACAACTATACTAATCGAAGTCTATGATACAGTACAATATATATGCAGGCTCAACCCTCTTTTAAGTGATGCCTCACAAAACAAAATATCTATCTCTAGCATAGAGAACACGATAGTCTTACATACAATCTACTACCATTCAAACCCATGCTATCCAGTCACTACACAAGATAATAGTATAATCTCCTCCCATAGCGCTCATAAGTAGAAAACTACCACATAATGTAAGCATTCTCTTTGTGCCCACCTCTGCTACCCCACGGATGGAACTAAAGAGAGCCTCGTTACCCAATGGTAATTATGTACGCCTATAGTACTATTAATGATACTTCCACTAAACTCGTTTCACATGTGAATTTAGTGTTAACAGCCAACTGTGACCCGCTCGTGTCATAAAAAATAGAATCCATCCAACTTGGGATAAAATTCATATCCTCGATTATCAACTACTCTGGTAGTTCAAATAGTATTTGGACATAACACTCTCGTCCTAATGAAAAGCCAAAAATCTTCTTATAATTGTTGCCCCTGCTGGGCATCTTGCTCATGTCCCCTAACTCACTATGGATGAGATTCACACATGTGTTCTCACTCCTTACACATGAGACATCTCCCTATGCCATTCCAATCTCACTAGCCCCACTAGACATGTCGGGGTTGTCCTTCTCAAGGACCTGGTAACCTCGACCCCGATTGTTACCTCATTTGTATTTTTGGCTCTGTTCGCCCTACGGGACTTGTTGCTGGCATTGATGTCCCTAAATAAATTCACCATCTCCTAGTAGTAATTATATTACTCTTAATCATTAGAATGGCCCCCTACTGTGTATACCCTTATATTATTCTTCACAATCACCATTTGATCCAGTATACGCACTTGGCTCCCTTCTTCGAGAAGCGCTGATGTAAACATATAAATGTATGACCATGGTGACATCAACAGTAGTCATATTATCCAGACTTCACATCCACGTTTGTGTATTGAACACACAAGTCCATTATCCTGTCACGGACCCTTTTCATCACTCTCAGTATCCTCTTCTTCGGTTACAAAGTTCGCTAAACAATTTATTATCTCTCTCAAGATCGGTCTTTTTCTTCCTCCCTTGTGATGAGTTTCGAAACTCTAATCACGTCTCTATCAAAACAGCAGATGTAAGACCTTACGATCCCTTCTCCCAAGTTGTTCAATTCATCCTATATCCACTTACTTATAGGGTGGCTAACTCATCTCATCACAATGCTGCTCCTATGAGAAAAATAATTTCGTCCTAAATTTAGTCTTGGGTGTCGCTGTATTCCACCCTACACAATTGACTTTGGATTACCTCCATCCATTGGTCCATCATACTTCCTCCCTTTCTCGAATATTTAAAGATGACTCTTCAAAAGAGTCCCTCTAACTCTCGCCCTACCTACTACACTGGGTGAGTCTGAAGTAATTCCACTGTTCTCTATGACGGTGCTTGGGGAAAATACTTTCCCCGAGTGGTTATCTCATCACCATCTGTCCAAATAATAATCATAATGACTTCTCCCACAATCACCGTTATCGGATAACTATATGTCTTCTGACTCTCCTCTCCTCTCCTTCCGCAATCCTTCTAACGACCCTCGCTAGTCATCCCATATTGCTCGGTGTAGGAAGCTCAGCCGAACTTGTATATGAATCACATCAACTATACTTAATAGCTGGTTAACGTAAGTCGCATACGTATAGGAATACAAAAATCCCTATCATAAGGCTCGACATCAAAGAACGCTAAGCTGAAACGTGAAAAGATGCACAAATCCTGAGGAATCTAGAACCTGAAGCTCTGATACCATCTGTGACACCCCGCCTGATTAAATACTGGGTGATCAGACCTTTATTAAATTAAAACGGGATTTACATATGGTTCATGCTTAGCATTATTGTCAAAAACCTTTTAAAACTTTACTAACCACTTAGTGTTCAAAAAGTCGGTGCCAAATTTTATCTTTCATTAGACAAATAAATAACCAAGCGAAAAACTAAATAAATAAATCATTCACCACATGTAATATTTAAACCAAAACATAATAAAATGAATGAATTAAAAATCTTGCCGAATAAACCATCGACTACAAATATTCCAAACAAAATAGTAATCCAATAATATTCATAAACTAAATAACTGTCTGAATCAAATAAAAAGTAAATGTCGAGGGCAACACACCCAGACTAAAATACTGAATCTAAAATCCTAATCTAGAAATAAAGAAATGAGGTGTCTAGTTTGAACCCTGCATGCATTCACATGTGGTGCAGTAGCGCATCCCTTGAATAGAATAATCATGTCTGGAACCCCAGTGGCTAGACACCTAAACGGTTATGAATGAATGTATTAGGAAGAACACAAAACTAGGGTTTTTGAAGTAGTTTTGGGTTTTGATTTGTTCTTGAATGAATTCTATGAAGATTTGATATATTTAGAATGTTAAAAATCACCGTAATGCATGTAGAAATGGTTAGGAATAATTGGTTGTGATTTTGGTATAGTAGAATGTATGTTTGGTAAATGAAAATGGTGGAAAAATGCATGAACAAGATGAAGTAGCCAAACTGTACATTTTCGAATCGATTTGGCCAGGGATGAATTGGTTCGGTTTATCAGAAGATTTGATTTTTCCCCTTTAAGAATATAATTCCAAAATCGTTATCGTGAATATTATAGTAGGCCTATGATAGGTGTGACACCCCGCCTAATAAAATACAGGGCGATCACTCCTGTACCAAATTAAAACAGGAGTCGCATATGGTTCATTCTTAGCATCACTGTCGAAAACCAAATTAATTACTAATAACCTATTACGCTGGCGTCAAAATTTTATTTAACTAATGTTTTTAAACAAACTATACAAATAAAACATTGACACAGTTTATATATAAGACTGAAAATGAGACATAATAACCGAACACTCGGCTTAACAATAATACAACCCTATAGAAAATCCGCATAAAAGGCAGTAAAAGGATAAATAAAAGCAGTTGGGTTATTAGCCCGAATGTTTATACAATACCTCATACCTAGATTACAAGGATATAAGAGTCTATAAAAAACCTGCATGCATCCACAGCTGCTGCAGTACACGCCTGACTCGAAGGAATCATCATCCAGGCGTCCCTGTGTCTAGGATATATACATATATAACAAAAGAGGGAAAATATAGAAACAGGTCAGAGCCCAAGTTGTGAAAATATTTTGCAAGTTCATAAATTCTTTATTTATGAAAATATGTTTTATCTCATATTTAAATTGGTATCACACTCCCATGAGATACCCCTCCCCCCTCTTCTAATAGTGCACACCTAACGTATCCCTCAAAACATCTTGGTCAAGCTACTATGCCTAACAATCCATCACCCCAAAATTCTAAAAGTCCTAAGTAAACTGAGTAATAAGGGCTAAAATTCTCCCCAGTCTCAACATTGTGCCATGTTCGTGCGTGGGTGTCTCGCGAAGCGAAATCCAAACAAGGAACCCCCCCGATACACTACTACTTGGCAATGTCGATCGTCGAGATCCATTAGACCCTCAGTACACACGTATAAATATGCATACACATATAATAATAATAATTTACATATCATACTCACTCTCATATATGTATCACAATATACATCCGGATAAAATCTGCCGAAATGAGATTTAATCTATATTCATTTTATCTCTTTACTCCCATTAGAGATATATATTATCTTGTTCTCATACGCAAGTATTATATTATACACACAAGTATAATAACCATCCCAACGAGCTATAACTCGAGGATACGGTCTCATAGTGCTATCCAAAATCTGGGTTTACTCACTATACCACAGTACCAAGCCAGACTCTCTCATGGACATGGTAAACAAATACACAACGGTGGAGGTGGTTATGTTTTCCCTGCAAGTGGAGTACATACATTTCACTCAAACGCGGGATGAGATGACCTTGGGATATACTCACCCTACTCCTCAAGCCAGGGGATTCATGCACATCGTGCAACCTCCATGGATCGCACTAGAGAAAAAATATAATCTGTCTGTTCCAACCCTACGCCAAAGGAAAGCCCGTGGAAATCAGCCTCTAAGATACACATATACGAATCACACACAGATATATATGCATTCGTATCATATAATATATACTATAATCACATCATATATATATATATATATGTATATATATATATATATATATATATATATATATATATATATATATATATATATATATATATATACATACATTTATCACTCCCCAAACGTATACATGGCTATAATTGCCCACCACACATAACGATGGCCAATATTTCCAAAATGTTCTCACTCGTAACAATATTTAACTATTCACGCACCTAGAATACTAAACTCATAAATATTTTCTCACTTATCATATAACTCGCACTTTAATCACTTTTAAGGATTTACACACATCTAATCCTGAAAATACTAATTCCTAGTAATCGCGTCCTAGGATTTACTCGGATGTATTCAGCTCACATACATTCAAATAACGTAAATACCTATGCCCAACCGCAAAAAAACTCTCTCTCAAATGTTGTCCGTCCGGAACGTTTACTAGGTCCGTTCCCTGGATTATGCCCTACACTAATCCAAGGTTTTATTTTCCATCTAAGGGTTTACTCACCCTCAAAACTAATATTTAGAAGTCCCGATATCATAACTAGGATCCCCCATATAAAACCCTAAATGTTAATTTAACTCCCCATACTCTTAAGGGAATAAAACTAACAATTCTGGCCAAGGCGAATCGATTCAGGTAGCCGAATCGATTCGACCCCCAAATCCGAATCGATTCAGAAAGTGTTCTGCAAACAGCTCCTTAAGGGAGAATCGATTCGGTCTAAATCCGAATCGATTCGACCCAAGGCAACCTTACAGATTCCCTTAGGCAAATCGATTCAGCCTAGACCCGAATCGATTCGGCCTGTTCGAGGGGTACTATTTGGGCAATTTTTCAATCTCCAAAATACCCAAATATTAACCCAAACTCCATTTTAATGGTTTCTAATCTCAACCAACAACCCTATTAACATCCTAAAACTGATTTGCAACTAATACTTCCATAAATTTGTGGTATTAAACCATTTCTCTTAGGTTTGAACCTTAAAACCATAAAAACCTTAGTTTTGACATTTCTTCCATTTCAATTCAATTTTACACTCCATTAACATGGGTTTAACACTAGAAATCCTTTAGAGTTTACAATACATCAATTTGTAAACTCTTAATCAAGTTTCCCCAAATTTACTTTAAGGGTTCTAACCCAAATTTTATAATTTACCAATTATGATATGAAATATACACAATAAATTAAATAAAGCAAGCAAAAATTTTCCTGGAGGATAAAATCTGATGACCTCGACTCGAATCCCGCGGAGTTTGGCCGAAATCTCCCTTTTCTCTGTTTCTTTCCTCTCCTCTTGATTTTATCTCTTATTTCTTTCTTTTCTCCCTCTCTCGTGTCTTTATAAGGGAGAAATAAGGGCTTGTCCCTTATTTACCCAAAAATGACTCGTTTACTAAATTACGAGTCCCTACTGGTCCAAAAATTCTCGAAACTCAATTTCTACCCCCAAATACTCTATTTTGACTATCTCGACCATTCTGAGACCACTGTGCAATCGAAATATCCATCCGAGGTGCTTGACCGCAAATCACTAATTTAACCCAACACAACTTAATGCGGGATTTTCCATTGACATATTATCCTCTGTCGCTTTACCCAACTACGACATATAATTAAAATACTCTAGCTCATTTACCTAATCCCAAAAGTAGATATAACACCCATCGAAAATCATCTAATCCTTGAAAACTCCAAAAATTACTATTTACGATAATTTCTTAAATTCCCAAATTACACTTACTTATGAATTTTAATTATCCCCAAAAGTGCGGGGTGTTACATACTCACCCCCCTTACAACGGAATTTCGCCCTCGAAATTCAGATACAACCGATACTACCAACACTAACCTAGGATTATGAATCACTCCACATCCTAATTCCTCAAGTTGAATGGTACTAACCCGATGGCTCTCAACCATACATTCATTCATCACTTACCTCTATCAAGGTTTATACGATACTATACTGCTACCTCGACCGCTCTAACGTCTAAATCTCACCGAAAAATCATGATTTTAAGCGTCCGCTCATCTACATCAGGATATGTAATTTCCCTTAAAAAGGAAATTACTCTAACGCTTGACTATTCCCATCAGTCTCGTCGCTTATCTTGGGCATGCTACCTCTTATTGACCTATACAATTGGATTATTGCGCACCTCCTACGACGTTCCATTTAACCCATTTCAATTTCACTTATACTGCCTCATGGCATAATCATCAACTTTATATACTACCCCCTTCTATTTTAAGCGGTATGTAAAACCAACTTACCAGGGTGCCCATACACCTTTTTAATTTGTACTTATTTGCACAACTATTGTAAGTGTCACACATGTAACACTCTTCCTAAATATGGGCCTTATTTCCTCGGTGTAATACTCACACATGGGTTTTCCCAACCCGTAAAATTCAATTCCTCCTATACTTGGAAATCCAATCCTTTTCAAGGTGAACCAACTATTCTTTTTATATCGGTGCCACTAACTCCACTGGACTTACTTCCTAATAACCCTATGATCAATGTTTTTTCGACACACGTAAGATAAGCACTATCTTAAATTGTGTCCCTGGTGCCCAAGACCTTTCTCAACTCCCGAAATTTTCTCGGTTTCATGCGTGGGACGTCTTGCAAAGAGAAATCCAAACAAGGAACCCTCCCGTTACACTACTCCCTCGCATCGTCGATCATCGAGATATAACGGCCTAAGGCACACCAACAGGACTACCTAAATCCTACCTCGCTAAACTACTCACGTACCTCTACCACTCTATCCTTCCTCTTAACGATATGGAAATTCTATCAAATTGGGGAGCCTTCTCTCTGCAAAAGTGTTACGAACATCATACCCAGAACATACTTCCTCTAAAATTTGCCGTTTCATTAAGGCCTAGCTATAAGCCTCAAATCAATTTCTCTAACTCTAGCTTCACCCACCTACTTGTGGTGTGAGAACCAATTTAG
The DNA here is from genome assembly GCA_949130495.1 of Sambucus nigra. Taxonomy (NCBI): domain Eukaryota; kingdom Viridiplantae; phylum Streptophyta; class Magnoliopsida; order Dipsacales; family Adoxaceae; genus Sambucus; species Sambucus nigra. Next base: position 407,627,106 of record OX422220.1, read on the forward strand.
TTCTTCTCCATAGCACTTATTTTTCCATAAGCATACAATCATCACGCGGCCCTTAGTCTATAGTGTTTCCTCCACACTATATGACTTATCGACAAAACCAACATCCTTGCATCCTATAACATCTCTCCACTCCCGGCGTCGTTAAGGTTCATGCATGGAGCGTCTCACAAGCGAAATACTAACAAGGAACCCCTCCAATACACTACTACTTAACTTTATCGGTCGTGGAGGTCCGTTAGCGTTAAATATGCAACCAGGATAACCCTATTCCCCTTTTTAACAAAATGGGGTCTGAACTCCCATCTCTGCCCAGGAGCTACACCACCAAGCACTCGCACTAACACTAAGTCCTTGCACAAACAATAATGAGATTAAACCCACAGCTCAACAATAAACCATGCATACCTTAAATCACACCCATAAGGTCTTCACGGACTCAAATCATGATAATGAAACATCTGTTCCCCTAAGTTCCATCCATACATATAATAAAGGCAAACTCAACTTGTATCCAAGTGAGATATCGTAACAACAACCTTTTCCATCCTGGAACCGCGGACACGATAGTCTTGCAATCATTAGCCTGTTATCGCTCCAATCAACAAAGAACATATTATACTCAAGATAACACCATACTCGTATAACACACAAAATGAGCAATACCAACCTGATGTAAATTCAAAATACTAACACCCTCTTTTCACAACGAATGAAAGGAAATAGATCCCCGTTGTTGATGCAAAAAACTGGACCGAATCCCATTTTTATGATCACAGATAAATAGATGAAAACAATCCAATCAAGCACATGAGAGACAAAGATTTTTAAAGTGGTTCGGCTATGAATAAATCCTACATCCACTGTTATTTTATTCCCAGGGGTTTACAATAGCACCATAGGGTGTAGAGAGAGAAAGGATGTGTATCTTGTGTATGGGGTTTCTAGGTTCCCCCGGATCTCCTCCGGATCTCCCGGATTTCCTCCCTTTTGGCTAAGGGGATACATGTATTTATAGTGATGGGAGATAAAGAAATTCATTGTATGTAGACATTTATGTCTACATTTAACGAATCTAATTGTTGAATTGCTTGGTATGCTATGTGTTGTCATCTATTAATACACATTAAATGCATAGTTATCCTTTGATCTTCCTGGTTGGTATGCCGACCAACTCTCCTCCGGTGCCGACTAACTCTACTTGTGTGCCGACCAACTCTCCTCGGGTGCCGATCAACTCTCCTCGGGTACTGACCAACTCTCCTCAGGTGCCGACTAATTCTCCTCGGATGCCGACCAACTCTCCTGGGTGTCGAATATTGCCACATAGGATGACATGTGTCCTTTTTTGATTGGTCCTCGTAGATGGAGAATTTTTGCGTTAACAGAAGCCCCCAATGCTCCATGCTTGATGGTTTACTTGAAAGGATGGAGTATTTATTCAGCAGTGTTGCTCGGTGCTCGTGAAATTCTTGATCTACCTTCTTGATTTGTTCAACATAAAGTGCATTATCTCCTGGACGACATATGATGCAGGCTGATCGATGGTTGTTAATCTTTCTTTTGAGGATCTCCGTGTGCTATGTATCACCCCTGGGAATTTGGATGCAGCCATGCCATAGTATGCATCTTGTAGCTTGTCATAATCTTCAAGTATGTTGATTGGTTTGCTAACCGACCAACTGCCTCCTGTGCCGAGCAACTGAGTGCTAACTTCACGTGCTTGATTCTTCTGATTTATGATCCTCTGAATACTTTGTCGAGTAACATACTAGCTTTTGAACCCAACTCTTCAATATGATTAGTACAAAGCTAGTGGTGGACTTCAAAACATTTTCATACAACTTCTTCTTCAACGTTGGTCGAGACAGTAGTAGCAAAGATCTCAGTGCTGTGGATGCTGATTTTGACTTCTGAACTTCAATAGCATGTGCATAATAACTCCTGAATATGCCTCCTGAACTTCTGAATGCACCTCCTGAACTTCTGAATACCTCCTGAACTTCAATATACCATCTGAACTTCAATAGCATGTGCATAATAACTTCTGAATATGCCTCCTGAACTTCTGAATGCACCTCATGAACTTCAATATCAAAAATAATTCCTGAGCAAGAAAAACAACTTCTGAATGATAATTGGTCGGGGCCCCGACCGTGTGAGTTTGTGGAGTTGAATTTGATGCTCGACTGCATGATGTTATAAGAATGTGCCACCAAATGAACAAATATATCTGTAATAGAATCCCCCAAGTGTGGAATGTGAACTTTGAATGCTTTTTGCTTGATCGCTTTCAAATACTCATACTTTGTTTTCGACCAACTGTAGTTGACAGCTTCTTATTTCCGACCAACCTGAGTTGGTGTATTTTTTCTTAACGAGCAACTTTGACACTTTCTGGAATAATTGTAGCTCCCGACCAACCTTAGTTGGCATTTTCGAGAATATATTTACTTCCTAACCAACATAAGTTGGCATTTTTAGGAATACTTTTACTTCCCGAGGAACACATAATTTTACTTCCCGTAGGAATACAAGTTTTACTTCCCGGAGGAATACAAGTTTTACTTCCCGGAGGAATACAAGTAGCTTTACTTCCCGGAGGAATACAGGTAGCTTTACTTCCCGGAGGAATATAAGTTTTACTTCCCGGAGGAATACAAGTTTTACTTCCTAACCAACATAAGTTGGCATTTTTAGGAATACATTTTTGATAATAAATGATAGAGACTTCCTCGGAGATGATCAACAAATTGTTGGGAACAAGATATAATAAATGCTGGAGACCTCCTCGGAGCTGACCAACAGATTGTTGGGAATAAGATATAATAAATGCTGGAGAACTCCTCAGAGTTGACCAACAGATTGTTGGGAATAAGATATAATAAATGCTGGAGACCTCCTCGGAGCTGACCAACAGATTGTTGGGAATAAGATATAATAGATGCTGGAGACCTCCTCGGAGCTGACCAACAGATTGATGGAAATAAGATAATATATGCTGGATACATCCTTGGAGCTGACCAACAGATTGTTGGGAATAAGATAATATAAATGTTGGAGACCTCCTTGGAGCTGAATATATGATTATAAATATTTGTCGAGCTCCATGCTGAAATAAGAATAGAATATACATCCAAATAGATATAAAGAATAATTAAAAATAATAAAGTGCCTCGTTGATCTGTCGAGGTAGAATTATATAATGTCGAATAAGAATAAGATCTTCCAGAACATAAGAATATGGCCGAGAACGTTGTTAGGCCTGAATATAAATAAGAATTATCCGACCAACTATCCGTTGGGGGTGAAACACAACGAATGTTGTAATTCTCCTTATAGATGAATAAGTATCTTGTCGAGGCACAATTGCATAATGCCGAATAAGAATAATATTTTCTAGAACATAAGAATATGGCTGAGAACTTTGCTGGGCCTGCATATAAATAAGAATTACCCCGACCAACTATCCGTTGGGGGTGACATATAATAAATGTTATAGTTCTCCTCAGAGATGAATATGATAATAAGTATCTCGACGAGTTCCATGTTGAGATGAATATAGAATATGAATCCCAAGGGATATATAGAATAATTTGTGCTTGAGCCGATATCTGGGACTGAATATAAATAAGAATTGCCCCGACCAACTATCCGTTGGGGGTGAAATATAATAACTGTTGTAGCTTTTCCTCGGAACTGAATATGATAATAAGTATTTCGCCGAGCTCCGTGAAGAGATGAATATAGAATATGAATCCAAACGGATATATAGAATAATCCGTGCTTGAGCATAAATCAAAGAAATAATAAAATATATAGTTCCTTGCTGAGGTGAAATTTCATAATGCTGAGCAATGATAATAGTTTCCAGATTATTTTCGAGCATTCGTCGGTGTTGAATCTTGTACCAGTAAAAATTAATAATTTGCTCTACCATTTGTGTAGACTGAATTGATTAGTCGTGAGAATAATTTAATCATTCAATAAATATATGATAGGTATATGTTTGAGAAATAAAAATATTAAGTTCAAAAAATGAAATAATATATGTTGGCTGATATGTCGAGGCACAATTGCCTGATGTCGAGCAATACTACTTTTCCAAAGGTTTACGAGAGCTTTCATCGGGATTGAATCTCTTCCCTATGAAATTTTAATAGGCTGCCCGAGCACCTGTCGAGACTAGATCAAATAATTATCATGAGAATAATTATTCAACCAAACAATATGTGATGTGTATCAGTATAAGGCAATAAAAATTTCAAAATATGAAATAATATGTTTTGTGCCAAATGTGTGTGAGATGGTGAATTTTTTATTAGATATGCGCCATAAATAAGACATAAAGTTTTTTGTAAATTTATTTAATCTCCAACAACTAATCGGGTATAAGTTGCTGTTTGAAAATTATTTATCACTTGGTTTTAAAAATATTTTTGGGGTGATCACAAGTTAAAAAAGACTTAAGCCTCCTGTTTGTTCCCGAGCTGAACTCGTGTTTAAAGAAATATCTGGGGTGCTTCGTATTTTTTAATACCCCAAGATTCTACTGCTGCCAACAAACGGCATTGATGTTTCCGACCAACATTTAAGGATATCTCAAGTTATAGAATATATGGTGTCGACTAAGAAGCAAATGGTCCCCGACCAACAGAGCAATTTCGCCGATCAACAAAATTGGTGCATTGACAGCACCGAACAACATTATATGTCACCGACCAAAAAGTGGATGGTTGGATAGTTGTCGATCAGTAAATTGAACCCTCCGAACAAGGCTGAGATGTCGTCGATCAAGAAGTAGATGATCGTCGACCTGTAATTGGTTCCACCGAGCTACAATATGGGGCTCCGACCAATAATAAGATACCTCGTAGTTGGATAAAATTATTTCAACGTTGCTGATGGATCTTCACATCTTATCTCCGACAAACAAAAATGGTCTGGTTAAGCTTTCCTTTAATAAAAGATGGCCCAAGACGATGCCGACCAACAATATAGATGGCTGACCAGAATATCTCGAATCCTTAGATCAAAAAAATAACATTCGATGTAAAATTTAAGCATTAAGAATGTTAATTAAATGAATAATTATCTAATCCACTAGATCGTGTGATTTCGATAAAGAAACCCCGTGATGTGATGAACGAGGGGCCAACATATCAAATTTGTGCCCAGAGTCTTGATATGGTCATGATTGTTTTACTGATCATCTTTTACAAGAGGTGGGTAATGATTTTTCAGGTGCGAGAAAATTATTTTTTATATTGATCCTTTCCTATTCCCTATTTGAAGAGATAAAAATATGGTGAATGATCGAAGTTATTACCAAATTTATATAAAAAATCAATCAATTTGACTTTATTGACATAGATGGAAGATGAATCAAATTAAGTATATAGTTCATAAAAATGAATGCAAAGAGACTCAAACTTAAAGAGAGAGAAAGTAGATCTGGGTCATGATTTCCATGAGAAAACTTTTTATTGTCTTTAACCTTTTCCCATTCTCTGATTAAAAATGTAATGGGAATTTGAACAGTCATCAAAGATCTTTCAAAAATTATTTCAAAATCAACAATGAAAATTATCAAATCTTATCATCGTCGTATATATTGGTATATGTAATCATTTAAAATATTGATTCCATGATATAAAATTCAAACTTGAGAATCAAGCAAAAAGTTATGATTTATGAAATCCACTATTTTTCAGATTTCTAAATAAGAATTAATCTAATTGTTAAGATTTTAAAATCATGATATGCAATATTTTGCAAATAAAAATTGGACAATTAATTTATGTATATAAACATAAAAATCAAGATTGAATCAAAAGATGTATGTATAGTATATAATTTATTATACATAGAGAAAATAAAAAACTTAGCTTTTGATGGAGAACAATGCTTGTAACACGTTCCCACAGACGGTGCCAATCTGTTGATGCAAAAAACTGGACCGAATCCCATTTTTATGATCACAGATAAATAGATGAAAGCAATCCAATCAAGCACATGAGAGACAAAGATTTTAAAGTGGTTGGGCTATGAATAAAGCCTACGTCCACTGTTATTTTATTCCCAGGGGTTTACAATAGCACCATAGGGTGTAGAGAGAGAAAGCATGTGTATCTTGTGTATGGGGTTTCTAGGTTCCCCCGGATCTCCCGGATCTCCTCCCTTTTGGCTAAGGGGATACATGTATTTATAGTGATGGGAGATAAAGAAATTCATTGTATGTAGACATTTATGTCTACATTCAACGAATCTAATTGTTGAATTGTTTGGTATGCTATGTGTTGTCATATATTAATACACATTAAATGCATAGTTATCCTTTGATATTCTTGGTTGGTATGTCGACCAACTCTCCTCGGGTGCCGACCAACTCTCCTCGGGTGCCGACTAATACTCCTCGGATGCCGACCAACTCTCCTGGGTGTCGAATATTGCCACGTAGGATGACATGTGTCCTTTTCTGATTGGTCCTCGTAGATGGAGAATTTTTGCGTTAACACCCATTATCGCAGAAAAATACATAAATATATACTATATAATGTTATCGATACTACTCATAAACTCGAATTACACACGAATCTATGGCTAATAAAAATACTGTGACTCAATCTTGTCACACGGAATATACCTCCCTCATTCGAGGTGAAACTCATTATAACCGGGCCAATCTCCCTAATTACTCCAAATGGTTCCCGTACATGATATACTTGTCCTAACTGAACCAGAGACTCCTTTAATCGATGCCCCACCTCGGCACCCTATTCTTGTACTTTAATTTCTACCAGGCAAGGTTAAAGCGCGTGGTTCTACAATCCACGTTGCAACTCTCCCCACCTGTGGTCGCCCTGACCAGGTGAAGGTTATCAGTATCTCAGACTCTATAGCCTTGATCCTAATGATTTCCTTCATAGTTTCCTTAACTTCTTCGTTAAAAGGAAACTCCACTACCGGCTTCAATGGTTCAAAAAAAATCCTTGGGTGGATGTCCAGCAATGGGGTTCCAAGGATAAAAATCCTCTACAAGTGTTAGCAACACTTATCCAATGGTATAACATTCTACTTCAGGACTCAGTCTCCTTTATACCTACATTACTTCCGTACTAGGTTCACTTCTCCATATCACTCTTCATTCACTGTCGGCCTTTGTCCGATCCTTATGTGAAAAATCCAAAACTGTATTCTTTTCCTTCCTAATCAACCAAAGGAATTTGCGGTTAAAACCGTCCGTGAGATTCCTCTACGAGCAACACATCCTTCTCCCCCAAGTATGGTGTCCACCGTTCCCACCATTTCAATATTGCTCCCACGAGTGAAATGTTTTCCTCCAATTTTCACATATGGGTATTTCCACACCCTACATTAAGCCAAAGCTTCTAAGCCTTTCACTTCTGTTGAATCACATTGCACTTACTTTGTATAACTTAAACTTCAATGTAGGGTCCTTATCAAAGACCCTTCGAACATTTTTACCAATTTACTTCATTGAGTAATTCAAGTTTAGCACCACTCTTTACTACAGCGGTATTAGGATACTCATAACTACTAATGTTTAGTGGGCATTGCAACCATCCTTAACAAATGCCATAAGGAGAGGGACCTATATTGCGGTCCAAATCTCCGACTTCAGCTAACAGCTCCAAATAAGTCCTGCCTTATGCTACCGTTGCAATGGCCTTTTGTGGTCGTCCTTCATCGATCAACACACGAATCTCGAACGAGCGCGCAAAATATTACTATAATCTTATGATATGGCAGGAGAATGAAATCTCACAAGAAGAATCAATGATCCTAATATTAAGGCTCTATATCAAATCAAAAACAACACTGAAAGCGTAGTACATTCGCATAGATTCCTAAGGACACTAGAACCCGATGCTCTGATACCATTTGTGACACCCCGCCTAATAAAATACCGGGCGATCACTCCTGTACCAAATTAAAACAGGAGTCGCATATGGTTCATTCTTAGCATCACTGTCGAAAACCAAATTAATTCTAATAACCTATTAGGCTGGCGTCAAAATTTTATTTAAATAATCTTTTTAAACAAAATATACAAATAAAACATTCACACAGTTTATATATAAGACTGAAAATGAAACATAATAACCGAACACTCGTCTTAACAATAATAAAACCCTATAGAAAATCCTCATAAAAGGCGGTAAAAGGATAAATAAAAGCAGTTGGGTTATTAGCCCGAATGTTTATACAATACCTCCGATCTAGATTACAAGGACATAAGTGTCTATAGAAAACCTTCATGCATCCACAGCTGCTGCAGCACACTCCTGACTAGAAGGAATCATCATCCAGGCATCCCTATGTCTGGACACCTATAAAATATATACATATATAGCAAAAGAGCAAAAATATAGAAACGTGTCAGAGCCCGAGTTGTGAAAATATTTTGCAAGTGCATAAATGCTTTATTTATGAACATATGTTTTATCTCATATTTAAATTGGTATCGCACTCCCATGAGATACCCCTCACCCCTCTTCTAATAGTGCACACGGGGAACGAACCTAGTAAATATGAGATATGAGATAAAACATATTTTCATAAATAAAGCATTTATGCACTTGCAAAATATTTTCACAACTCGAGCTCTGACCCGTTTCTATATTTTTCCTCTTTTGCTATATATGTATATATTTTATTAGTTTTCAGACACAGGGACGCCTCGATGATGATTCCTTCGAGTCAGGCGTGTGCTGCAGTAGCTGTGGATGCATGCATGTTTTCTATAGACGCTTATATCCTTGTAATCTAGATAGAAGGTATTGTATAAACATTCGGGCTAATAACCCAACTTCTTTTATTTATCCTTTTACCGCCTTTTATGTGGATTTTCTATAGGGCTGTATTATCGTTAAGCCGAGTATTCGGTTATTATATTTCATTTTCAGTCTTATATATAAACTGTGTCAATGTTTTATTTGTATAGTTTGTTTAAAAAGATTAGTTAAATAAAATTTTGACACTAGCCTAATAGGTTATTAGTAATTAATTTGATTTTCGACGGTGATGCTAAGAATGAACCATATGCGACTCCTCTTTTAATTTGGTACATGAGTGATCGCCCTGTATTTTATTAGGATAGGTGTCACACCTATCATAGGCCTACTATAATATTTACGATAATGATTTTGGAATTCTATCCTTAAAGGGGAAAAGTAAAATTTTATGATAAACCGAATCGATTCGTCCCTGGCCGAATCGATTCGAAAATGTACAGTTTGACTACTTCGTCTTGTTCATGCGTTTTTCCACCATTTTTATTTACCAAACTTACATTATACTATACTAAAATCATAACCAATTATTCCTAACCATTTCTACATGCATTACGGTGATTTTTAACCTTCTAAATATATCAAATCTTCATAAAATTCATTCAAGAACAAATCAAAACCCAAAACTACTTCAAAAACCCTAGTTTTGTTTTTTTGCCAATACATTCATTCATAGACTAAGATTTAATTCGAAATTATTGGTCTTTATCATATGATTTCTACTTCTCTACAGATAGTAAATCATTTTACATACAAACCTACCCATTCATGCATCAAAATCTATTCTTTTTCTTCCAAGAATCATAATTCAATCAAGTTTATATTTCAAACCCTACACATCGGTATTATAACTTCAAAAATATAATATATAAACACTTCCCTTGATAGGTGTGATCGGATTTCGTTGTTTGATGTTGGTGTTTGAATGTTTTCTACTCCAATCTTCCCTCCCAAGTGGTTTGTGGTGGAAGAACCCTTTGAATCTCTCACAAATTCCTCCTTAAGATTTGAGAATGGTCTCTCCTCCTTCTCTAATGGACTTTTTTAGGTTTTTATGTTTCTAACCCTAACCCCTTCTAACTACCATCTGATATAAGTTCGTAAATTTCGTAGGTCTCTAAACCCCCTTTTGCCAAATGACCAAAATGCCCTCAATATGTGTCGATTTGGTCTAAAATTGACCCGGGACCCAAACTATACCCTTGGGTATACTATCCAGACTATTTCAACCCTTTCAAAATCATCTGTGACCTAGAAATCATCATAAGAGTCACTCTAAATATATTTCCTATATTTACCCCAAATTATTCGACACGTGACTCCAGATTGAGATAAAATCAAATACACTCATACCACTCGCTATGACGTAAATCAATAATCATCAATTATTTATTATTCACACTTGGTAAATTTCATTTCATAATATTAACGAGTATCTATCTCTCAGTTAATATTTAATAATCATATTTATTATTTAATCACATTAAATTACGTCACTCGTGTAATTTAATTAAAACACATTTCTCCCAATTAATATCTGAACTAATTAAAATTCAAATACGCAAAAATATGGGGTATTACAGTCATGATGAATAGTTTAGGGATCATCTGATGCATAAAGACAAAGAAAGTTCATATTATAGGAAAAGGAGCCTACTTAGCAAAAGAAATATTTTTGTAATGTTCATAGATTTCAGTAGTAAGACATTTAAGAATCAATAAATGCCTCAGTTATTTTAGCATATAGATTTATTTATGATTTAATAATTATCAGGTTAACCATCACGCTCAGCAAAGAATGGGATGTGACAAGATGGTATCAGAGCTTAGCATATATGGAACGTAAGTTGAGCATTAGTATCAAGTGAGTGATTTAGACCATAAGGATAGTGAGAATAAGATGTTTAGACTTCAGTAAGGAAATTGATCTCAACATTATATATGAAATACCACGATTTTGGTTAGGAAAAGGTTTTGGAGGATATAAAGAAATGGACATTCATACACTATGTTGATAGGAATTGTTAGAATAAGTTCATGAACTACGATTTGGAGAGACTTGATTAGTTTCAACATTAGATTGTACGAGATCAGACGAATCGTTAAGAATTTTGGGATTTCCAACGATGTGATTGAGGATTTAAAATTATACTAAGAAAATTATTATAGGATGGGATTGTATACAATATACTCTATAAGTCTGTACATACAACATTATTCTTTTGTCTACATTATTCAATTGATTTTCCGCTTAAAATGATAGGACCATACTACCTGTTCCATACTACCTGATAGGACTTGAGTTGGAAACAGAAATGTCAAATGGACTTTTGAAAGAATACAAATCCAACTTAGACTATCATCTAGAGAGATATACGTTGTAACCAACATTTAATATTGTTATCTTACTAGGAAACTTAACCATCTGATCTAATAGAATGTTGTGAATACCAAAGAACCATGTGAACGTTAGCAAAACCTGCACTTTTCCAAATTTCACCAATACAGTTGCCTATCTGAACCTGAGAAAGAAAACCTTAGAAGGACAGTCTCTAATATCCATTTGTGATGAAACACAAACCAGAATGAGAACAAAGAGTTATCCTACAATGGGGAAATGAACCTCTAATTTATAAATAGATTACATGTCCTTATGAATCACTACATTGAGAGATATTACCAGACGCTCCATGCTCTAGACTCAAGATACACCCTAGAAACTTAAGAACATATCATGTAGAGAAGGAATATCAGTAGTGAGCGATATAAGCATGATGTTTAGAATTTTTTGAGAAAATATCATAATTGTCACCAAGTCTAAATAAGACACTAGTATTGCAATGATTTCTATTAACTTTTTTTTTATCAAGGAATAAGAATGGATCGCATCATAATGAATTTTATTATTTAAATGTTTCATGCGTCTTAAAGATATAATCCAGTATGAATGATAGTAGTCTGACTCACCAAATTTTCCCTTTATCCTAATAAAGACTATTGATTATTTTTTCTGGTAGAAGATTTATAGTAATATGATTAACATGAACAAGCCTAGAGTCATTGAGTAGTAGAAACATATGTACCTAGAAGGCCAGATAACCTTGAATGTTGGAATAAGAAAATAATTTTTTTAGATTATACCTACCACCTAGATGAATGAACTTAGATGAAACAACATCATGATTTAATATTATCTTACCTTGATTATACAACTCAATGCTAATAAACCCAAGTATTAGTGGCTACAGCTTTGAATAGATCAGTATATATATTAATTGAGAGCAATACACCTTTATAAACATATTTCCCTTAGTAGTTACTCTATACTGAATGATATAGATGTTATTAACTTCATTTCCATTATTATATGAACTATGTTAAAGGAAACCATTTTCATTATCAGTAGTACACCTTGGATTACTTAAACCCCACTCATCCAAGAAATCCGAATTTTCCAAATTTATAGGATATGTCCAGAATAGCCTCGATATATCGTAAAGGATCCTTTTGTCTTGTATGAGTATAAAAGATCACCTAAGAATAGTCTATAATGTTAGACATCATACTTATAGTAATCCTTAGTAAATTATCTTAAATTCAAGAAGTAGTCAAGTCAATGGACCTACTTAAGATACCCAACCCTTAGTAGGCGTTACCTTATATTTCAATTTGTGATTTTATAGGAATTAGAACTCTACAGATACATTAATTTGATGTTCATAAAGTTAAATACACATTACGTCAAGATCCCAGATACGTTCTTTCTTAGTTCGAGAAATTTAAATGAACCGCCATCGGAATTATATAGCACAATGAGTAAACGATGTATTTTTCCAATGAACTGGCAAGTGATTTCATAAACATAGCAAAAAAATTAAGTACTTCCTTAACACGTTCTCTATCAATAGAAACGCTAGTGGAAGAAATAAACGTAAAGTACGGCACCACAAGAATATAGATTGAAATTCTTATAATAGCGTTGGCATTTAGATGAAAGAAGATATTCGATCTAGTGATCATAATCAACATTTTATCATCGAACTTTACTCACCTTGACCATAATTTGTAAACTTCAAACCAAACTTGACGAATTAGTCGATAAAGTCTTTATTTAACCTTAAAGGTCACCAATTTTTTATTGTGAAAATGAAGGCGAAAACATTTCAATTATATATCAACTATCGAAAAGTTGATCAAGTGACTATTAAGAATACATACTCTTAGCCTAGCATGCTAAATGTCTTTCGATTAACTATGAAAACCCTAAAACGTGATTTCCAATTCAGTGAATATTAACTTCATGTTGATCAAATATGGAAAGCCAACCTCTAAACCTTCAAGTATAAACTGTTGAACCTCAAACTTGCAAATAATTATTGTGCGAGCAACTATACAATACTGTTATTGTAAAACTCATGATTCGACCTATAATATTCTCTTACCCATAACCATGAAAATAGCATGACGAAATACATTGTATGAAACGAACCTCAAACCATGAGACTATATACGAACCATGTTACTAAAACTCACATTTCAGTACACGATACTTGCAAAAGCTTGTAAAAATTCCTATTAATTATCTTATATCTCTTTTTGATTATAGTCCTGATTATGACGGTATCCCTCATATGAGTGTTATATAACTAATTGTGAGAAGACCGAACTTGGGAATTGCAAACTCATGAGTTATCCTTCTAAATATGCTACATACCGAGACAATAAACGCACTATGAGATTTTGAAACTTCAGGATATCAAAATTTTGAGGATGAATTTTTTTAAGGTGGGTAGATTGTAATAACCCACGATATATATATATATATATATATAGAGAGAGAGAGAGAGAGAGAGAGATATTTATTATTATTAAGTAAATGAGTTTAGATGACTCGAAATATTATTTTAAGCCAAGCAGTGATTTCCATAAATTTTTATGTGTAGGTATTACTAATTTATTTAATACTTTAATTATTTTTAGTCAGAAGCCCAATGCGACATCGATAAGACCCGAACATAAATTTTGAGTCATTAGTTAACCGTTTATTAAAGACTCGGTTTAAAAATTTTAACTTACAAAACTTTTATGGTTAAAAGAAGAATAACCCATGACTTAAAAAATATCTTCTAAACCTAATATATAAAGAAACCAACCACTGTTGTTATTTTGTTGTTTCATAATTTCACCATTATCTCTCAAATAACGATTTCTCTCTGAGAATACCCACAAACCCGATCACCCCATTCCCCTCTATCCCCCACCCTTCGATCTCTCTCTTCCCAAGCCTTACATCGTCGTCCCTCTCCCCCTTCCCTGTTACGCCGCCGACCAACTGACCCCCTCCTCCTTATTCTTCATCTTATTTCGTTTTTTTATTATTTTTGGCCATAGTTAAAGCTTTGAAGCTTACACACACACACACACACACACACACACACACACACACACAAATATGGAATTATGTACGTGTGTGTGTGTGTTTGTGTGTGATTTGAGGCCCGACCTCACCCTTTCCATGGTGGTGGCCGGCGATATCAAACCCCGATTTGGGTTTTCTACTGCTTTCATTTTTTATATATATATAAACAGATACATACTTATGTGGATTTCTCGATTAGAAATTATTTGTATGTTATTATTTTGTTCGAATTTCATCCCGTTTCGGTTTAGATGTTCGGGTAGTGTAATCTCAATTTCGTATTCATTACTGTAATTTCTATCCTAACAATAGTTTATTATTATTTATACTTGATTATGTATGAAAATGGTCATAAATATGAAATCCTGACACGTACGAGTAATCCTCCATTTTTCTGAATATATTTGGACTCATCATCATTTTTCTAATAAAATTGTCACTTTTCTTTGAAAATTATGTTTAAAACAAATTATGACACCAAATCACTCGAAGTTATGGAGCAATAATTTGAGACGCTATTACGAGCCGTTTTTATTAAAAATATGATTATGCAGATGTTGGACAATTTATTGTGTTGTGTTGGCTAATATTGAAAGTGGCATGACCACCGGTTTATTGTCCAAATAAGGATGGAGTTTTTCAACTTTATTTTAATTTTATCGTGTAGCTAACATTAATCTTATACTCACCATAATGCTATTGACACTCGAATAATATAAAACATGACCGACGAGAAATAGTAAACATCAACACTCAAGTGGATTAAAATTAATATTTTTATATGATTCGGTTAAGAAATTCATCTTGAATCAATTTAGAAAATTAAGGTTTTGGAATATAATCAACCTAGACAATACCCGAAACAAATCTTTACGTTCGTATAAAATTGTGGATTTTGTTAAAATAGTCAAATCTTATATTTGACTCGGTTAATATTTTAATAAAATATAAAATCATTGATTATTCAAATAAATCGAATCCTTTGATTCCATATAAAGAATATTTTTCCCCAAAATTGTATTATTAAACTATCAAGTTTCCATATAAACATATTTTTTAAATTTCAAATATTACTTATTTCGTCAACGAACTAAAGAGCGTAATTTATAATTATATACGGAATTCATATATTTATGCTTGTCATAGCATAAGCTTATTTGTATATACCAAACGACGTCAGATATCCTAAACTTGAACCATTTTCCCCAAAGACCGATATAACCACTCTCATTTAAACCCTCGAGACAATAACTATGAGAACTGGAACGTGACAATGAAAGATACGTGAATAACAACGAAAAGCTCGTAAAACCGGTAGGTGATTCTATATCACTATTATACTTTGAACTTATGTCTTTGACATAACTGCTTGTTATATCACTATGTGATAGCCTTAAACTCGTATTCTCATTTATGAACTCTTTGATAGTTCAATTGTATCATGAATATTGATTCAATCTTTCATCTCATTAAGCTCAAGTCAGCTGAACCATGCCAACCTATTTCAGTAAATAATCCAGATTGTTGTACACCACTGTATCCGTTGAACAATGAGTTAAAATGTTTTTACCTTATTACAGTATACCCTGCATGTGATTAAACATTAATTTCAATTATTATATTTGATTTGCATCATAGCCTGCCATTTTTCAACTATTATCAGTGAAACCCTTAGTAGTATACCTTATGATCTAGGGATTAGACCCGATAAATCCTCGTTAACTCTAATTGGCCTGAAAGAATCATATGCTGAGTGCCTTGTTGCTATATTTTCTCTACGTATGAGTGCCACTTTATTTATGTGTGCCAAGATATTAGTTATTCCCCAATTATTGGGATTGCTTGTTCAAGTGTATTTTATGCCTTGAGCAATATTATAACGGTATGTATATGCATTTGCAGCCGCTTTAGACGGTAATTTATGGGTTATCATATTATAGTTTCAACCTTATTATAACTTGATAAACACCATATTTGGTTATAATCACCATACAGTTCTTTCATGTATCGTAGACTTCAATATACCCCTATTTAGTTCTGTTGATATTTTATTTTACTGCAGATTACCATACCCTATTTTATATTTTGAGAATTTCAAACCCAGATATTATGTTTAAACAAATTTCCATATTTACATTGTTATATAACTAGAACTATCTACTGGGCAAAGTTCTGCTTATTCCTTCTTTTTCAGTTATTTTACACATGTACCAATAGGCCATGATGAATAGTTCAGATATCAACTGATGCATAGAGACAAAGAGAGGTCATATTAGAAGAAAAGGATCCTAGTTAGGAAAAGAAATACTTTTGTATTTTTTATATATTTCAGTTGTAAGACATTTGAGAATTAATAAATGCCCCAGTTATTTTAGTATTCAGATTTATTCATGATTTAGGAATTATCCGGTTAACCCTCACGCTCAGCAAAAATCAGGATGTGACGATTTCTGTCGATAAAAACATTTTGTATGTAGGCCCCTTTTTTCTTTTGAATGTGCTTTAAGCATGTCAAAAACTGACTTCCAAATTTTAACCGCACTAAGTATGTGAATCAATTTTAAATTAGCCCAACTTTATCTTATTTAACCCAATACATACATCTAGGTGATTAAAGAAGGTAACATAAAGTAAGCTCACAAAGGCAATATCGGATGTATGAGGAAACCACTAAGGGAAAAAACCTCGAATGACCCAAGCCAGACAATCACTATGATGTGGTATTACAAAGTACAGTAGAGAGACTTACTCAACGACTCGATCCCTATAAGTCTTGAAGACTCTCTGATCTTCAACCATTCCTCCAGAGTGTCCATGAGAATATCCTTTTGTGATACCTATCCACAGCACATGCATCCAAGAATGCCTCAGTGTCTACCAATATATCTTGGAAACGTCTACTGATTCTGAATACAAACTCCTTCACTTCTTCGTGGCAAAACCCAACGATGTTCAAAGTGATGAACAACTCCAATGGTGCAAACAAAGATCGCTTTTTCATATGAGAATGAAAGGTCGGTTCTTTGAAACTCTAAGGATGATTTTAGACTTTGAAAATCTTAGAAAACTTGAGCAGAAAATGTACTGGATGGAAACTAATTTTTTGGTGCTGAAACTTATGAAATTCTGAGAGAAACACTCCTTAAATAATAAAATTAAGTCGGCACATCATTTGAATGAAAATTGCATGTCTCTCGAACAAGATTCACATGTCGCTCGAACGACATTGGTATCTCGCTTGAACGACTTGCAAAAGTCGTTTGAACCACTGAAAATAAGAGTTTGTGATTTACACAACTCTAAACCATCTTTATCTCACAATAAATGAAGTTTAAATATTTTAAAACACTTTTTAATAAAAATAACATCCTAAAACATTTTTTCGAGTCCCATAAACATTACGCATTCATACCTAAGTGATCTCGTAATCCAATGAAGACGTGAAAATGTGCGCTAAAATAATACCGACATGATTTATCTTTGAAGTTGGGCCGCAACATCTTCAATAAACTTTATGTCATAGACTGTGTGGGATCGTGACAATAAAAAATCTATCTATGACTCAAAAATAATGTTTTTTCCAAAAATAAATCAAATACTACTGTGGACTCAAATGGAAATTTTGTCCTTACAAATTTCTCCCTTTGACTATTCGGGGACAAAACGAAAGTAGTGAAATGCCTAAGCTGGGCCGTCAAGCCGTATGACACCTAAATCCCATCCCGTCAAACCCAAAATCAAAAATTACAAGAAAAGACTAGTAAATGATGGTCTGGCAAGCTTGAGCTGTCTGAATGTGTTGTAAACTTGAAATCTCGAATCTCTTGAGCATACCTACACACATAAAACAGACAAATACCCAGTGAAGTATGGAGGTACAAATGATATAAAACATTTATTATACCAATATGATATATGTAAAATCAAAATAAAATCATTTATTAGACATGTGAGCAAGATTAGATAACATGATACCAGTTTGTGTAAGCTAATCATGAAGGCATGTGATCACAAGAATGATACTAATGTGTAATGCAACAAACAAACTCTCCCCTACATCACATACATCTCTCCCCCTTTTGTATCGAACAGACAATCAATGAAAAAGATAAATAATTTATCAATATATCTAGAACAATAGCAATCAATGAAGTATATCTAGATAATCATGAAACAACCAGCTAATAATGAACAAATAATACCAAATCCGTAGATAGAAAATAGTAATCACAAAAGATGGATCATCAACTTAAGCAGATGTGACCAAATGAATTATCCAGTGTATGAATTAAACATGAATAATCACTAAGTACTACATATGAACAACCCAGAATGATATGATCATTAATACGAAGCTGGTACTAAACAGAAGAATCCAAAATTCCTCACCAGGTAGTTCGAATGACTTAGCCTTATTATTTGAATGACATAGGAAGTTCGCTCAAACCAGGTCATCAAGCGACCTTAAGATTCCTAAAAAAGTAGCCTCTTGCTTGATGTAAACTTCAAACGACTTTCGCGCAATCCTTCAAGTGACCATACCTGACATTTTAATTTTTGTCGCTTGATCCTCATTTGAATATAACTTCGTCCGACATCAGGTTATCACTTGAACGAACTCTGATTGTCATTTGAACGCCACATAAAATTCTCAATTCCAGTGTTAAAAATCATGAAGTTTCTCCCATTGAAAAAATTTCCTAAAAAAGTTAACTAGAAAGAGCAAACAATGACAAAACAGACTCAAAGCACAAAAAATAAAACAAGAAAAATAATGTGAGTTTTATGCCAACATAGAATCAATGTGCTCAAACATGGATATGTAGCGGATGGGCGTGAATTATAGCAAATAAATCACAACTCCAACACATTAAAATTGTAAAAAAAGCTCTAATTGATATCTAAATGTCATCAAACTTAGTTTTAACCATATGCGACCCTTAATATATTGAGCTAAATGAACTAAACAATCAACATACACACAAATCTAGAATTTTGACGATTCTACAAATAATAGCGTCGTGATACAAATTTTCAACATAAGGATTCATGGTGCAAACTTGTTTTATATTTTTTCCATCCAAACTCCCTCAAACATATATATTTCTTTTTTTTTTCTAGCTCTTTTTGAGGTTTACACTCTTTTCAACTTAGAGAAATCCTATTGGCCCTATTTTGGCATATGATTCTTTTTATTGCCTTAATTTTTTCTTGAGCTTTTTTAAATGGTGGTTTTCACAACATGATTATTATTCACTTGCAACCCTTTTTCGTGAACACTCGTCATTTTTTTAATTTAAGTATTTTAATCCTCACGGTAAATGTTTCTTACATGCTTACCTCCTCTTAAGTCTACTTACGCATGGATGACAAAATTGAGATAAGAATGTTTCACCAAACTCAAATATGCATGAGTTGTCAAAAATTCATAAACTCGTGTATATGTGTAAGGATGTCATATATACAAAGTTGAATTCAAATGCATATCAAATTTGAAACAACTCCATTAAGATAATGGTTAAGATCATCCAACTTATAAATAATTATGTCAAAATGTCCTTGGCACATGGATAATGAATTGATGGGGGGTCCAAGGACATTAATATGTCATATTAAACATGAAACACTAATGACACAAAAATAAATCAAAAATCTTTTTGTGTTTTTCTGAAAATATTTTTGACCCAAACATAAAATCTTTTTGTGTTTTTCAAAAATTTTATCAAAAACAAAATCTTTTTGTATTTTTAAAAAAAGACTCAATAAATGAAAAATAATAATACAAAAGATACACGTGTCCTGACACTAGCAAGATATAAATCATTATGCAAAGACTAGCATATAGCAAACACAATCATCCTTTAAATCTAGCATGGGAAGATTCAAGTGCAACGAAACAAGAACCATGAAGATTTATAAATTTATTGGGTCTTATAATCTTGAAATATAACTTGTTTAATTAATTAAGAGTATTTATTTGATAATATTTGTCTGAATCATTTATGATTAATTCCAGAAGATAAATTTTTATTATATACGAAAATTGATTAAATATTTATTTGGGTGTTAAATTCTTTAATTTATCTTGTTTAAATTAAATGTTAGTATTTATTTTATATTCACTGGTTTAATCATTTAAGATTTATTAATCTAAAACTTGGATAAGGTGTTTTAAATTAAATATTTATTGAAATTTTAATTTAACCCGAAAAGTTTGTAAAAACTCAATTCACCCTCCCCTCTCTTGAGTATAATCTGGGAAACAATTGGTATCAGAGCCGCTATGGTTGAAAATCCTCTCCTTAGAATAAGAATCAGACTCACAGGGGGTTCTCGCTACATGGCAGTGTGGCGAAGTGATGAATCTTTCCCCTCGAATATTCCATCGGTTAAGGCCTGGTGTGGGTTGTAGTTGTCGAGAGGCGACACGCGTAAAAAGCTATTATGAGGTACCATTGTTTGCCACACACGATTTTTGTGTGCCTGGAACAATTGGTATCAGAGCAAGTGCTCTTATTATTTTTAGATTTAACAATCTTAGCGTTAAAGATCATGGCAAACTTTTCTCGATTTATTTTAAATGTTGTATTTTACATTTTTATTATTTATATTCCAAAATGTTTTAACTTTTATGGCTTTTCATTATATCATTGTGTGAAGAGAAAATGGATAAATTGTCAACCTTATATTTCAAGCTTTATTTTAAATAAATACTCCATTGAAAGGTTGGATGTTGATACACAAAATGAAGATATGTGCACCCCTTGCCTATATGCCAATATTGATGAATCAACCAGTGAAGAATCTATTACTCCCTTTCTCATGGAAATTGGTAATGAGGAGGTACAATATAACCCTAGCTTTAGTGATAATGAATCATATTCTACTCATAGTGAAAATCAGGTTGATGATGATATTATTGATGATTATGATGAATTACCAGATTGTGACAACCCGCCTATTAAAATAAGAGGTGTCCAGCCCGATACTCCAATAATCACATGAATCATAGATAGTCCATTCTTAGCATCACTATCGTTAAAATATTAATACGAGATAACCACCAATTATTTTAGAAAACGGACTGTCAAATGAAATTTTGTAAGTTAAAAGAAAAGCACCTAGAAAATCCAATTTGCAAAGAAGATGGATACCAAAAATCAATGGGTAATAGTATAACAAGATGCATAAAGTAGTAACCGAATAAGCTATCGGTTAACAGACTAATACAACCAGGTTACACCGAGTATTACAATTAAATATCACATTATAATAATTGAGTACAAATCATGGGCAACACGCCTGAATCAGTCAACTGAACATAGCTAGAGTACAAAAGATAGAAGCGTCTATAATGAATATCCTACAACATCCGCAAAATGCTATAGCTCCAGGACAACTGGAATGGAGAGGTCAATACGGGTGTCCTTGCGGTAGAGCACCTGTACGAATATAAAACTCATACAAAACAAAGAGATATAGACGGGTCAGGGCCCGGTTTGATATGATTACCATGTGAATAAAATGCATGACAGTTATGAATATCGCAACATCATAATGAACTAAACTTTCTCTCAAAATTTAACAAAAAAATTCTCACCTCTCGTTCTAAAAGCACAACCTAGCGCAATATCAATGATAATGCCCAATGTTCATATAAGAATGGGAGAATTCATCTACTATTACTCAATGAGACTTCATTTCCATTATTCATAATTTAAATGCATAGTCCATTTTCTCTTTAGGAAACATATATTTTTATTTCACAAAATAATTTGCCCATCCAGTTTTACACCACATAACTTCCCATTTCCCTTTTTATCTCCAGGAAATGTATTTAAAGCAAATTTATTATCATAAAATGCTTTAACATCAATAATGTCCCACATTATTATAAATAGTTATATTTCATACCATATAACGATTCTAAGACCGTCCTTCCGAGTTTCCCCACTGGACGCACCCCTAAATGGATATCATCTTCCAAGTCCTATCAAACAAGGCAACCTGGGCATCCTATAATGAGAGACATCGGGAAGCGGCCATATACCTGCGACAGTGAGTCATAACCACACCCGGAATTACCTCACTTCACAAAATAATCATATAATATAATAACCGGTCCTATGACCGAGGACTATATTCACCCTGCATTCACTAGCCTGGGGACTTCACCTCATGCGCGTAACTTCCCTTATGATAGTGATTTAGAGAGGTGTGTATATATGTAAATTATCATTTACAAAATTATTTTCCCATTTGAAAATATTCACTTTTTATATTCTCAAAACCATTTAAACTCAACAATTAAGTGCCAATTTTAAAATGTGCATTTCTTATTCTTGAAGTCATATTTTATTAATGACTTAGGACCCGAAGTGTAATTATCCTCACACTAGCCTCCAAGAGTCCAAAGTAATACCATAACTCATCCAAAAGTAATTTCCCACAATACTAGTCTCCCAAAAGTCCCAAACATTATCATTCTACTTTCCATTAATTCTAGATTAATTTCCTATATCAAACGAAACATTAACCTCTATAAACTAACCCTTGAGATAAGCCCAATTATCCCCATACTAACCTAGGATATTTATCTTCTTAATACAAACCTCTAAAACTCTTTATTACTTCCCAAGAGAAGGTTCCTAAGCCTTGAACCTAAAAGAAAAGGACTAAAAATAAAGCTAGAAAAATCTCACAAAAACAGGGTTTTCGAATCGATTCGCCCTTGACTACGAATCGATTCACCCAAAAACGAATCGATTTGGCAAGGAAAACCAACCCACTGTCCCAGCCCGAATCGATTCGTCCTTAACCCGAATCGATTCGGTTCCTCAGACCTGTATCCCCCAACTATAGCGAATCGATTCGCACGGTGGGAGAATCGATTCGCCCTGTTCGAATTGCCCACAAATGGGCTACGGGTTGTGAACCCTAAAATTTCCCCAAACCCCCAAATCTTTAATTTCTCCAACATCAACAACAAATAATTCTACCAAATCATTCCTATACAACTACTAACTAATATATTCTCCTCAAACCAAATTTAAATCAAAGATTAAAGGTTTAAACACCAAAGATCCCCCAAACCCATAAATGGTTTAAAACTCCAAAAACCTAACTATGCATGCAATTTATCACAATAAATCATATACTAGCAAGTTAGAAACTTGTCTCAAGTTTGTAGTCTCGGATTCTCTTCCCGTAGCAATGATTTTCGACTTCAAATCTTCATTTCTCTTTTTTTTCTCCATTTTCTCCCAACTCTCTCCTCTCTCTCTCTAGGCTTATAACATATAAATGGGAAAATAAGAGGGTTGGAAGACTTAATCAGGCCTTAAACATAAATCCCCCCTATTTTAAATGTTGATACACCATTAAAATGACTCGTAACTACATAATTGAGTCATAACCTGTTAAAAGCGTCCGAAACTCAAAAATACAACTTGGCACTTATTTTGACTATCTCGACTATTTCAAAACTAGCCGCACCCTCTAAATTGGCATCCGGAGTGTCATATAATATTTTATTTTCTAACGTCATTTTTATTTTATTAATAATGCTCACTTTGAATATAAGTCATAACCGTCGCTTAAAGCACAACGACACAATAAAACACAATATAATGCTATTTACCTTCTCATAACAGTAAATAGGCCAACACATGGTAAATATTATCTCTTAAATCACTTAAAATAATATTTACCTCAAGTTTCTCTATTTTATAAAATTATCCCATCAGGCAAAATAATATAAAATAGTCACTGAAAAGTCCGGGTTGTTACAAAGATGCATTTAATGAATTATATGAAAAATATGAAGATATTGGAAAGAAGTTTATTTCACTTAAAAAGACTCGTGCCAAATGTGATTCTATGTCAAAAGACTTTAGTAATCTAAAATTAGAAAATGAATCTTTAAAGAATAAAATTAAGTCTTTGAAAAAGGAGAAATCTATTATTGTCACTACCCCTTTTGAATGTGAAAATAGTAAGTTGAAAAAGGATATTGATTATTTAAAGAAATCTTTATATACTTTCAGTAAAGGAAATGAATATTTTCATAAAATTGTGGAAAATCACAGAATTCGGTTTAATAATAATGGTATACGATATGATGAAGAAAATGAGAAAAAATTATTCCAATTTATTTAAAATAATGCCTCGTGTAGTTTAACTCTTTATGCTCATATTTTGGTAGACATACACATTCTTCCAAATTTTGTTATTTTAGAAAAAAAAATCATAACAATACTAAACTATCTTGGATTCCAAAAGAAACAATCATGTATGCTAACCCTAATTTGCCACACTCATATTGGGTTCCAAAAGATAAAGTTTTAGGTGCAAAACCGGTATTGGCACTTGAACAAAAATTTATAATAATAGAATTAGTGTTAGATTTTTTTTCATATGTTTGTTTAAGATGAACACATTCTTTACTTGATAAATATTGTAATATGTTATTTTCATATTTAATTTGCTTATTTTCATGAAATAATATTTCATATGATTTTTACATACTTATTAATGATTAATAATCTGATTAAATTCATATTAATCCTAAATATGTTTATTGTTTAAAAATATGAATACACTCATTTTTTTTAGACAAAGCATAGTATGGATGACAAATTATTTATATATCTCTTATGAATAATCTGTTTTTTTATATGATAAAATTTACATTGCTAATTATCATTTAATAAGTCCATGCTTGATATTTTAAAATATTTATAAGTAAACATATTTTGATACATTTGTATATTAATATCGCTTTATGAACCTAACACATTCTTGCTATCAAAGAAGAAAATCTTCAAAATTGTGTTGGTTGCATGTTGAGATCGCTTATGGATTTTTAAAAGCCAATGATTTGGTATGAAAAGGAAAGTTGACATTTCAAGTATCTTTGTCAAAAGTTGAAAATGTCATACTTGATAATCTCATGGAATTATCTTTGGTAAGGTTGTGAGGTATACCCTTCTCGAAATATCTCATAGTTTATTATTATTTTATCATATTTAATTATGTCTTGAAGCCTCAAACTTACATTTGGATTATTTTTGCCTTGATTATAGCATACGAGTTTGTTGTTGATAATTTAACCTCCACATGTAAATTTGTACAATTAATATTCTTGATGATTTTATGTTTTGAGACATGCACTTGATTTTGATGATAAAGTTTTTTAGAAGAAAATTCATAATATTTTTTATTTTTATTTGTTGTGGATAATATTGAATTAATTCGTGATGTTCTTTAATGTTGAATTGAAACAAAAATGTCATGTATATATTTGTAACTATTTGTTAGTCATATGTGCTACATGTTGATTTTGCGATATGCATTCATTGATTTTGATGATATGATCATATTGATCTTTATGAGCTAGATTTAGCCCATTGTTCGAATATTAGTGACATTCATGAAGAATATAATTTTTTTACAGTAACATTTGTGTTATTTGTACTTACTTGAAAACTCATATGATTATTGAAATTTTTATTATTTTGATTTGTGGACAATATGAATTTATTCAGCCCCTTGGCTTATTATGATTAGCCCTCTTCAGTGAATGTTGTTTTTAAAAAGGTATGTATGAAAAATATTCTCTAGTTGAAAAAAACATGACACTTGTGATATTTGTGCTTCAATTTAAATCATATGATTATTGAGTGTTTGAAATATATTGAAATTTATTAATTTATGTTGCATCCATTATTAAGAAACTTGTTTATTGATTGATTTTGATGTTCTACTTGAGCAAATTATTGTTATTTGTTAAAAATATGAAAATATGGATTTTGTGATGAGCTTCTTGCTAGTTAACAATCTGAAATTTTTGAGTTTATTTTATTTGGCCTCATGATATGTTTCATTTCTTAAAAATTGATTTAATGACTTTCATTGAAATATTAGATCTTATTAGAAGATAACAATTAAAAAAGCAAATATTGAGAATATTTTATCTCTTGAAATAGATGTACTTTATTTATCATATGCATACATGTCTTCATTGGTATCCCTTAGGGGGAGATAAATGTTTATTGGAAATTATTTGGTTTATCATAAACTTGGATGCATTATTATTAATATTGCAATATGATAATCCCGAAAATCTTATGTTTGTACCTCGAAATTGACAAAGCAAGAACAAATCGATATTTTTTTTGCTAAATGTCGATATATTCTAACTCATGTTGTGCACTTAATTCAAATTATTTGAAAATATCGAGTTATGAAATGTTTAATTGTTGTGCGCTTGAAAGTTTTTTATTTCATATCATGATGATTTATACAACAATTATTTTTGCGCCTATTGAAAATTTATATGTTGCAATTTTGTTACAGTATTGAGAGAGTTAATTATGCAAATTGTTACATCTCTTATATATATCGTATTTACATTAAACTCAAATTATATGCCTAATCCTAAAACTATTTGAGAACATTGAGTTATGATTTTTATTTATGCGTAAAAAGTTGTTCTGATGTACAATTGCATGTCACGCACGGTTAGTGTGCAGCTCGGTACAATTGATATCATTTATTATTTATCATTTTTATGACTTATATGTTATTTGATGATATTCATGACTATCGAAAATTCTAATAAATTATTTGAGAAAACGTATGTTGAAATATATACGTATTGAAAATTTCATTTATGCCCTTTATGATTTATGGTTGAATCCCATGCAAAAATTACTTTTGATAAGGGGAGTTTCTGTTTTTACCCTTGACGCTTAATTTATATGAAAAATCTATTTGATAATGTCAAAGGGGGAGAAATATTTACGATTACTAATCGTGCTTAATTTAATCATTTTATGAATTAGTGTGAATCGTGGTTTGTCATCATCAAAAAGTGGGAGATTGTTAAAGAAAAATGTATTTAACCCTTTAATTAATATTTAATTAATTTAATTGTAATTAATGTACATTTTAGTTTAATGTAATACATTGATTTGGATGATTCCAAACGAACTTTTATTACGTATTAAGTAAATATTTCTTAACTTGTAATACATATATTTTTTATTTGATACACTTTTATAAATATGTGCTATTTAGGCTTCTACTAATTTTTATTAATTACTATGTAAATATTTTTCTTAATTTACGTTACATAGTTATATATTATACAAGTTCTAATATATATAATTGTGAACAAATATATTTGTTAATTCTCTCTCTATATATACACACTATTACTAATAAATATAGATTTGTTAATGAAAGTTTTCTGTTTATACTAATCTAAAAGCTTGTGGCCACTTTTGGACTTTATGAGGATTCTTTTGGGAACCACATTATTTTAATGGGTATCGCCTTGACAGTTCATATACTTCAATACATATAAGTATGTCTTTCTCTAAACCTTGAGATATTGAAAATTATCCCTGTATGTACATATTATTAATATTTCATTTTATTATATAATTAAGAAATATGTTTTTATATATTTTATATATTTATTATTTATATTATATTTAAATATTAGTTACGTTTTTTTTATATATTGTATTATATATTTTATTACTTAGTTATATATTATATAGTAAAGAAAGAAGTTGGTGCATGCATCCCATAACATTTTTTTAATATACCTGTTATACATACAGGCATGCTTTGGACTAGACCTGTCAACGGGTCGGTTTGGGTCGTGTACGGGTCGGGTTAACGGGTGAAAACACCCTTAACCCGTACACGAACCGTTAAGCCTAACGGGTCTAATAACAATACCCAAACACGACCCGTTAATATTAACGGGTACACGACCCAAACCGTTAAGACCCATTAATATTAACGAATTATTTTGGGTCGAAATGGGTAACGGGTTGGGTGACCCTATAATACCCGTTAGTCTTCAAAACTTTAAAAATAATGGATTTTAATTGTAATTTTTATTGGGTATAGATAATGTGACCCTATAGCACCCGTTAGTCTTTAAAGATTTAGAAATAATGGGTTTTAATGGTTATTGTTATTGGGTACGGGTTGGGTGACCCTATAGTACCCGTTAGTGTTAACGGGTGTTAACGGGTAGAAACGGGTTAAAACGGGTACAGGTAAATTTCCAAACCCGAACCGTTAGTGTTAACGGGTCTACCGTGTCAACCCGTTAATGACCCAAACCCAATAAGGGTAAACCCATTAACTTATAATTTCGTGTCGGGTCGTGTCGTGTTAACGGGTTATCATGTATTTTGACAGGTCTACTTTGGACAGACCTATGCCATCTATATATATTTAGGACAACTCTTAGCTACTAACTGATAGACATTTATTCCATTTCTATTCTTATACCTTGAGCCATGTGTTTATTATTGAGCTTTGTAGATATTGTCTTTGGCAGTCATAGTTGGTGATAGTTGGCAATAGGCTTGGGCCCCTCAAATGTCTAGATTTATCTCCTCTCGTACTTTGTCATAATCGTTTGAATATATTACAAACTTTTTTCTTTGGAAGCCTCACAAGATTCCCTTCCCAAGTAAGGTAACATCATCTCTTATATATATACTAGTGTATGCCCGTTCCTGAAGGCACAGCGAAAATTTTCAAAGTACGTAATCGTAAAATGACAAAATTTTCCAAAGTACGTAATCGTAAAATGTCAAAAATTTCACAAGTACGTAATTTCAAAATGAAAAAAAATTTCATTACCTCGGCAAAACAAAGCGTAATTTTAAAAACATTGACCATAATCTCCCTTGTTTATAGGACTATCCACCCTCCTTAACAAATAAGAAATAATCCAACAACATTCAAATAGTTTTGCATTATTCAGCTATACAACTTATACTACACAGTGCATTTATCTTATGTATCATACTAATTATATGGACATGAAATAAAAAGACATCATAGTTATCCCTCTGTGATGAAGTCAAACCTTTTGTTGACTATTTACTCATGGATTTCATACCCGTATTGTGGATAAGGCATTTGACAGTTGATTTTCTTTAGACATTTTAAGTCATTACAGACAAAGAGTTTGATAGCGTATTGCCCGTGCCTGAAGGCACACTTTTTTTTTCCCGATGTATTGAGTGTGTAAACAATTTAAGTCGTAAAGTTTTTTTACGACATAGAGTGGAAAAGTCTCATTTGTTTATAAGACTATCCACAATGTTTAAGAAAAAAAAATAATCAAAACACAACAATACTAATAGTTGGTCTTCGACCTGGTATGAATACATGTAAAAAATAATTTAAATCAATATTTTTTTTAAAACACACGTTAAAAAAAAATGGGCAGCATTTCCTTTGTTTATAGGACTTTTTACCCTGTTTAAGAAATAAAAACTACTCCAACAAAATACTAAAAGTCCTATTAAGAAATTGGTTGAAACAAAATATTGGGAAACACTGTTCTTTTGGTGCCAAAGTTTGCGATGTCTGACTACAACAGTTGGCATGACCTTCCTACGGAGATCAGGCTTTCCCTTTTTTTATGGTGGCCACCACCATATCACCCTCACATGCTTCAACTTGTTCAATCTTCCCTTGATCCCTTCACTAATATAATATACAAATTCTTAACCCCGGTGTTATCCGCATAATTTACTGTTGCTGCCACTCGTAAACCCACAATGTGCAACGTTCTAGTTCGTTAGAACCGCAATGTGTAACCTAAAACGAATAATAAAAAGGTCAAGATTAATTCAGCGGTTTATGAATTAAACTGTGAAGTTATTTTTATATTAAAATGACTTTGCAATTCATATAAGAAGTTAGATTTTCAATTACTGATACATCTAATAGTCGAGCTGAGTTCTCATGAAATAAGCTATTAGATATATCAATTACCCAAAGTTAATATCTTTATACATTCCCTACTTGTTGATTATTGAGCCAATTCTCATTTTTGAATCTGCAGTGTCACCCGTGGCCGACAGAATTCGATAGAGAACAACTCTGCAGACTAATGGACTGCAAAAAACTGTCCTTGGAAGCTTGCACCCATGCAACCCAAAATGAGAGGCTGCCTTAAGAATAGTAATCCAAGTCCTCTTCTTCGAGCAGCTTCAGCTCAGGATGTCCATCGATGGATGCTTCATGTTCTCGAATAATCTTGACGCATCACGTCAGATCAAAAGTGGCCCAGTGGGGTCAACTGAGGGAGGCTGGACCATCGCTATCAGGGAGAACCAAGTTCTCATGGTGGGAATGGATAGCATGAGGAGTAGGGTTTTGGAGCTCAAGGAGGAGTGATCGAATATGAGGCAGGAGATCCAGAAGTTAGGTTGTCGACTATAAAAAATATTTGTTACAACAATATAACAACAATATACATGACCAGTCGAGCACCCTTTTGAAACTACAGGAAAGAATCAGTTAGAAAATTAAAATCTCATAAATAAATAGTACACGAAAAGACATTCAAATCTGCTATAGGCTCGTATATCTGATTTATAGCAGAAGTAGTTCTCTCATAGGTTGTATATCTTCTCATAAATATTCTATTTGCAACTAAGTTATCGATTACTTCCTTGTAGTGCTTTAATGACATAAGAGGTTTAAAATGAAAAAAAAAACAGAGTAGTAAAGAAAAATCAGTTACCAACGGAGAGACTGAGAATGCTGTTTTGATGAACTACACTCCATCCTTTTCAAATCCGAAGCAAAACTACAAAGGCCGCTGGAGTTGGAAGAAAACGGAGAGACTGAGAATGATGTTTCATAACTTACATAGAGGGCCAAACCAGTAATGAAACACCAATCAACACAGGGAACTATATTATTGTTTAGCTGAAATTAACAATCTACACAAAACTTGGGCATAAGTCTTTTGAAATGCACAATCTGCATAAAACTTGATCATGACAGTAAACAAAGTGAACTATAAGAAGCCTTTAATAACCATGTTCGTCCATGGACAAACATACCTAGAGTTAAATGAGATTTCATTCCAAAATTTAATAAATGGCAGCTATTTTGTGACTAGTGAATTGCAAAGACAATAAAAATTACAATGAAATGAATGGAAAATGGAAGCCTGTTCATTTTAAAAAATTAAATATGCGTCACCGAAAGAGAAATTAAGAATCACAGTGTTGAATGGTAGTTAGTCCAGTGAAAAGTTTCACGGATGTAAAAGATGCTTATAGGCTTGATCCGACCAAATAAAACTAAATGTAGAACTCATATTGGGGAGTAATTTAAAAAAACGACATGCTAATTTAAATTAATGGTTGAAGTTGAATCCGTGAAGATTAAGCAAAAAGTGGGGATTGAGACAGGTCTTACAAATGTTTGCTTTAAAATTTTCGATGGTTCTAATTACGCATATTGGAAAGCGCAGATGAAATCAACACTAAAATCTATAGACGAGAGGGTTTGGTTGTCTTTCGTCAACAAGTGGTCCCCACCTACACATTTGGTAGATAATTAGCATGTCCCAAAACCCGCGGATAGATGGAGTGATAATGAATTTAAACATGTAAATTTTAATTCCCAAGGTTTAAATGCCTTGTTTAGCGCGGTCACACCGGATGAATTTCGACGCATTATGACGCGTGAAACCGCTAAAGAAGCTTGGAATATTTTACAACTCACACATGAAGGAACTAGTGTCGTTAAGGCTTCGAAACTCCAAAACCTCACCACTCAATTTGAAACCATCAAAATGAATTAAAAAGAAACTTTTGATGAATTTTATGCTAGACTTTCCTATATAGTTAATTCATCTTTTAATTTGGGAGAGAAAATACCCGACAACCGAGTAGTAAAGAAAATTTTAAGGTCCCTACCCGATAGATTTATTCCTAAGGTGATCGTGCTAAATTCTTTACCCACTTTAGCTTCTACGAAATTAGAAGAGCTCGTAGGCGATTTACAAACCTATGAACTAGACATGTTTCCCTCTAAAACTGAAAAGAAAATAGATAAGGGCGCTGCTTTGAAAGCCCTAAATTAGGAAAAATAAGTAGTAGAGAATTAAAGTGAGAGTGACTCGAAAAATATGGCTATGTTTGCAAAAAAGTTTTGAAAATTTCTTAAATTTAACAAAGATAAATTTAAAAATGATTTTATGAAATTTGAAAAATCTAAGCATGACAAAGCCGAGAAGATCCCTAAAACTTCTAATGAAAATGTAAATAGGGACGAGTTAGATAAGTATTTTTGTTGTGAAGGGTATGGCCATAGAGCTTTTGAATGCCCCACTAAACTAAGGAGAGAGGGTAAGAAACCTATTTTCTATAATGCCACCCTTAGTGATAGTGATAAGGAAGAGGGACCC
The DNA here is from genome assembly GCA_949130495.1 of Sambucus nigra. NCBI lineage: Eukaryota > Viridiplantae > Streptophyta > Magnoliopsida > Dipsacales > Adoxaceae > Sambucus > Sambucus nigra. Next base: position 407,659,591 of record OX422220.1, read on the forward strand.
AATTCCTCCACTAAGCCCAACTTTGTGGATTTTATGGTAAGTCATGTGAGCACCGATAATGAATCTTTCCATGAAGATATACAAACACATGATACTTCCGAGGTCAATGTTTATGATTCTCTTATTTTTTTATGGTTGTGAGAGTGAAGAAGAAAGAGAGAGTGAAAAAGAAGACGAGGTAAATGTGAGTGAACTTCAAAATGCTTTTCAAGAACTATATGAAGAATCTATTAAATTAAAAAGAGAAAATTTGAAGTTAGAAGCTAGTTTAAGAGATCGTGTCAATGTCATTGATGATAGTGCGTTAGTGGAAGACCTTAGAACACGTGAGAGAGCTATTCCTGAGAAGATTGAATATATAGAAGGCAAGAGAGATAGCCTTAAAGGTTTAATGGAATCCTTGAAAAAGGATCTTATCACGTTTAAAGTGCGCAATGTTTTATTAGAATCTAACATTTTAGAATTAGAAAATAAATTAAAAGACTCTAGTAAAGTCAAATTTGATCTGGAGTGTTGTTCGGAGAAATTAGATAAAATATTAGGAACGGTCCAGATAAAAAATGAAAACTTGTGGTTTAGGCTTCGATACTTGTAATGAATCAACTCATAAAGCCAAAACCAATCTTTTAGGAGAATCCTCTAGGGACAATGTCATAGATCATTCCTTAGGTAAGTCTTTTTGCTGAGTCTTTAGGTGCTCTCATTGTGGTCGAAAAGGTCATCTTAGGATATTTTATTTTGATCTTAAACGAGGTCCTAGAAAATCCCTATGTAAGGCAATCGAGGTAGCCAAGATTCCTACACCCCGAGATCGTCATTCATCATTAGTTTGGGTTAGGATATCCGACTTGATAGCCTTACAAGATAGGGTATTTAATTCTCATTTACTTCCACATGCTTCCTCCCTTGTAAAATCTAAAGGTTGAATGTGTTAGTTTTATTTTCATACTTTAGCTTTTGTACTACATGCTATATTATCATGCTAATTGTATGCTTCTTAATCATTTTCTAGTCTATGCTCCATACTTAATCACATGCTACAATTATGATTTTTTTTCTTTTGTATTATGCTTCTTTCATTTTAGTTTGCTTTAAATGAAAAATACCAAAAGATTTATGTTTCTCATTTGTGTTTTACCCTGTTAGTAATTTAGGGTTTATGAGAAATACAAATGATTTTTGTGTGTCTTTTGAGTAATTTTTTTTTGTTCAAAAATTTTCAAAAACTTAAAAAGATTTTTTTGTGTGTAGTTTAGTTTGACACACTTTATGTGGCATACACTTGTGTTAGAATCCCTTATTTTTCGCTTCCATGTGGCTGGAACTTTTGGTTTAGATTGTCAATCCTTATTATGTTCTTTACCATGCTTACATGGAGAAGTTGGATTTTGTGTTGATATAATGGATTCTATTTTTATATGCGTCAATTCACACATGCACGAGCTCACTTGAAATTTTAACTTCATATGTATATTTGAGCTTTGTGAGTGTTCTCCTATCAATTTAGTCATCTACATATTATGTTACCTAGGAGGACTAGTGCATGTTAAAATTAGTTGCACGTGAGATTTGTGTGAGATATAAAAATGTTGTATATAAATGTGCTCGGGGAAGGGTTCCGAAAGGAATAATCATCCTTTGCGAGTAAGTCACCGTTTGTTTGGAACTAAAAGAAATACGTGGTCCAAAGGCCTAAAAGAATAATGGCATTAAAAGAAAATATTTTCCAAGGCCTATTTTGTTTAGTTGATCTATTCATTCAAAATATTAAACTCTATATGCTTAAATTGAGGGAGTTTTTATGGTATATCAATGGTTTGCACAATGTCCATATATCCTAGTTGTACTTTTAGTGTCACGACTCTATTAGTTTGTAGAATCATCAAAAGTCTAGGCTTGTATGCATTGTATATGTTTGTTCATTGAGTTCAATCTATATTGTCACATGAGGTTATATTCAAATGTGATAAAGTTTGCAATCAAATGAGAACTCCGTGAACATATTTTAAGTGATTGGGTCTAAATTTAATTGTTGCTAGTTCACACCCCAACACTTCCGTTTTCATATGACACATTTTTTCCATTCGAGTGTGAAAAACTTATTTTATTTGTGTCTTGTGTGGTATTTATTCCTAGTATATGTGCGTGTGCATTAATGACATTTATTATGTTCTTATATACGAGGTATTCTATTTGTCTTTGCCTTGATTTCTAGTCCACCTATGCCTTAATTCATAATTGGTATCTATCTTGTTGCGTATATTGTTTGATATCACATGCTTAGAATCTTATTTGTCAAATTGGTATCATTTGTTTTCGCATCATAGTTGGTATTCATTTATATTTGTATGGATTAGTTATGTTATTATTGCCCATATACTTTCATGTTCTTATGTCCTTATGCGTCATCTTGTTTATTAGTTCTGTTATCCTTTGTCTATTCCTGAACAAAAAGGGGGAGAATGATAGGGAGAAAAATGGTATCTAATCCAATTGTAATCTTATCACAGTTTAGGAGATTTAACTTAGGGGGAGAGAGCTATCTTCTTAGGTTGATCATAGTTTATAAAGGGGAGAATTAATTTAGGGGCAGTATCTATTTATTTTATGCATTTAATATTCTTGATATTTCCTATGTGTTTGATAGTTCGCTTAAGTGTGCAAAATTTATTCTAAACGGCAACTTTCATCGTCGGCAAAGATATTGATCCTTGGGTTTTTGAGTCAAGATATGTAATTTTTATTTTGGGTGGGATATTTTTTTAAGTTTAGTAGAGCTTGACGGCCCTTTAGGATTTTTGTTTGGTTTTTGTCCTGGAATAGCCAAAGGGGGAGATTTGTAAGGACACAAGTTTCCGATTGAGTCTCAATGTTGTGTTGGCTCAATTCCGAACAAAAACATTTGAGTCATAAGATAATGTTCATGTGTATCCATCCAAGCCTATGACATGATAGTTGAAGACGTAGCGGCCAAGATTAAAGCTTCATCAAATGCCGAGTTTGTTGTACCTCGTTTCTACGTCAACAACATGTGTTCCGTTTACTCCTAAGGTATGAATGCATTACATATTTATATAGTAGCTTGGAACAATTTTAATTGGGTGAATTTTTATTTTAAACTAATGGTTATTTTCAGAATGTTTATTTAAAACTTTAAAATAAAGTTTCTGGGCTAAAATCAAATTTTTAAGCTTTCTGTTTTTTCGTTCGAAATTGTCGTTCGAACGAGTTTTTCATTCGAACGAGAATTTCGTTCGAACGAGGTTTGACAACGACATGCCACTGGAACTTCGTTAGATAGTTCGTTTGAACGAGATTTCGGCGGGAACAGTTTTTGTCAGTTTTTTGGTACTTTTCCCACTACTTTTCCCCACTAACTTTTGACAGACTTATCTAGTGTGGGAACCAACTTTTTTAAGGTAACTTTTTCATAATCTTCCATCTTCTAGAGAGAGTTTTGAGAGTTTAACTTTTCTATGAAAAGGTTCATTGTTTAAGTGTTTTGCTTTCCAAGAAAATCACCCTAAAACACTTTTGGTTTACACCCATATTATTTATTACAAGTTTCCATATAAATATATTGCTTGGAGTGTTTGGCACCGGGTTTACTCTACCAAGTTGAAGAGTTTGTTTGGGTTTACTTCTACATCCCTTAAAGAAGAAGTCTCGTTGTTTTGCTGCGACATTCGCACTTGGTGAAAGGCACCATGTGTGGTTGACGGTTGTTCCTAAAGCCTCATTAGTGAATTTCAAGGTTCCGGTGGAGTCCGGGATTGTCAACTAAGCGGAGGTTGGTACAAGAATACGTATCAGGGGATTGAAGGGAGTCGAGTCAAGTTGAGTAAGTCATTTGTCTTGTACTTGTAAAATACCATACTTGGTGGACTTAAGGCTAGGGTCGTCCGAGTTTTTTTTCCTGTCATGAGTTTTTTCTCGTACATCACGGCGTAGTGATTTATTTGTTTATTTTATCTTTTGGAAAATTCACTTAGATGCATGCTTAGGTAAAAAGATAAAATTTGGTTTAAATCACTGCTTACTTAATTTGGTGTTAAAATGAATTTGGATAAATGTTAATTTAATTCAAGTCATCATTTAATTTGTTAAAATTGGATTTGACCTAATTTGGTAATATTGAAAATTTATTGTTACGCAAATTTCTAGGACTTGGGTTAAATTGGTTTAAGTGAAAAATGTATTTGTTGTCTAATTTAATTTCACTTTGAATTACTTTTTGTTTAAGTTTTAAAAATTGGGGGTCATCATTCTTAATAAGTGGTATCAGAGCATTGATTTAGAAAAACTCGCGTTTTCACATGTGATTACTCAAAACAAATTGGAGTCCAAATATTATACCAATGCATATATAATAAATGATACTAACAAATATAACAAGGGATTCAATATAGATTGGAATTTGTCATATAAAAGGTTATATTGAAGCCAGGAGGCACCTGGAATTAATTTGTTTACCCCATTTTAAATCTTCAAGACCTGACCCTGGACAAATAATTAAAACCATTTAAATATAAGATAAAGATGTTATCGAACATATAAGATAAAGATGTTTTTAGCTTCTTTGAACAGGTATGGTTTTAGTTCAAACCATGTATTGAGGATGACTTTATAATTGTGATTAATTGTGCGTGCGATCAATTAGAAAATACTATTTCCTCTGAACAATTTCAATTCTCTTAAAAACCAGGCAAAAATAAATAAACCAATTATACCCATATCATTGCATTTCCTCCGAGTTTTCAGCTTCTCTTGCTCTAAATGGTAGTTCCCTTCAAGTTCATGAAATAATTTAATGCAAAGCCTAAGCCTTTTTACATACTCCATCATTTGGTCACATTTATCCTGAACCAAAAATATCAACATAAATAAACATTCTAATTTTAATAAATGTAGCTTAGAAACTAAAAACCCAATAACCTTGAGATTAAATTTGTTCTTAGTGAAATCAATTCCCCCACAAAATTGCACGAACTTGAATTGAGCATTGGGATGTGATGAATCAAGCAAGTAAAATCCTCCTAAAAAATAGACTTCCTTCCAACAAGTATAATTAAAAAAAGCATGTCAGCATGGTAACAAAAAAAACAACAACAAAAACCACGAAGTTCTCCTCCACAAAACATACAGTAGAAAAAACTGGGATGGAACCGTAATGTGGGACTTCGTCAAACAACACAAACTTCTTTAAGAAGCTTTTTGCTTTGATTTTCATTCTGCCTTTCTGCTGGATCTTTTTCAACATCTTATGGTTTTACTTCTTTAATAGTTTGATCCTCTTCGAAATCCAAATGCACGACAAAAATATTTGTCAACCAATTTCAAAATGGAACCCAAACCCGATATATATGAAGAGGGGTCCTATTGTCAAACCGTGTACAAATTCGCAAATAAAAAACCCTAAAACACAAAATGCAAATAAACAAGCCCCTAACCTAAAATCTAAAAATAGACACACAATAAAAATGAAAAAAGAATATACCTATTTAGGATTTTGAAGTATAGACTAATTTGCAAAAGGAAAAATAAACAATAGAAAAAAAAATTAGATCCCAAAACATAAACATAAATATAAACAGATCTTAAACAAAACCAAATTTATACATAAAGATCAAATTATAAATTCCTAAATCACAATGAAGATATTATATTGTACATCATATTATAATATCTCCAAACCCTAGATAAAAATAGCAAAACCTAAATCAAAGAACCCCAAAATAAAACCTTAAATAAAAAACTAAAGAGATAATATGAGAGAGAGAGAGAGGTAAATTTCACCCCCAAAAAAAAACCCGAATCACAGACCTAAGAGCGGCATCGATGGAGGGGGCGACAGTGTGGGAAGGGGGGTGGCAACCTGTGTGGGAGGGGCAGTAGAATGGGATTTGAGAGTTGAAGGAATGAGCTAGGGAGGCATCGTGAGAGAAGAAGGGGGGGGGGGGGGGGAGAGTGTGACAAATGAGAAGACGGCTAGGGTTACTCCAAATGAGTGTAAGGGAGATTATGGAGAAAATGATCACAACCTTTCATTTGTGAGTGATGTGGCAAAATATAAACCCTTTGATTACTTTGATAGGATAGGATAAGATGTCCCTATGCATAACACCATTTTCCTATATATATATATATATATATATATATATATATATATATATATATATATATATATATTGTACTTGCTAAACAAAAAATAGATATAATCTTTCTCATTAATTTTTTTACTCAATTTAAAAAAAAAATTAAGTTAACAGAAAATACTTTTTATATGCATATTTAATATATATTTTTAATGTTCATATGTTTGCTTATATATATATATAAATGAAAAACAAACAAAGAGAAAGATGTAGTGAGTTTCTACTTACTGTGAGAGGTAAAATTCCAGTAAAGAAAGTGTGTCCCCATTTCATAAAAAAAAATTATATATATATACTAGCGGATGCCCGTGCCGAGGGCACGACGATAAATTTGCCCCCGTGATAAAAAAATAAAAATTATAGAAAAAATTAAAAAAATATTAAAAGAATATAAATTAAAAAAATATAGATTAAATTATTTAAAATTATTAATATATATTTAGTATATATATACATATTTCATAAATAATATATATACTATATATATATTATTTACGGAATATATATATACTAGCGGATGCCCGTGCCGAGGGCATGACGATAAATTTGCCCCCGTGATAAAAAATAAATAAAAAATAAAAAATATTTTAAAAATATAAATTAAAAAAATATTTTAAAAATACAAATTTAAAAAATATAAATATTTTAAAAAAATATATAAATAAAATTGTTTAAAATTATTTTCTTTTTTAAAAATAATTATTTCCCTTTTAAAAAAAACAAAAACAAAATCCTTTCTATTAAAAAAAAAACACTTTAGCATGACATTTCATGCATGCAGGGACAGAGCTAGGTGAGGCCGAGAGGGGGGCTTGAGCCCCCACGGAATTTAAAAAAAAATAGTATATATGCTCTCCCATCCCACCTATTTGTTTAGTTGGTATTGTTTTGTTCATTTAGTATATATGCTAAATTTATTTTATTGGTGATTGTGTTTGTATTAAATATGCCATCAGTTTTTTGGGGGGATATTAATGAACCTAATGATATACTTATTTAGGATTTTATAAATTTGTATTTAGTTAGGGTTTTTAATTTTAGGGGTATTAGAGTTAATATTTAGAGTTAAAATGGGGTTAATATAATTTCATCATGTTATTATGCTATCAATTTTAAAGGATATTGTATTGATGTTATGTAATGCCATTACCTTTTTTAGGGGATATTAATAACCCTATATTTTTTTTTGTCAAATCACTTATGCAGAGGTTTTTTTAAAAGAAAATTGGAGTCAACACCCACACCCACCCACGACTCAAGTCACCCTACTGCTCTCCAGCGCATTTTTTATTTTTGCTTCTATTTTTAGGGTTAAATTTTTTTAATCAATTAATTTTTTTCTCTTTTTATTAGATTAAATAAATATTTTAATAATTATTTGGTAAATACTAAAAAATAACCTCAAAAAAATTATGCGACTCAATACGCTGGAGAGCATAATTACACAAGCTCGCAAATAGCTTACTCAACGACTCGATCCCCACAAGCCTTGATGCATCCTCAATTTTTTATTGCTCCTCCATAGTGCAATGCAAGAGTTCACCCATGCAAGTTGTTACATTGCACAAATCCACGCATGCCACGGTATCCACTGATTTTTGTCAACAACCATCTATGGATTGGAACACATAATCCACTGCTTCTTCACCACAATACCACAAGCATAAGGTCCACCGTGTGTAAACAACAAGTATAGCCGCACGAAACACATTCTCTCATATATAGAGAAAAAACCTTGGTTACCAAACTAAAGATATCAAAGCATGTGAATATGATGAACTTGGATCTTTAAACACAAAGGGTAAAATTAGGGTTTTAAAACTTTGGTAAACATGCTGGGAAGTGATTTTCACTAAAAGTTCCTGAAAAATCTTAATCCAACATACCTACAAATGTAAAACATGAATTTCGAGGCAGTAAGCTCGTTCAAACAAGAATACATAGATCATTCGAATGAGAATGATTTTTCGTTCTAACGAGAACAAAGTTCGTTCGAACGAGAACCTTTTTTCATTCTGACAAATTTCCAATGATCTTCCAACGAGAATTTCACTATTAAATAGAGATGCCTCTTTTGATGTTCGTTAGATTCATGTTCCAACGAGATCCTAAACTTGTTCTAACGAGTCAAAAGTCCTTCTAACGAAACTGTCATTTCATTCTAACGAGATTCAAATCTCATTTTAAGGAGATCAGAATAAAAAAAATATTTTTTCATAAAAAAAAAACATTTAAAAAATAGTTCCCAATAATTTTGTTAAAAAACAAACACCCTTAAAAAAATATCCAAGTACCATATTCAATATGCAATCATATCTATGAGAACCTCGGTAAACATAAAAATAAACTTGCCACAATAAACATGGTTGATATGTATTTAACTTTAAAGCTTAGCCGTTACGTCTTCATCAAACACGTCATAGGCTTGCAAGATCGATAATACAAAGACTAACCTATAACTAAAATATTTTGTCCGGAATTATGCCAATTACAAATAGATTGACTCGATTTGAAAATTTTCCTTATAAAGCTCCCCTTTTAGCTATTTTAGGACAAAATCGAAATAAAACCCCTATGGACCGTCAAGCTCTCTAATAAGACTCAATCCCAACCCCAAAAGGAAAAAGAGTACAGATACTCGACATACAAAACAATTGAGAAACTTTGCTCTCTTGAAAATTTTATCGCATGATTTATACCTGCACACTTAAACACACCTTCAAATGCAAAGAGAATATAACAACTATAGAATTCGCATAAGAATAAATTCTAACATTTCCTAAAATAATCTCAACCTAGGTAAGACATCTCCTTCTTAGATAAAGGTAACCTAATTATGAAAGGAAAGATACCGTTTCTCCCCCTTTTTATTCAGCAATAGACAAGGCAAGAAAGCATAAAAAAATTACTCCCCCTAAACATGTGAACATGAGATACAAATTTTAACATAGGGAAGAGGGAATAAAGTCATGCAATGATGTGAACTTTAGCAAACACACAACATGACAACTCAAGCACAAATAATCTAAACTATGATAAAACAATATCAATATCGATGCAAACAGATACCGATGTGAATAAGCAATGAAATATGATATCAATTTAAAATTACTAATTTTGAGAAAGTAATTTCAATGCACATAATAAAAGATCGCAATATGATTATATAGCATGCCAAAAAAATCCTAAGATAAAGAGAATGGCAAGCATGGGACTAAATGCAAACTGCAAAGACTCAAAACGATACCATACATACAATATAAAAAATATACCAATAAAATACCGATAAATATATAGGTATAAACAACTACAAAAACTCGATATAAAACACATAAGATTTACACACTAGCATAGTGTCAATGTGTCTAAACATGTGGAATGGAATGAATCGGTGTGAACTAAATAAAAATGACTAATGACCTAAACAATCAAATATGTTCAAAAGGCTCTATTTAACCGTAAAAATTTATCAAACTAAGATTATCCTCAAGTGATAAGAAAAAATGAAATCCATGAACAAATAATCATAAAACACATAATCCTAGAATATTGATGATTCTATAAATTAATAGTGTCATGATAAAATAATCATAAGTAAGACTTATTATGTAACCTGCTGATCTTCAACTAAACACCCTCAAAAAATAAACGCATATCATATTTTTATTTTATTCTCAATTCTTTCAAAGCTATCACTTTTGAAATATCAAACAAACTAAAGACGTTTACCTTATTGACTATAATATTTTCATTGGGTTGTTGCGAACAATGACTTTAACGCTAAGGCCCTTTCCCCTGCACCCTCCTATTTTCAATAAAAATAGAATATTCCCACAAGCAATGGTTCTTACATGCGCAAATCCCCCATAGTCACAAAATATGTAGATGACAAGATTAATTAGAGAACATCTCAAAAATAACAAATATACATGTGAAGTCAAAATTCAAAGAGCTCGTGCATGTATGCAGAGGCATATACAAAGTTGAATATATAGAGTAAATAAAAGTCGAAAGAACTCCATGCCAGCTTGATTAAAAACAATCTAAGTATTACCAATAAAACCAAATATCCTAGTCACATGGAAAGCACCCAATGAATTGGATTTAAACACACTAAATGTGTAAAATTTAAATACATAAAAATTTAAAATAATTTTGAGCTTTTGTAAAAGTTTTAAAAAGAAAATACCAATTTTTGAAAACAAACCCTAACTCAAAAGATAAAAAAAAATATTTTTGTATTTTTCAATATGACTCAATAAAAATAAAATCAAAATACAAAAGATACAAACAACATACAAATAGAAAACATATATCATTAAGCATAACTAGTGTATGTAAAAGGCAAAAAATAATCAACCATTAGATATAGCATGGGAAGTATCATGTGCAAGCAAACGAGAATCAACAAGTTTAATATGTAAAGCCTCTAAATCCGATTTCCTAATCCATGTAGGTGTAACGTGACACGCTAGAATTTTGGAACCTTGGCGAATCTATTCTTAGACTTCCTAGGACCATTCTTAAGATCATATCAAAACCTCCAAAGATGACCTTCTCTACTGCAATGAGTGCATGTGTAAACACGACGAGGTGTATTACTTAAGGATTGACCTTCCTAACTTTTCCAGTCGACTCTCTAGAATGCATAGTCTTAGCTTGGGCAGCGAAAGTCTTTTTTATCATCGAAGTCAATACCACACTTCTTATCTTTGATTTGGATGATGCCTTAAATTTTATCAAACTTTTTCAACCTAGATTCCAAATCAAAATTGACACAAATCGAATCTCTCAATTTCTTCACTAGATCAACCATCCTCGGCTCGATAAACTCATAGACTCTTCAAACTCTAGAAACTCTTTCTTCATAGCCTCCATCAAACCATGAATATTATCTCTCTCACCTTCGATATAATCTATATTCTCTCGAAGGGTCCTCTCATATTCCCTAAGATCTTTAATCAAAACACTATCTTTATTCTCTGTGGCATGCTCTTTCAACCGAGCTTCCAACTTCAAGTTAGCCTACTTCACTTTCAACGTTTTCGCATATAACTCACAGAGGACAACTTAAAGTTCACTCTCCTCCTCCTTTTCTTCATCCTCAATCTCGTTTTCACTCTCTTGACAATCACTCACTTAGGATCCACAGACAGTAGCCCCGAAAGTGTCATGTAATGAAATATCTTCATGGGAAGATTTCGCGTCAAAACTCACATGACTGTCCATGAACGCTGAGAAGTTGCGCTCAATGGGGAATCGGTTCCCTCCTTCAGATCACTATCACTAAAGGAAACATTATATGGTATCGGTTTCTTTCTCACCTTCCTTAGTTTAATGGGGCACTCAGTTACTCTATGACCATAACACTCACAACCAAAATGTATTTTCAACTCATCCCTCTTAAAGTTGTCATTCCAATTCTTAGGAAAGTGATTGGCCTTGTTAAGCATACTTTTCTCAAACCTTTTTTCATCTTTCGATTATTTTTGGAATTTCGTAAATTTCTTGAATTTATTTACTATCATGATTAAATCCTCAAACTCATTGTCACACTCATCATTCGAAACTGGTTTGTCCTCCTTTTGGTCTTTCGAAGCAATGTCCTTATCTTTATTCTTTTAGTCTTGGAGGAAAACATGTCAATCTCAAAAGTTTTTAAGTCATCTACACGATCTTCAAGTTTCGTAGAATCTAAAGTACTCAAAGAATTCAAAATCGTCACTTTCGAATTAAATCTTTCAGGCAATGACCTTAATATTTTCTTAATTACTCGATTATTGGGCATCTTATCTCTTAAGTTAAATATGTTGAAAAGTCTAGTGTAAAACTTATTAAAGGTCTCGCTCTTTAACATCTTAATCGTTTTAAACTGAGTGGTGCGGTTTTGGACTTTGAAAGCTTTCATAACACTAGTTCCCTCATGATTGAGTTGGAGTGTGTCCCAAGCCTCTTTAGACATCTCATATATCATTGTGTGGCGAAACTCCTCCGGGTGACAGAAACGGAGCATTTAAACCTCTAGAGTTATTTTTTTCTAACCTATGCTCAGCCTCACTCCATGATTCTATGGGTTTTAAATGAATTGCTCCACTATCTTTGGTGACAGGTGGAGACCACCCTTTGACTAGTTCTAACCAAACCTACCCATCTATATCCTTAAGTGTTGATTTCATACGCATTTTCCAATATGCCTAGTTCGACCTATTAAACAACAAGGCTTCAACACCATCAAAACCATTAAAATTCTTGCCTAAAAAGTACGGGATCTAATATGACAACTTAGTGTTATAGCTCTTATACTAATTTGAGAAAGCTAGCCCCTACGGTGTGCTTAAGAAATGATGGCATTGCAAACAAAAAGTCTATCTTTAGAATTTTTAATTTAAAAGATTAAAAACATAAAATAAATTAACCTTGCAAAAACTTTGCACCCTTTAAAAGCGTTTTGTTGTGAAAACCTGATTTACCCAATTTTATATTTTTAACCTAAAACATGCATATAGGTGATAAGAACGTAAAATAAATAAATAAAACACAACACGCCGATGAACGACCCCCCCCCCCTCCCCCCCCCCCCCCCCCAAAAAAAAAGATGGCCCACCTAGCCAAACTGTTCACTATGATACGGAATTACAAAGGTTGACAGATGACTTACTCAATGACTCAATCCTCACAAGCCTTAACGCTTCTTCAATCTTCAACCTCTCCTCCACAGTGCAACGCATTAGTCCACCCACACAAGATTCCACAATGCACAAAACCACACACGCCTTGGTAGTAATCGATGAACCTCAACAACCGCATACGAATCGGAACATGGAATCCACTACTTATTCACTATAACACCACAAGCATGGAGTCTACAGTGTAGAGAAATAAGCCTTGGTGCCCAAACTAAATATCTCAAAGTCTATGAATATGAAGAACTTGGATCTTTAAACACAGAGGGTGAAACTAGGCTTTCAGACCTTTGGTAAACATGCGGGGAAGTGATTTTCACCAAACCTTCTTGAAAACTCTTAATTTAAAACTCCTACAAATAGTAAAATACGAATTTTGAGGTGGCGAACTCATTCAAATAAGAATACAATGTTCGTTCGAACAAGAATTTATTTTGTTAGAACAAGTTCGTTCGGACAATAAACTTTTTTCATTCTAATGAACTTCCAACGACCTTCTAGGGAGATTTTTACTACAAAATAAAGAGGCCTCGTTTGATGTTCATTATATTCACGTTCTAATGAGATTTCAAACTCGTTCTAACGAAACTACCATTTTGTTCTAACAAGATTCAAGTCTCGTTCTAACGAGATTAGAATAAAAAATTATTTTCTTTTAAAAACACTTCCAAACAATTTTGTTAAAAAAGAAATACCCTTAAAAAAACTATCTAAAGACCATATTCAACATGCATTCATATCTACGAGATCCTCGACAAACGTGAAGACAAACTTTACATGATAAACATGGCTGATATTTATCCAACTTTGAAGCTTGACTGCTACATCTTCATCCAACACGTCATAAGCGAGCGAGATCTACAATACAAAGCCTAATTTGTGACTCAGATGTTTTATCTGAAATTATGCCAATTACAAACAAATTGACTAAATAAGAATTCTTTCCTTATAGAATTTATTAAAGTTCCAACACGGATATGCCACATCCGGAGAAGTGTCAGGTGGGTGCAAGCTAGTCACTTTGACGTGTAAAATCCATGTGGTTCTCACTCTCTTATTGATAATAATATACTTAAGATTTGCATTGAAGTTTGATTTTCCCTCCTTCCTATTTCGCTAATGTTGTATTTAAATGAAGTATTTGGTAATTAATGTTGGATTTTGTTTGTATCAGATTATGGGTCATAATTAAGTCATTTGTATGTAGCTAGATCAAAAATCGTTTTCTCATTTTTTTGTTATTTTTATCTGTCCATATGAGTTGTATGTTGTTTTGTATATAATTCCATTTCTAATTTCGTTTCATTTTAATTAATTGTTATGTCTATCTGATTTTGTAGATAAGAAAATTGTTAATTTAAAGCTTGATTATGTTTGGATTGGACATATCATTATCTATTTTTGCTTTTGTTTATACTGAATCGATTTAGAGTTCATCTCCCCCTCTCTCACACTCTCCATCTTTTTTGTTCACTTTCTAAAACATGCATGCCCAATAAAAATCAACATAAATTTTAAATTTTAAGATATTTTAGTTGTTTCAATGATATTTTTTATTGATCGTTCGGGAAAATTTTAATTGTATATTAAATATTTTGGAATTGTTTTGTTGAGCCGATTTTTCTCATATAGGATTTGACACGTGGAATTGTTTTTGTTGATGTGTGTGTTTTCTAGCTTCTTCCAGGCATTTCCTTAGCCTTTTGGATTTTTGTGGGCTTGGGCTGCTGGATAGAGTGCTGCGTTTGTTTGTTTTTTGAGGGGGCCTGAGGTGTGTTGTGTTTTGTTGAGCTAGTTTGTTCCGATTTTTGAGTCTAAACGGTACATTGTTTTGGGCCTTGGGCTATTTCTTATATATTTTACCTTTCATCAAAAAATAAAATATTTTGGAATTTTAGAATGACTCTTCATATAAGTTTTGAAAAAACACTCTCACATGACAAAAATATTATCAAACCAAGATTTCATCCCAAAAATTAATAAATATCCTAAAACACTGGGGTGACTTTTAGCCCAAAACTTTAGTGAAGGGATTGAAGTGTTAGTACATGAAACGTGTAATTAACCTTTTTTTTATATTATGTATTCTATATTTTTCATGTTTTAGTTTTGAGAAAAACATATATGATAAGAGAGATTTTAAGTTTATTTAATTCATCCCAATTCATTATAAAGAGAACATTCTTGCACGTGCAAATATGTATTTTCTTCATTTGTTTTTATCATAAACTCTGCTGATGATCCTACTTTTCAATGGATTCTAATAATAACTGCACTGTCACATGGTCTCACAACATTGATTCGGTTGATAAATTGATTTGCCACTAATGTGGAATTATGTATTCAAAAGTGACTTCAATTTTATTAAATTCATCCCAATTCATGAACCGAGCTTCTGATCAGGCTGACACCACCGATTCATCATAACTTTTGAATTGTCTTTGCAATTACTCATAACCTCGTTTGAAGTTAACTATGTTGCCGGTTTAAACAAGTATTCTTCCCTTGAATCTGGGAGATTCTTGTCTGATGCTCCACTGCCCATAATTAATAATATAAAATACATACATACATAAGGTGCTTTTGATTTTACAAATTATTTAATTATATAAAATAATACATAAATAAATTTGAAATGAGTTTAAATTTAATTTTACATAATATTTGATAATTTAAAATTAATATTAAAATTCAATCTGAAAAAGAAAAAAAAAACGAATTGAGAGAGAGATAGATGAACAACCAAATGAACTTTCTGTGAATCGTATTTCAAATGAATACATTTTATAACTTTTGTAAAATGCTCTTATTTTAAATTTTACAGGAGAGTAAAAATGGATTAATTAATGAAACAAGACAGAATTAATGGGTTAATATATAAATTATTCAATTTTTAACTTTAGGACAACCAAATGGGGCCAAAGTCTTTTGAGTACACTCCCGGGAACGGATTTAAACGACTTATCAATATTTTACAATGCTATTTAATTTTCAAACAAACTTGGTAGTTACGATTTTCATTGTAAAAAGGTAATCTGTAAAAAAAATATATTAAAAAATGTGTGAGATGATCGTTGTGGATTCAAATTTGTACAGACACGTGCTCAACACAAGCAGTAGAGCTCACGTGCACCTACAATTAATGAAGATTCCAAATTGTGGAGGATTCCCACGTTTCTTATATTGAATACAAAAGTTTTAATGATAGGAAAATTCACATATGTACTACTTTGCATTTTATCTACTTTTGTGTTAAATTTTTGATTAATTTTTTATGGTTGATCCCACTATCTAGGTCATCTCCACAAAGTTTAGTTAAAAAAATCAATTTTTTAACCATTATAAACAGTTAGACAATTTTTTATGTTCGTTATCGTAACATGAATGCAAAAATCCAAATTTTAAAGGGCCTTTAATCGCAAGGCTCTCACACTCACTCTCCAATAATTTATAAATGTTTGGTTGTCACCCTAAAGTTATTGTGACTTGGTGTGCAGTCCTTATATCATATATTATGACATAGGACTCCGATGCATTCCAAAATGATAACTAAATTGGAATTACATTATCATGCGTGGGCTAATAAGACGATGTAAATATGTTTTATAAAATGTAAGAGTGCTATATTATAAAATAGGGTATTTTTATGCGTACCAAGAGTGTACACCAAATGAACGAAAGTGTTATACATAGTGTTACTTAAATGTATTTTGTGGATAGTTTTAATGTAGACTTTTACTATGCATACCATTCTCCAATAAAACATCTTATTATATTATTATATCATTAGTGTTTACTACTAGGATTAACCTAGTGATATGCCTGGCAATACGGGTTGAGAATGGCCAAACCGTCCACAAATCGCTTAGACCCGACTCTTTTTTGTGCGGTTTGAGAGCGGGTTGTAAAGTCCATTTTGACGGGTCAATTGCAGGTCACAATCAGATTAATTTACCCTCAAACATGAACCAACCTGCACAAACTTTACACCCTGTCTCATCAAACAAAACTGTAAGCGAGTGGAGGTTTTTGATTTTTGTTAAAATTGATTTGAATTTTTACTTTAACATATATGTTTTCTCTTTCTTTCTGTCACTTCACGATCTGGGTAAGTATTATTAGTTCAAAGCATAGAGATAAAGAAAAAACGGAAGGCAGTTTGACTCAAAACCGCTCAATACAGATATGATCTGAATCAGACTCGCGCAATCACTTTACTCATTTTTAATCGGCCCAAAATCAACCCAATCAATTTTTAACCCGTCCGCATCTGCCCAATTGTCGGGTCTTCCTAGTGATCAGGGCGCTCTTATCCTCGTATTAGAGGTGGAGGTTTCCCTATTCACATATATGTCACGAATAATGCCACGAGTTTAAAAAAATTCCCCAAAATCTTTTTCAAAAAGCATTAATTACCATATATGAACTCCATCCCAATGAACAAGCAGATAATGTACTTCGGAGGATTTTTTTTTTTTTTTTTTCTTTTTGATACTTAGCATTACTCATACCCCGCACTAACACTAAGAACTAAAGAGTGTTGACCCTTACCGGAAACACCTGCCACTCGAGGGGCTTCAAACACAAGTCAAATTCAAATAATAAGCAGCCAGAAAATGGAATTGATCGATATAATAAGTTAAAAATAATGTGAACATCACCGTTGCCAAACTATAGTTTTGACCTTTTGGTGTGTGTGAAGGGACTTCCAAGAAATCTCATTACCAACCCACTCATTGTTAAAGAGAGCAAAAAGAAACACTAAAGAAAGTCATAAGGTTCATCCGGTGATTGTGATGGCCTACCACGTGTGCCGCACGAGCTCACTCCCACCACTGGCGGCGCCTGCTGCTTCAAATTATCTTTCCCCACCACCATTTCCACTAACCTATTTTTGTTACATGTGCATTAATCATAATCAAAACTATCATACCCTACGGATATAGCAACCTCAAAAGTTCTGATTTTAATACTAAATCTAGATTGAACATCCCCTTTTCCCTCCCCTCTACTTAAAAAGTTAGATATCACTAACACATGCTTATCAACGTCGCAAGTAGAATATATATGTGTGCTTATCTATGTCCATGTGTGTGTATATTTGTCATTACTGATATTCAGCATGTGGGTGGTTCTTCATTTAATGCCAATTGATTTCATGCACCGAAAAAGTTACATATCACTTGAACCACATTCATGTCAATTTTACTAGTAGTGTATTTTACTACTAGTTTAATGCACTTGATAAATAATTTTTTATGTAAACACTTGATCAACATAGCATTTTCTTTTACCTATATATCTTCATACTAGTATGATGAATATGCTTGTGCAGACCACAATTGTTAATTTAAGATATATTATGAATTCTAAAAGGTGTGGAATAATTTTTAATTGAATTGTTAAATATATTCAAATTATTTTTTTATATTTAAAATATAAATATAATGTCTCTCGATATTTCCTTCTAGATGGAATGGTGATCCTAAGACACTACCATTAGTTCAGCTTATTAAGACTTCATTTTTGTTAAAATACACTTTTAACTAAGATGTGTCTTAGACACATTTAGTATGACTCTCAGGTCTTGGACATGTGGTTCTACTAAGATATATCTTAGACACATTTAGTTCTACTTTTGACACTTAGAGCATTCACAACGGTGGATGCTCTAGAAAGGCAATTTTAGAGAACCAACTTCTGGAAAGTCATTTCATATTTGGTGAATGCCACACTGGTCAAAGTTATCAAATTTGCAACTCTAATTCCTACAGACAATTTTTTTTCATAGGAACTAAAAGTTCATTTCTTACGAACAACATTTGTTCGTAGAAAATATTACGAACAAATGTTGTTCGTAGGAACCCATAGATATAATAAAAATAAGTATTTATATTTCCTACGAGCTTTCGTTCTTCATTGGAATTCCTACGAACTTCAGAAATTCGTAGGAAGTGTTTACAAATTTCGCATCCAATTTGTAACTTTCCTTATATAGTCTCTCTCACCGGCTCTGGTCTTTTTGACGTATTTGTCTAGTATTATTCCACAATCTGTTTATCTTGTGCACAGACTCTGTTCGAAGCGGTTCGTTTTCTAGTGCTGTAGGCACCAATTTCTTGATTTTATGACGAAGATGAGTTCTGACAATGACTCCAGACTTATCAGTTGTGTTAAAAGTATGTCTTAGGCATTGTTCTAGTTTTTCCATTTATCATTATGTTTCTTTCCTCTTCTCTTTCCCTACTTAACCCGAATCTGTTTGGATTAGATTGTTCTTTTTTCTAATTATGTTGGTTATATTATTTAAATCCTCTTTGGATGTTGGAAAAACAAAGGTTTCCTAACTTTCATATGCTACCTTAATTTGTTGTTCAAAGTGACCTTTTTCATTATTATAGATAAGGGTGTGTTTCGGCCGAATCGGATCAGATCGGAAAATGTGTGTTTCGACCGGATCGGATCAGATCGGAAAATGTCTCTTCGAATTTTTTTTTGATTTTTTCGGAAATAAAATAACTATTTCGATTTTCGATCCGATTTTTTCAGAATATAAAAAAAAAATCCGAATTTGAAAAATCGACAAAAATCGAAAATTCACAAAATATATTAAAAATCCAGAAATTTCAAAAATTCCAAAATTTGAAAAAAATAAATTATGAATTTTCGATTACTCAAAATTCTCATTTTAAAGAAACAAAGAAAATGGCTTAACCCAACATGTAAATACATGATCATTTATCGCATTTTTTCATTTGTGTAGAAGTTAGGAGGATACTCTCATTTTATATAGCATATTTTGGAGTCATCTCCCTCTCCCAACTAATGTGGGATATGAGAAACTTTCAAAAAGTCAGGAAAGAAACACGAAAAGTTGAAAAGTCGAAAATCGAAAAATAATTTCAAAACAATCAGAAATAATTAGAAAAAAATCGAAAAAATCGGATCGGCATAGTTTCAGAAAAATCGAAAATCGAAAATTCAGAATTATTTCCGATTTCCGATTCGATTTTTTTTCAAAAAAATCAGAAATCGAAAAATCAGAAATCGTTAAACTAAAATTTCATTCCAAATTCGGAAAAAGTCGGATCGAAAATCGAAAAAATCAAAAAGTTCGAAAAAAAAAACACAGCCCTAATTATAGATGAGTACTTGGAAATTTTTATCCCCTCCCCAACGGAGTCTCTTCAAAAGTGCCCAAAATTGAAGGATGCACATTCATATATCTATTGTTATGAAATAAGTGGTACAAAAAACACCTATTGATATGGGATTTTACATGGATAATATATCTTACTCACCTGCAATCCAATACTACAGACCTACCTACTGATATTTCTAGTCTCGTACATAGGCAAGAAAACTTTGACTTGCTCCCGTGAACTTTTCCAAAAATACATGTAATAAATTAGGGGTGTTCGTGGTATGGTAAAAATCCATATTGTACCATTTTTTTATCGATAAAAAGTGTTAATGGTTTACCTTTTTTACTTACAGAAAATCAAAACTACTGAAATTGAAATTACTGAATTTTTTGTGACTGTTTTTGGTTTATGCATTTTAAATACTGATTTAACAAAATTATAGTACCAAAATTACCGAAATTACCGTATCGAAACTACCAAAATGGGAATATCAAAGATACCATACTAAAAATACCAACTTATATAAACCAAAACAACTAATTTAAAAACCAAAAGAGACAAAATGCTTTCATTATGCGTGAATAACCAAACTTTTGGGCAGTTAAAAGGGTTAAGAAACTATTTCCCCAGCCCTTTTGGCCTTTGTTATGAGGAAAAAAAATAGAAATAGAGTCCCACATCGGTAAAATAGTATATGGACTTTTTATAACATTCTATAAATAAATATCAACCACATATTGCACTCTTGAGTGGCCAAACAGTAACTATTTAATTCTTTGGTATTCATTAATATTTTAGTTAGTAAATTTGACCAAAAAAAGTAATGCTATGCTTAGTTCTTTTATATTTAAGATTTTCATTTCCATGAAAATATTTTTCTATAATGGTCTGTTGTAACTAGTGGGCTTAATTGGAATTTTAGCTTTTCACCATTATTTTGGTCAAAGTAAATTTGACTAAATAGAAAATGGTGATTTATAAACCTGCTTTTCTTCATTTCGGTAGAAGAATTTAGTTATTTTTTTAACTTTATTTTTCTTTGAAATTAACAAAAAAAAATGATCTTACCGACATACTGCGCGGTACGGTATTGGTATACGTGAATTTGTATCGATCAGTAAATTCGGTATTTTTGATTTTAGCAAATTAAAAGTGGTTTTGTATTGGTATGGACCATTTACTGAGCAAACCGGTCGAAAACAAGCCCTATAATAAAAGGATGAATAAGGAAATTCTCGTAAAAGGTTAATCAAACAATGCAATTTATCAATAACTGTAAGGTTAAGTGATAGTGTAGAACTACTTAGTTGCATATAGAACTTAGTCCTTGATCAATTAAATCAATAACATAACATTGAGGAGGCACATGTATTTTGTGTATCTTTTTAGTGTGTAATTTGTTTCCATAGAGGGTGATCCATCCTGGGGTAGCTTGCGGGTAACTCCAGCTATTCCATCCGTCCCTACTAAGGCTTGCGAAAGAGAAATTACTCTTTGCAGTTTGTGATGCCGAATTTATGTTATTTGTGGTAATCGAACTCATGACCTTGGGGAACCCTTCCCTATTTTGACCCTCGTCTAACTTTAGTGATAGGGCATTATAGCGCTAGATTCAAATTTGAGATCCGGTAGAATTTACATAGAATCCCGCGAGTATAAATTGTGTCAGGCGTAATTATCAAATTTGCTAAATTTGCACTGAAAATGACGTAATGTGCATGAGTATGATAATTGGGTCTCCACGCAATTAAAGTTCATGTGGCTAAGTGTTTTCCTTCTCAAAACCACTAATTTTACAACATCGTTTTAATGGCATTCAGGTCTTAAATGGATAATTATTGCCAAATTGAACCCCGGGCCCATTCTTAAATGCCCGATTTGCATATTTCACAATACGAATACCGCACCAAACCTTAATTTAACACTTTTACAACCTCGTTTGGAGGTCTCCAGTTTTAGAAAAAGTAATAGCAGAATAAAAGGACCGAATTTACCGCGATGACGAGTCAATAAACTGAGACAAAAAAATAAGAAATTCAAAAATCTGTTTAGAACACAGTTGAGTCACAAACAATATCGCGCTGTTTAAGGTGTTTCACGGCTCTGCCTCCAAGTTGTGCTGACAGTATATAGCTCTGTCACCCTAGGATAAAACAACCTCGAAAATAATATGGGACGGTAGCACGAACTAGTTCCGTTCAACAAACACCCTTCAAATAATATTGCTCGATTATGAAATATAATTAATTTTTAGGTAGATTAATTATTCTGTGCCACAATTATTTTGGGAAGAATAATTACTAAACTCTGTTAAGAAGAAAGTTTCGTAAAGAGACATGAAGAGTTTTTCTGTGTTTCAGTTTATCTCAAGTGTTAAAAAATGGAGACTTAGTCGGATATTAATGGGCAAAACGAGGTGAAGAAAGTGGGAGGAGTTTCGGATGGCCGTTGTTAGTGGACATCCCACTGTCGAAAGTAATAACCATTAAAAAATAATTTTATTTATTTATTTTGTTAAACAAAATAGACGGTAATAATTTTGTAAAAAAAATTATTTGTTAATTAATATAAAAGTTTGAATCAACAACGAATAAGTCTCCCCCCCCACCCACAAAATAAGTATCCCAAAAATAAGTCTCCCACATACACCCACAAAATAAGTCTCCCACATACAACAACAACCAATTAAAATAGCCCCAGGACCTGGACCCGGGCACAGGCCCGGTCAATCGAAAGGACGGCGGCGCGAGCACACATGTATGACTTGGCCCAATAAATCTCTCACATACAGCCACAAAACAATTGAATGCCCAAAGGACTGAACCTTTGAGCACCAAAATGGGTTTATTAAGACTACATATTTTTTCCATTCTACCGATGTGGGACACTACTTGTGACACCCCGCCTAATAAAATATCGGATGATTATTCTTATATCAAATCAAAATAGGAATCTAATTTAGTTCATTCTTAGCATCACCGTCGAAAACTTTTTAAAATTTACTAACCACCTAGTATTAAAAAAGTTGGTGCCAAATTTTACCTTTATTAATCCAAGACAAAATAAGTGCGAAAATAAAATAAAACATCGAATGCTGATATAATCAATCATCATATAAAATAATAAAAGTTTTGCCGAATAAACCACCGGCTAAATCCAAAACCAAACCAAACTAACAGAGAGTAATAAATCTCATACAATCTGAAAAGAAACAAAATAAAACTGTGAGCAACATGCTCGAGATAAACTGATATAAATCTCTACATTAGGAATAGAAAAATAGATGCGTCTATCCAAATCCTGCAACATCCACACATGTTGCCGCTGTGAGACTCACCCACATCGCGCAACCTCCCTTGATAGCACTAGAGTATATAATACAAATATCTACTCACTGATATTTATAAGCACACAATATATATATATATATATATATATATATATATATATATATATACTATCACACACCGTATATATATAATTTAAATCCCGGCTTTACCGTGTACGAACATCCGTAGCACTAGACTATATTTTTCCGAGTCTATGGTCCTACTATAATTTAATTAATTTGACTATTAATTAATTTATTACCTTCCCAAGTATATGGTTCGACTCTAATTTAATTACTTTATCCATGAATTAATTTACTACCTTAGTTTCATTCAATCAATATACCCGGACTCACTCATTTGGCCCGTATCTTAATATTTCCCGAGTCTATATTACGACTCCAAATTAATCTATTTATACATTAATTTATTTAATAACGTAGTGTCACTCAACTACTATACTCTCACACACTCACACGACCCGAAATTAAATACTTATGAATTTTGTCTCACCAAATTCTTCCGTAAGATTCACACCCTTACTTAACTTTTGAATTTCCTTAACACCATTTTCCCAAAGCCCTAGGTATTAAGTTGTGTTTAAATTTCACTAATTAATTCACCTTAAAAGTCTACCAAAAGAGTTAAGGCTAATTAAAGAAAATAAGCGTCACTGCCAAAATACTTATTGAGGCGATCGATCGACTCCCAAGGTCGATCGATCGATTGAGGAGTTCATCTTCTTCGATTTCCAGTTTCCACCATTGTTAAACCCGTAAGCTTTTCATTCACTCTCAAATGTTTACCCAAATACAATGAACATTTAATCCTTATATGAATAGGTTCTAATCATCCTAGAGCCCTTAATTTATCAACTAATTTACATATCAATACATGCATTCACTTTCAAGAGGCTTACTGTATTTTCTTTATTTTGCATTAGAATAACCCAATTTGTGTAGTTATTTGATTGATCCTTGGATGTTTAAAAAAATTAAACCCCAAATAGTGAATCCCATGGGTCCATTAGATTGTTGAGAAGATATAAGAAGCAAAAAACCGTCTTTGTGCGTTGAACAACCAAAGTGTTTACTTTTAGGTGATTTAAATGGTTGCTAACCCGTATAGATAAAAGAAATTGGATTACTTTTGTATTTACTTTTATATCTTGGATCATCGGTGTTTATAATTTGTGTTTAATATGTACTAATTAGAAGTTTATTTTTGTTTTGTAGGTATTATCATTTTAGTTCTCTGTGCCTGTCTCTATAATATGGTTTTAGTTCTACAAATTAAACCCCACCCTGAACTCTGAGCTTTTCTTACCCTTACACTTTGTATATGTATTGGTATTTTGACATTTACTTTTAACTATTTGATCATTTGAAATTACCCTTTTTTATTTATTTTCGTTTTTGTTGTAGTTCTCTATTTATCATCTCACGAAAGATTCTGCTGTCATGGACTTATTGTAATCTTTGTTTGTAACACAAGTAGACGATCCATTTGACTGTGGATATGAAAGATTATGTGGGATTAATTTGCTCCATCGGCTACAATGACACTGCTATCAGCTGGTAAGATGAATCAGTTGGGGGATAGATGTATCAAAAAAGTATGTTTCAGAAGGGAAGAAACTTATGGTATTATTGGCATATGAGGATGCAAAATATTGGTCCCCTGCACAAAGTAACAAAACCTCACAGGTTCTACATTAGTCAAAGAAGTTTTGTTATGTAGAGAATCCCTCATAAAAGAGGAATCATCAACAAAAGTGGACTTGGAGCCTAGGAAAACAAAGAGAATGTGTGAATTGTTATCTTAGAAAAAGCATCACTAAAAAACATAAAGGGCAAAAGCTTGAATTGTTATCTTACATGCATGTTGAAGTTTCTGGATACTATGTTTTATAATTTCATATAAATTGTTGTGACATAATGTCATTACAGCACACCATTAGTTGTTTTGTAGTGTAAATAAACCTGAATGATAATGTAATAGTAGTAACAATATAAGATTTTACCACTGATCCAATCTTGGATCCATATAAGATTTACATTCCAATTTAGTGTAACTCTCTTTTAAAATGTCAAATAATATATTCACGCAAGTGCATTTTACACCGAATAATCAATTTCATAGAATGGTGCCTTTGATTATGCATTCTCACTTTATCCTAATAGTGCAAACTATTCATAAACTTGATTTTACAGTGTACTGAGAATGGGAAGAAAAAGCGTAGGTTGGGCAATTGGAATAGATCTCGGGATGACCAACTCATGCATCGGGTGTGGAATAAGAACCATGTTGAAATAATCACCAACGATCAGGGAAACAGGACAACCCCATCTTATGGAGCTTTCACCGACACAGAGCAACTCATCAGCGATGGAACTGAGGGCCAGGCCAAGATGAACCCTATTAACACGGTATTTCATGTAAAGCGATTAGTTGGTAGGAGATTTAGTGATTCGTATGTACAGTTTGGCATGAAGTTCTCGCCATTCAGGGTCAGTGCATGCCCCGATGACAGGCCCAGGATCATGGCCAGGGGAGGACAATCAATTCGCTGCTGAGGATATGTCAGCTATGGTTCTCATGAAGACGCAGGAGATCGCTGAGGCCCACGTGAATAAAAAGGTGAAGAATGCTGTGAATAAAAAGGTGTTTGATTTACCCATTTACGCACTCTGTTTTGCATTGTCCTACCTCCAAAGGGTTCTATTGAAAGAATTTTTTCACTGCAAACACTCTCGCTGCCTTATTTTTTCATGACCCTACTTTCGTGCTCAGTTGACTACTTTGTTGCATACACTTGATCTAGAGCTGTTACTACTGTTTAGATATAGACCTGGTACTCCACAATTTTGTTTTTGCTTTGTATATTTTTCCATGGCACACCCTTCAATATTAGGGATTTTATTATTTTTGCCACGCTATCTCGAGTTCGCTTTGTACATGAAATCATTTTAAAATCCTTATTTTGAATTCTTAGTTCGATTATGTTTTATACATTGTTAATTTGATTATGTCTCTTAATTTGTTCAAAAGAGGAAATCATGCTTAGTGTTAGCTTTTGCGTCCATGATATTTTTCCCTGTTTTGTGATAGATTTGGTTAGAGTTTATGTAATGTAAAACTTAACACATTGCCATATTTGGTAGGTGAATGCTGTTGTACAATCATATGTTAGTTTTTAACTTTTTTTCATTCTTACAGTTCCCACACAACCAAGCAAGGATTATAATTTATTCCGGCCTGTTGGTTTTGAAGCAGTGACATCAAAGTTCTTTATTTTCAAACTTTGAACTTCATTAAGTTTTTATATTTGAAGCCTCATGTATATATGGGTGTGAAGATAAAGTGTTTCAACATATAGTTTTTGTTGAATTCAGTTCTATGTTCCATCGTTCATTTGCTCACCATTTTATGACCAAATTTCCGAGTGTAGTTAAGAAGTGGTATATAACATCCAATTTGCAAATGAATGATAATTCTCTACAGTTATATTGTTCTCTTCTGTTTTCGGTCTCTTCTTTTTCCTATGTGTCCCCTTATTTCTATCACTCTCCTATCTTTAAGAGACGTGATGTTGGTTCACCTCACTCTCGAGCGTTTCATCTCCCTCGCCCATTATTTTATTTCACCCATTATAAGCCTTTTGAATTTCCTATCTTTAAGAATGGTTTTGTTTGGTTGGTTTGGGGTTTGTATTGGTTTAAGAATGATTATGTATAAAATGTCCTATTTGTATATGTTGGTTCTGTATATGTCGGTGCCGATTTGTTTTTTTGTTTTGTTTCTTCCTCAATGACAATCTATTTGTTGCTAAATGATTCTGTCCCACAGATCTGTGATCAGGAATGAGGAATGAGTATGAATTGGATCAGTGTTATTTATCAGACAAATTTGTTTTAGGTTTAATTTGAATTGAAATGTTTTAGAGGATCACTTAAGGCTTATCAAATGCAAAAGATATTCATGTTGGGATTTAAGATATTCATGTTAAATTTGGGGTTTCAATTTGTGTGTCCAGATTATTTTTTCTTCAAATCTATGAGTTGGGATTTGAGATAAAGATTTGGGGTTTGAGATAAAGTAGTTTTGGTGTATATGTTGTTGAAAGTAGTTTTGGTGTATATTACATTTAATTTCTATATTTTCAGGTTATATTCTATGTGAAAAAATAAATGCGAGGTGTATGTCTTTGTATTAATTTTTTTTTAAGTGTAGAAATTAGGGGGTTTCAAACCCTAATGTTTGAATCTCACTATAGTCACCAATTTTTCGGTATTTGGGTGTTGGCTTAGGGATTTGTTGTACATTTTAATTTTAGTTTGAATTTTTTTTTGTAATTAGTTTTTTTCTTCGTTTTGGGATCTATATATGTGATAGGAAATGCTATTATCCATAGTTAAAGTTTAAAATGCCACTGATAGGAAATGCTATTATCAAAAATCATTTGGAGATTTGTTTGTAGCACTGTTGGCAATGAAATCGTTTTGAAATGACTATTCGTTATATTCGAGTTTCTTGGTTACAAATTTGGGTTATTTGTTTTGGATCTTTGGATGTTAAAACGACTATATCGCTATTTGCCTTTTACATGTATCTGATTTATTGCTTACATTTTTTGCAGTTATCGTTTGGATATGTTCCCAGAGATGTTCTTAATGTAAGACTTACATGCTTGAAGATCTACACTTTTATATTTATCTGATATGTATTTAAATTCATTTTTTTTGCAGGCGTACCTTCTTAACTGTACAAACATTATCATTTTGTTAATTGTATTGAGAATTTTCTTTTATTTATAACACTCGAAGGTACTCATTTTGTAGATTTTTCACAATTGCAGGTAGTACTCATTACTTTCTTTGTGTTATCTGGCATTTCTAAATGCGATTGTTCGAGTTATCTGGCATTACTTTCAGAGATTTGACCTTTTTTACCAAGTTTTGAGCCCAAAGGTCAGAAGTGGTTGTGTTCGACACAGGAATGCTACCATATTGCACCTAACAAAAATAACGACAGAAGGAAACCTCCGGACCTACCATACCTATTTGACGATCTACCAGACCTTTGAATTTTATTGTTTTACTTTTCATGTGTATTTATGTATTTTGAGTTTAAAAGTGATTGAAATAAGTGGGTGTTGAAGATACATAAATACCGAAGTTGTTGCTGCTGCTGCTATACCTATATGGGAGCTACTGCAGTTGCTGTTATATGTATATAGGAGCTGCTGCTGCTATTATACGTATACTGGAGCTGCTGTTGCTTCCAATAACAGAGTATAAAAACTTCGTTACTATGTTATTGATGCTGCTGTTATATGTATACAGGAGCCTCCAATACATAAATACAAAAATTCTCTGTTATTGGGAGCATTAGTAGCTAATGTACCAGTGTGGTGTACATACTAAAAACAGCCTCGACACACAGCGGAAACCTGCTGAAAGCTTCATGGAAAACATCATGGAATAAACCGAGGTAATGGAGCCAAAACAGATCATTAATGGAGCCAAGACTATCTGTCAAAAGTCGAAGGTCAGCCATTCAAAAAATCAAGCAACGAGTCAAAAAATGGAGGATTCAGACAGGAAGAAATAGGAAGGTTGAGAATTCTCCTCAATTCGTTTGAAAAACCTACAAGTGTGTTCTCTGGCTCAAAGAGGAATTGTTCACGGAGTGGATGATTGGACGTGATAAGGAGGAAAATGGACATAATCGCTTAAAGACCAAACATTGGAATAGTGGGCAGCCCCCTGTTTCATAGCGTCATTTCTGAATATTTGGACTAAATGTATGAAAGAATATTTCCTTTCAAATATAATATATATGTATGTTACCTCCCCTGTGTCTTTTGAGATATAATATATCTCAATGAATACCCTTATTTTTAATGTGGCTCTATTTCCGGAACAATGCACTATATGGACTTTTCCACCAAGAGGGTTGAGTTGTCCCGTAGTCAGGCACAGAAGCTCTCGATGATGATGATCCAGAAGCTGAAAAAAGGCCAGAATATCTTAGTTCTACATTATAATGGATGGTGTGAGTATACTGTGTTTTTCCATTATGTACCGAGTTCTACACTTTCATTCCTCTGTATAGATGGTACGAGTATACTGTGTGTGTAGAATTTAACTTTTACCCGGGGCTAATGTTATTGCAATTTTATTGATGGCAGCATCCTCACACAGTTTAGCCTCACAGTGCAACCCGAGCCTCTCTCAACCATACCGATCAGTAGCTGTAAGTAGGTGATGTGACATCGAAGTTGAAGCCATATTGATCAGCCAGTACTGTGACATCCAAGCAACAGCTGCAACCATACCGATCAGGAGCTGCAAGAAAGTTTCTTAATAGAATAAAAGAGGGTGGTCTATAGGAGATCTTAAAGATACTTTTGACATATTCTTCAACCAAGTTGTTGCTGGTAGATGAAGTGCAGAGCTACTTGATGAAATATTAATTGATCAAGCCATCGGGTAAATATTAGATAAGGTAGTTAAGCTCCTTCCTTATATCAGCGATAAAGATCATTTTGTTGGGTTATAGTTTTATCGATGTCTACTAATCTACAAGAGTGCTAATGATGATCATGAAAGACTTATCTTGACAAAGATGAAGCAACAATGTAGCCAACTATTAAAATCAAAGATGGAAGGTATGTTTGAGGATTGAGTTGACTATTACCGTTATCACTACTCAATTGTGGACGAGTTACAAATCTTATGATCTTAGTCTCCCTATATAGATGGTGAATTGTCTAGAAGTATTCAAGGATTTCTTTCAAATAGTTTGTATTGTTGTGAAATTTCATAATAGTATTACTTTGATCGTTATGATGTTTATCCGAGGTTGTGTTGTAGACTTTTTTAATCTCTTAATAGGGTGGATAATGCTATAAACAAAGGTAACTTTGTCTAAATTTTATAAATTGTTTTCACTTTTTTATTGTAAAAAAAATCGGGGACTTAAATGTTTACACATTTCGATCATTGGAAAATTTATGCCGTGCCTTTAGGCACGGGCATTCCGCTAGTATATATATATATATATATATATATATATATATATATATATATATATATATATATATATATATATATATATATATATATATATATATATATACTATCACACACCGTATATATATAATTTAAATCCCGGCTTTACCGTGTACGAACATCTGTAGCACTAGCCTATATTTTTCCGAGTCTATGGTCCTACTATAATTTAATTAATTTGACTATTAATTAATTTATTACCTTCCCGAGTATATGGTTCGACTCTAATTTAATTACTTTATCCATGAATTAATTTACTACCTTAGTTTCATTCAATCAATATACCCGGACTCACTCATTTGGCCCGTATCTTAATATTTCCCGAGTCTATATTACGACTCCAAATTAATCTATTTATACATTAATTTATTTAATAACTTAGTGTCACTCAACTACTATACTCGCACACACTCACACGACCCGAAATTAAATACTTATGAATTTTGTCTCACCAAATTCTTCCGTAAGATTCACACCCTTACTTAACTTTTGAATTTCCTTAACACCATTTTCCCAAAGTCCTAGGTATTAAGTTGTGTTTAAAATTTCACTAATTAATTCACCTTAAAAGTCTACCAAAAGAGTTAAGGCTAATTAAAGAAAATAAGCGTCACTGCCAAAATACTTATTGAGGCGATCGATCGACTCCCAAGGTCGATCGATCGATTGAGGAGTTCATCTTCTTCGATTTCCAGTTTCCACCATTGTTAAACCCGTAAGCTTTTCATTCACTCTCAAATGTTTACCCAAATACAATGAACATTTAATCCTTATATGAATAGGTTCTAATCATCCTAAAGCCCTTAATTTATCAACTAATTTACATATCAATACATGTATTCCCGATTCTAGTTTTCATTCGAGTTTTATTTAACCGATTCAAATTCATCATTCTCAGTTGAAATTAATCATCAAAACATACTGGATTTCCCCCTACAATCCAATTACAACAACCCCTTATCATAATCTATCATTAATTGGGTAATGAATCTACTCATATTACCCAAATTCAGAAAATCCATTTTTATTGTCAACACACACCCAAAATGGATTTTTGATACACCCATTATAATATAAATTGAATATCACACCATAAAAATCATAGCAAGTTAACCACTTGCCTCTAATTATTCGTAAAGTCTGATCATTTGATGTAAAGGATGGATTGATGAAGAACACTCAAATCTCTATCTTAATTTATCTCCAAAAGATCCCCAATTGCTCCTCTTTCCTTCCCTCAAAGACTTGGGATTGTGATTTATATCTTTCTGTCGTTAAACACTCTTAGATTTAGGTTTAATATAAAAATTCCATTTTAGTCTAATGGGCCAAGTCCAATGACCCAAACACCCCCGTGTGGGCCCGATTAAGAATAAAAACGCCTCGAGACCCATTTACCACCCCCGAATACTCTTTTCTGACTATCTTGACCTATTCGGACTCAACTTGTACTCAGAATTCTCATCCAAATTAGTCTATTAAAAGTTCCTATCGCACACCCAACTTACTCTATATCTGACTCTCGGCTAAGATAATACATGCCACGTCACTAATACACGTTATGACGTAAATAAATTATTACTAAGTAATCTAGTTTCCATATATATTAACCATTTACTCTCCCGATTAATATTTAAACAAATATTAACATAATTAATTCAATTAAATTACAACACACAAGTAATTTAAAATTTTTCCGAATTAATTAAGTATATAAATACACAGAAATACGGGGTGTTACATATTCCCCCCTTACAAAGGAATTTCGTCATCGAAATTAGGTCATACATGTAGCGACTAACTCCGGATACTGCTCTCGCACATCCTCCTCCCGCTCCCATGTAGACTCATCAACGTTGTGATGAACCCACTGTACTCTGACTAGAGGTACTACCTTAGAGTTCATCTTGTGCTCACTACGATCCAGAATAGCTACAGGTCTCTCCTCATATGAGATATCTGACGGCAAGTCAATCTCCTCGAGTGGAACGTGCCAGGAAGACCTCTCGCTCCTCCTATATTTCTTCAGCGATGCCATGTGGAACACGTCGTGTATCCGCTAAAGATGCTATGGAAAACCCAATCTATAAGATACCGTCCCACTCTCTCAATGATAGGGAAAGGTCCCACATACCGCGGTGTTATCTTCCCCTTCTTATCGAACCTCATCACTCCTTTCATAAGATACACTCAGACTAACACCTAATCGCCAACCTCTAACTCCACATGTCTCCGAGCAGCATCAACATAATTCTTATGCCTATCCTGAGTTATCCTAATACATCCCCGGATCATATCTATCTTGGCAGTCGTCTCTTGGATCGTCTCTGGCCCCAATAACTTATTGTCCCCCACCTCTAACCAACAGGCGGGCAAACGACAAGGCTTCCCATAAAGCGCGTCAAATGGTGCCATGCCAATCGTAAACTAGTAAGAGTTGTTATACGCAAACTCTACCAAAGGAAGGTATGTAATAACTCATATTTTTGACTATATTTATTTTTGGGATTAATTAATTAAATGTGAATTAATTGGGAATTAATCCGGATAAAATACTAGCGAGAGGTGAGTTGGTATTTGACTATATTGAGTATATATGATGATATATGAATATTGAATTATGAAATTATCGTGAGATTGATATACGGCAATTTGATCATTTTATTGGGACGCGTGTGACAGTCGCGTCAGGATATAATTATTTTATTTATAAAAGTGAATTTAAATCCTATTAACCGTATGGTTGTTTTGAGTGCGCCAACGCGTCCGGAAGGGTCGAGATAGTCAGAAAACACTAGCCGAGGGTTTAATTTGGGTTCCGGGGTATTTTTAGGCCATACCGGCAACATAAAGGGCATTTTGGTAATTTTGTATTTTTGGAGAATTAAAAGTGACGAAAATTGGGAGTTTTAATCTGATATGGATTTGACCCACTAAGCCACTAACCAACCCTTAATGACCCAATAAGCTACGGAGGTTATCAAATTAGGTTTCCAACTTTCCCAAAGAAAAACCCTAGCCACCATAGCCACCTTTGGAGAAGAAAGCTTGTAGAGAGGAAATTCTGCAGAGAGAGAGAGATAGCTTCAACAAATCAACATCAAAATCAGAAATAAACTCAAGGCAAGTGGTTTAATATCATTTAATTTCAGAGAATGCTCTTTCCATGTATAGGAATTTAATAAAATTGATTTGTTCTTGGTGTAATATGAAAACCCATGTATTTTGGAACTTAGAACTTGAAATCTTGAGGAGAATTGCATGTAGAATGATAAGTAGATGATTATACTGAGGATATTAGTGATTGGGTGAAATTAAAACGGATTTTTATTGGGTTAATTCATGAATTAAAATTTTAGGGTTTGTGTTCTTGAATAATTGGGGGAAAGTGATGAGACTTGATGATTTAATGATGATTGGGATGAATTAACTCAGTAAAATACGTTAGTTTATAACCTTATTATGTTTAGGAGTGATTAGAGACCTTTAAACATTGTTGGGACGAAGTTTAGAGGAGATTTGAGGAGTAAAAACTGATGAAAAACGTAACTAAGAAATTCTGGGCCGAAACTGGTCCCTCGTTAGAAGACCTTCCCAGGTCGTTCGAACGAGCTTCTAACTAGTTGACCAGTCGCTTCTAACGAGGGGAGACTTCGTTCGATACCTTCGTTCGAACGAACTGTATTTCGTTCGATAAATTCGTTCGAACGAGATGTCGTTAGAAGGTACAGTTCGTTCGAACAAACTGAAATCTCGTTCGAACAGCCTCGTTCGAACGAGACTTCTAACGAGCTGGCAGTTTAGGCCTTTTTGGCCTGTTTTGATTTTGGGAGTCCCGTAATCTTGTTCGAGGATATAGATAACCTTCCTTTGATGATGTATTGATAGGTTCGGGACGTTTGTGTTATTTTGAGGAGTAAATTATATACGAGCGATTTAAATTAAAGGGATAGTTGGGTTGAGACGTGAGTGTCTACTACGACGTGGGAATAAATTATGGCGCGTATGATTATAAACCGGAATCGTATAATATGTGTAAATTATATATTAGTACTAGAATGAGAATAGTACTACAATATAACTACGGGATTACTAAGATGTGTGCTTACTTAGTATTGGTATATGAACTGTGTGTATGACATACCTACCATACTTGCTATCACAGGAGGTTTGCGTTCGCTTAGGGCCCTCTAATCCTTGTGTTGCCCGGATTTAGACTGGTTACCTTGATGAACATAGGTCAGAGAAAGACTTATTGGGATATTAATAAGTCCGCTGATCGTGGGAGCGTAGGTATGTGCGTGACCCATGTGATGTGACTGTGTTCGCCTCCATTATTTGTGATGTTGTTATCTATGAACTACTCCTGAGAGATTCGGAATATGTGATCCTTATGTACGTGATGTACCGGGATGGATAGCAGAGTATGTGCGCACCGCAGCCTAGTCTCGGGGTGCTTATATTGTATATTTATGTGGTGGAAAATATACGCTTAATAAACTGGGAATTTTCATATGGTATTGTGTGTAACTATGGAATAACATAGAGGGATAATCTATAACGATTTGTATTACTTTTGTATAAGAACCTGAATTTACGTTACTTATTATGTACCTACTTAACTGAGATCGTTAGAATGTTAATGGAACCGAGTAATAAGGGTAGGACCTATGACAGTCTAGCTAGTTATGATGTCACTTAGCTAGTGGTTTGTGTCATTTTAGATGGGTACTTACGTTAGGAGTGCACAGTTAGACGAGAGGTGAGAATATCATGTGAGTGCACGTCCTAACATGTACTTTACATTTGATGTTTTAAATGTTTTAAAGTACTTGCAGGTTTTTAAAAATATCTCCACATTCGGGCTCTGACCCGTTTGCTTTCAAATCTATCTTTCTTGTAAAACCATTTTAGGTGCCCAGCCACAAGGACACCATGCATAGGATACTCATTCAGGTGACGAGCTGTAGCTGTTTGTGGAAGCTACAGGGAATTTCTTTTAGACGCTTCTATCATTTGGATTCCGTATTCAGTATTCTATCAGTTGTAGGGCATGTTGCCCATTTCTATTAGAGACATCTTTCCATTACAGTTTTCAGACTTTGGCATGTATTGATTTTGTATTCAGTATTTCGTTACTTATTTCAGTTGTGGGATTTGTAGTGAGGAGTTTTCCTCCAGACTTTATTTACAGTATGTGATGGTTATTCTTTTTACTTCAGTATGGTGAATGGTGTTATTATTCTTCATTACACTTGTTGCATGTTAATCAGACTTTAATTAAAATTTGGCAACTTACTTTTTAAATACTAGGTGGTTAGTAATAATAAAATGTTTTCGACAGTGATGCTATTAGCTGAGCCAACTTGGCATTTTGAATTAATTTAATAAAGGAGTAGCTACCCGGTATTTAATTAGTCGGGGTGTCACAGGTGGTATCAGAGCATCAGGTTCTAGTGTCCTCTAGGATCTGTACGGCTATTATGTTTTCGCTAAGTTTCTTTGATATAGAGCCCTATATTTTAGGACTGTTGTACTCTTTTTGTGTATGCTTCGTTCTTCAGCTATTTTAAGTTTATAAACAGCAAACTTATAAACTTTGTTCGTATTTCAGATGCCTCCACGACGTGCACGATGAGTTCCCAGGGATGCAACGCCCGAACCCCAGCCCGCTCCAGTTCAGGGCATGATGAACGCCGCTGAGGTTGCAGCTATAGTAGCCTAAGCGGTAAATGCCGAAATTGCCGTAGTCCAGCAGGCACCACCTCAGGCGCCGGTTGCCGCGCCAGTACAGGCAAATGCATTCCTGTCTGCTTGGGAGCGTGTATGTGACGCTTTTCAGAAAGCGCATCCGCCAGAGTTTGCAGGTAGCTCAGATGTGGTAGTCTCGAGCCAGTGGAGGAAAGATATGCAGAGGCACTTAAGGATGTATGAGTGCACGGACGTTCAGAAGAAGGTGCTAGCTACTTTCAAGCTAGTTGGATCTGCACTGTAGTGGTGGGAGTCTATTACCACCGCGGAGGAGAGGGATACTCTCACTATTCAGGACTTCTGGGTGCGGTTTGACCGCAAGTACTTTCCGTCGGCTGTTCACACGGAAATGAGGAGGAAACTGATGAATCTGAGGCAAGAGGGTAAGACCGTGGACGAGTATGAGGCCGAGTTCATGAATCTGTTGAATATCATTCCAGATGAGATACCAACAGAGAAGAAGAAGATTGAGAAGTTCACGGACTGGTTGACATGGAGGATCCGTCAGCATCTGTTAGGGAACCTTTCGTTGGCCACGTATTCTGATGTGGTTAACGCTGCTTTATTACACTGCCATGACCACCGCTTTCATATGGCTGAGGGCAAGAGGTCGGGAGAGTCTAGCCATCAGGGCAGGACTGGAGGACATGGTGCCGGTGGGGCACAATCTGTTCAGGAGCAGAGACAGGGTGAGCAGGGTACCCAGCAGGGGGATCAGAAGAGGTTCCGATCAGGGAACTACAGACAGGGACAGGGAGGTTTCCGTCAGGGCCATCAGGGTCCAAACGGCCATCAGGGCCAACAGGGGCAGAATGGGCAGCAGTTTCACCAGGGCCAGCAGGGCCAAGGGAGGAACGGTAACGGCCACCAGGGCCGGGGACCGCAGGGGCAGAGAGGAGGGAACTTCCCAGGGAAGTGTTTTGTTTGTGGCAAGACTGTCCATAAGCGACAGGATTGTCCTGATAGGGGCAGGGCCCCACAGCAGCAGCAGCAGGGTGCTCGCCAGGAGCCACAGAGGCCTATGTTTCCTGCCGCTCTCCCCGCACCGCCACAGATGGCAGCATTGCCACCCATTCCAGCAGTCCCAGTTTAGCAGGGCAGCTACAGTATGGACGTGTCTATAACGTTCACCAGGCTGCAGTTCCTCAGGCATCGCCCGCGATTAAGGGTACGTTTCCTATCCATGGCACTATGGGTCGGGTATTATTTGATACGGGAGCTACACATTGTTTTATAGCTACACACTTCGCGAATTCTTTAGGATTGTTAGCTACGGCAGAGAGCACAGTGACGTGTGTCGACTCACCATTGGGGAGTGGGTCACTTATTTTCTTTATATGCCGGGGAGTGGGGGTAGAGATTGGTGGTTTGGTATTACCTGCAGACATGTTGGTATTAGATATGCATGTTCACGATGTGATTATCGGTATGGATTGGCTCGTAGCTTATAGGGCCATGATTGATTGCTTCAGCGGGAGCATTATTTTTGCCATTCCGGGGCAAGAGATGTTTGTAGTGGCGATGCCTCGCCCAGAGGGAGGATCGACCGCTCATCTGTATTACATTGAGGAGGATACCTCTAAGGAGGTAGTGATTCCTTTAGATTCTATCCCAGTAGTCAGGGAGTATTCGGATGTGTTTCGGGAGATACCAGGCCTACCCCCCAGTCGAGAGATAGATTATGTTATAGACCTATTGCCAGATACGAGGCCTATAGCACGCGCACCGTACCATATGGCTCCGGCAGAGATGCGAGAGCTACGAGATCAGATAGAGCAGCTGTTAGGTCAGGGCTTTATTCGCAGGAGTACCTCACCTTGGGGCGCTCCAGTTTTGTTTGTGAAAAAGAGGGACGGTTCACTGAGATTGTGTGTGGACTACCGAGAGTTGAATAAGGTCACGATACGGAATAAGTATCCGTTACCTCGAATCGATGACTTATTCGACCAGTTGAGAGGAGCTTCTTTCTTCTCGAAGATTGATTTGAGATCGGGATACCATCAGTTGCGTATCAGGGAGGAGGATGTCTCGAAGACTGCGTTCTTGTCGAGATATGGTTCTTACGAGTTTCGGGTTATGCCTTTCGGTTTGACCAACGCTCCAGCAGTGTTTATGGACTTGATGAACAGAGTGTTCAGGGATTTCCTAGACCAGTTTGTCATTGTCTTCATTGATGATATTCTGGTTTACTCCCAGACAGAGGAGGAGCACGCCGAGCATTTGAGGCAGGTTTTGCAGACGCTGCGTCAAAACGAGCTGTATGCAAAATATGAGAAATGCGGGTTTTGGCTGAAGGAGGTCCAGTTTTTGGGACACATTATTTCCGACCGGGGAATATCTGTTGATCCGGGGAAGGTATCCGCGGTAAGGGAGTGGGGACAGCCCACGACACCAACGGAGATTCGTAGTTTCTTGGGTCTAGCAGGATACTACAGGAGGTTTATTCGGGGTTTCTTAGAGATAGAAGGTCCTTTGACACATCTGACTCGTAAGGGTGTGCCATACATCTGGAGTGATGCCTGTCAGCTGGAATTCGATGAATTGAAGGACAAATTGACCTCAGCACCTGTGTTAGCATTGCCGAGACCGGGAGTTGAGTATTTGGTTTACACCGATGCGTCTTTACAAGGGCTTGGAGGTGTATTACAGCAGGAGAGACAGGCCATAGCTTATGCTTCTCGTAAGCTTAAGCCTCATGAGAAGAATTACCCCACGCATGATTTGGAGTTGGCGGCAGTGGTATTTGCCCTACGGATTTGGAGGCACTATCTTTTGGGGGAGAAGTTCCAACTGTTCACGGACCACAAGTCCCTACAATACTATTCACGCAGAAAGAGTTGAATATGCGGCAGCGTAGGTGGCTTGAGTTTGTGAAAGACTACCAGTTCGATATCCAGTATCACCCAGGTAAGGCTAACGTGGTAGCAGACGCGTTGAGCCGTAGGCCAGCAGATGAGGTGGCAGAGATGTGGAAGGCAAAGTGGAAGGAGTTGGGACACTAGGATGCAGTGGCCCGATCTTTCATGTCTGTGATGACCGTTACACCGCAGATTGTCATGAAGGTAGTACGGGCATAGGCTAATGACTCGTTCTGTCAGGTGCAGATAGTTCGATTACTAGCAGAGGGAGCCGAGTCCTATACCGTCAGCTCAGACGAGGGGATTACGCTTCAATGGGAGATTGGTAGTTCCGGAGGGGGAGATATTGCGACACGAGGTGTTGGATGAGTCGCACGGCTCACGATTCGCGGTGCATCCCGGAGGGGACAAAATGTACCAAGACATGAGACGGCAGTATTGGTGGAGCAGTATGAAGAGAGATATCGCTGAGTTTGTTTCGAAATGCGCCACTTGTCAGCTTGTAAAAGTGGATCATCAGAGACCGGCAGGACTGCTACAGCCGTTGGAGGTCCCAGTGTGGATGTGGGAGAGCATATCCATGGAATTTATCACGGGGTTGCCTACGTCGCAGAGGGGTCACGACTCCGTTTGGGTAATTGTGGACAGGTTGTCCAAAGTCGCTCACTTTTTACCCGTAAGGACTGACTACACTACGGGACAGTATGCCCAGCTCTTCATTTCAGAGGTTGTGAGACTTCACGGTGTGCCCCTAAATATCGTGTCTAACAGAGACAAGATATTTGTTTCGCGATTTTAGGAAAGTTTCCAGGAGGCCATGGGCACAGAATTGCGGTTGAGTACGACTTATCATCCGCAGACCGATGGCAGACAGAGCGCACAAATCAGATGTTGGAGGACATGCTACGCATGTGCATTATTGACTTTGGGGGTGGATGGGAGCAGTACCTACCACTGGTGGAGTTTTCATAGAACAACTCCTATCAGTTCACTATTGGCATGGCTCCGTTTGAGGCACTGTATGGTAGGCCTTGTCATTCCCCAGCATGTTGGTTAGAGGTGGGGGACAACAAACTACTTGGGCCGGAAGTGATCCAGGATACTTCGGCAAGGATTGAGTTAATTCGGAGTCGCATTCGGGTAGCTCAAGATCGACAGAAGAGTTACGCTGATGCGAAGAGATTTTTCAGAGAATTCTAAGTGGGGGACCAGGTTTTGCTCAGAGTATCTCCTATGAAGGGGATTATGCGTTTCGGGAAGAAGGGGAAGTTGGCACCGAGGTATGTGGGGCCGTTTCCTATTATTGAGCGGATCGGACCGGTTGCGTATAGACTTGGATTATCGGAGCATTTGCATCGAATTCACGATGTGTTTCATATTTCCTCGCTAAGGAAATACCTTAGAGATAATTTGTCTCATTCTCACATTGCTGTGGAGGACATCGATCTCCAGCCGGATAGCTCCTACGAGGAGGGGCCGATTGCTATTTTGGGCCGAAGTGAGAGGAAGCTGCGGTCAAAAATGGTTCCGTTAGTGCGTGTTCAATGGCGACATCACAATGTCGAGGAGTCCACATGGGAGCGCGAGGATGAGATGCGCGAACGTTACCCAGAGTTGTTTTTAGCAGGTACTTTCTAGTTTCGAATTTCGGGACGAAATTCAGTTATTAGGAGGGAAGTATGTAATACCTCGTATTTTTGACTATATTTATTTTTGGGATTAATTAATTAAATGTGAATTAATTGGGAATTAATCCGGATAAAATACTAGCGAGAGGTGAGTTGGTATTTGACTATATTGAGTATATATGATGATATATAAATATTGAATTATGAAATTGTCGTGAGATTTATATACGGCAATTTGATCATTTTATTGGGACGCGTGTGACAGTCGCGTCAGGATATAATTATTTTATTTATAAAAGTGAATTTAAATCCTACTAACCGTATGGTCGTTTTGAGTGCGCCAACGCGTCCGGAAGGGTCGAGATAGTCAGAAAACACTAGTCGGGGGTTTAATTTGGGTCCTGGGGTATTTTTAGGCCATACCGGCAACATAAAGGGCATTTTGGTAATTTTGTATTTTTGGAGAATTAAAAGTGACGAAAATTGGGAGTTTTAATCTGATATGGATTTGACCCACTAAGCCACTAACCAACCCTTAATGACCCAATAAGCTATGGAGGTTATCAAATTACGTTTCCAACTTTCCCAAAGAAAAACCCTAGCCACCATAGCCACCTTTGGAGAAGAAAGCTTGTAGAGAGGAAATTATGCAGAGAGAGAGAGATAGCTTCAACAAATCAACATCAAAATCAGAAATAAACTCAAGGCAAGTGGTTTAATATCATTTAATTTCAGAGAATGCTCGTTCCATGTATAGAAATTTAATAAAATTGATTTGTTCTTGGTGTAATATGAAAACCCATGTATTTTGGAACTTAGAACTTGAAATCTTGAGGAGAATTGCATGTAGAATGATAAGTAGATGATTATACTGAGGATATTAGTGATTGGGTGAAATTAAAACGAATTTTTATTGGGTTAATTCATGAATTAAAATTTTAGGGTTTGTGTTCTTGAATAATTGGGGGAAAGTGATGAGACTTGATGATTTAATGATGATTGGGATGAATTAACTCAGTAAAATACGTTAGTTTATAACCTTGTTATGTTTAGGAGTGATTAGAGACCTTTAAACATTGTTGGGACGAAGTTTAGAGGAGATTTGAGGAGTAAAAACTGATGAAAAACCTAACTAAGAAATTCTGGGCCGAAACTGGTCCCTCGTTAGAAGACCTTCCCAGGTCGTTCGAACGAGCTTCTAACGAGTTGACCAGTCGCTTCTAACGTGGGGAGACTTCGTTCGATACCTTTGTTCGAACGAACTGTATTTCGTTCGATACATTCGTTCGAACGAGATGTCGTTAGAAGGTACAGTTCGTTCGAAC
Organism: Sambucus nigra; assembly: GCA_949130495.1. Lineage (NCBI taxonomy): Eukaryota > Viridiplantae > Streptophyta > Magnoliopsida > Dipsacales > Adoxaceae > Sambucus > Sambucus nigra. Next base: position 407,701,541 of record OX422220.1, read on the forward strand.
GAACTGAAATCTCGTTCGAACAGCCTCGTTCGAACGAGACTTCTAACGAGCTGGCAGTTTAGGCCTTTTTGGCCTGTTTTGATTTTGGGAGTCCCGTAATCTTGTTCAAGGATATAGATAACCTTCCTTTGATGATGTATTGATCGGTTCGGGACGTTTGTGTTATTTTGAGGAGTAAATTATATACGAGCGATTTAAATTAAAGGGATAGTTGGGTTGAGACGTGAGTGTCTACTACGACGTGAGAATAAATTATGGCGCGCATGATTATAAACCGGAATCGTATAATATGTGTAAATTATATATTAGTACTAGAATGAGAATAGTACTACAATATAACTACGGGATTACTAAGATGTGTGCTTACTTAGTATTGGTATATGAACTGTGTGTATGACATACCTACCATACTTGCTATCACGGGAGGTTTGCGTTCGCTTAGGGCCCTCTAATCCTTGTGTTACCCGGATTTAGACTGGTTACCTTGATGAACATAGGTCAGAGAAAGACTTATTGGGATATTAATAAGTCCGCTGATCGTGGGAGCGTAGGTATGTGCGTGACCCATGTGATGTGACTGTGTTCGCCTCCATTATTTGTGATGTTGTTATCTATGAACTATTCCTGAGAGATTCGGAATATGTGATCCTTATGTACGTGATGTACCGGGATGGATAGCAGAGTATGTGTGCACCGCAGCCTAGTCTCGGGGTGCTTATATTGTAAATTTATGTGGTGGAAAATATACGCTTAATAAACTGGGAATTTTCATATGGTATTGTGTGTAACAATGGAATAACATAGAGGGCTAATCTATAACGAGTTGTATTACTTTTGTATAAGAACCTGAATTTACGTTACTTATTATGTACCTACTTAACTGAGATCGTTAGAATGTTAATGGAACCGAGTAATAAGGGTAGGACCTATGACAGTCTAGCTAGTTATGATGTCACTTAGCTAGTGGTTTGTGTCGTTTTAGATGGGTACTTACGTTAGGAGTGCACAGTTAGACGAGAGGTGAGAATATCATGTGAGTGCACGTCCTAACATGTACTTTACATTTAATATTTTAAATGTTTTAAAGCACTTGCAGGTTTTTAAAATATCTCCACATTCGGGCTCTGACCCGTTTGCTTTCAAATCTATCTTTCTTGTAAAACCATTTTAGGTGCCCAGCCACAAGGACACCATGCATAGGATACTCATTCAGGTGACGAGCTGTAGCTGTTTGTGGAAGCTACATGGAATTGCTTTTAGACGCTTCTATCAGTTGGATTCCGTATTCAGTATTCTATCAGTTGTAGGGCATGTTGCCCATTTCTATTAGAGACATCTTTCCATTACAGTTTTCAGACTTTGGCATGTATTGATTTTGTATTCAGTATTTCGTTACTTATTTCAGTTGTGGGATTTGTAGTGAGGAGTTTTCCTCCAGACTTTATTTACAGTATGTGATGGTTATTCTTTTTACTTCAGTATGGTGAATGGTGTTATTATTCTTCATTACACTTGCTGCATGTTAATCAGACTTTAATTAAAATTTGGCAACTTACTTTTTAAATACTAGGTGGTTAGTAATAATAAAATGTTTTCGACAGTGATGCTATTAGCTGAGCCAACTTGGCATTTTGAATTAATTTAATAAAGGAGTAGCTACCCGGTATTTAATTAGTCGGGGTGTCACAAGGTATTGCTCCAATCCTCCTTCAAAGTCTAAAATGCACATCCTTAGCATATCCTCCTTCATCTGATAAACTTTCTCAGTTTGCTCGTCTGTTTGTGGGTGGTAGGTGGTACTCAACCTTAACTTTGTGCCCATGGCCTCCTGAAAGCTCTGCCAGAAGTGGAACAAAAAATTCTTATCTCTGTGAGACACAATGTTAATCGGCACCCCATGTAGCTTAACTATCTCTACTTTAAACAGCTGCACATATCGCATTGTCTCAAAATCAGTGCAAACCAGTAAGAAATGGGCTACCTTGGTCAACCGATCCATAATCACCCATATGGATTCATGACCCCTCTGTGATATAGGCAACCCCATTATGAAGTCCATGGAGATACTCTCCCATGGGAATCTCCCATGGAGATTTCCACATGGGAATCTCCAGTGGCTATAGCATCCCTAGAGGTCTCTGATGATCAACCTTCATAAGCTGGCATGTGGTGCATTTTGAGACAAACTCTGATATATCCCATTTCATCCCTACCCATCAGTACTGTCTCCTCATATCCTGGTACATCTTATCCCCATCGGGATGTATCGCAAACCTCGAACCATGGGACTCTGTCATAACCGCATGCCTCAAATCCTCATCCTTCGGCACGACTAACCTCCCATTAAAGCGTAGACCTCCCTCCGAACTAGATGAATAACACTATGTTCCCTCGGCCAGTAACTAACGTATCCTATCCTGGTAGATCTGATCCTCCGCATGTGCCCTCACAACCTGTATGATAATCTCGGGAGTGATAGATAAAGATGATATAGATGCCCTGGTGACATTATCGTCGTGTCGAAGCTCACTCCACTTCACCTTCCAGACCTCTACAACCTCTACAACCTCTCCAGTGGGCCTCCTGCTCAACACATCTGCTAGCATGTTTGCCTTACCAGGATGATACTAAATATCAAACTGATAATCCTTCACTAATTCTAGCCACCGCCTCTACCTCATATTCAGATCCTTATGTGTGAAGAGATACTGAAGTTACTTGTGATCTGTGAATAAAGTAAACTTCTCTCCTAGAAGATAATGCTTTCATATCCTCAAAACAAAAACGATCGCTGACAACTCTAGGTCGTGGGTGGGGTAATTTTTCTCATGAGCCTTAAGCTTCTGAGACGTATAAGCTATAGCTTTCTCCTCCTGCTGCAACATACCCCCAAGTTCCTGCAAGGATGCGTTAGTGTAAACCTGGTACTCCAATCCTCCCCAAGGTAAAGAAAGTACGAGCACAGATGTCAGCTTGTCCTTTAGCTCATAAAAAGCTAACTGACAGTGGCCATCCCATACAAATGGTACCCCCTTGCCAGTCAGGTTCGTCAAAGGCCCCTCAATCTTCGAAAACCCCTTAATGAACCACCTGTAATACCCGACCACCCCTAGAAAGCTATGAATCTCTGTCGGTGTCGTCGGTTTTCCCTACTCCCTCACCGCCGATACCTTACTCGGATCAATAGTAATACCCCAGTTTGACACAATATGGCCAAGAAAATACACCTCTCATAGCTAAAATCCAGACTTATCGAATTTGGCATAGAGTTGATGGTCCCGTAGTGTCTGCACAACCATACGCAGGTGCTCTGCGTAATCCTCCTATGTGCGCGAGTAGACCAAAATGTCGTCAATAAACACGATTATGAACTGGTCGAGATACTCTCTGAAAACCCTGTTCATGATATCCATGAACACTATGGGCATATCGGTGAGCCCAAACGGCATCACCCTAAACTTGTAGTTACCATACCGCGATAAATAAGCAGTATTAGGAACATCCTCCTCTCAGATACGCATCTGATGATACCCTGGCCTCAAATCGATCTTTGAGAAGTATGCTTCCCCTCTCAACTAATAAAAAAAGTCATCAATCTTAGTGTAACACCCCGCCTAATTAAATACCGGGTGTCCAGTCCCATACCAAATTAAAACAGAATATACAGTTGGCTCATTCTTAGCATCACTATCGATAAACATTTACAACTCACCCAATACCCAATTAAGCTGGTGTTAAAAACTTTCCACATTTTAATTCAACAAAAATCCATTTTTAGTTTATGAATAACTCTATATATTTCATTCTATCACACTAATAACTGAACAGATAGCTCAAAAGAATTTAAATGCAATTGGAATAAACATTCCCAAATAATAATCCAATACAGTAATCCCAACAATAATAAAAGTATTAAAATGACACGAATACAAGAGTATTTGACTCAGATAGAAAAGAGATAACTAAACTCCTTTGGTCGACAAGCCCTAACCAAAAGAATACTGTGAATCAAATGAAGATAGGCGTCTGAGAAATACTCCATAGCTCCATAGCTCATCATAATTCCATAAGGTTGGCGTCCCTGTTGCTGGACACCTGATATAGAAAGTACAATAGAAAAGAAAATATGCAAGGAAACGGGTCAGAGCCCGATGTGAAAATGATTTTGAAAACAACAAGAATTTAACAAATGCATTAAAGCATTTATTATGTACATGCTAGTATCCAACTCTCACTTGATATTCTCACCTCTCATCTAGAGTGCACACTTAACGTTTCCTATTAACCTCCTAGTTAAAGGTTCCTCCTAACTAATTTCCATAATATGATTCCATCCCATATCATAACCTCGTATGTCACATACCATACGTAGTATAATCATTCATATTCGTTTCTCATTAAAATGAGTTACGCTTTTCAAATCTATCAGAATAATATTCATTAACTTAATTCAATTCTTTTTCTCAATTCACCGTTATCTACAATTATCACACAGTAGATTAATCAGATCGCTATATACATTCATTTAATTCATTATATATATACATATATAATATGGCACCCCGAGTCACAGTTACAGTGCATGCATTACTCTGCTATCACGTCCCAATATCGCAGGTCGTTGAATAAGGGACTAAAGGTTCGGTAAGGATTCCTCAAACCATAAACAACAACACATAAATTGGAGGCGAACATAGTTATCATACCCACGGGCCACGCACATACCTACGTTCCAATAGTCAGCGGACTTATCAACTCCCCGATAAGTCTTTCATAGACCTATGTTCTCGAGCGACAAATCAAAGATCCCATGGATTCATCAGGATATGACTGCCCTCAAGCACAAACCTCCCGTCGATAGTAAGTAAGCTAGGTATGTCATACACATAAATTATCAATCAATCAAATAGGCATTGTCATACCTATAATATAATATCAATAAGGTACTCATATTACCCTTAGATTAATCCTATACGTAGCGTTATATCTCTTAAATCCTACGTATTAAAATATTATAACTTCACTTCTTAATTTAATTATCCCAGAGTCTCACTCATTACTCAAGGTTCAAATAGGTTTTCCTCAATATTTGTATTCAATAAGACATCACTAATATCCTACTGGTCCATATCATCTTATCTCCCGAATTACCACGAATTAAACTCTCCCTTAAATACGGTTAAAATCGATTGTTTCACATCCTCTATCACATGGGATTAAACCCTCTTGTAAACTTAAGGCTACTCAGGTGTTATATTCAAACTCCCCTATTGGACCTATCCTTAATCCTCATGCATACCAATTAGAATCCAACACATGAATCTAGCAATCGAAATTTCTTTCCAATTTAATTATCATAATTCTAATCAATTAAATCCTAATCACATTAATTCGATTCTTATCTAGGGCTTACTGAACCTTCCTAAGTCCCATTATATCCAATTAATAATCACCAAACATTTAGAAAAGGTTTGGGATAAGAACAAGCATTAAAAGAAACAACTTCACAAATTCCGGGGAGGTCGATCGATCGAAGGCAGGGGGTCAATCGATCGATCGCCCAAATAAAAGCCCAGTTTCTCTGCATTTCTTCTACTACGGGTTTAACCATTTTTGATCATACAAACCTTCATATTAACAACCCAAATGACTTATAATCCTTATTACATGATATATCAATATATATATATATATATATATATATATATATATATATATATATATATATATATATATATATATATATATATATATATAAATGATTTCTAATCTTCTAAACAACCTAGAATCATCAAGAGATTGGATTAAAAGCATGTTTATATCCTTTTTTTCCAGAAAATTATCAACATAATATCTTCAAGAACACATCCATGGTTTTCATAATTTCATCAACAGATTTATGATTATTTTGTGGATTACTAACTACCAACAACATGAGTTTGATTCCTATTAACTTCCATTTTTCAGAAATCCATTAACAACCCTTCATTATCTTCCAAACATGAAAAATCTCATCTTTTTATAACTATTCTAACATAGACAATATACAAACTTAAATTGTAATCATCAAATACTTGCCTCTAATGAAGATCTGATCCATTGGGGTTGTATAACACAGGTGGTTCTCCCTTTCTCCGACCAACTTCCGATGGTGGTGACCTTTGACCTTTGGTTTTCCTCCTTTCCAAGCAAGCTTCTCTCTTCCCTAGAAACCTTTCACTCTCTCTAGGAAGATGACTTCTCAATTTTGTGTAGAAGAGATGAAATGAACCTACCTACACTAATCTCTAAATACTTATAATAAGACAAAATCCGAAATCATTATTCATCCCCCTTATAAAAATAACTAAAATTCCCTTTTTGGGTGTCTTTTCATTTTCAAATGATCCGAGACCCAAAACCAACATCCAAAATGACTTTTCTGACTATTTCGACCCTTTCGGATGCAACGACGCAGTCGAAACGACTATAAGGTTGATGTAAAAATAAGTTTCCTTTTTAATTTAACAAATTAGTTCCGACACGTCCCATACCGCGTCCGACTAAAAATCCAAATTACTGAATAAATATCACACAGCCATATGTAATACCCCGTATTTTCATGGCTTTTAAATTTAAGGATTTATTAAATTTAATTGAGATAAATTAATTTAATTTAATCCGAAATGTTGTTTTAAATATTTACTAGCGTGACGAGAGTTAGTAATTATTGGAAAATTTGTTATTTGTTGCATATTACTGGATGAGTATAGTAATATATGAGATTTATTTTTATAATATTGTCACGTGTCAATAAAATGGAAATTTTGGAAATTTAAGTCGGGACGCGCCTGTGTCGTGTCGGGACTAAATGTGAATAAATAAAAGTGAATATTTTATAAGTTGTTAGGATTGTCGGTTTGAGTGCGCCAACGTGTCTGGAAGGGTCGAGATAGTCCGAAAAGTGTACCCGGGAGTTTAGTTTGGGTCTCGGGGCGTTTTTAGGCCTAATTAGTAACCCGGGAGGGCATTTTGGTCATTTTACGTTTTGGGGTAATTAAACCCACGAAAATTAGAGGAGTTATATCAGATACCTAGGTTACCTTCTAGGGTTAGAAACTCTAAACACAAGTGACGGCCATAGGAGAGGAAGGAGAGAGCTCTCAAGGCAAATTCAAGGCCCAAAACTCAACGGTTTGCACCGCCGCCACCACCAACGCGTAGATCGCGAGACGGGGAACACAACCATACCAAATTCGGCACCAAACTAGACCTCTGAAAATCCCAGGCAAGTGTTTATCTTTCTTATTTCGTTGATGCATCTTTCATATTAGTTTAGGAGTAATTAGAATGGGATTTAATGGAAGAAGACCCGATTTATGATAGGAAAATCCATGTAGTATTGGTCTAATTGATAATTCTGGAAACCCTTGCCATGTAGAGGTATTTAACCACGAAATTTTGACAAGGAATTTCTGGAGAAAATTTGATAGAAACCTGTTTAAGAAATTTCTAGGGTTTTTGATAATTGTATAGATCTTGGGCTGTTAATCCATGATTAAATGACAGAAATCCATATCCTTTACGTTGAAAATACCTAATATGATGATATAAGGTTAGTAGCATCAATTCTGGGACGATTGGGATTAGAAAATATGGAAATTGTTGAAGTTTGGAGATGAAACCCGTAACTGCAGAATTTCAGTTTTCGCAGACCTGCTTGATCGATCGATCGAGCCCAGAGCTTCGATCAATCGAGCCCCAGACTTCGATCGATCGACCCCTCCTGGCAGACTCCTATTTCCCTTTTTAAATGAGTTAAATTCAATTTATCGTGAGATAATTCTTGGACATCCTTAATAAAAAAATTTGGGAGATAGGGAAGACCAGTAGGACATGTGAATAGATTTTGGGACCTTTAATTTCGGGCAAAGATTATATTTTGGGATAATTACATAAGGGTCTGTGAATTTATGATTTAAAGAGAGAGACACGTAAGAGAGTTACTTTGGGACAAATGTGTATACCCACTGAATTTTATACTTGGGAGGATAGAATCCATGAGCGTTATGTAGTAAGTGGAAAAGTTTCTCAAATTAAAGTAAGATGTGAATGGTTATACGTGAAAACTATATAATGAGAAATAAATGCAAATGTCGTAATTATGGGAATTGAGAATTTACCCATTATTGATATGGTAATATTAGTATAGTTATATGATTGTGTATGCATATACTATCTATGTGTGAAAATCATGCCCACGCTACTTGCTATCCTTGAGGTTTCCGCGCTGGGACAGTCTTATCTCGATGGGACCTTTATGGGGGATATTGACTTGTACCCTAGAATATAGATATCCTTGGTACAGGCTATCGGAATGATAGTTCAGACGGTCCTAAGAGATGTGGGTACGTGCTTTCCTCTTAGAGACTTGGAATCTATGCTTCGCCTCATTTTATTTGTGTATAGGTATCCTTGGTACAGGCTATCGCAGTGATAGTTCAGACGGTCCTGAGAGACTTGGAATCTATACTTTGTCTCAATATTGTTTGAGTATGTGTTAATACAGTTCGAGAGTGATTCTGAATCTGTATTCCCTTAGTACGAGTGATACGCGGATTGGATAGTAGAGTATGCCCGCACCATAGTTGTTATTTGGGGTGCTGTTGTGATATATATATATATATATATATATATATATTTTTATGAGTAGTTAATATATATATGAAATTCTGAAATTTGGAACTGCCTACTGTAATGAGATATGTAGGATATGGTTGATGACTCAAATTGTAAATACTTGTTTTGAGAAAGTATAATATGACACTGGAAAACTTTATTGATTTATAAAGTTAAAAATGAGAACCTTGGGTTTCTAATTGAAATATCCTTTTCAAACAATTGAATCGTTAAATTTTGAATCTTACGAGTAAGCTAAGATAAGTTAAATCATTGGGAAGATTAGTGCGATAAATGATAAGACAAACCGTTGGGAAGGTTAGTGCGATAGGTGTGCACATTAGAAGAGAGGTGATAATTTCTCAAGGGAGTGTCGCACTAATATGTTGTTGCATTGGCCTGTATCAATTTAAATACTTGCTAAATAATTTTTAAATCATATACACTATCGGGATCTGACCCGTTTTTCTCTCTCTCTCTCTCTCTCTCTCTTGTATATATATGTATGTATTACAGGTGCCCAACCACATGGGCGTCTTGCTTAGGATCTCTTGGAAGGAACGCGCTGCAGCTTAGGTGGGGGTTGCAGGTCTCTTGATTAGACGACTTCGTTCATTCGGATCCACTCTTAGTACTTTCATCTAGTTGGGCATGTGTAGCTCTTTCCATTATTCCGTTGTTATTGGACATTTGTATTTCAGTTATTTCCAGTATTGTTACTATGGGATTTATTCAGTTTGGATGTGTAACTTTATATTTCGTATGTTGACATTCGATTGACGAATGTATTAAATTAATTGGATTATGTTGCAGAATTTAATGTGGTGTGATTTCATTCTTATTGAATGTTGTTAATAAAATAAATGATTGTTCTTTAAATAAAATTTGGAAAGTGTGTATGAAAATGGTTTTGACACTTAGCTTAATTAATTAGGGTGTTAAATTGGAAAATTTTATTTTTCGACAGTGATGCTAAGAATGGACCAACTGTTCACCTTGATTTAATTTAATAAAGGAGTGATCGCCCGGTATTTAATTAGGCGGGGTGTCACAGGTGGTATCAGAGCATCAGGTTCTAGTGTCCTTAGGATCTGTACGGCTTATTATGCTTTCAGCTTTGCTTTGTTTGTTATAGAGCCCTATGTTTAGGATTGTCGATTCCTTTGACGAGATTTTGTTCTCCTGTTATAATGTGTATACATTAGTGTATTCTAATCTCGTTCGGATGTGTGCGTATACCGAGCGATGACGGATGTCATAAGAGGACCGTTAAGCGTACATCAGGAGGCAGGGCTCAGTTGAGATGATGAAATATATCCGAGGATGATGACCGTAGTCGAGGTCACCTCCATTATGGCACGAGAAGCCACGACTAGAAAGGCGACTAAGGTGCAGCAATGATTTTTCAAATGCTGTTATAGTCAAATGAGGTGCGAGGGTAAACTTACCCAACGTATTACAAAAACGTGTAGAGACTGTCAGTGGAAAATTTTAGAAACACGAAAATTTGTATGCGTTTACCAAAGGAGGTAAAGTATCCAAAGGCTTAAATATAGGAAGGAATGTGGCAAACTGAAAGTGAAAATTTAGAGAAAATTTTCTTGGCTTTCGGGACGAAATTATAATGGTTGGAGTCAACCACCAATTTTAGAAGTGGAATGCTATGCCTATAGGAGAACCATAGGTACAGTGTTGACAGTATGTTCCTTCCTCAACTGTTCAGGATGAGAAGCAAACGTGAAACTGAACTCATCGCAGGAGGGCATGACAGACGTCAAATTGTGGATATGAATCCTAATCGTTAGCAAATTTTGTATCGAAAGAGGTAGATACTAGTGGAGGAAACGACTCCAAGTGGGAGTCCAACTTGTAATAATAGTTGATAATACTCGAGGAAGAGATTCTGATGGACGACCGATTCAGAGGTTGACAATGTCATATTTTGTCAATATAGATGATAACGCTTCTTTGTGGGGGAAGTTAAAGGAATCGAAGAATTTAGTCGAGAATAAGACTGAATACGACGGTGGTGGTATAGAACCACAAAAGGATGTGGAGACACATCAGGAAAACCATTTAAATGCTTCAGATAGTTAAATTCTTACCAAGTGATGGTAAATTCAGTAAGTACTATTATAGATAGTAACATGATCTTTATGGCCTAAAAAGCTAAGGGAACAACCAGGATGGCTAAAAGGAATCGAGTCTACTAAAGTCCGAGAGAAGGACAATCCTAACCTGGTTAGTAGGACAGGTGATAAGTGGATTATGTGTTGAGGTATTTTGGTGCGGAGTGAAATTGCTCACGATAATATGTTCCAAAGTGAGTATAAGGACAAGAATACGGTGCCTAGTAAAAGGCAACGATTATTGTAATTTTGTTTGGTTTGAGTAGACGTGTTACGTCCGGAAACCATTTGCGCAGTCAAGACGATTGACAAGGTAGAAGTGTAAGTTGTATCCTCAGAGGATGAGGCATGTTTATGTGACACGAGTGAGTCACTATATTTTGTTCCTTACTAGATTATCATGTGAGACGAGCTTAATGCATATCATTTTAAACGTTATTAAAATGTGAATATTTTTCCCTAGTGTAGCGGAATTTTTCTTTAGTGCTATCCGCGGAGGATGAATGAGTATATTAACAGTGTCACGTATTTTTTTGAGATTATTCGTTGTAGTGATGCGATACACGAGTATGATATTATCTGTGTTAAAACATTATAGAAATGGTTATACGATAGTGGGCATTTATTGCAAGACTATCGGAGTGGTTGCATTAGTGCAACATGTTTTATGTTTGTTTTGGCGAGGCTTTACCTGTGAGAAGGTTGGACTCGCACTTATATTATCTATCCTAGAGACTTCGGAGGAGATAGTGGGCTCGAGATATTCGATGCCAAAGTATGTATAGACTTTGTCAGTATAATTCCGTATGTATCGGGATTTACCATTGAGCGAAAAGATTTGACGCAGTATTATGTTTGGCACTCCGGACTTAGTGATAGGAAGAGTGCATTGTTATATTTATCCTTTAGAGATGTGGGAGTTATTAGTTATACCCCTATTATTAGGGAAAGGAATTTTGAGAATTCCGATTGTATGTATTCGAGGTTTATGGAATGCTATTACCACCAACCTATGCTGAACGATAGTGAAATTTGGTGAAACATTCTTTGTTAAGCATAATTACGGGAGAAATTGTAACTTTTCTGTCAAGGGACGGAATAAAGGGGTATATACTATGGACGGAGGACCTAACGGATTTTGATAACCGACAATGCTAGGTAGTAGTGTATCGGAGGGGTTCCTTGTTTGGATTTCGCTTTGCGAGACATCCCACGCATGAAACTTAGCGTAAGGTTGGAAATAGGGAGACGTTTGGTCACTATTCCATGAGTTCGGTACCCTAGTCGAAATGAGATCAAGTAATTATGTATGTAAGTTGTAAGTTGAATTTTGTTTTAAGGTCATTGGAGCCGGATTTCGTGGTAGGAAAGCATTGAAAGTTATCCCCACGAGTTGAAGGGTGGAACGGTGCTAAGGAGAATTTAAGAATTTTGATTTCTAGGGTGATTGAGAGTACCCAAATGTCATAACCACGTACAGAACACAAAGTGAATAAAGAGTTGGAATGATTTTTAGCATAGATTATCTGGAAAGAACTTTATATTATACAAAAGAGATAACATGTAATCATTTTAATGAATAGAGCGTTAGTGATTTATTTTGGTTGTTGTACCTATTTGGGAAAATTGTTGTACTTATCTGAGGAAGGTTGAGAATTATTATTCCTCTTTTATTGTCATAGAATTTGAATGCCCTATCCCTTCTATTCCGTTGAATTTAGTTAGTCCTACAGATGAGTAGCACGTCGTTAGCTCTCCCAGGGCGGTCAGAGTGTTGCAAAAATGTGGGCATCTTGGTTAACTACAGTTAAAATAGTCCGAGTCGAAGGGGCGTGGTAATAGACGTGTGAAATATATATTTTTGGGACTAGTATAACGAAGTGGAAGTGATAGAGTGGATTAAACGTCACATGAGGGGCGATAATCCATACATAAGTGTGCAATTAGAATAGCACGCCCTAACTTGATTGGAAGGCTGTGGGAAGCCATTCAAGAATTGGTATTCCTTGAATAGAGTAGAATTTAATTGTTATGAAGCACACCCGGAGCGGAGTTGTTATTAGTCAAGAGTGGGAGCGACTTGCGCCTATAAAGAGTAATGATGTTAGTATAGTATAAGAGATCTAGAAGTGCGCTTCATGGAGAGAAGAGCACGGGTCAAAACTTTCGGCATATTACGTGTCACTTAATGTGAGACATTTCAAGGGAAGAATCGATGTTTAGCGAGACGTAGTGAGTAGTCTCTACATGCAAAACCCATAGGTAAAGTTTGGTTGAAAGAGGAGAATCAACCAAAGAATTTTGTGTTTATCGAAAATTCCTGAACTTGGAAGAGGCCGGTAAAGCCGATTAAGTTCTTGAATGAGTTGCCATCCTCAAAACAAGATCAAGGGTTTATCCCGAACATGTGAATTAAGTCACCGAGAAGGAAGTGATTGATATTCCTTTAGGCTGGCTTACAATATTAACTAGTATGCCCCAGGCTTCCTTTGAAAGGAAGGATCGCGCCAGTGCATGGTCCGGTGCAGTATAAATTTCTGAATCAGGATGAGATTGGTGAACCCCACCTTTGAAATGGGATTTCAGGAACCATCGGAGATAATATTTCGTTTCGAGTAGGATGTATCACCCTTAGACAGGGAATAAGCGCATGGTGATTAAAGAATAGTGGAGCCACGTGAAGGAAATTTTGGAATCTTGGTACGATGATTTCAAGCATGCCCTGTAGAAGCACTCGTACCTGTTGGTCGCGTACGAGGTACTTATTAAGGTTTTGCTATGGAAGAACCTCGACTATTCTCCTTACGTGTGTTTAGAGGAGAGTAGATAATCAGAATCTTTGATCGGTCGAGAAAATATCCGATATATGTGGTGGAATTCCACGACTGTTTTAGACGAGCAAGAGTGATCAAATGTTCGTAATATTTTCTCAGAATGGGAGTTTTGTATATGAATAAATCCGAGTATTTGTCATGTAGTGAGGTGTGGCCTCCTAATGATAGTGAGATAATGAAATTTATAACGTATAGGCGTGACCTATGCGAATGTTGTCGGTTAGGAGCACAAGGTAAAGTATCTCCAATGAGAATGTAAAACAATGTTGCTGTGAGGGAAAAGCTATAGTGATTGAGCACCGTACTATGTAGATAATTTGCATACTGACAAGGTTATCCAGAATTGTGCTACCTGGTAGGCCTTATTTTCCGAATTTCGGGACGAAATTCCGTTATTAGGGGGGAGTATGTAATACCCCGTATTTTCATGGCTTTTAAATTTAAGGATTTATTAAATTTAATTGAGATAAATTAATTTAATTTTAATCCGGAATGTTGTTTTAAATATTTACTAGCGTGACGAGAGTTAGTAATTATTGAAAAATTTGTTATTTGTTGCATATTACTGGATGAGTATAGTAATATATGAGATTTATTTTTATAATATTATCACGTGTCAATAAAATGGCAATTTTGGAAATTTAAGTCGGGACGCGCCTGTGTCGTGTCGGGACTAAATGTGAATAAATAAAAGTGAATATTTTATAAGTTGTTTGGATGGTCGTTTTGAGTGGGCCAACGCCTCCGGAAGGGTCGAGATAGCCAGAAAAGTGTACCCGGGAGTTTAGTTTGGGTCTCAGGGCGTTTTTAGGCCTAATTAGTAACCCAGGAGGGCATTTTGGTCATTTTACATTTTTGGGTAATTAAACCCACGAAAATTAGAGGAGTTATATCAGATACCTAGGTTACCTTCTAGGTTTAGAAACTCTAAACACAAGTGACGGCCATAGGAGAGGAAGGAGAGAGCTCTCAAGGCAAATTCAAGGCCCAAAACTCAACGGTTTGCACCGCCGCCACCACCAACGCGTAGATCGTGAGATGGGGAACGCAACCATACCGAATTCGGCACCAAACCAGACCTCTGAAAATCCCAAGCAAGTGTTTATCTTGCTTATTTCGTTGATGCATCTTTCATATTAGTTTAGGAGTAATTAGAATGGGATTTAATGGAAGAAGACCCGATTTATGATAGGAAAATCCATGTAGTATTGGTCTAATTGATAATTCTGGAAACCCTTGCCATGTAGAGGTATTTAACCACGAAATTTTGATGATTATAAGAAGGAATTTATGGAGAAAATTTGATAGAAACCTGTTTAAGAAATTTCTAGGGTTTTTGATAATTGTATAGATCTTGGGCTGTTAATCCATGATTAAATGACAGAAATCCACATGCTTTACGTTGAAAATACCTAATATGATGATATAAGGTTAGTAGCATCAATTCTGGGACGATTGGGATTAGAAAATATGGAAATTTTTGAAGTTTGGAGATGAAACCCGTAACTGCAGAATTTCAGTTTTCGCAGACCTGCTTGATCGATCGATCGAGCCCAGAGCTTCGATCGATCGAGCCCCAGACTTCGATCGATCGACCCCTCCTGGCAGACTCCTATTTCCCTTTTTAAATGAGTTAAATTCAATTTATCATGAGATAATTCTTGTACATCCTTAATAAAATGTTTTGGGAGATAGGGAAGACCAGTAGGACATGTGAATAGATTTTGGGACCCTTAATGTCGGGCAAAGATTATATTTTGGGATAATTACATAAGGGTCGGTGAATTTATGATTTAAAGAGAGAGACACGTAAGAGAGTTACTTTGGGACAAATGTGTATACCTACTGAATTTTATACTTGGGAGGATAGAATCCATGAGCGTTATGTAGTAAGTGGAAAAGTTCCTCAAATTAGAGTAAGATGTGAATGGTTATACGTGAAAACTATACAATGAGAAATAAATGCAAATGGCGTAATTATGGGAATTGAGAATTTACCCATTATTGATATGGTAATATTAGTATAGTTATATGATTGTGTATGCATATACTATCTATGTGTGAAAATCATGCACACGCTACTTGCTGTCCCTGAGGTTTACGCGCTGGGACAGTCTTATCTCGATGGGACCTTTATGGGGGATATTGACTTGTACCCTAGAAGATAGATATCCTTGGTACAGGCTATCAGAATGATAGTTCAAACGGTCTTAAGAGATGCGGGTATGTGCTTTCCTCTTAGAGACTTGGAATCTATGCTTCGCCTCATTTTGTTTGTGTATAGGTATCCTTGGTACAGGCTATCGCAGTGATAGTTCAGACGGTCCTGAGAGACTTGGAATCTATACTTTGTCTCAATATTGTTTGAGTATGTGTTAATACAGTTCGAGAGTGATTCTGAATCTGTATTCCCTTAGTACGAGTGATACGCGGATTGGATAGTAGAGTATGCCCGCACCATAGTTGTTATTTGGGGTGCTGTTGTGATATATATATATTTTTATGAGTAGTTAATATATATATGAAATTCTGAAATATGGAACTGCCTACTGTAATGAGATATGTAGGACATGGTTGATGACTCAAATTGTAAATACTTGTTTTGAGAAAGTATAATATGACACTGAAAAACTTTATTGATTTATAAAGTTAAAAATGAGAACCTTGGGTTGCTAATTGAAATATCATTTTCAAACAATTGAATCGTTAAATTTTGAATCTTACGAGTAAGCTACGATAAGTTAAATCATTGGGAAGATTAGTGCAATAAATGATAAGACAAACCGTTGGGAAGGTTAGTGCGATAGGTGTGCACATTAGAAGAGAGGTTAGAATTTCTCAAGGGAGTGTCGCACTAATATGTTGTTGCATTGGCCTGTATCAATTTAAATACTTGCTAAACAATTTTTAAATCATATACACTATCGGGCTCTGACCTGTTTTTCTCTCTCTCTCTCTCTCTCTCTTGTATATATATGTATGTATTACAGGTGCCCAGCCACAGGGGCGTCTTGCTTAGGATCTCTTGGAAGGAACGCGCTGCAGCTTAGGTGGGGGTTGCAGGTCTCTTGATTAGACGACTTCGTTCATTCGGATCCACTCTTAGTACTTTCATCTAGTTGGGCATGTGTAGCTCTTTCCATTATTCTGTTGTTATTGGACATTTGTATTTCAGTTATTTTCATTATTGTTACTATGGGATTTATTCAGTTTGGATGTGTAACTTTAGATTTCGTATGTTGACATTCGATTAATGAATGTATTAAATTAATTGGATTATGTTGCAGAATTTAATGTGGTGTGATTTCTTACTTATTGAATGTTGTTAATAAAATAAATGATTTTTCTTTAAATAAAATTTGGAAAGTGTGTATGAAAATGGTTTTGACACTTAGCTTAATTAATTAGGGTGTTAAATTGGAAAATTTTATTTTTCGACAGTGATGCTAAGAATGGACCAATTGTTCACCTTGATTTAATGATGCTAAGAATGGACCAACTGTTCACCTTGATTTAATTTAATAAAGGAGTGATCTCCCGGTATTTAATTAGGCGGGGTGTCACACCATATCAATGGCATCACATTCATATATGACCTAAATATCTTTAAGCAATATTCAGAATCATCCAATTTAATATCCACAATTCGGATAAAACCCAAATGAATTAATTTATAATAAAATCCCATTAATCCATTAATTTAAAAAATAATCCATTTTAAAAGTCATTAAAATCATGGGGTATTACACCTAGGTAATAAATACTTGTTTTATATCATCACCTTGTTCAGCTCCCTACAGTCTACGCACAACCGAAGCAAACCATCCCTTTTCTTCACGAACAATACAAGTGCACCCCACGACGATGTGCTCCACTGACTGAAACCCTGACCCAAGAGCTGATGAATCTTCTCTCTCAGCTCATGCATCTCTGAAGGGGCCATGCGGTAAGGTGCTTGAGCAATCGATCTTGAACTCGGTGCTAAATCAATAACAAACTCCTTGCCATGTGGTAACCCTAGTATCTCCTGAAATACATCCTCGAAATCCTTCACGACTGGGTTCGACTCTAACGGAATCACCACCTCTTATGAGGTTTCCTCCTCAATATAATACAAATGAGTGTGCGACCCTCCCCCGGGAAGAGGAATCACCACTAGGAACATCTCATGTCCTGGAATGGAGAATATGATAGTCCTTTTGAAGCAATGTACTGTCGCCCTATGTCCTGCCAACCAATCCATGCCTAGAATGACATCATATCCTTCTATATCTAACACTAGAAGGTATGCATCTAAACTCAGTCTCCCAATCACAATATCGACTCCTCTACAAATCGAGTGTATAAGTGACCCACTCCCCATTGGTGACTCTACCCACGTAAGGAGACTACCGACAACCTCTAACAAATCGACGACTCTAGCAAATATGGTTTTAATAAATGAATGTGATGCCTGAGTATAAAAAAATATCCTACCCTCATGACCATGAATAGGAAATGTAACCTCAATTACTGGCGGGGCCTGAGGTGCTGGTGGAAAGGGGACATCCCGGACGTTATGCACAAGCCAGTAGTGCTTATACAACTGCTACTATGGGGCTAGTGCTGCTAGAGGCATCTGTTCCCGTTGCCCCTACTGGGCACCCTATTGCTGGCTCCTACCTCTATGTGGGCACTCCCTCTTAAAATGTCCTGTCTGGCCATAAAATAATCAATGCTTTTGACCATCTTCCTATCGCTAGACCTTCTGGCCTTGATGAGGCTATCCTTAATGAGGTTGTCCCTGGTGTTGGCCTTCTCCGTTGTTCCCTTAGCCTTGTCGGCCCTGAGGAACCTGCTGTTGCTGATTAGGGTCCTGATGGTCCTGCCTGAATCCCTGACCTCCCTGTCAGAAACCTCCAGACTTAAACTTCTTAGCCTGATTCCCCTGTTGGAAATCATATCCCTCCCGGCTACCTGTCTGCTGCTGGGATCCTCTAGTAACATTCCCACCTGCCTTGCCCTTCTGGATTGCCTCCCCTCCCCTCTTTCCTCCCTTTAGATGGAAGCGATGGTATAGGAAGTGCAATAAAGCGGCATTGAATATGTCAATATATGTCACTAGTGCGGGGTTCCCTATCAAATGTTGCCTGATCCTCCAGGCCAATCCAGTCACAAACCTATCCTTCTTCCGCTCCTCGTTGTTCACCTCGCCTGGCAGAAAATTTGCTAAACGGATAAACTCTCCCTCGTACTTTGGTACTCTACACTCTTCCTGAGTCACGTTGCTGAATTTCCTCCTCATCTCAGCCTCAACTGCTGGAGGAAAGTATTGTCAATCGAACTACACCCATAAATCATCGATGGTCATCGAGTCCCTATCTTCAATAGTGGTAAGAGACTCCGACCACTATAAAGTTGCGCTGGTCAACTTGAAAGTGGCTAACATCCGCCTCTGTACCTCCCTGCAGTCAACCATACGCAAGTAGCGCTGAATATCCTTTTTCCACTGGCATGATAGGACCACCTCATAACTCCCCTGAAACTGTGGTGGATGGCCCTTCTAAAAGGCCTCCCAAACTCTCTTCTACTCTGACGGCCCCGGGTGGGCTGGTGCAAGTGGGGTCACTAGCTGCTGTGGCTAAGGCTGGGGGAAATGGAATTCCATGGCTTCCATCGCTGCATTGACAACCTGGGCCACCACCTCCTCCATCTTAGCTGTCGTCACTAATCCTTGTGGGGCCTGCGGCTGTGGAACCTCTAGCTCCTGCTGAGCCTCCCTCACCTCGTCCCTGGATGCTTCCCTAGTAGGTCTACCTCTCCTAGGCGGCATCTAAAATTTAAAACGAGTTATATTATTTCACTATCAATACCAACTAAGTAGCAGAAGCACGATAACTCATAAGCGTGAAGATAAAGAAAAATTCCTAATAATAGGGCTCTATATCAACAGAACGCTACGCTAAAATGTAAAAAGCCATACATATACCATCTGTGACATCCCGCCTAATAAAATATCGGGCAATCAGTCCTATATCAAATTAAAATAGGAATCTCATTTGGTTCATTCTTAGAATCACTATCGAAAACTTTTTAAAACTTACTAACCACCTAGTATTCAAAAAGTTGGTGCCAAATTTTATCTTTATTAATCTAAGACAAAATAAGTGCGGAAATAAAATAAAACATCCAATACTGATAGAATCAATCATCACATAGAATAATAAAAGTCTTTTCGAATAAACCACCGGCTAAATCAAAAACCAAACCAAACTAATAGAGAGTAATAAATCCCATACAATCCGAAAAGAAACTAAATAAAATTGTGAGTGACATGCTCGAGATAGACTAATATGAATCCCTACATAAGGAATAGAGAAATATATGAGTCTATCCAAGTCCTGCAACACCCACACATGCTACAGCTGCGAGTCCCTGGCGTGAATTCAAGCCTGGCGTCCCTATAGCTGGACACCTAAAAGGTTTTGAAAATATTTGATAGCAAGGGTTAGAACCCAAAACGTTGTGAAAATATTTATCAAGTGATTAATTGCAGTACTTTAAAATGCATGAATGATCTTCATATTTAAACTAGTGTCGCACTCTCTTGAGGATAAACTCACCCCTTAACTAATGTGCATACCTAACACTTTCATTATAACCCACCTAGTCCTTTACCCCGTAAATAGTTCTTGTTATAACTTTTTCCTTCCACACTAATCTAGCCCGAGTATGTTTAATATGAATTATAGGTTATTTGTCACTATCACTTAAATAATCACCTTAACTTAATTAATCATCTTTCCTTGAAAGCAATATAACATTCACTAGTTGTTTTAGTAATACAATTTTCTCCATGTATTAAATTACCCGTATATAATTATGCATCCCATTATATACGTAAAACTGTAATACAACAATCACACATATGTTGAATATATATATAATCCATCCTCCCGAGAAATACCTCACTGGATGTATTCTCTAAAGTGCTATCAACCCAGGCTACTTAGTCCCACCTGGAGTTTCGAGACAACTGAGGTCCGCCGAATCGAAACGTAAATAACAAACGTAATGGAGGCAGTCATATTCCCCTGAGTATGTGGACATTATCTCAATGCCCCACCTCTGAAATTGGACGCTATCACTTGGGGATATACTCGCCCTACTCCTCAAGCTAGGAAACTCACCCACATCGCACAACCTCCCTTGATAGCACTAGAGTATATAATCTAAATAAATATCTAGTCACTGATATTTATAAGCACACAATATATATATATATATATATATATATATATATATATATATATATATATATATATATATACTATCACACACCGTATATATATAATTTAAATCCCGGCTTTATCGTGTACGAACATCCGTAGCACTAGCCTATATTTTTCTGAGTCTATGGTCCTACTCTAATTTAATCAATTTGACTATTAATTAATTTATTACCTTGCTGTCATTCAACCAATATACCCGAACTCGCTCACTTGGCCCGTATTTTAATATTTCCTAAGTCTATATTCTAACTCCAAATTAATCTATATATACATAAATTTATTTAATAACGTAATGTCACTTAACTACTATAACCGGACACACTCACATGGCCCAAAATTAAATAGTTATGAATTTTATCTCACCAAATTCTTTTCGTAAGATTCACACCCTTACTAAACTTTTAAATTTCCTTAACACAATCTTTCCAAAGTCCTAGGTATTAAGTTTTGTTTAATTTTCACTAATTAATCCACCTTTAAAGTCTGCCAAAACAATTAAGGCTAATTAAAGAAAATAAGTGTCACTGCCTAAATACCTGCTGAGTCGATCGATCGACTCTCAGGGTCGATCGGTCGATCGATCAGTTCATCTTATCCGATTTCTAGTTTCCACCATTGTTAAACCCGTAAGATTTTCGTTCACTCTCAAATTTTTTCCCAAACACAATCAACATTTAATCCTTATAATAATAGGTTCTAATCATCCTAGAGACCTTAATTTATCAACCAATTTACATATCAATCCATGTGTTCCAGATTCGGGTTTTCATCCGGATTTTATTTAACCGATTCAAATTCATCATTCCTAGTTGAAATTAATCATCAAAACATACTGGATTTCACCCTACAATTCGATCACAATAGTTCCTTATCATAATCTATCATTAATTGAGTAATGAATCTACACATATTACCTAAATTCAGAAAACCCATTTTTATTGTCAATACACACCCAAAACAGATTTTTGATACACCCACTATGATATGAATTGATTATCACACTATAAAAATCTTAGCAAGATAACCAATTTCCTTTAGTTGTTCGTAGATTCTGATCCTTTGAGGTAGACGATGGTTTGATAAAGAACACCCAAATCTCTCTCTCTTGATTTGTCTCCAAAAGATCTCCAATTGCTCCTTTTTCCTTCCCTAAAAGACTTGGGTTTATGATTTATGTTTTTCTGTCATTTAACACTCTTAGATTTAGGTTTAATACACAAATCCCGTTTTTAATCTAATGGACCAAGCCCAAATGACCCGAACACCCCCGTGTTCTCCCGATTATGCCTAAAAACGCCCCGAGCCCGTTTACCACCCTGGGTACACTTTTTCGATTATCTCAACCTATCCGGACTCAACTGTGTACTCAGAATTGTCATCCAAATTTTTCTATTAAAAGTTTCTATCTCACACCCAAGTTAGTCTAAATCCGACTCCCGGTTGAGATAATACATGCTACGTCACTAATACACGTTATGACGTAAATGAATTAGTACTATTCACTTAGTAATCTAGTTTCCATAAATATAAACCATTTACTCTCCCGATTAATATTTAAGCAAATATTAACATAACTAATTCAATTAAATTAAGATATACTAGTAATTTAAAATTTACCCGAATTAATTAAGTATATAAATGCACAGAAATACGGGGTGTTACACTACTACTTTCAAGTATTGCACCAACAACAATCTAATGATAGTTGTTCCAACAATCCCTCACTTGCAAAATTTAAAACATTTTATCGAGCAACAATCCATAGAATTGTGCATAAGCAAGGGTGTCTTTTGACATGAACCTTGACGTAGTAAAGATGATTCAGAATATACTAGAATAACCATAGTTTTGAACTCTATCTCTGACAACATCCTACACATAACCCTATTAGGTTGTAGTTCTAATTTCCAGCACATTATAACCATGTGCTTCTATCCCAGTATAGTGAACGCTCTAGAAATTCACCCAGAATATCTATAGAAAACGGTCACACTTCCACATTCACATAGGAGAGTCTATTAAGAATACTCTTGTAGCTAGGTACCCACTCAAAGTATAACTATAGATCGCATTAAGTTTTTTAATAACTCATTCTTTACTCACTTCAGGATATCATGCTTCATAGAAATGAACTCGGGTAAGACCACATTATAAATAAATAATAGCATGATCCAACACATATAACTTGTAACTTGTTATTACCATTTGAGCCTATTTCTTTGGATCTCTAGTCTATAGGTTGGTTTACCATTACAAATGACTCATATATGCAAGGGCTTCAGTCCCATCCCTTTCAAGATGTTCCATACCTTCTCCTTAGCTAGTCCTTTTGTCAAATGATTAGCTAAGTTCTATTCAGATTGTATATGATCCACCCTCACAATACCCGTAGAGATAAACGCTCTAACAGTACTATGTTTATGACATATTATTCATCTCTTACCGTTATGATAACGGTTTTTAACTTTTGTACTAACTGCGATACTATCACAATGAATCAAAACAGCTGGTATCGGTCTTTGCCATAACATAATATTTGACAGGAGATTTTTTAACCAACCTGCCTCTTCATTAGAAGTAGCTAGTTCTATCATCTCAGAATCCATAATGGATTTAGCTAAAATAGTTTATTTATTAGATTTCCAAGAAATTGCACCACTAATCATGTTAAATACATACCCACTAGTAGCCTTAGAGTCGTCATATAGGGTGTTCGAATCAGTATCACTATATCCTTTAAGGACCACATGATGTTTTTTCTAGTGTAATCCTAGGTTCATCGTCCTTTTAAGGTACCACATGACCCTATCAATAGTATGCCAATGCTCCATACTAGGTCTACGGGTAAATCTACATAGTACTCCCATAGCATAAGCTATGTCAGGTCTAATGCAATTTGTAGCATAACATAGGCTACCAATGATGCTCGTATACTTAGTTTGGTCAACAGTGCTACCAGTGTTCTTGAACAACTCTACACTAGGATCAAATAGAGTACTAGTAGGTTTACAATCAAGTAATTATATTTTTTTAAAATTATCTCAATGTAATGAGATTGGTTTAAAAAATTCCCTTTTTATACGTAGTAAATTTAATTCCCAATATTACACTAGCTTCACCCATATCCTTCATATCAAAGTTATCACACAACAAAGATCTAACATTATTTATTACATTAATATTAGATCCAAATATAATCAAGTCATTAATATGAAGACATATGATAGTGTAAATATTAATTTCATATTTATAATAACTGCATTTGTCACTTTCATTGATTTGAAACCCATTAGAGATGACTAAGCTATCAAATTTACCATGCCATCGTTTAGGTTCCTGTCTTAGTCCATAAAGATATTTACCTCATTTACACACTTTATGCTCTTGAGCGTGTACAAAAAAACCTTTAGGTTGGTCCATATAAATTTCTTCTTCTAATTCACGATTTAAAAATATAGTTTTCACATCCATTTGGTGTACAATTAAATCATTTAATGCAGATAAATCAAATAGTACATATATAAATGTAATTCTTGTCACGGGTGAAAAGATATAAAAAATTCCACATATTCATGTTGTCAAAACCTTTGGCACTTAAACATGCCTTATACTTTTCAATATAACCATCGGGTTTCAATTTATTTTTAAGAATCCATTTACAGCCAATAGTTTTACACCCTGGTGGAAGATCCACTAGATGCCAGGTCTTATTAATTTTATAAAGATTCCATTTTATCATTAATAGCTTCTTGCCATAAATCGTCATCTAAAGAAGACAAAGCTTCTTGAAAGGTATTGAGATCTTCCTCTAGTGTGTAAGCATGAAAACTGGGACCAAAATATTTTCAACACGAGATCTTTTACTTCTTCTTTTTTCTAAAATAGATTCATTTGGTTTTAGATTTTTAGAAATAGAAATGGTAATGGATGTTAAGTCCCCACTATTTCACAATTAAAATGGAATTTTTTCTTCTTAAAAATCAGCATCGTTTGATTCGATAGTAACTTTATTTTTTACACCATAAAATTTATATGCTTTTCTGTTACACCAAATATGTCATACTTTAGAACATGGGGGTATACGTACATAGGCTAAACACCCCTATGTTCTAAAGTATGACATATTTGGCTTTTTATTTTTCCAAATTTCATAAGGAGAAATTTTAGTTTTAGTCTTAGGAATTCTATTAAGCACATGACACACTATCAAAATTATTTCTCTCCATCAATGTGAGGCATCCTCTGAACTTAATAAAATAACAACTACCAATTCAGTTAAAGTCCTATTTTTTCTTTCGGCTTTATCATTCATTTCGGGAGAATATGGTTTTTTTTTTCTCGTGTATAATACTGTAGATTTTATAAAATTCGATAAAAGGTCCAGACTCCTATTCAGTGCCTCTATCTCTATGTAGCCTCCTAATTTTCCAATTAAATTGAGTTTCAATTTCATTTTAGAAAATTTTAAACACATCAAACGCTTCACTTTTATTTTTCATTAAATACACACATGAATCATCCGTGCAATCATCAATAAAGTAATAAAGTAACATTATTCATTTTTAGTCGTAGTTCGATCTAATTCACATATATCCAAATGAATTAGGTCAAGTGGTTTAGATTTTCTAATAACCAATTTATGTTGGGTCTTAGTTATTTAGCTCGACTATACCATTCACATTTTAAAAATCATTTAGTGATATTTCTGAAATTAATCCTAAAGTACTCATATTGTTAACAAGTCGTTTATTAACATGACAAAGTCTAGCATGACACACAATAAAAGAACATGCAATATAAGCAAAAGGGAAATTTTTATTGATAACATCAATGTTCAATTTAAACATCCCATCAGTGGCATAATCCTTGCCTACAAAAATTCTATTTTTAGTCAAAGTAAATAAATTAGCACCAATAGTTTGAGTGAATCCATCTTTGTTGAGAAGATAACCCCAAACCAAATTTTTTCTAATCTCAAAAACCTGAAGAACATCTCTAAGGATGACAGTTTTTTCCGAAGTAAACTTCAATTGCACATCTCCAGTACCATCAACCTTAGTGGATCGAGAATCACCCAACAACACTTTCTTATTTGCAGCCTTAGAATAAGTCTTGAATAGTGTACGATCATGACAGATATAGTGAGAAGTGACAGTATCCACCCACCACCCTTCGGCACCACTGATCATATTGATTTTAGTAATCATAACACATAGGTCCTCTTCGATTAAGTTTGGCATACTCCAACATTTGGGAGCCATATGGTCTGGCTTTCCACACTTGAAATAGAGAAACTATCTAGTATTACTAGACTATCCATTTCTAGGGTTCTTATTCTTATACTGAGTCCAAGTTAGATTTTTAAAATTTTGGTTGTGGCTTTTTTTCTGAAATTTCATATTTTTTTCGTTTGCCTTTAAGACAACTGGAGCGTGGTTATTTTTTTTACTCTTTTTGTTAGACACAATGAGAATTTCATCTTATAGTCCGGTTTTCGAGATTCCTCTCAATTCTCAATTTTGTAACAAATGACTCTAGTGAAATTTCTTAGATTTATGCCTTCAAGTATTTTTGAATTCTTTAAACATGGGAGATAGTATGTTAATAATCAAAATCACTTGAAATTTCCCATCTAAAGCCATGCCCTTAGAAATAATTTCATGGGTAATCAGTTGTAAATAATGGGTTTGAATAACTACAGAAAATTTCAAATAACAACTGGCGACATATTTTTTAGTTCATGATTCCTCCGTGTAATATTTTTAACCAAAGCATCCCAAACCTATTTGGAAGTTTTCTAGTTGGCATAATAATCATAAAGTCATCTCTAAGAGCATTCAGAATATAATTTTTGCACAAAACCATTTTCTTCCGAACTACGGATAATTTTTCTTTCCTCCACTGTTGGTGGATTATTCACTACGAAATTTTCAGATTGAACATAAGACACAACTTTCTTTTGGGTTAAGTAAAATAATAGTTTCATCCTCCAACGTTTAAAGTGTTGGCCCACATAACAACTTGGATATGGAACTTAGTCCTTGATCAATTAAATTAATAACATATAACTGAGGAGCCAGATGTATTTTGTGTATTTTTTTTAGTGTGTAATTTTTTTCATAGAGGGTGATCCATCCCGAGCTAGCTTACGGGCAACTCCGGCTATTCAATCCATACCTAATAAGTTTTGTGAAACAAAAATTACTCTCTGCAGTCCGTGACACCAAATTTATGTTAGTGGGGGTAATCGAACTCATGACCTTGGGGCACCCTTCCCTATTTTTACCCTCATCTAACCTTAGTGATAGAGCATCACAGTTCTAGATTCAAATTTAAGAGTGAGTAGAGTTTATATAGCACCCCGCGATCATAAAATGTGTTACGCGTAATTACTAAATTTGCCAAATTTGCATTAAAAGCGACGTAATGTGCATGAGTCTGATAATTGGGTCTCCATGCAATGAAACTTCATATGGGTAAGAGTTTGCCTTCTAATAATCACTCATTTTACAATATTGTTTAATGTCATTTCTGGTCTCAAATGGATAATCTATGTTATACTTATAAAACATAAGCCCAATAATCAATTCTGAACTAATTTTAAACTATTCACGTGTCCATATAAACCTTAATACTATATCGACATTGTCCATGCCAAATATGTACTATTTCATTTCCCTCTTTTATTTCACCAAATCAGATATTATCTCTCACTGTTTTGGAAGACTAAATGTGCCCAATTTATTTCTCACCATCCATTATATTCGCTTGTCTCTCAAGACTGAAAAGACATAAAATAAATTTCTTCATCTTCGCTTCTCCTCCCCCACCCATTCTTCTCCTTCCATTTCTTCTTCCTCATCTTTATATATATATATATATATATATATATATATATATATATATATATATATATATATAAATGCAAAACAAACAGAGAGAAAGATGTAGTGAGTTTCTACTTACTGTGAGAGGTAAAATTCCAGTGAAGAAAGTGTGTCCCCATTTCATAAAAAAAAATTACCTCCATTTCAGAGCACCACTGACGTCAAGAGTCAACTCTGGCTTGTGAATTGTTTGGAAATCAAAATACACGAAATTATTAGATGCATAGGTTTATGAGGCTGGATTTACATTACCCCAAATCCCACTCCTTGCTAACCTCCGTTGCGTACTCAGGTGGTCCCCCAATTTCCACTTCACCTATTACTTCAAATGAACCAATGGTCACACCAATAATTTATCATTCAACACCTCTTGCCTCAACATCCACACCACCCTCTTTGCTAGTAATTTTCATTTGTTTGTTTTACTGTTGTTATTATGAGGGTTATGAAGACAACATTCACTTTCACACACTTTTTTTTTATAAAAATATTATGATGGGTAGAAGAGAGGGGAGGGTCTATGATTGTGGCAACTACTTGGAAGGAAAATCCGTTGACTTATAAATTCCGGAACTGATTCACAAAAATTTCTCCCCAACAGTACTTTGGTCCAATATGCATCGGTAGTACTGATTAAGTACTTTTGGCCCAATTTTTGCTTCGCTCTTGCTTCAAATTTTGTGCGAGATGAGTAAACTGGTTGTATAAGATTTTGAGAGTGGAGTATTCTGATTGTTGTTGATAGTGACTTGGTTTGAAATGGTTTTCTAACGAATTATCAATTATTAATTAAATTTCCGTACTATAATATGAATTATTTTTCTTGAAGTATTTATGTAGTTCCATCTCATATTGTGTGAAATTGTAAATGTCAATTTCTACTCTCTTTTATATTCTTTGTAATGGTAACACTACAAGAAAAATTAGTTTTTGCAACGAATTTTTTAGCGAGGAAGTAAATTACATTGCTAAAAGTACACTATTAGCAAGAAAAATTAAAATTTGTCTCTAAAAGAAAAACAATATCAAAAACATTTTGCAAGGAATTATTTCGTTGCAAAAAAATAACTTTTAGAGAGGAATTATTAGAACCCTTGCTAAAAATTAGAGTGGCAAATTTTCCCGCTACATTTTTTTTTTAAAATACCTATTGCAAGGAAAAAAAATAATTCATTGCAAAAGAGTATATTTTTTTATGTTAAAACTACATCGTTTTAACTAAACAATGCACCCCCTAATTTTCTATCGTGTCCACACCCGAACTCTCCTCAAATTCCCCTACCTCTATCATCTCTCCCTCTTCTCACGCCAAAACCCACCCACCTATTCCTTTAACCAATCTCTCTCTCTCTCTCTCTCTCTCTCTCTCTCTCTCTCTCTCTCACGTATCTGCACCACCATCCATTGCTGCATCGGTTATGGACGCACCACCAGTGAACCCAGATGGGCACCCCAAAAACTACCTTAAGCCACCACTGCATCAGTCACCTCGCCTTTCAGTCACCGTTGCACCACCGACCCCAAATCGGTAAGCCATCGCTAAATAAAAGGACAATACTTGCCCAACGACACCAAAGATCCACACATATAAAACCATTGTATGTAAATTCTGAAGTGTTTGTTGGGTTTTCAAAACAGGTATGTATGTCTTTGGCTGTTAAGGTGTTAAAGTAGAGGTCTGTTTTCCAAAATCATAAGTAATACTAGGATTTAGCCTTATTCAATTCAAGTTGGAGAGCTTAAGCTTTGAAATAAGAATTTATGTTAGAGTATATAGTTGAGATCTGATTTTTTATTTTTATAATTTTTCTTTCTAGTAACATTATTTAAAAGTGATTTTACTGAGTTTTTTGTAACTTTCATTTTTCTAAAACAAAATTAGGTTGCATAGATACAATATTGTTTGGAACTGATTCATGTTCATATTTTTATTTTAATAGCATTTCATGTTTTCAAGCAAAAGTTCTACTGCACTAATATGCCAGTAACAGGGGGTCATGTTTTATGTGTTGTTGTAGGTGGAATTTGTTCATCGGTGGGGGATCCAGTCTTCATTCTTGCAATATGGCTTAAATTGGTTTATGCTGAATGAATTGGACTTTTACAGATATAGATTTGTTGGAAATGTGGTTTTAACAAGAAATAAAAAAAATGTATGATATTTAGTCTTTAGGTATGAATGCAAATTTTGAATCAGAAGGATAATTACCACAGTTTGTTGAATCTTATATGAGCTACTGTCTTTTAATTTGCAGGGGGTTGATTACGAGGAAAAGGGGTCATTATCATGTGATTCGTTCTCTAATCAAGTTATTCAGGTTACAAATCCAATATATTTTATATGCTTTTTCTTTCATATTTTTTTTAATTCAATTTAGTTTCCCAAAATCCTATTGGTTTATGAGAAAGAAAGGGGTTGGAAGTTTGGAAACTCAACTTAGTGAGTCTAATTCTTCATTGTATGCCCGACCCAAATAAAAATGAATTGTATAAAGAAAGATGGGCATGAAGGTGAAGCACAACATAAGTAAAATGATGCATCTACATGAGGTGAGTAAAACCCAAATATAATTACCCCTGAAAAGGAGAAGAAAAGGCATAAACTAGGAAACTGTTAAAAAAATTTCCATCTAACTTCTATTAGCCTAATAATATTAAGGTTTATTTGGCATTTAGTGCCCATTAGTTTTATCGGATTTCTCTTTAGGATACTAAAGTTTCCGTAATTTACACTTCGGGGTCCATTTTCAATTTTCAGTACAGTGATGTTGTAAAATATCTTATATGGGGTTTTAGAAAGTGAAAATAAACCCTAAAGTGTGGACATTGAAAGACAAATACCAAAGAAAACCCCCAAAGCTTTCATATCCAAATTTATAGGTGGCAAAAAAATGAGAGAAATGCCGAATGCCTTGAGAATAAGAAGGGGCTATTTAGATCAATTCTCAACAAGGAAAGATAGTTTTCGAGTACAATACATTCCTACCTTACATAATATAAATATATGAGATTGTCTTATGATATAACTATCACAATCAATCTTGTTAATACATATTCATAGTTATATAATAAGAGTTAGGGACCACACATAAAAGCACAAAAATCTTAGAGTGCATCCCCTTTATGGGGGGCGGGTTTAGTATCCAACTCTAAATACAAGTAAGAAAATCTAGTTCATATAATTGATTAAATGGATAATATTTCATTTCTATATTTTTCATTACTCTCTTGACAACATCTAACAACATTTAATGATCTCGTCTAAAGTCATCTGCTAAAAGTTTAACTTCTAAACAATAACTTGAGGTTTCCATAAGAAAAAAACCCTAATATTCTGATTCACCAGTTGGTAATTGTGATTCTCAAATTTATTGGAATTTATTCTCTCAATTTATTGTTTAACTTATTAATACCTATATAATGAAACTTGTCGTTTTACATCGCATATAATGATGCGTGACTTTTGACAGTCAAGAGAACCTTTCAACAAGTACTTTCAATATCTTTAGACCCCCTTAAATACCATAAAAGTTCACCTCCTATACAACGAGTCCTATTTTTTTTGGAATAAGGTCAGTATATTACCAAGAAAAGAGAAATAAAGTCCAGACAATGAGGGAAAAATAACAAACACGCAACACTAAACATGGACAAAACAAAGACCAACACAAATTAAACAAAACACTCCCACTACCGTAGGCCTAAAAGGAAAGTTATAAAACATAGAGGGGGAAAACTGCAAAAAGCCAAACAGAGTAGTCCACCTCCCATTAGTCTTCCCAAGTTATCTTGAAAGGTCTATGATTAAGGGATAAAATTTAAAATTTCACATTGTGGGTTGTTGTTTCGGACTAATTAAAAACTCATATAATTTAGTTTTCTTTGTGGAGTTCGTTGGTTGCCTTTGCCCTTATTATGGAATTAGCCTTCGCTGGAAGTAAAATCTAGCGGCCCAACTAAATTAACAAATGTATGTTGAATGGATTTGTTACTTATTACTGCCTAAAGATCATTTTTTCATTCAATGTTTTTTGTTTCTATTTGGTGCCATATCTAGGAACAAATACCTTAAATATCGAGCAAAATCAACTCATGAAAAGGGGGAAGAGAATCCTATTAAGGTTGGATACTATGTGGATTATCTAGGATTACTTTGTAGAAATATTTATCTTCTTTCCTAATTTATGTCTATTTAATTAGTAAAATTTATTCCAGGCTAAGGATTCATGTAGTGCTTTATAAATAAATGTCAGGGGGAAAGTGAAAAAAGAACTCTCTCTCTCTGGGCCATGACCCTATTCAAAAGGTGACCCTAGTCCCACGTGGATAGGCACGAGGTCTAACCTGGTTCATTCTTGGGGATGACCCGACCTTGATCTTCAAGCATCAATTATTTGAAAGGATTGTTGGTGGTCTTGGTGGAAGAGCTGTTGAGGAGATTATTTTTGGTGAGCCCGAAGTGACAATATGAGCAGCTGATGATCTTTAGCAGATCACTGTTTCGACCATATAGGTAATGCATTAAGAGAGCATATGTAATTATATTCCTTTCAGTATTTGTAAATTCATTTTTTACCGAACCCAATGAATTATATTCCTTTGAAATTGGAAAATTAAGAGGGCATCTCACCTAACCACACTATGTAAGAAACTAGTATATTATAGAGATTTTGTGGTTAGTCCCTTGCACTGGTAGGATTTTATGTTTAGTTCAAGCGCTAAAAGGAGTGGTCTCTTAGTACTTTTAACTTATTATTTGTGGTTCCTAAATTAGTAATATAATAAATATGTTACATTGTGCAAATTAATAGTCATTTTGACAAATATGACACTTATGGTAATATAACATCAATTGCTAGTTATGTTATACATACCGGTTACCATGTAACACGAATTGCTAGTTATAATTTTACATGCTTAAACATAAAAGCATTACTCCCCAGCCATGCGGTCTTGATTGATTTGTGTTGAAATCGGTGGAAGGGAGTTGTTATTGGATTATTGATTTGTGTCACAACAGGTTGGATTTCACGAATAAATAAAGAAAATTTTGTCGATTTTTTTAAAAAATAAAGTGAAATCGATGGAAGGGACGCATTGATGATTTACTTGTAGCTATAGTTGGATTAGTGATTTGTGTGTCATAATAGGTTGGATTTTATAAATAAACAAAGGAAGCTTCGTCAATTTTTTTTTTTTAAAAAAGGGTAAAAAATAGTCAAAGCAATAGTGTAACATATTCTTTTCTTTTTCTTTGTAGAAAGATATGATTGAACTGCAAAAATGCTCGGAGGATTTTGATGAAGCATCAATCTATCAAAAAGTCTTTGGAAAGAGGTCGGGATACGTGAAGGATCTTGGTACCGGCCTTTGAAATCACTACGGGAGCAGAATATTGAATTGGAGAATAAAAAGTTACATACAGAGATCGTAGATTTGAAAATTCCAGTTCAAGGTATTGCGTTATAGATCGCTGTAATGAAGGTCGCCTTACTGCCAAAGAAAGACGTTACTCGTGAGGAAGATTTCCCGAAAGGATCTTCTGTCCCTTCAAATCAACTTGCATGTTGATTTTATCATTTTGTTTGTGATAAAGTAACTAGTTTAAACCCATCTCTTAGTCATGAAGTATTATTTACTTTTGAGCTTCATTGTGACATGAACAGTAGCACATTTATATTTGGGATATAATATAACATCTTTTAATTATGTGTATTTACTTAATTTTCTTTTTATTTATTTCATTATCTAATATAATTTGCAAGGAAATATTTATTGCGGAAACACTATTATTATGGATGCGTCTTTTTTTTTTTGCAACCAAAGTAGTAATCTTTTGCAACGAAAAAACAAGTTGCAAAAATATTTGAGCAAGAAATAATGACTATTAACAAGGAATTTTATCAATCGCAAAATATCTGTTGCAATGAAATAAATGTTGCTGAAACCTATCGTTATAAAGGTGATTGTTATTTGCAATCAAAAGTGTCTTTTTTTAGAACAAAAAAGAGTGTTAGAAAAGACTTTTAGCAACGAAAAATTAACATTTGGTAAGGAATTTTAATTATCTCAAAATATATTTTGGAAGGATTTATTAGTATTTTTTGCAACGAAATATCCATTGTAAAAGATTTTTAGTCGAAATATGAGAACTTTTTTGCAACGAAAAAGATTTTTTTTCCAACGAAAAATTTCATTGCAATATATTTTTAGCGATGATGATAAAATTTCCTTACAAAAGATTTATAGCATAATGGCTAGTGCGAGGAACGTTGCAAGGAAAAAAAATTGTTGCAAAAGATTTTTGACAACAAAAATATACCTTTTGCAACGATTTTTTTCCCTTGCTCAAAGCATAATTCTTGTAGTGTAAATATCTACTCTATTTATTATAATGAAAACTTCGTTTCTAATAAATGAAAAGCAATTGGAAGAATGGAATCCATTGATCAGTTTTGTAGCTCTTTTTAGTTAACATAACTCATATATTTTCGTAGGCTTTTTTTATTTTATTTATTTATGAATGGATGCGAGGAAATGGTTTAGTAAATGTATATGGGTTACCATTTTTAAATAGTATGTTGAGTACCTTCATATGCTAAAAAGAAATGATTATTTTATTAATAGGATTACTTTCAAGAGGTCATTTAAAGATGAGAAATGTTTTTAGTTTCAAACAAATTCCACAAATCATCTTCAAATAGCAATAAGTGTCGTAGTTTGTGTTATGTATCTCCCTATGGCACAACACTTATTGATGTTTGGTGGATGGTTTATAGCGATGGTCTTTGAAGATATGATGGGATTGAAAGAAAAATGCTATGCCCTTCCTCAAAATGTTACCAGCTTATCACTACCTTAGCTATGCATTTTCCTTTTTTGTGAGAAAAAGGAAGTTCATAATGCATTATGTAGAACAATATAAAAGTTTATGAAAATATACAACTATTTATGAAAATATTAAAAAGTGTCTGCACATCGCGTGGGTTGTCAATTTGAACCTCGGACTCATCCTTAAATGCCCGATTTGTGTATTTCGGAATACGAAGATCACACCAAACCTTAATTTAACACTTCGACAACCTCGTTTGGAGGTCTCCACCCTAAAGCTAAATATGAGGTTGGTGGGGACGCTTTTAGTGTCAGGAGATGATGTTGCAACTTGTACAAGAATGCCGTAATCCTAAAAATATCACTAACATTGCATTTGGTATTGGGATTTGAAAGTGTGATTTCACTCTTTGTTATTTTGTTATAAAAGAAGTGAGTAAAAAAGAATGACTTGGATGACCTAATACAAAATATGTGATAAATTTTTGTTTAGTAGATGATAATGAAAGCGAGGGATGACATGGAATAATTGAGATAAGACTTTGCCGATTTTGACAAAGATTTTGAGTAGGTGATATATTTTTTTTACTTGATATTTTTGACAGGTTTTACACGCGAAATTATAGGTTTTGCATTATTATAGAACGATAGGTGAGCCTTTCACTCGTTGTATACTTCAATTGTGTACTCCTCCGTCCATTTCAGTATTGGTAGTGGGATTACGTGATGCTGATGGATGGTTAATTGACATTCAAAGTTCCATTGTTTGTATTCTAAACGTGGCCCCCATTTATTTGCAATCTTTCAACAGTGTGTTAAAATCTGTGCTGAATTGTTTAAGTCATTCCCATCTTTCCGATAATTGTCAAATCGGATTTGATCAACAGTATTATATATGATTCCATTGCATCGATTGGATGGTCAACATTGCCTTGGCATCATTTTCTCTGAGTGGTGCTCAATTAAAAGCACCTTTGATGGTTCTCATTAAGGTACTATAATTACAGAGAGGAATCAGAACGGTTCCAAAAAACTTGTCACCATTTGTTGATTCCCACAGCTGGATTCTGAAACTTTTTTTTGTACTTGCCACATTCTTCTCAATTTAAAATATTCACTTTTTATTCATATTCCATTTACTGCAGTGTCCTAAGTTGGCTTAGTGCGAACCTGTATTTTCACACAGGACTAAGACGGTCACGGTTACTCATAAAAACCATAGTAGAACCAGAAGCATAAGTAGGATTTCGATTAGTGGAAGCCGATATAGTGGTGGTAATTCCGACTAATGAATTATTATTGGGTATAGCCCGGCACTACATGATTTAATTTTATCTCATACGGATACAATACAACACGATATGATGTCCATTTTTTTTACCTAACACAAGCCGGACATGTTAAAAACGCGGCATGAATAACATAATAAATTAATTTCGCATCAATTAAACGCGATTGAACACGATCCGACCCGATATAATAAAGGGGAGGTATTCAGCCCAAATCGAGCTTCTTATTCGTCTTGCAATGAAGGCAAAACGGGTCAATTTCGCATTAAAACTATGGCACGAACAATACACGTTCGATGTTGGGCCAAAATATCAGCACTTCACAAACACGACATAACATGTTAATTTCTTGTTGGGTCATGCCATATAAAAAATTGCGTGAATATTACAACTATTGTCGAGGTTCGGACCGGAGCACCTGAGGTAATTTTTTTTTTTTGGAGGGGAGTACCAAGGCTCGAGGCAAATGCTTTTTTTTTTTTAAGGTTCCCAGGACATATTCTTATCCAATAGAAATTAAACCAACCCAAATAATAAACCATATACAATTCAATATGCATTATAAGTAACAATTTTAATATGACCCCACAAATTAGACATTTTAAAATAAATACCCAATAAATTTCATACCCTAAATTTTTCATTAAAAAAAATCAACCCCTAAATGGAATATACCACCAATATCTTCTAGTCTTAACAACTCAGTAAATTCAAAAAGTATTAAACGTATTTTAAGACCTAAATACATTATATAACCAATAATTAGTTCCAAAAACTCATTAAATTCGAAAACTATTGCGACATATAATCAATTAATTTGAAGTACTAAATAAATACCCAATCATATTAAATTACGTATAAAATATCAAATTGAAATGAAGTTGAAAAGAATACCATTAAAATATTCATTATATTTAACTGATTTAATAAATTTTGAGTAAAGTGCATAAACTTATGAAATTTTAAAGGAAAAAACAAGATACAAGAGAGGCAGATGCGGAGCTTGAGAAGAGTGATCTAAACAATAAAGATAGAGCAAAATACCCTGCCATTTTTTTTAGTGCTGGCTTCCGCTCATTATGGCAAAGTTTTTACAATACCTCACATTTTACTTTGTAACAACTGATTTTGAATTCTCCTTCTAGTTTATAAAATTGTCCTCTAAGCCTTATACTTTTAGAAATCACTATATATACATTAAAATATTCAAAAATTCAGTGGGGATGCCCGCGCCCTGCTAGGGAATTGGTAGGGATAATTTGTGAGCTTTAATTGTGCTTCTCGAAGTGTTTCTCAAATTTTTTAGAAAAAGTCAGGAGGGGAAAAATAGTTAAAATAAAAGATGGGGTGAAAATGAAAATGCCTCATTTCAAAATTGAGGTTCCATAGCCCCTCACTTGGGTCTAGAAATTAGGCGAAAAAATGTTATGTATAATGTTGAGAGTACGACGAGTAATTGGAATTCGGGTCCTGTATTAAAATAATTTTTCTATGATATACAGAATATTTCATAGGTTTAAGAGTTTAATATGAATAATTTTTCCAATCTTTTACAA
Organism: Sambucus nigra; assembly: GCA_949130495.1. Lineage (NCBI taxonomy): Eukaryota > Viridiplantae > Streptophyta > Magnoliopsida > Dipsacales > Adoxaceae > Sambucus > Sambucus nigra. The sequence goes on from OX422220.1 coordinate 407,738,996, forward strand.
TTTTCACGCCACCTTTACCCCCCACCCCAAAGCTGTGAAGTGATGGCATCTCCTCCATATTAGAGTTTTTTTTAGCATCAAGGGTAGTTTAGTATTTTTCCTTTTATTTTATGCTTAGGTGGTTGTAGTAGGACATATATTCTCTCTTCTTCTTTTTATTGTATTGTATTCTAGTTTATGTCAATATGAAACCCTAGCCCCTCTTTTTCTCTTTTCCATTTGATTGTAGATCTTTGATATATTATCATGGTATCGGAGCGGGATCAAAGCTTAATCTCATCGGAGGTACTTTTTCTATTCGCTCGACTTTTTAGAAGGTAATTGTGGTCGTTTTCCTCCTGTTTGTTCGATTAATTGTTTAGTTCGTTCGATTTGGTTCCGTTTGGGTACTATTTGATTGTTTATTTTTGCAATGGCTGGTGAAAGAGATGATTCGCTGTAATCAATTAGTGTCAGATTATATGGGAAAAATTATACATATTAGAGTTATGTTATGAAGAATTTTTTGAAAGGGAAGAAGCGTTGGGGTTACATTAATGGCAATTTGAATAAGCCTAACGATAAGACGAACGTTAAAAAATATGCAGAATTGTTCGATCTTTGGGAGGCAAACAACTCGAAAATCATCACTTGGATCAACAACTCTGTTGCACCTTCTATAGGGATGCAGTTGGCTAAGTATGATTATGCAAAGGATGTTTGGGATCATTTGGGCAGATTGTATACACAATCTAATTTCGCAAAAACGTACCAGTTGGAGTGCGATATTGGGGCTCCTAAGCAAAAAAATTTGAGTATCGAGGAGTTTTATTCTGCTATGACGGATATATGGGATCAGTTGGCTCTCATAGAGTCAGCTGAATTGCGGGCCTTTTCACCATATGTTGCCAATAGGGAGGAACAACGTCTGGTTCAGTTTTTGATGGCATTGCGTGATGCTTTTGAGGGTCTTCGTGGGTTGATTCTTCATCGTAGCCCACTTCCAACAGTTGATTCCTTTGTTCACGAGTTATTAGCCGAGGAAATTTGTCTCAAGACTCAGTCAGGGAAGGTAATTATTTCGGACCCTAATCCATCTGTTTTTGCCGCCTCCTCTCGGCCAATTTCCAATAATCAGAACAAGCCTTATTCGAGAGTTGCAAGTGATGAATGTAGCTACTATAAGGAGAAGGGTCATTGGAAGTCTCAGTGCCCTAAGTTGCGAGCACAACAACAATAATCAAATAGTCGATCACCTCAGCAACAGTTTTCTACTTAGAAATCCAATAACCAATCTCACCAGTGTTCATATAGGCCTTCACAACCTAATACTGCAGCAGTTGCACCGCCATCAGACTCATTTGCATCAGGTTCTTCATCATTAACTCCGTCCATGTCTTCTCTTACTGAGCAGTTTCAAAAGTTTCTTACCACACAGCCTTACGTTATATCCATCTCTTCACCAGGTAAGTCCTCAGGTATTTGTATTCTAGACTCCAGTGCTTCTAATCACATGTCACCAAATTTGTCCTCTTTTGGTTCTTTTTGTCCCACTTCTTCATTGCCCAATATGACTACTTATGGTACTCTTATGCCCTCAACGGGTGTTGGGACTATTGACTCACTCAACTTATCTCTCTCTAATGTTCACCACATTCATAAGCTTATAATGAATCTTGTCTTTGTTGGTCAACTATGTGATGCCGGTTACTCAGTTTACTTTTTTTCTACCTTTTATTATGTGCATGATCCATAGTCTCAGAAAGTGATTAGGACAGACCATAGGCAGGGGCACTGTATATCATGCAGAAACTCAATGTACCAATGGTTGCAGCTTCTAGTGTTGACTTTTCATCCTTTCGTTTAAGTTGAGATTCGTCTAGCTTTTATTTATGGCACTCTCGTCTTGGTCATGTCTCAGGGTCACGATTAAAATATTTGGCTTCTACAGGAAAATTAGGAAATTTGCATTATCATGATATCTCTGATTGTAGCAGTTGTAAACTTGCAAAATTTTCATCTTTACCGTTTAATAGAAGTATTTCCTCTACTTTTTCACCCTTTGATCTTATTCATTCTGATGTGTGGGGACCGTCTCCTATTATTACAAGAGGAGGGTCTAGATATTATGTCTCCTTTATTGATGATTATACGCGTTACTATTGGGTTTTCTCAGGAAACGACGTTCGAATTTTTTTTATATTTATAATAAATTTCATGCCTTTGTCAAAACTCAACATTCTACTATTATCAAATGTTTTAGATGCAATTTGTGTAGGGAATATACTTCTCAAAATTTTGGTGAGTTGCTTGATTTAGATGGAACTATTCACCATCATCTTTTACTGACACTCCTGAGCAAAATGGTGTTGCTGAAAGGAAACATCGGCACATTGTTGAAACTGCTCGCTCTCTTTTATTATCCGCATATGTCCCTAGTGAGTTTTAGGAGAGGCTTTCCTTACTGCTATCAATCTGATTAATAAGATTTCGACCTCTTATTGATCAAGTTTATCACCTTTTGAAAAGTTGTATGGGTGTGCCCCTTATTATTTTTCCTTAAAGGTGCTTGGTTGTACTTGCTTTGTTCTTCAACCTCGTGTGGAACGTACCAAATTATCTCCAAAGTCAGTTATTTGTGTCTTTCTTGGTTATGGTAAGGGTCAAAAGGGATATCGTTGTTATGATCCAGTTACTAAAAAATTATATGTCTCTCGCCGTGTTGTGTTTCTTGAGTATATCCCTTTCTTTTTTATTCCTGATAGCCCTCATGAACTCACTAAATCTAATCTCTGCAATATTGATCCGTTCTCTGATAATGATGAAAGTGTGTCTGAAGCACCTTGCACCACTGACAGTGTGCCACCCCATGTTCCTCCTATTCCTATTATTTCTACTGATACAGGTACTTTGACATCCGATGTTCCTGATGTTCCCCCTTCTCGTGTGGCCACCCAAGCACCTGCTGAAATGATGGAACCTCCTTCTCGCTATCCAAAACGTCCACGTAAGTCCATTCAGTCTCCAGATTTTATTTGTTCTTGTTATTCGAATTCTTTTGCTTCATTTTTATCCTCTGTTCATTGCCTCTCTGCGCCTTTGTCTTGTAAAGAGACAGTTCTTGGTCCTCTTTGGCAGCAGGATATGACTGAGGAACTCTCTCCTTTATATCAGATAAATACTTAGAGTTTGGTCCCCTTACCTGCTGGTAAGCGGGTAATTAGATCTCATTGGGTATATAAAATCAAACCAGGCAAATGGGTCAATTGAGCGGTACAAAGCAAGATTGGTTGCTCAGGGTTTTTCTCAGCAATATGATATGGATTATGACGAAACCTTTGCTTCTGTTGCGAAATGGACAACTATTCGTACTCTTATTGCTGTTGCATCTGTTCGTCAGTGGCATATATCGTAAATGGATTTTAAAAATGCATTCTTGAACGACGATCTTCATGAGGAGGTTTATATGACTCCTCCTCCAGGTGTTCCACATGGTCCTGGTGAAGTTTGTAGTCTTAATAAAGCCTTATATGATCTCAAACAGGCACCACGGGCTTGTTTTGAGAAGTTTTCTGCCATGATTACCTCTCTTGGGTTCATTCCAAGTGAGAATGATTCAACTCTCTTTATCAGGTACACCTCGGGTGGTCGTATTCTGGTCTCTTTGTATGTTGATGATATGATTATTACTAGGTATAATATTGGTGGATTTATAGCATTGAAGTCTGAATTATCTCGTTGTTTTGAGATGAAGGATTTGGGGCCCCTACGTTACTTTTTGGGTATTGAGGTAGCTCATTCTCCAAAGGGTTATCTTCTCTCACAATCTAAGTACATCGGGGACATTGTTGAGCGTGCTCGCCTCACTGATACTAACATTGTTGATACCCCTCTGGAGCTTAATGTTCATCTTTCCCCATATGATGGTGTTCTTTTTCTTGATCACACCTTATATCACACTATTATGGGTAGATTGGTTTATATCACTATTACTCGTCCAGATATAGCTCATGCGGTCCATGTTGTTAGTTAGTTTGTTACTGATCCTACTACAGTTCATTGGGTAGCTGCTCATCGTATATTGAGATACTTGAGAGGAACTCAATTTCAGAGTCTTTTACTTCCTTCATCTTCTTCTTTGGAGATGCGTGCATACTCTAATGCTGATTGGGCCGGTGATCCTACAGATCGCAAATCAGTTACTGGATTTTGTGTATTTCTGGGTGATTCTCTTGTTTCTTGAAAGAGCAAAAAGCAAGCTGTTATTTTTGTGTCTTCTACGGTTACCGAGTATCGTGCTATGGCTTCTACCACTCGTGAGGTTGTTTGGCTAAGTCGATTACTTGCAGATATGGGTGTCTCTCTTTCTCAGCCCACTCCTATGTACTGTGATAATAAGAGTGCTACTCAGATTGCTCACAATTTGGTTTTTCATGAGAGGACTAAGCACATCGAGATTGATTGTCATATCACTCGTCATCATCTTATGCATGGCGCCATCACTTTGCCTTTTGTTTCTTCTTCCGCATAGATAGCTGATTTATTTACGAAGTCTCATCTAGTTCAGCATTTTCGTTTTTTGGTTGGCAAACTCTCAATGCTTCTTGCTACAGCATCATGAGTTTTAGGGGGGATATTAGAGTTTTATTTAGCATTAAGGGTAGTTTAGTATTTTCCCTTTTATTTTATGATTAGGTGGTTGTAGTAGGACATATATCTCTCTTCTTCTTTTCATTGTATTGTATTCTAGTTTATGTCAAGATGAACCCCTAGCCCCTCTTTTTCTCTTTTCCATTTGATTGTAGATCTTTGATATATTATCACTCCAAATACTGCATGCACCTGTTTACCAGATATAACATTTGATTCCATTCAAAGGAAGATGAATGTATATATAAATATTGTTGCTTGTGCTTTTGATCAAGGTATGGACATTAAAATAATAACACTCAATATTTCTTTACCATAGTCTAAATTTGATTAATGAAAACTTGTATTTTTAGGGTGAGCTGTGCGCCAGAGGGTGTAGTCAGATCGCCGAGAGAGAGGTAGGCTATAATGTGGTCGAAATCTCCGAGAAGGAGGCAGGATGCATCATGTACCAGTTGTCAAGCCCGATGAGAATGGTTGTGGAGGAGTCCAACCAATTTTACTTGATGTTGTGTTGCTGTTGCGAATGTGAGGAGGGCATCCGGGGAGAAGAGTGGGGGACCAAAGTAACAATCAAATAGACTAAATTATAAAATGATTTTTTATGAGTTATTCTTTTTGGGTTAAAAAACACATTTTTAATACATTAGGCCCATTTGATTATACATTCTGAAAACTCAATTTAAACATTATTGTTAAATATAATTTTAAATTCATTTTTTTGTGTTTATAAATATTGGTGTGCATTTGTTAAACTTGTTTTTAAATACAGTTTACCAAAAATTTGGACAAAATTAACAAACATGTATATTTATATTATACATATATGTGTGTGTATATGTATATAAACATATAAATAAAACTTCTATACATACATAAAAATATACATATAATACAAATGTATACGTACACACACACACACACACACATATACACACACACACAGAGATACATATATATATATATATATATATATATATATATATATATATATAAAGAGAGAGAGAGAGAGAGAGAGAGAGAGAGGATCATAAGTGACCCTAAAAACTGAACTTTTTAATGAACCTTAACAAAAAAAAATACTTAACAACCCATTAATTTTAATTCCTATGTTGTAATTAGTTTGCGTCAATGGCAACATACACGCGTGTCGATCGAGTATTTTTTTTACACACCCCCACCCCCACCATGGCAGCCCTTACCCCTGAATAAATATTCTAGCAACTTAATTTTATTTAACAAGTGGTCTCCCATGGTGGGGGTGAGGGTAGGGGGGATTGTAAGGGGTAAGGGGGTCTCGGATCACACGCGTGTTCGTTGCCGCTGGCGCGGACCAATTACACTATAGGAATTAAAATTTATGGGTTGTTAGGTCTTTTTATTAAGGTTCATTAAAAAGTTCAATTTTTAGGTTCACTTGTGATCCTCTCCCCCCCTCTCTCTCTCTCTCTCTCTATATATATATATATATATATATATATATATATATATATATATATATATATATATAATGCTCTTGTTCGGACTAGTCCGCATTTTAAGAATGCGAACCAAACATGTGTCACCTAATGGTGCACCTAGAAATTATCGCCTAAATTATAGGCACACTCTCTCTCTTTTCTGCGCTCACCGTCAGGTGACACATGTCCGGTCCGCATTCTTAAAATACGGACTACTCCCCACAAGAGCAGGATTGTATATATATACAAACACACATTAAGTTTACACACTATGTTTTCACATTATTTTTTTAAAATAGGAAAAAATATATTTTTGAGCTTAGTTTTTGTGTGTGATATTTAAACATTTCAAGGAACCCATATAAAAAAATTCAACTCAAAAAAACATTTTTGTCTATTTTTAAAAAATTGGTCAAACTTTCATAAGTTTGATCGATTTTTTAAAAATAGCAAAAAAAAAAATTTAACTGAATTTTTTTATATGCGTCCGTTGAAATGTTTAAATATCACATAAAAAAATCATGTTTTTTTTTAATATTTTAAAAAAATTGGTGTGCGCCAGCATGTGTGCAAACTTAGTGTGCACAAGAGTCTGTCTCTCTCTCTCTAGAGAGAGAGAGAGTATTGCTCTTGTGCAGAGTATCCCTTATTTTAACAGTACAGACTGGACATGTGTCACCTGGCGGTGAGCCAAAAAATTATCGCTTAAATTATAGGCACTCTCTCTCTTTTCTAGGCTCATCGCGAGATGACACATGTCCAGTCCGCACTATTAAAATGTAGGACAGTCCGCACAAGAGCAGTATATATATATATATATATATATATATATATATATATATATATATATATATATATTGCATGTATAATGCACAATATAATTATATACATACATGAATTGATAATATTATTTAGCACATAAATCTTAGTATATTATATAATTTAATAAAATATACATATATGTAATTTGTGTACATGTACGCATAATTTTTTTTATTTATTAGAATTACACACATATTAATGTATTATGTATATATATAATATATTAAGGTATAAATGCATAGAATTATTAAGAGTGAATAATTTTGAGTTGAAAAATGAAAAACAAAATTTAGAAAAACTTCATTTTGTTATTTTTTGAAAAACTTGATTATAACATAAAAATATTATAATTCGGTATTTAAAAATAGGTGTGTAAAATGCAAATTCTTATCAGAATTGTATTTAAACTCATATAACAAAATTATAATTGATAACCAAACAGGCCCTTTTAACATGTTGTGCTTTCAAGTTTATTTTCAAAATGCGGACTTCATATTGTCATTGCCGGTAATACCAAGCATTAATGAAACCTCGCTACCATAGACAACGACATTAACAAGTCATATAAAAGCTATCTCCCCCAAATTCAATTTTGAATATCCTAAAATCCATTAAAAAGCCTCTGATGATTTTCCTTCTCTATTAGGCGAATCTCGACAAAATCCTCATTTGATTCGGTGATAAATTCGACTAAGCACTCATACAAGGATAATTTGGTAAACTTTCATCTAATTTACGATAGCATTTTCGTTGTTTCCCGATGTTTGAACCAATGTATTCATATGGTAGAATTTTTTGTTTTGAACCCTAATCATGAAACATGGCGGTCCATGATTTTAAGGTTTAAAAATATGATAAATCTTAATTAGGTTCCATATTTATGTGAATATTTTATTTTTAACTCCATGAGTAATTTTAGGGTTATAAAAGATGACAAATCTTTATCAGGTTTCAACAAGAAACTATTAAGTACATATGTGTTTAGTCAAAGTTAAATATGGTTCAGAGTATTCATTAATCATAAAATCAATATTTATTTTATATTTAATTTTTACTTAATAGTCCAACTATTCAATCAATGATTTTTTTAAGCTAGTTACCTTTTGAATATAGAATTTTTTAAAGTTATACAAGATATTTATCTTCTTTTTTTTTGTTTAAAGTTATTAAAAATTATTGATGTTTGATATTTTTCTTTTGATAAAAAGATAACAGATTATTATGCAATGGATGAGGAGGAATATTCCAGCAAAAATATGTGGTCACCTAGAAAGGCCCACCCAAATGATATTTTCCAATAATACATAAATCAACTACCAAATAAGTCATCGGCTTCATTTGAAACACTTTATACATGGTCCAGCTGTTTTAGTCCAAAAGGTGTTGCGATATAAGGAACCGAAAAAACGATCGACACCCCTCACTAATGAGAGGAGTTCTTAAAATATCGCATAGAGGGACCAATTCATACAAAGAGAATACATGGGTACGCATTAAAGCTATCAGAGCCCCCTCACCCCCACCTCCCCACCCCATGAGAAGACAAACCGAAGGATCCCATGGGCACACATAACGGGTTCGTCCACCTTAAGATCCTTCTTGAAGGAGAATCTTACTCAAAGAGAACACATGTTAGAGTGGTGTTAATCAATAGTAACATTTTCATTTCCTAGTTGCAAGGACAAATTTCCAAATCGATTCAATTTGTATGTATTGGCTCAATTCCATGTTTGGACAAAACTTGTTTGTGCCATAGGTTAGAATTTGAGTTGTTTGTCCTTCAATCCTATGATGCGTGTTTGAAGACTGTAGCGACCAAGATAAATCAACATTACATATATATCGAGTTTTGTGGTGAGTTTCATCTTCATAATCCGAGGGATCTTAATGAGGTATGAATGTATATTTATGTTTAATCCTCGAATAGGTTTGGTTGTTTGTTTATAAAATATTTAGGGGCATTTTTTGTAAAATGGATTTTAAACAAAAAATATTTTGCGATTAATTTTGATCGAATGAACTTTCACTGTCGTTCAAATGAAGTTAAGGGTTTAATTCAAACGAGTTCTTTACTTCGTTCAAATGAGTTTAGGAAGCTCGTTCAAATGAGATTCAATCAGACTTCAAATGATATTTCTCTGCTTGTGAGAAAAATCTCATTCAAAGCCCGTTTGATCTGCGTCCAAATGAGAATAGCTATATCATTTGAATGACCTTATTTTTTGTTCAGATGAGATTGCTATTGTTATTCGAATGAGCTAATGTTTCTCGTTCGAACTTCCTGCCTAAAAAATGTGTCGCCTTGAAATTCATGTTTTCTATTAATACTGAGGCTTGACATTAATTTTCATTAAGAATTTTTGTGAAAACAAAATCTAGAGTCTAATATAAAGTCTCTCAAACCCTACTTTACACTCCAATTTAAGATCCAAGAACCCTACATTTATATGTCTATTTGAGATCTCTTATGTGTTGCACCATAGTAGTTTTCTCTTCATTCCAAGAGCGTTTCAAGGCGGTGGAGATCGTGTTATTATTGTGTGGTGGATGGATTGGTCATGAGACAAGTAAGATCATTAGGATACTGAGATGTGGGAAAGTGTTTGTGTTATGTGGCTATTGAAAGGCGACCAACAATGGATGTAGAGAAGGTTACACGAAATAACGAAGCGTGCCAAGACTTGAAGGCATTGAGTCTATGAGTAAGTATAGGCTGTTCTTGTAAACATAGTTATGTTTTAGTTGATTTGTATTTCAAAGTCGTCCCAAATTTTTTCTGTTATGGATTTTCCTCGTACACCACTGTGTTGTGGATTGCTTTTATTTTATTCTTGCTATCACCTAAATGCAAGTTTAGGTAAAATAATATAGGTAAAATGTTTATGGCAACATTTGGTTTATTTGTTGCATGTTAATTAAATTGAGAAATTAAAAATTGGTGGTGTTTCCATATAATCCTAGGGCACTAGGATTATTTTTCAAAATGGTATCATAGAACGTTAAACTAATTTTACTATGTTTGATTCCAGTTTTTGTGGACGTTTAGGGTTTAAATAGATTTTAACTGAGACGGGAGTTCCATTACTCGACCTCCATTGCTTGGTGAGACAAACTATCCCTATTAGAAAGTGCAGATGTAATTTTTCTTGAAATCGATCGATGAGAACTTTTAGAATTCGATTGAGTATTGGTGAACTCCTCCCACCGAAGGTGGTGCTCCAAAAGCGTTGAACTCTTGGACAACGACAAAAAAGGATGCCTAGATTGTTAATTCCAAGGATTACTACAAGAAAAAACATCATTTATGTCAGTTTAAAAATTAACGTTATGTCACACAAATGTAAATTGACATAAATAAAATTCATTTATGTCAATTTGGCTTTTAAAGTAAATTTTTATTTCAATTTAAGTAAAATTGAGATAAAAAAAACAAACCATTTATCTCATATTTATATATAGATGACATAAATATACCTTAATTATTTTATCCTTTGAGTAAAAACTAAGATAAATGAAAAAACGAAGCAGGGCTTTTTTTTCCATTCCCGCTCCAAAAATTAGCTCCTCAAAATTCCCCGCTCTCTCTCTCGTACAATCCTCTCTTTCGTCGCATGACTCTCTCTCTCTCTCTCTCTCTCTCTCTCTCTCTCTCTCTCTCTCTCTCTCTCTCTCTCTCGCTCGTAGAGCTCCCTCACATCACCTCCGGCTCACTCACATCTCATCACCCCCGGCGCCAGCGAGCTTCAATCAATCTAGTACAGAAATCCCTAATATGGATGTGCAAGGGTTTATGTATATATATGGATTCGATTTGTGTATATGTGTTATGTAGATGCGATTTGTTCTCTATTTGTGTGTGTGCAATTTTTTGATTTGTATGTGTGCGATTTGTGTATATGCGATTTGTTCTTGATTTGTGTATATGTGTTTGAAATATTTCTGTTGGAAAACCTAATCGATTTCTCTTCCTTTTGATTTTGTGTCTCTTATCAGACTCACCACTGGGACGCCTTCCCTCTTCTCCTGTTTTGTACTCCGGTCGAATCTGCACATAGAGAATTTAGGTATGTTGCTTTAACAACTGTTTATTATTTACAATAGTAAATAGTTACATTTGTGCCAAGCATTGTTAAGGCCTTTATTTGTTGAGATTTATTACAACTATTAGCAATAATACTCTTTAAAGAATTGGGTCTATTAGAAATTCAGTTCATATATTGTCATTTAAAAAAAATACAAATATTAAAGAAATAGTTGAGTGTCATTAGTTTAAAGCGTAATTTTATTTGCTTTTTAGTTTATATATTCAATGTTTAATAATTTCGGTTAATGACTTGTTGAAAAAAAAAGTAGGGTCATTCGAAGAAAAGTCCCTCGATAATTTTTTAATTAATATATAGTCAATTTTTTTTTATTTTGTACCAAAAGATCCTTCGGCGTATAAAAGTAATCAGGGGAGTTTTTTAAAAATTAAAAAATAAGGTGGACTAAATGTAAAATATACTTAGCTCGTGGTGACTAAACATTAATTGTCGCGGCTGACTTCAAATATTTAAGTTAAATGTAAAATATCTAGTTTTTTACATAATGCAAAATGTTATGCTTAATGTATAATATTTAGATGTTTAGAAATGTAGGGTCAATTCATTTAGTGCTTAGTACTTGAATTTTGGTAGAGATTTTTAGTTCCTAATATGTAATTTTGCAGTATCCCGCTTATGTCATTTAATATTCGAGTTTCTTTTGAGTCAGACCTATCATATTCATTTTTTTTAGTTAGACCTGTCATATTCGGGTTTCTTTCGAATCGAACTAGTTAATTTTAACATGTTAAATAATGTTTTTCCTGAGTTGTGAAAACAAACTCAGCCTTACAGTTCCGCCCGTCTTGAATTAAAATCTTGTATCCCTTACTGTGTGTGTATTAGCCTTGATGTTCAGTGTTTTAGATTGCAATTAATTTCAGTGTGTGATGTTTTAGATTGCAAGTAATTTCAGTGTGTATGTGTGTGTTTATGTATCAGGGTGGAATTATGAGTTGATTTTTTTTGGATTCCCTTGAAATGTTTAAATAACATTTGATTATTAGTTAATACTTGATTAAATTTCCCTCATTTGACTCTCATTTGAAACGGGGTCAGTGCATGTTTATAGTACTATATTATCAAATTATGTGGTGTTCTTTATGAAATTCCTATTATATAAAATATGATCAAACAAGTGTTTGTTAATAAAATCATTATATGGATTCTTGAATATTCTTATACACTCAATGACTACTGTGTTCTGTGATCCAGTATTTTTGTGATTATACATTTGGACCAGTGATTTCATCTTTTTTAACATTTTTAGCAAAGGTGAGATAAATGATATAAAATTTATGTTAGATTATATAAAAGTGTGATGTATATATCCCCTACTCTTCATTGCTTAACAAAGTGTGATATCAATCCAATTACATCTTGTATTGCATTGTAATTGATCATTTATTAAGAATTTCTATAAATTAATTAATTCATTAATGTGTTTCCACGATTAAAAGAGACATTTGATTTTGGGAAGATGAAACTTATTCGAAAAGTTTACAACAATATTAGTACCATATGATGGTCAGAGCATTTTCTTTAGCTCCAACTTTATGTTAGTGTTTGCTTGTCTTAATGATTTCAGTACCATAGGGTGCGTTATGATGTATTAGTTTGCTTTTGAAGTTTCATTGTCTTATTTTAGTATGTATACCATATACTCGATAATGCCTCACTTGTGTGCTTTCATTAATTTTCATCATTTCTTGTCCCATGCTTATAATATGTGATTTCATTAATTGCTTCATTATATTGTAGGTATATAATCACTAATAGTTGTTTCTGTTATGTATAATATGTATAACAACAAGTGTTGGTATACATATTATATATGATGGTGCTAGAAATAGCACCACCCTTCAAGGTGTTCGTAAGCTCAATTCAGTGTTAACAATGGCGGTATGAGAGTATGTGTACATACAGTAGAAGGAGGTGAGCAGAAGAGGATTAATACCGGAATATAAGTGGGTCAGCCAATCTGGCCTACGTCCACTGTGAAGGTGTGTGGTTAATATCACTATATGAGGGCTCTAATGGACATAGATACAATCTCTCAACCTTTCTCTCTCTACTGTGTATTTAGATAAAGTTTTTGCTAGGGTTGTTATTTGCGAATCCTTTACAAGGTAGAGGATGACCTATATATATAGTGCTGGGGGGTGTAATATACCCCCCAAGCATGCAATGATCATGTGCATGAGGATCGAACCAGTATGAGAATGACACCTAGCTGATATCATGTAGATAATGATGACCAATATGCCCCCACGTGAGAGGAATGATTCGGTTATAACTGATTATGTACACGTGGTAATTCTGGTTCCATGTGTTATCACTAAAGAGCAATGATGCAGTAGATGAGCTTAATACCTTATAGGACCTCTTTCAATAGTGAAACAACTCCATGCAAGGGGTGAGGCCTTGTTCACCACCAGAGTCTCCTGTGTGGTTAAGAAAGAGATGAGGAAGAGATAGCTTCTCGATTCCCATAGACGACGCCAAAATAATGGTGCTAGAAATAGAACCACCCTTCAAGGTGTTCGTAAGCTCAATTCAGTGTTAACAATGGCGGTATGAGAGTATGTGTACATACAGTAGAAGGAGGTGACGAGAAGAGGATTAATACCAGAATATAAGTGGTTCAACCAATCTGTCCTACATCCACTGTGAAGGTGTGTGGTTAATATCACTGTATGAGGGCTCTAATGCCCATAGATACAATCTCTCAAGCTTTCTCTCTCTACTGTGTATTTAGACAGAGTTTTAGCTAGGGTTGTTATTTACGGATCCTTTACAAGGTAGAGGATGACCTCTATATATAATGCCTCGGGGTGTAATGTACCCCCCAAGCATGCAATGAACATGTGCATGAGGATCGAACCAGTATGAGAATGACACCTGACTGATCTCATGTAGATAATGATGACCTCAATATTCCCCCACGTGAGGGGAATGATTCGATTATAACTGATTGTGTACATGTGTTCCCAACAATACATATGCTGATAAGGGCTCGACCATCTGTGAATGGTCCCAACCTCGGCCTGGAAGAGGACGAGGTCACTACACCAAAAACAGGGATCTGGCACAGTTTAAAACTGTGCCAGATCAAATCTGGCACGGTTTTGAACTGTGCCAGAACCAGGTGTTCCAAAATGGCAAATTTTTTCTGGCACGGCTAAAAAGTGTGCCAGATTTGGTCAAACAGGAACACTTCTGGCACACTTTTAAACCGTGCCAGAATTTTATATTTCTGGCACACTTTTGGCACAGTTTTTAACTGTGCCAGATTTGGGCAAACAAGAACACTTCTGGCACACTTTTAAACCGTGCCAGAATTTGATATTTCTGGCACACTTTTGGCACAGTTTTTAACTGTGCCAGATTCAAAATAGTTTAAAAAAATTTGGCACAGTTCAAAATCGTGCCAAAATATGATACACTATTTCCACGGTTTTGAACTGTGCCATATTTTTTATAAAAAAAATAAAAATATTTAAAAGCACAAAATTCACAAATTAATAATATTGCACGTTGTTAATAAATTAATGTACATACAAACTTCAAAATATTACAAGTCTTTAATAGTTTACATGCCTAAAAAAATTGGGCAGAGTTTCCTCTATTTTTTGGACATTCCAAAACCTGTTAATACAAAACCTGCCTAATACAAAGCCCGCACGGCCACAAAATATAGCAATTAACTTACAAAAGCCTGCACGGCCATAAAACTCAACAATAAAAAAACAAAAGACCGCACGGCCATGACACAAAAAATGGAATCATGAATAAATCCCTTGTTGTAAACCATTGAGTTCTCTGTGTGTTCCACATGAATAAATGCCAACGATAAACTGTTATCCTGCAAAAAAAATAGGATACAAAAAAGATACGATATTAGTAACCCAATAATTTGCAAAAATTTTTTTTTACTCAAACTATAAAATTACATATATGAGTGGAAATTATCATCATACTCTCAAATCGGGAGACCCGAGACTACGCGGTCAATTCTTACAAGTTACATCGGTCCCGTGCAAGGTGTTCGTGCCTCCTACGAGGTCGTTGGGGGGCTGGTTTGGGTTTTCACACTTTAACGGCATGTTTTTTAGTCTAAGTGTGATTTTTGCAAATTATCGTCATACTCTCAAACCGGGAGACCCTGGAGTACGCGGTCAGTTCCTAAAAGTTACATTGGTCCCGTTCGAGGTGATCGTGCCTCCTACGGGGTCGATGGGGGGCTGGTTTGGGTTTTCACCCTTTAACGGCTTGTTTTTAAGTCTAAGTGTGATTTTTGCAAATTATCATCATACTCTCAAACCGAGAGACCCGGGACTATGCGGTCAGTTCCTACAAGTTACATTGGTCCCGTGCGAGGTGTTCGTGCCTCCTACGGGGTCGTTGGGGGGCTGGTTTGGGTTTTCACCCTTTAACGGCATGTTTTTAAGTTTAAGTGTTAATTTTTGCAAAATTATCGTCATACTCTCAAACCGAGAGACCCGGGACTACGCGATCAGTTCCAACAAGTTACATTGGTCCCGTGCGAGGTGTGCGTGCCTCCTACGAGGTCGTTTGGGGGCTGGTTTGGGTTTTTACCCTTTAACGGCATGTTTTTAAGTCTAAGTGTGATTTTTGCAAATTATCGTCATACTCTCAAATCGGGAGACCCGAGACTATGCGGTCAGTTCCTAAAAGTTACATTGATCCCGTGCGAGGTGTTCGTGCCTCCTACGGGGCCGATGGGGGGCTGGTTTGGGTTTTCACCCTTTAATGGCTTGTTTTTAAGTCTAAGTGTGATTTTTGCAAATTATCGTTGTACTCTGAAACCGGGGGACCCGGGACTATGCGGTCAGTTCCTATAAGTTACATTGGTCCCGTGCGAGGTGTTCGTGCCTCCTACGGGGTCGTTGGGAGGCTGGCTTGGGTTTTCACCCTTTAACGGCATGTTTTTTAGTCTAAGTGTGATTTTTGCAAATTATCGTCATACTCTCAAACCGGGAGACCCGAGACTACGCGGTCAGTTCCTACAAGTTACATTGGTCCCGTACGAGGTGTTCGTGCCTCCTACGGGGTCGTTTGGGGGTTGGTTTGGGTTTTCACCCTTTAACAGCATGTTTTTAACTCAAAGTGTGATTTTTGTAGATTATTGTCGTACTCTCAAATCGAGAGACCCGGGACTACGCGATCAGTTCCTACAAGTTACATTGGTCCCGTACGAGGTGTTCGTGCCTCCTACGGGGTCGTTTGGGGGCTGGTTTGGGTTTTCACCCTTTAGCGGCATGTTTTTAAGTCCAATTGTGATTTTTGCAAATTATCATCATACGCTCAAACCGGGAGACCCGAGACTACGCGGTCAGTTCTTATAAGTTACATTGGTCCCGTGCGAGGTGTGCGTGCCTCCTACGGGGTGGTTTGGGGGGTGGTTTGGGTTTTCACCCTTTAACGGCTTGTTTTTTAGTTTAAGTGCTGATTTTTGCAAATTATCGCCATATTCTCAAACTGGGAGACCCGGGAGTACGCGGTCAGTTCCTACAAGTTACATTGGTCCCGTGCGAGGTGTACGTGCCTCTAACGGGGTCGTTTGGGGGGTGGTTTGGGTTTTCACCCTTTAACGGCTTGCTTTTAAGTCTAAGTGTTAATTTTTGCAAATTATCATCATACTCTCAAACCGTGAGACCCAGGACTATGCGGTCAGTTCCAACATTTTACGTTGGTCCTGTGCGAGGTGTTCGTGCCCCCTACGAGGTCGTTTGGGGGGGGGGGGGGGGGTTTGCATTTTCACCCTTTAACGGCTTGGTTTTAAGTTTAAGTGTTAATTTTTGCAAATTATCGTCATACTCTCAAATCGGGAGACCCGAGACTACGCGGTCAGTTCCTACAAGTTACATTGATCCCGTGCGAGGTGTTCGTGCCTCCTACGGGGTCGTTTGGGGGTTGGTTTGGGTTTTCACCCTTTAACAGCATGTTTTTAACTCAAAGTGTGATTTTTGTAGATTATCATCGTACTCTCAAACCGAGAGACCCGGGACTACGCGATCAGTTCCTACAAGTTACATTGGTCCCGTGCGAGGTGTCCGTGCCTCCTACGGGGTCGTTTGGGGGCTGGTTTGGGTTTTCACCCTTTAACGGCATGTTTTTAAGTCAAGTGTGATTTTTGCAAATTATCATCATACGCTCAAACCGGGAGACCCGGGACTACGCGGTCAGTTCCTACAAGTTACATTGATCCCGTGCGAAGTGTTCGTGCCTCCTACGGGGTCGTTTGGGGGGCTGGTGTTGGTTTTCACCCTTTAACGTCTTGTTTTTAAGTGTAAGTGTGATTTTTGCAAATCATCGTCATACTCTCAAACCGGGAGACCCGGGACTACGCGATCAGTTCCTACAAGTTACATTGGTCCCATGCGAGGTGTTCGTGCCTCCTACGGGGTCATTTGGGGGTTCGTTTGGGTTTTCACCCTTTAACGGCATGTTTTTAACTCTAAGTGTGATTTTTGCAAATTATCGTCGTTGTCTCAAATCGGTAGACCCGGAACTACGCGGTCAATTCCTACAAGTTGCATTGGTCCCGTACGAGGTGTTCGTGCCTCCTACGGAGTCGTTTGGGGGCTGGTTTGGATTTTCACCCTTTAATGACATGTTTTCAAGTATAAGTGTGATTTTTGCGAATTATCATCATACGCTCAAACCGTGAGACTCGGGACTACGCGGTCAGTTCCTACAAGTTACATTGGTCCCATGCGAGGTGTTCGTACCCCCTACGGGGTCGTTTGGGGGGTGGTTTGGGTTTTCACCCTTTAACGGCTTGTTTTTAAGTTTAAGTGTTAATTTTTGCAAATTATGGTCATACTCTCAAACCGAGAGACCCGGAACTACGCGATCAGTTCCTACAAGTTACATTGGTCCCGTGCGAGGTGTTCGTGCCTCCTACGTGGTCGTTTGGGGGTTGGTTTGGGTTTTCACCCTTTAAAAACATGTTTTTAATTCAAAGTGTGATTTTTGCATATTATCGTCATACTCTCAAACCGAGAGACCCGGGACTACGCGATCAGTTCCTACAAGTTACATTTGTCCCGTACAAGGTGTTCGTGCCTCCTACGGGGTCGTTTGGGGGCTGATTTGGGTTTTCACCCTTTAACGGCATGTTTTTAAGTCTAAGTGTGATTTTTGCAAATTATCGTCATACGCTCAAATCGGGAGACCCGGGACTACGCGGTCAGTTCCAACATTTTACGTTGGTCCCGTGCGAGGTGTTCGTGCCTCCTACGAGGTCGTTTGGGGGTTCGTTTGGGTTTTCACCCTTTAACGGCATGCTTTTAACTCTAAGTGTGATTTTCGCAAATCATCGTCGTAGTCTCAAATCGGTAGACCCGGAACTACGCGGTCAATTCCTACAAGTTGAATTGGTCCCGTGCGAGGTGTTCGTGCCTCCTACGGGGTCGTTTGGGGGATGGTTTGGGTTTTCACCCTTTAACGACATATTTTTAACTCTAAGTGTGATTTTTGCCAATTATCGTCATACGCTCAAACCGGGAGACCCGGGACTACGCGGTCAGTTCCTACAAATTACATTGATCCCGTGCGAGGTGTTCGTGCCTCCTACGGGATCGTTTGGGGGACTGGTTTAGGTTTTCACCCTTTAAAGGCTTGTTTTTAAGTCTAAGTGTGATTTTTGTAAATCATCATCATACTCTCAAACCGGGAGACCCGGGACTACGCGGTCAATCCCTACAAGTTACATTGGTCCCGTACGAGGTGTTTGTGCCTCCTACGGGGTCGTTTGGGGGCTGGTTTGGGTTTTCACCCTTTAACGGCTTGTTTTTAAGTGTAAGTGTGATTTTTGCAAATCATCGTCATACTCTCAAATCGGGAGATCCGGGATTACGCGGTCAGTTCCTACAAGTTACATTGGTCCCGTGCGAGGTGTTCGTGCCTCCTACGGGATCGTTTGGGGGTTCGTTTGGGTTTTCACCCTTTAACGACATGTTTTTAACTCTAAGTGTGATTTTTGCAAATTATCGTCGTAGTCTCAAATCAGTAGACCCGGAACTACGCGGTCAATTCCTACAAGTTGCATTGGTCCTGTGCGAGGTGTTCGTGCCTCTACGGGGTCGTTTGGGGGCTGGTTTGGGTTTTCACCCTTTAACGGCTTATTTTTTAAGTCTAAGTGTGATTTTTGGAAATTATCATCATACTCTCAAACCGTGAGACCCGGGACTACGCGGTCAGTTCCTACAAGTTACATTGGTCCTGTGCGAGGTGCTCATGCCTACTACGGGGTCATTTGGGGGCTGGTTCGGGTTTTCACCCCTTAACGACCTCTTTTCATGTCTAAGTGTGATTTTTGCAAATTATCGTCATACTCTCAAACCGGGAGACCCGGGACTACGCGGTCAGTTCCAACAATTTACGTTGGTCCCGTGCTAGGTGTGCGTGCCTCCTACGGGGTGGTTTGGGTTTTCACCCTTTAACGGCTTGTTTTTTAGTTTAAGTGCTGATTTTTACAAATTATCGCCATATTCTCAAACTGGGAGACCCGGGAGTACGCGGTCAGTTCCTACAAGTTACATTGGTCCCGTGCGAGGCGTACGTGCCTCTAACGGGGTCGTTTGGGGGGTGGTTTGGGTTTTCACCCTTTAACGACTTGTTTTTAAGTTCAAGTGTTAATTTTTGCAAATTATCATCATATTCTCAAACCGAGAGACCCAAGACTACGCGGTCAGTTCCAACATTTTACGTTGGTCCCGTGCGAGGTGTGCGTGCCTCCTATATCGTCATATTCTCTGACGGTATGTTTTTAATCAATTTAGAACGTTTATGGATTTTAGAAAATTTTGACATAGTTTCATTTGTTTATTCATTAAATCCAACATGTTTTAACATTTAAAATAAACTCAACAGCAACAGAAAATTCCAAAACCAAACCACCAGCAAGTCCCTTCCACCAATTTAACTAAATAATCTCATAAAGTAAGCCATGAAGTGATTTTCAAACTTTAAAAGGAATGATCAGATATAGAATTAAAAAGACAAACTATAAATGTTGAGTAGAAATAATTCATTGCATTTTTAAAGGTTAATAAATGGGTACTAAATAATAGTTACCTGTAGTAACTTGATTAAGATTGGATGGAACTGTACTGAGTTGAACATTTGTAAAACAAAACCAAACAAATCACTGGTAGCCTATGCTGGCCTTTTGATCTCCAAACCTCCCCAATACCTGCATTCAATTCCCACCCAGCACTTGATCAAACTCTTTAATATTACAGTACCCATATATGATTATACACACATGTGTGTGAAATTGATAACATGTCCCTTTTATGAGTATAATTGGGTATCATTATGTGCCATTAGGACACGCGTTATATTGTACTTGATTATATGGATATGTATGGATATTAGTTAACACATTTGTGCATATAGTGAATAATCTACCTTTGATTATGCTTAAGATGTATTGAATTGATCTAGAGATCAAAGATTGTGATGGAAGATGATCATGGTTAATCTTTTTAAGCTTAATCTAGATGTTTTAAAATTATTGTCATATTCTCAAAGAGGTAGAAAACTACACGAAACACCGAGTACAATAACATTGATATGGCGAAAGATAAAGGGCATAGAGTAATAGTGATTGTAGTAGTAGTAGTGCTCACCTAGATTCAACTAGACAATCACAAAAATCAAAACCCATTTACAACACTAAAGTGCTCACCTAGATTCATCAGTTCAAATGTGATCTAATATTTCCAATCATCAATCCCTGTAATCGTCAATGCCTTATCAAGAAAACCCATCCGGTGCTCTTGTTCAGTCAAATTTCCTAAGCACCCACATGAGGGGAGTCTAATATGCAGGTGCCCACATGAGCAAATGGTGCATCCAACCTTATTTAAACGGATGTAACAGTTATCAAGTAGGTATGCCGAACAGGTTAATACTGAGACGACCTCATTCTTGAGTAGAGCCGAACACATTTATACCCTCAACAACAACTGCAAATTCCAAAACCAAACCACCAGCAAATCCCTTCCACCAATTTAACTAAATAAGCTCATAAAGTAAGTCTCTTATGGGCCCGTGACATATTCACAAACTAATAGGCCCGTCACAAACCATGGGTTGTTTTTACATTTTCAATTTTCAACTAATGTTAACTGAAATACATTTAAATAATCCACCTAAATAGGTATTGTCAACGATAGCCATATTCATCAAGTTATAATTGTTTGACGCAATTAAATAATATGTGGCAAAGAATTTATCTCCAACACAACCATCTTCCAAATCAATTGTTTAGGGAAACTCATATTATAGTTTTAAATGGAATAGATACAAATGTCTATTCCTATTCAACGTGGAAGACAACTCAAAAGAAGAAAAACAAAAACAAAAACAAAGACATATCTTAATTAAATTAACTTACATGGATTGATTTGATGAGACCATCCTTGATGGCATACCCCTAAGAGGCATATTTGCAAGGACTCTTTGTTTTTCTGCAAAAAAAAAAAGTGGTATGAAAAATATTTCCAACTGATACCAAGTATGTGCAATACAAATTCTTGCATTAGACTAAAGAGGAGAGGGGGTGGCACTACTAAAATTAACCTCCCTAGTTTTATAGCTTTTATTTTCACTTTTTTGAGATGTTTTATTATATGGCTTTAAGTACTCTAGTTCCAAGAGACTCTCTCTTGTACCCATGCATCAAATTGTTAAGCCCCCAAGATCATCACTGCATATTTTAAGTAAACATTATATACGCACAGAGATAAATACATACACATACAAAACGAAGATGACAACAGTAATTCCCCCTGCTGCTTAGACTTGGTCTTCAATTATTTGGCTTGGTCTAACTCAATTTGACCTCTTTCGGAACAAGGAAATGCTCGATTTGAGGGATAACTTTGAGATACGCCAAGTCCATCACCGGTTCACCAACTCACGCACCTTACATATGACTAATGTGGTGTGCTTACAATGAATTTTCTACAAAAACATGCTTTAAACAACAAAAACACTACAATGGAAATTATCAATACCTGTTAGTCAAATGAATCTAAATTGCGAGAATTAATAACTTAGAGATATTTAAACCTAGATATGAAGGACTATTAATATACAATATTTTTGTGTAATCACACCCCCAACACACATTTTGCCAGTCTGTAGCATATTATTGACATAAGCATGACATTCAAGGTTGATTTATTGGAAAATAAATAAAAAAAGGGAAATCCTAAAATGGCTATATGACTTTTGCCTATTTTTAATCAAAATTGGATTGGATTGGATTCAGATTCAGTCCAATCCATACACCATTTTATCAAACGCAATCCAATCCAATCCAACCTAATGTATTTCAATAATTCTATGACCATAAAATTTCATCTAAAACAACTTTCAATCCATTACACAACAATAACATTCTGTCCAGAATGAGCAATTTTGATATCATCAAACATACAAAAATTAGCACTTCTACAACCATAACATTCATTCTGTAAAAAGTAACTTCTCCCCAAAACATTCAAACTAGTCCAAATTAGTCAAATTAACCAAAAACAATTGCAAATATAACCTTAGCCACATTAGCATACTAATTTCAGCAATAATAACGAAAAATAAAAAATTCAGCAACAATAACAAAAACTACAAAATTTCAGCAACTAATTTCAGCATATTAATTTCAACAATAATAACAAAAACTTAAAAATTCAACAACAATAACAATAACTAAAAAAATTCAGCAACTAAACTAATATCAACTAAAAAATTCAGCAACTAAAAAATTCAACCAAACTAATTTCAACTAACAACTAAAAACTATTAAACTTTAAAATTAACAACTAAAAACAATTTCATATCAGATTTATTGAAAAAATAACATACCTGATCAAATCAGGCGGATTTGAATCAAAAGGAAGGTAGGGACTAGCGGAGACGACGAGAGGAGAGAAAAGGGTAACTTTGATAGCTATAACCCATGAGCTAACTCAGTGAGTTTGTTTTGACTCGGTTTTGTCTCACTCCCGAGTGCTACATACACTACTAATTTTCTCTCCTGCTTATCTAGCCACTCCTTAATTTCCACCCATTTTTCATCATCTTCATCTTCACCCGTTGCTCCGGTTGCAGGTAAAGAAACCAAACTCAATAACCGTTTTTTGATAAATCTTGTTCATTAAATCCAACCACTCAGGCTTGAAATCTGATGAGCTTCTTATTACCACCGCATCACACCCTTGAATGGTGCCTGCGAGACGAGACGAGACGAATTCGAAACTTCTTCATTTTCCACACGCGCGATCATCTAATATGTCCGAGGGTGGAATAAAGTAACCCAATATAGAAGCTACGTATATACTGAAAAAGGCGCTACTAACATTTAGTTTGGGCTCTAATGGACCAAGCCAATAAGAAGCAAAATCGAAGAGGATCCAATCAGGTGAAGAAGATTGACGGAAATCAGCTACGGGTTGTTGCAAACCGTCATAAGCAATCTTGAAATACCTGACTTCGTTACTAGGTAAGTACATTGTGGCCTCTGCGTTTTCTGGTAGGTTACGATCTCCGGGCGGGAGAGGAAGGGAGGGATTGTCGAGGGGGAGAGAATCAAGGGCGGCAGGGGACGGAGCAAGAGTGAGCTGCGAAATGGGTAGGGTTTTCTGGTTTTTGGTGAGAGTGAGAGTGAGAACGTAAATGGGTTTAGAGTGAAGGGGTTCAGTAATCTCCATACTTCCGTAGACTTTTTGTGTGAGCGGGAGAGTGAAGGGGATGAAATTTAGATGGCTCCAAATGAAATGTCAAAAAAAATTTAGTATTTATATTTTAATCAAGTGTACCTAAGTTTGGCACACTTAAAAATAGTGCCAGATTTTGGCACTGTTTTAAAGTGTGCCAGATTATCATTAAACCATGCCAGAATCTGGCACAGTTTAAAACTGTGTCAGATTTTTAATATCAGGGTGTGCCAAAATGCTTTTTTTGGTGTAGTGGGTGATGACCTTGGTTCAGTGGGAAAGCTGAGGTAAGGCATATTGAGTTGTGGCGTCGGCCTGGGCTGAGGTAATGGTGGCGTAGCAGGAACGTTGGTTGATCCCCAGTCGAGATTCGTTATGATGATGGGATGGCAACCTCGGCCTGAACCAAGCCGAGGTTGCAAGCCTTGGATGACTAGATGGATAACCGCCCTTGTGGATTATGGAGACCTCACCTATCGAGGTAGCTAGTAACGTCGGCTATGGCCGACCTTGCTTAGGACGAGATCACTGGTTGTTGATCTAAGGCCCCTCTAACATCGGCCATCTCCCTGGCCGAGGTTGATGTCTCTGAACCAAGGGGGTGCATTTACGGCATATCAATCACCCCTATCCCTTAGTTACCTGTGTGATCAGGTTCCTAAGGGGTATATTTGCCCGACGTCGGATTTCCTTAGGTGTTAGTACCTTTTTAACAAGTGTCAGCTGCTGAAGTGGCTAGCGTGCCTGGCAAGGGTAATGATTGCAGTCTTTTAGGTTCCCAAGGCAATGATGGGACTTGGGATGCGTGCATTAAGTTTTGAGGGTTATACCCCCTTCCTTTCTCTTTCTTCCCCACTTCTTCATTTTCTCGCCTGAATTTTCCCTGCTTTGTCTCTCTCTCTCTCTACAAGAGCTTGTTCAAGGTGCATTTGGTGCCTTTTTCTTGCAATCCTCTCTCTTTCTTTTTCACAAATTTTCTCAGGTATCGTCTATCACCCCATTCTCTCCTTTTGTTGCATTTTCCTGCCTTGTTCTTCCATTCGTTGCATTTTCCGACGAGTTTTTGCATTTTTCGGTGAGCCTAAGAGTTTTCCGGTGTACTATTCTTTAATCGTTCTTATTTAAAACCCAGTTTTGATCCTTAGTCAAATTGCCAATCCTGTTTATTTAGAAGAGTCACAAGTGTAGGGTCTGACACATATGCTCAGGCCCCTTTATCAACTCTTAGAGGAATTCCCCTCTCTCAGGGAGAAGACCTTAGAAAAAATTAGGCAAATAGAAAGAGCTCAAGAGGAAGCTTGTAGGACAGAGGCATTCCCCCTCAGACCTATCTTTCCACCCCCCCTAAAGGTCATATATCATGAGCCAACTGAATCAGTTAAGTCAGTAGAAGTCCCTACTCCCATGTCTAAGTTTGAGTCATCCACCTTAGACCCTATGTCTGTGGACTCCTTTCAAGAGGCTATGGAATTTTCCATTCAGAAGAATCAGGTCCCTGATCAAGCCGAGGTTTCCAGTAGGGCCTCGTCTCATAAGAGTTCAAGCACATCGCACTCTTCCTTCGACGTTGAAATTGTAGGACCTAGCATGGTTGTTCCCCCAATTCTTGAAGCTATTCCCTTGTCGGCCGTCACAGGATCTGAATTCGCTCAGAGGTTCCCAAGTGGGGCCCCATCGTCTGCTCAAGCCGACGTTGAATCAGATGATGGTGATGGTAATGAAAGCAATGTTGACACATTTGATGCGGTCGAGATAGAGATCACTGTCAGCGAGGTTGACCTTTTAGCCTTCAGACATCTATATTCTATAAGTCCTTCCATAAAACTCAGGAGACCTCTGAGGGAGGAGAGGGCTTTCGGCGGTCGAGATGGTGAGATCTGCTTGTACGAGCAGATGTTCAAGTTAGGGTTTCGTCTGCCTATTCATCCCATCACCAGGGCTATATTTTCCTACATCAATTTGGCTCCTTCCCAGTTGTCACCCAATGCCTGGAGGGTGATAATTGGAGCTATTGTCTTATGGAGGGCAGTCCATCACTCAGACCTTCACATCCAAGTTTTCACAGGGTTCTATGTCCCCTCATCTACCAGGAACCATCCGAGCTATTACCATTTTTTAGCTCGGAAGTCAAATAAAAAGATGTTGCAGGTCACCCAAACCTCGAACCATAATTAGAAACCACGCTACTTCTTTGCATCAGGACCATGGGAATTTGGTCCATGTGCCCCCTCTTCTTCCCTTGAGCTGAGGATACCCCTGAGATGGGGAAAGGTTAGAATGGCTGCTAGGGCTGACCTTGGGCTAAGCCAAAATAATCTTCAGAAGGTCAAAGACCTTCAGGATCGGGGGGAGCATGGTCTTCTTGTCCAGTTCGAACACCTGATGACCCCCTACTATCTATCTAAGACTGGGCTTGGGGGGGAGTCCTCTGACAGAGCTTCCTAAGTCGCTTTATTATTTCAAATTTATACCTCTAAATTTGTGTATCTCTGATTTTCTAACTCAGACCTTTCTATTTTGCAGAGCGCCCACAAGGGATATCTGACGAACTCTAGGAGATGGCAACCCCTAGTCTCACAAGCCTTGTCAAGAAGTCTGGTCTGAATGCGCCTCCTCCCCCTCCATATACCTCAAGGGCTAAAGCCACCAAGAAGAGAAAACCTACCAACCCTTCCCCTGAGGATCATAGGCAGAAGAAAAATAAAAAGGGGGATCGTGCCATCCACATTTCTTCTGAGGATGCATTGATTGCTCGCCTTGAGCAATTGATGATTGGTGATAGTCTCATCGGCCACAGTCTAAAGGCCTTGGATGCCATCGGCGATGCCATGACCGACTCTGACAAACGCATCTATCGCTCTCTGGATAAACCTCCGTTGGCTGAGTTCTCTCTCCATCGTTCCATCCAAGTAAGACCTTAAACTTTTGCTGAATTATATTCAAGTGTAACATCGGTATTGAACTATATCGGATCTTAGACTGACATATTTGCACATGTTCTACAGGGTCTCCTCACCATGCATTATTTTATTAGCTGGACCTTGGGAAAACTTCCTTTGATTGAGAAGGGCCAAGAGGCCGAGAAGACCGAGGCCACTTTAAATGCTGAAGTGGATCGTCTGAAGGACTCCTTAAATAAGTTTGAGTCCATTGTGAAGGGGTTGCAGAAAGACATGGACAAACTGAGGGAAGATTATAGTGCTGCCCTAAAGACTCAGGCTGACTCTCTTCAACATAAGGTTGATGTGGCTATGAAAGCTGCCTTAGATGATGCCTCCGAGAAGATCTTGGAGGAGTACAAGGTCTTTGATGAGTTTGTCAACTTCGTCTTTGAATACCTGGAAAGGGGTGTAAAGGCCACTAGCAAATGGGCTGCTATGAAGGATAAGGAATCAGGGACCCTCACAGCTTATGACTTCATTAGTTTGGGTTATGCCAACCCTCGGTTTGCTCAGGCCCTGCAGGAGGTTAAGGAGGAGGGAGCTGCTGCACCTACCGAGACTTCCCCTCAAGATAACACCATGACTGAAGATGTTGGTGCTCAAGACGACGGGGTGAAAGTAGCCACCCTAGGCCAGGGAGATGGAGGCATGGCAACTAACCCTAAGGCTGCAAACACTTGACTATTTTGTGAAGCTTTGATCAATTTTAATTTTTAGTTTCTATGAAGAACTGTAACCTCTGATGACAAACTCTGTTACTTTGTATTTTGTAACTCCCAACTTTAATCTATATCAACCTCTGAGGAGGGCTTCATTTCTTCAGTTGTTGAATGTTTATTGAATGATTTTCTATATCTAAAGTTTTAATTTAATCGTCTAAGGTGTGGGGTCATCCAACTATGATGTCTTACCTCAGACCTTGTCACCAAATTATGATGTTATACGGTCTGAGGTCATCAACTAAGACGGCATCCTTGTAAATAATTTTTTCACCAAATTAATGATGTTTAAGATCTGAGGTCATCCAAGTATGATGTCTTACCTCAGATCTTGTCACCAAGTTATGATGTTATAAGGTCTGAGGTCATCAACTAAGATGTTATCCCCATAAATAATTTCACCAAATTAATGATGTCTAAGGTCTGAGGTCATCCAAGTATGATGTCTTACCTCAGACCTTGTCACCAAATTATGATGTTATAAGGTTTGAGGTCATCTAAGTGTGATGTCTTACCTCAGATCTTGTCACCAAATTATGATGTTATAAGGTCTGAGGTCATCAACTAAGATGTTATCCCCATAGATAATTTCACCAAATTAATGATGTCTAAGGTCTGAGGTTATCCAAGGATGATGTCTTACCTCAGACCTTGTCACCAAATTATGATGTTATAAGGTCTGAGGTCATCAACTAAGATGTTATCCCCATAAATTCTACCACTAGAGCATAATGAACCAAGAATTGGCATGGAAACTAATCTTCTCATTAATAGTCTCTTCATAAGATGATACATTTACACAAAAACTCTTGCAACATCACATGTAATACTTTTTTAGATGATCAACATTCCAAGGATTGGAGAAAGGTTCCCCTTCGAGATTTTCTAGCCTGTAGGTCCCAGGTACAACCTCCTCAATCACTTTGTAAGGACCATGCCAATTTGGGTGAAGCTTATTTGCCTTGTGCAACGTCTTCTTCAGTACTAAGTCCCCCTCGGCTATGGGTCTTGATTTTATCCTTTGATTGTAGAACTTTACCGTTCTCTGCTGGTAAGCTGCATGCCTAACTTCTGCGTCTTCCCTTTTCTCTTCAATGAAGTCTAGGTCGAATCTTCTCTCCTCCTCATTCTTCTCAGGGTCATAGGTCTGAACCCTATGAGTAGGGAGTCCTACCTCTGTTGGTATGATGGCCTCTGAGCCATGTGATAACATAAACGGGGTCTCCCCCTTTGGTGTCCTAGCCGTCGTTCTATAGGCCCATAGCACAACATAAACCTCTTCAGTCCATCTTCCCTTAGCCTCTTCCAACCTCTTCTTTATCCCATTAAAGATTGTTCTGTTAGTGACTTCAGTCTGACTGTTTGCCTGAGGTCGGCCAGGAGAAGAGAAAAATTACTTTATCCCAACTTTTTCGCAGTATTTTTCCAAGGCAGAATTCTTGAACTGGGTTCCATTGTTCGAGATGAGGGTATTTGGGAGGCCATGTCTGCATATGATGTTTTTCCAAATAAATTGGAAGGTCTTCTGCTCTATAATCGTGATCATCAGTTCAGCCTCTACCCATTTGGAGAAGTAATCAATGGCGACTATCAGAAATCGATAGTTATTTACAGCCCTTGGCAGGGGTTCTACTAAGTCAATTCCCCATAATGCGAATGTCCAAGGGGAACTGAATGACATCATAGGCTGATGAGGTTGATGTGGAATAGTGGAGAATCTCTGACATTTATCGCACCTCTTTACGTAAGCTGCAGCATCTTTGGCCAAGGTCGGCCACCAGTATCCTTGCGTGATATTCCTCTTCGCCAAAGGTCTCCCTCCTATGTGACTGGAGCAAGAACCCTCGTGTACCTCTTGTAGGACGTGGGGAACTTCTGTGGGATGAACGCATCTGAGGAGAGGTGATATGAATCCCTTCTTATACAGGACATCTCCTACCATTGAGAACTTTGCATCTCTGTACCTCAGTTTCCTCCTTTCTAACTTTGATTTTGGTAGCTCTTCCTCTCTGATATATCTGATCAGGGGATCAATCCATGAGTTCCTTAGGTTTAAATTTAAGCAAGGGTTACTGACCTCTTTTTCTTCAATGGTCGCTTTAGGTAAGATCTCAACTGGGACTGTCCTTTTGATATTTGTCCTTGTCACCGAAGCTAACCTTGCTAATGCATCTGCATAGCTGTTGTTCTGCCGAGGTATTCTCTTCATTTTTACCTCTTCAAAATCTTCTAATGTCACTCTTACCCTCTTCAGGTATTTGGCCATTCTTTCATCCTTGGCCTCATAAACCCCCAATACTTGGTTAACAACCAACCTTGAGTCACTGTGAAGAAGGAGTCATCTTATCCCAAGGGTCCTTGCCAAGGAGAGGCCTGCTATCATGGCCTCATATTCTGACTCGTTGTTTGATGCCTTGAAGCTAAACCTTAGGGCATATTCGATGTTGGTACCATCCGGGGCTGAGAGTATCATCCCCGCATTACTTCTACTTTCGCAAGAAGACCCATCGACGAAGAGGTTCCAGATGTATCTCACTACACCAAAATGAGCAAATTATCACCTTTCAGCCGGCCAGCCTTGTCAAGGTCATTGACCGTGACAAAAAAACACGCGTTTTATGTCACGGTCATTGACCTTGACACGACCGTGATAACTAATTGTCACGGTCAATGACCGTGACAAGTCCGTGATAAATTTAATTGTCACGGTCTTGTCACGATCATTGACCGTGACAATTCTTGTGTGTGTGTGTGTGTGGTGGTGGTGTGTTTTGGGGGAGAGGGTGGTGGAGGGGGGGGAGGGGGTGGTGGAGGGGGGCAGGGGGTGGGGTGTGTGTGTGTGTGTGGTGGTGTGTGGTGGGGGAGGGGTTGGTGGAGGGGGAAGGGGGTGGGGTGGGGTGCGGTGTGTGTGTGTGTGTGTGTGTGTGGTGGTGGTGTGTTTTGGGGGAGGGGGTGGTGGAGGGGGCAGGGGGTGGGGTGGGGTGGGGTGTGTGTGTGTGTGGTGGTGTGTGGTGGGGGAGGGGGTGGTGGAGGGGGGCAGGGGGTGGGGTGGGGTGGGGTGTGTGTGTGTGTGTGGTGTGTGGTGGGGGAGGGTTTTATAGAGTTTCGCTCCTACTACTTGGGCAATGACTATACTAGGGACCAAAGATAAATAAATAAACTGGATTCAAAGTAAATACTAGGAAATCCCAATTTATAACCGTCTAATTTATATCCTTTATTTATTTAATCACGATTCATTCCACTAAATAATCATGATTGCACTCAAATTTAATGAATATCTGATCAATTCCTTGATTCTAAAACTTAATTCTATAGGATTATAAAATAGTTCATCGGTCGGGTAAACAAAACATATAAGTCTATCAAGGGGTATCACAATCCAAATTATTTCTTGGACGTGAATTCCTTCAAATTATGATCTCATACCTATTCACACAATGATTGACCAACTTGCGAGGATCTATTGTTCTAACATATAATTGAACTTCACCCATCGCAATCGAAGAAATAATTGTGAAAGAAATTTGATATCCATAACCCTAGGGATTAAGAATCTATGAACTTTTTGCAAACGATATGAGATTTCCCATTTTTAATCAAGAACATCCTTAGACTTGTAGGGGGTGGGGTGGGGTGGGGTGTGTGTGTGTGTGTGGTGGTGTGTGGTGGGGGAGGGGTGGTGGAGGGGGGCAGGGGGTGGGGTGGGGTGGGGTGTGTGTGTGTGTGTGATATTCAATTTAGTTGGTGCACAAACTAACGGTCAAAGTAATAGTATATAATTCCAACATGATTCCCTGCCTGAAGAGGTACCGATCTTCTTCATTCTCGGCTAGTCCACCTATGGCTCTCTTGGATACTACCTCTTCCTGATCTTCGAAGACATTGCTATTCGATCCCTCAGCAGTCTCTAGATTATTCTCAACCTCTACCACTTCTCATGTGAACTCTGCGATAAAATCTATCAGTGCCTGCCCTTTGATGGTCATCCTAGGCTGATAAGTAAGGTCATACTCCCCCAACTCAATGGCCCATGTCATCAATCTAACCGACTTCTTAGGCTTATGGAGGACCTGTCTTAGTGGGGAGTCGGTGAGGATGACCATGGAGTGGGCTTGAAAGTAAGGCTTCATCTTCCTAGAAGCATGTATCAGGGCGTAGGTAACTTTTCCATTCGAGGATAATTTTGATCAGACCCTTGAAGGGCCTTACTATTGAAATACACAGGCCTTTGGACCCCAACGTCCTCCCATACTATGGTTGCACTTATAGCGGATTCAGAAACTGCTAGATAAATATACAACTTCTCACCCATTATGGGCCGAGATAAGAGCAAGGGAGATCCGAGGTAGGACTTCAGCTGGTCAAAAGCTTCCTCACACTCTTTTTCCCACTCGAAGGTCTTTCTAAGTACTTTAAATAACGGGAGACACTTATTCATCGCTCTTGAAACAAATCTGTTAAGCGCAGCCACTCTTCCAGTCAGTCTCTGAACATCTTTAATACTCCTAGATGTCTTCGTGTCAAGCAAAGCTTTGATTTTCTCAGGGTTCGCCTCTATTCCCCTCTGATTGATAATGAATCCGAGAAATTTCCCAGCTCCCACCCCGAAGACACACTTCGCTGGGTTGAGTTTTATTCTGTATAAGTCCAGGGTATCGAATGTCCTTTCCAGGTCTGCCACATGGGTGTAGGGCTTTAAGCTCTTCGTTAGCATATCGTCTACATACACCTCCATAGTACTGCCTATTTGGGCCTCAAACATCTTATTCACAAGACGTTGGTAAGTTTCCCCTGCATTTTTCAATCCGAAGGGCATAACCTTGTAGCAATATGTCCCTTTGTCCGTGATGAAGGCAGTCTTCTCCGAGTCTTTAGCATCCATGAAGATCTGGTTGTAATATGAGTACGCGTCCATGAAGCTCATGAGCTCATGTCCTGCCATTGCATCTACCATCTGGTCGATTCGAGGTAAGGGATAACTGTCTTTTGGGCAAGACTTGTTCATGTCAGTTAAATCTACGCACATTTTCCACTTTCCGTTGGCTTTGGGCACAATGACTGCATTTGATAGCCACTTCGAATATATGACTTCCCTTATGAACTCAGTCTCTTCCAAATTTCTGACCTCTTCCCGGATGATGTCGTACTTCTCCCTGGAGTATACTCTTCGTCTCTGTTTGATGGGATTAGCATCCTCAGTTACGTTGAGTTTATGACACATTACCTCAGGGTCGATGCCAGGCATGTCCGTGTGGCTCAAAGTGAAAACACTCTGCCTCTTCCTCAAGAAACTTATTAACTCTTCCTTGATCTCTGTTTTCAAGGCTTTGCCTATCTGGACAGTTTTTTTCGGTTCGTCCTCATTGAGGACGATGGATTCTACCTCTTCTGTGGCTTATCCTTTCTTTAACTTTGTTTTATCTCTGGGGTCAAGTGTATCAATGTTATAAGTGGTAGTTTCTCTCTTATGTGCCTCTCTCTCTTCAGCCGAGTTGAAGTAGCATTCTCGTGCTGTGGTCTGGTCACCCTGCACTTCCCCTACCCCATAGGGGGTCAGGAATTTTAGCATTTGGTGGACCGTCGACGGCACGACCTCAAACTCTTTAAGGGCTACTCTTCCTATGATGAGGTTATAGGCTGAGAAGACGTTTTCGTCCATAATGAAGAAATTGATCTTCCGGGTTAACCTCTTAGGCCACTCATCGCCCATTCGTACGTCCATCTCATACATACCCAATGGATGGTCCTTTTCACCATTGAACCCCATTAACGGATGGTGATAGGGTACCAGCCTAGCTCCGCTAAGGCCCAGGCTTTTGAAGCAGGGCCAGAACATCACATCTGCATTGTCTCGGAAGACGTTAGATTTACTACTTCAAGTTTGGCCACTGACTTGGCTTCTGCCACATGAGCCTTCCGGCCAGCCACCTCAAAACCACCCCCTGCAAGTCCTCCGCATATGGTGTTAACACCAATGGAGATCATACCAACCCTCTTTACTGGGGTGTTGTCGTCTTTTGGTGGGAGGTCCGGATCGTCTTCATCATCGTCATCTGAGCCATCGTCTCTTCTTGCTGTGGTATCATCACGACACCTGTCGTGTATCTTCTTTTAGGGGTCTTCTCTTCCCCTTTTGGGAGCTTTGCCATCAACATATTTCCTCAACTTTCCTGATTTTAACATTTTTTCGATCTCATCCTTTAAGGTGAAGCACTTATCTGTTATATGGCCATGGTCTTGGTAGAATTCACACCATAAATTATGGTTCCTCTTATGTGGAGGAGCCTTCAACTTCTCTGGCCATCTTAGGGACCGGTCGTTTTTTATCTCATTGAGGATGTGTTCGCAGCTCACAGTAAGAGGAGTATAACGTGCAAACTTGTCATCAACTGACCTCTTATTTCCATCCTTCTTTCTTTGGAACTTCTCGCTGCTACCGCCATTCCCGTCCTTGTATTTTGCGGCCATGGCCTCTTCAGCATTCATGACCTTCCCCGCAGTTGCCAATAGCTCCGCCATTGATTTGGGAGGGTCTTCCACAAGTTTCCACAATAACTTACCTTTCTGAAGACCTCCTATGAGGGCGGTCATGGCAATATTCTCTTCGTAATCTTCAACCTCAGGTTTTTCCTTGTTGAACCTGGCTATGTAGTCTCTTAGGCTCTCGTGCTTGCCTTGCTTGACATACAACAGATGGGTGGTCTTCTTCTGAGGTCTTACCCCGAAACAGAAATTGTGAATGAATAGTTCATCCAAGCCCTTAAAGTTCTCAATTGAATTTTTCATAAGAGAAGTAAACAAGATGTGTGATGTTCCCGTCAAGGTCCCGAAGAAGGCCCGACACTTCATCTCATCTGATATTAAGTAATTATCCGCCACCGACTGGTACATATCAATATGATGCATAGGATTGGTGATGCCATCATACTTGGGAGTTACTGTAGGTAGCTTGAACTTGGCTGGGGTAGGGAAGCTTACTATCTTAACCATGAACGGAGAGCCCTCTGAGAAACCTCTTTGCAACGGATCTCGACTTTTGATGAGATCTCCTATCTTGTCCTCAAGACGTTGGATGGAGTCATTCCACGGTTTTACAACGTTGGCCTGGCCGAGGTTGTCCTCAGCCACCTCCAAAGGGTGGACTGAGGGTTCCCCAACCGCAACACAACGTCTTCTACTTACCTCTTCTTGGTCTCTTCCTCATCCCGAATGAGGCTGACGTTGCCTCCCTTCCCTTTGTGAGCCGGCTGCACTTCTCGACCTTGACAACCTTTGTCTTAGGTCATTTATGGGACCGAGCCTTTCAAAGGCCGACCCTCTGCTCAGTCGATCAAAAGATGATCCTCGTTGTTGGGCTTCTCCACCTCTTCTGCCCCCATAACCTTGGCTCCATTAGATAGGACGAACTGTATTGTTCGAAATATCATACGGATCCCAACAATCTTTTGGGACATCTTCTGCCTCTAGATCATCATACATGTCCTCAGAGCAAGGGTTTCTTTGCCTCCCCAGGAGCAAGCGCCTAGGGTCAGCAACGTCCCTCCTCCGCTGGGGCGTAGGGTGATCCTTTCATGGTGCCTGGGGTGGTCCCCTGGCTTCTGGGTGAGCCTAGACAACCGTCGGAGTAATCATCTCCGGTGATACTCCAGGTGGCCTCATCATATTTTGACTGAGCTATGCAAATTGCTCCTACATTGCTTGTTACGTCGCAACCAACGACCTCAAAGCTGCCGCCACCTCCGCCATTTCAGACTGATTCGGTGCCTGGCTGGAGCTAGGTCCACCAGCCCCAGGCGGCGGAAGAGGTGGTGGTAATTCTAGTGCCATGTGTTAGCACTAAAGAGCAATGATGCAGTAGATGAGCTTAATACCTTATAGGACCTCTTTCAATAGTGAAACAACTCCATGCAAGGGGTGAGGCCTTGTTCACCACCAGAGTCTCCTGTGTGGTTAAGAAAGAGATGAGTAAGAGATAGCTTCTCGATTCCCATAGACGGCGCCAAAATAATGGTGCTAGAAATAGAACCACCCTTCAAGGTGTTCGTAAGCTCAATTCAGTGTTAACAATGGCGGTATCAGAGTATGTGTACATACAGTAGAAGGAGGTGACGAGAAGAGGATTAATACCAGAATATAAGTGGTTCAACCAATCTGTCCTACATCCACTGTGAAGGTGTGCGGTTAATATCACTGTATGAGGGCTCTAATGCCCATAGATACAATCTCTCAAGCTTTCTCTCTCTACTGTGTATTTAGACAGAGTTTTAGCTAGGGTTGTTATTTACGGATCCTTTACAAGGTAGAGGATGACCTCTATATATAATGCCTCGGGGTGTAATGTACCCCCCAAGCATGCAATGAACATGTGCATGAGGATCGAACCAGTATGAGAATGACACCTGACTGATCTCATGTAGATAATGATGACCTCAATATTCCCCCACGTGAGGGGAATGATTCGATTATAACTGATTGTGTACACGTGTTCCCAACAATACATATGCTGATAAGGGCTCGACCATCTGTGAATGGTCCCAACCTCGGCCTGGAAGAGGACGAGGTGATGACCTTGGCTCAGTGGGAAAGCTGAGGTAAGGCATATTGAGTTATGACGTTGGCCTGGGCCGAGGTAATGGTGGCGTAGCAGGAACGTCGACTGATCCCCAGCCGATATTCATTATGATGATAGGATGGAAACCTCGGCCTGAACCAAGCCGAGGTTGCAAGCCTTGGATGACCAGATGGATAACCGCCCTTGTGGATTATGGAGACCTCGCCTGTCGAGGTAGCTAGTAACGTCGGCCATGGCCGACCTTGCTTAGGACGAGATTGCTGGTTGTTGATCTAAGGCCCCTTTAACATCGGCCATCTCCCTGGCCGAGGTTGATGTCTGTGAGTCGAGGGTGTGCATTTAGGTCATATCAATATATAACATCATAGTATAATATGTATAATAATTTTGTGAATTGAAGTTCTTCAATGTTCGGAATTGGTTTTGGTTGTATAGTGTTTGGGTGTTGTGTTATTGTTCTTGAATTGGTTAGTTATGGTTGATTGAGTCTTATTACTATTAGGTGTTGGTGTCTTTGGTAGTCGTTGTGATAGTTTTAGAGGGATATTATGCTTTCTACGATATTTTCTAATGGTGTAAATTTATTATGTTTGTATATTATTGTATTAATTTTAACAATTACATATCTTTTATTGCTTATATATCACTTGTGGTGGTTTACATACTTAGGCCATAATAGACAGGTTTTGGATGAGCAAGGACAAATTATCAAAACAATACATAGAAGGTGTTGATAATTTTCTTGGGGTTTCTCTAAACGCCTCCTTAGATGAGAACTTCATAGGATGCCTTTGTAATCAATGTGAGAATAGATTAAAAATCGGTGTTAAAGAAATCAGACAATATTTGTATAGTTCGGGTATCGATCTGAATTATACTGTATGGAAATGGCATGGAGACGAGGGTCATCGTGAAACACTACTGGATGTTAATATGGGTGATCCTATCTGTGACGATATTAATATAGATACCATGGTGGATGTTGAAGAGTTGATTGACATGGTGGAGTTTATAAAACAAGACTTCACAGGAAATGCAGAAATTTTTTAGAAGTTGTTTGTAAATGCGAAGAAGTCATTTTATGAAAGATGTAAAAAATATACAAAGTTATCCTCTATCGTCAAGCTATTCAATCTTAAAGTGAAGAGTGGGATGTCCGATAAATTCCTTTCAAATACGTTGTCAATCATTGCCGACATGCTTCCGGATGACAATGTATTGACTTTATCCGATAATGAGGCAAAACGTTGCTTATCGGTATTTGGAATGGACTTTTAGAAGATACACACATGCCCTAATGACTGTATTCTCTATAGAAAATATTATAAAGAATCTATTGAATTTCCCACTTATAGAACATCCAGGTTCAAACAGAAGAAGAATTTGAAAGAACAAAGAAGGGATGATGGGAAACAAGGTGTTCCTCCGAAAGTGTTATGGTAATTTTCACCTACTTCAAGATTAAAAAGGTGGTTTCATTCTAAAGAGACTGCTAAGTCTCTGACATGGCATGCCGATGATAGAATTGTTGATGGTTTCTTGCATCACTCAGTAGACTCACCAATTTGAAAATTATTTGATGGAAAGTGGCCTGATTTTGCAGCAAAAGTAAGAAATCTTTGATTAGCACTATCAACGAACGTAATTAATCCTTATAGTTCCCTTACTAATAGGTATAGTTATTTGACGGTAATGTTAAACACATAACTTTGAATCGGAATTGTGTATGAAGAGAAAGTTTACAATATTGACTATGTTGATATCGGGTCCAAAACAACCGAAAAATAATATAGATGTTTATTTGGATACGTTAATAGAAGATCTGAATACCATATGGCATGAAGGAGTTAAAGCCTACAACGCCTTTAGACAATAATCTTTTACTCCTCGGGCAATATTGTTATGGAGAACTAATGATTTTCCAGCATATGGATATTTATCTGGAAGTGTGGTTTAAGGCTATAATGCTTGTCCAATATGTAGTGAAAAAGCGTATTCTACCAGATTACGACACTGTGGCAAGTGCATTTATATGGGACATAGGATATACCTTCCACAAAACCATCCATTTTGAATCCATAAAAAGGCTTTTAACAGTGAGCAAGAGTTCCAAGCCTCCCCTGAACCTTTAAGCGGTGAACAAATATTGATAAAAGTTGGAGGACTTAAGGTTTCATAGGGAAAGAAGGCAAAAAAGGTGAGGGCGGTTAATTTGAAGAAATAATTAAAGCGTAAGAGACCTAGGAGGATAGCTAATGGGATTGAAAAAGGCAGTCCTAGTAATGATGGGGTTGAAAATTTTTGTAAGAAGAAATCGATAGTTTTTTTACTTCCTTATTGCAAGGATTTGCCTATTCGATATAACTTAGATGTCATGCACATTGAAAAGAATGTTTTTGATAGTATCATTAAAACCTTGCTTAATATTCCAAGAAAAATGAAAGACGGGGTGAAGTGTCGACTCGACCTTCAAGAAATGGGCTTAAGAAGTGAGTTAGCACCGCAGGTTAATTAAAAAAGGACATACCTACCGCCAGCGTATTATACGTTATCGAGAGAGGAAGAATTTTTTTTTGCCAAACTTTGCATTACCTTAAGGTCCCGAATGGGTACTCTTCTAATTTCAGAAGCCATGTCTCTATGGAAGATTTGAAATTATATGCCTTGAAGTCTCATAATTACCATAGTCTAATGCAACAACCTCTTACAATTGCAATTCAATCGGTGTTGCCAAAACATGTGAGATATGTGATCATGAGAGTATGCTTTTTCTTCAATGACCTTTGTGCTAAAGTAGTGGACTTGCAAAAACTAAAATAAATTCAGAATGAAATTGTGATCACATTGTGTTGGCTAGAAAAATACTTTCCACCACCCTTCTTTGACATTATGGTACATTTAATGGTGCATCTTGTGAGGGAGGTCGAACTTTACGGTCATGTTTTCTTTCGATGGGTGTACCAAATTGAAAGGTTAGGTCAATTTACTTTACTATCATGTATTAATGTAAGTAAATAAGTGTATCGATTTAGTTTTTTTTAATGTGTTAGGTACATGAAAGTATTAAAGGGTTATGCGAAAAATCGTAATCGCCCAAAAGGTTGTATTGCTCAATGTTACATAGCAGAAGAAGGTGTTGAGTTTTGTTCCGAGTTCTTATCGGAATTAGATTCAATTAGAATTCCGATGAGGAAGGATGACGATAAACCGATAGGAGGTTCGGATTCCGTTGACGTTGATCGCATGTCCTTGGAGCAGGCACATCGTAATGTGTTACATAACACGAATGATGTTCAACCTTATATAAAGTATGACTTTCCTAACTTCCGATTAATATGAAGTTAGTTCCTCACATACTTATCTCTAGATATATTAATAACTAATGTTACGTTACTCATTAATACATTGTTCTAGAGCATGAACAGTACTTGAAAGAAACCCATCCTTGAAAAGGGAAAAATAAAAAGTGGCTTGAAGAGGAGCACAACCGCATGTTTATCCATTGGTTAAGTAAAAGGGTATGATTAATTTAGGGACATATTGACTTAACCACCACTTTAATTTTCATTAGACTTTACCCATTTTTTCGTTTTCTTTTAAACAAAGCCACAATTTTTATTTATTAGTTTCCAATCTTAGTGAAAAACAATGTCGAAGTCCAATACCAACTAGTGGAAAATAGACACAAAGTGTAAAGTAAAACTAAATAGTTGGTGAAGTCTAATAATAAAAACTTAAGTGGGAATAAAGACGAAATATCCCATTACTTTAATATCCCATTAATTTAGACTTCACCAACTAAAGTGGGAATAAAGACGAAATATCCCATTACTTTAATATCCCATTAATTTAATATAGTAATAAAGGTATAGTTGCGACAAAGCTAAAGCGGTTGACTAAAATAAAGAGCAGTGAAGAACGGATAAGAGTTGTATATAACGATCTTGGGCAACCAATAGGTACTAGTAAAAAAGAATTATCAAGTTTTGGGGGTTTGATGGTGAAGTGCTTTGGGCCGATAACTTATCCAAGTTGGCCTAAAGTGCCAATCAATTTGAAGAATGATTTGTAGGAGGCAATACAGCTATATATATATTATATATATATATATATATATATATATATATATATATAGTTGTTATATATAAAAAAATATTATTTAATGCATTTTTGTTGTATGTATGTGTGGATATTAAATAGTTTTCCAGTCGAAATATTACTTTTTGTTATATATATAGCAGTGCAAGTGCTATTATATATATATATATATATATATATATATTTATATTTTTATTTAACATTGCTAGTATATATATAGCTACTGCTATTATATATATGTTACATATATATATAACAGCTATCTTCGACATCATTTGATCTTGGACATCTCTTTTGTTTGGAATGCTTTCGATCTCCACGGTTCATTCAATACACGGAACACAAAGAAAATCGATCGATTTTTAGTAGTGCATACTTCACTTTTCTTCTCGTCCCTTCACGTTGTTCTGACTTGGTCTTAGGCTACAGGTGCATGCCTCTATGACGACATTTGTATAGCTCGGGTGCTAAATACTCCGATTTATTTATAACTAGCATGTAACTCACGCGATGCGTGGACGGATTATAATTTTTACGACATACATTACTTCACGTATATATAAAATACCCAAATGATATAAAATATAAGTCAACTGTTACTCAATCACTTGTTACACTTTGATGTTGGCTAAGTTTTGAATATGGTTACATATTTATTTCTATAAATTATATATTATATATCATTGATGTAATTAGGATGTGTAACTTGTAAAATATCAATTTTAATGTAATATTTTCAGTGGATTCAGTAAAACAACTAATAAAATAAATTGGAAGTGTTTCAAATAACTTAAACATCATTCAAGGATAAAAATTTAGTATTCTGCAAAATAATAAATTTAGAATCTTATGCAATGACAAAATCTAACACCCCTTCATCTAAGATTACACCCTTCTAATTAGAAGACCTTAAATCTTTCAAAATGAAAAAAATATTTATTTACTTGCTGTAACACCCCGTATTTTTGTGCATTTAATATTTAATTAATTCGGGAATTCAAAATTACTTATGTGTCATAATTTTAATGGAATTAATTATGGCAATTTATATTTAAATATTAACCGGGGAGTGAATTGTTAGTATTTAGGGAAATTTATTTACCAAGTGAATAGTAATAATGTATTTACGCCATTTCGGGTATTAATGACGAGATATGTACTTATCTCAGCCAGGAATCGGTATAGACTAATTTGGGTCTGAAATAAGGATTTTTATAAATTAATTCGGATGCCAATTCTGAGTGTACAGTTGAGTCTGGATGGACTGAGATAGTTAGAAAAGTGTACTCGGGGGTAGTAAATGGGTCACTGGACGTTTTTAGGCATAGTCGGACCCACACGGGGTCATTTGGGTCACTTGGGCTTGGCTCATTTGGCAAAAAACGGGATTAAGCCTAATTAAACAATTATAAGAAATAAGGGAACGGCTGAATTGAGTTTAGAAAAAGACTTAGTGGATTAGGAAACCCTAATAGCATTTAAAGGCAAATTTGGGGATCAAAGGAGAGCCAAAACAAAGGGAGTCATCTTCAACCTTGGGCATTCACAACTCCAAAATCAGACTCTACGAACCCTAAGGCAAGTGGTTAACTTGTTGTAGAATTTAAATTGTATTTCAATTCATATTCATGTGATGTGAGTAATCAAAGAAATTCTTTTTGGGATTTAAAGGGTATAAACATGGGGTTTTGTAAACCATGAATCTGATTTCTAAATTGAGTAGAAAGTCATGTATAATCTGAGTTTTGTATTTGTATCTGGTAAGATGTGTAAACCCGAATGAACTATAAACGAATTGGAGATGCGAAATTGATGTTTAAATGGGTTAAAGATTAAATTGGATATTTCCCCAAATTCGTGAAAACAGTAGAGAAAGTAAATTAATTGGTGTTTTTGGACTTTATGGAGGTTCCTTATAAGGTTTTTGGTATATATTGTCGATTGGAAGGCTTGGTTATCACTATAGAAGAAGTTAGGGTTTGGAGATATTCGTCCATGCACTACACCAAAATGGGAGATTTGAATGACATTTATAACTGCTATTTACCGTCATAATTAAGGGGGTGACAAAAGAAAATTTGTAACTCCTAACAGCAGTCACAAATTTTTATAACCCCTATGGGGGTTATGACTAGTGACCCCAATTTGTAACTGTTATTTGTAACTGCTATCAGTAGTTACGAATCTAACATTTGTAACTGCTGTCAGCAGTTACAAATCTAATACTTATAACTGCTGTAAGCAGTTACGAATTTGTGACTGTTGTCAGCAGCTACAAATTTGTGACTGCTTTCAGCAATTATAATGGTTGAATTTGTTAAATGTTAAAATAATTGTTACAAATATATTTATATTTTCACAAAATGATGTGAGTAGAAAAAAAAATAAACTAAAAAAAAGTAGATGAAATATCATGAACATGTAACAAGTCTAAAAATTGATAACATCTCATTTATATTTATGATATTCCAAACATCCGGTACACATAAAACTCCTTTACACTTAATTTAACATCAAACAACCCATTCTTGGGTGCCAAGTACAAAAATGAACATAGAATAAAAAATAAACTAAAACAAATAATGACACAATACTTCGATGACATGAAATCTCATGAACATGTACCAAATTATTCTAAACCTAGACCAGGGGTCGCCATGTGGTGGATACGCTTCGTGAAGTTTAGGTATATCAACCGTGGGGGGTATTGATGCGGTGACATCCTCCCTTGTGTACTCGGAGTACGCCTGCTGAGCAAGTTCAATGGACTCAAATTTTTTGAATACAACGCCTCGATATCCATTGGCTTGTGCTTGTGTTGCTTGACACAATGTGTAAACTCCTGGATTTAAGCCTTTGAATACTACGTGTGCCGGGTATGCCATGTGTATGCCCGTAAACAATAAAATGTAATTATGTTAGTTATAATAAAGAAGGTATGGCACAGTGTTATTTTCATAATACATGCAAGGGGAAACGTAAAACGGTATTAAGAATGAGAGACTTAGTACAACAAAATAGTCATGAATAGAAAAAATCCGCAATTTGTGGCATTCATTACAACAAAACAATCTTTTTTAGTACAACACAATCATTCAATACCAAGTATTTTTCCACTTCATGAACACTATGCACATACAACTCTAGTGCAAGTATACGACTGCATAAAAGAGACCAATTGTACGTTGCGAAACTTA
This sequence comes from Sambucus nigra, assembly GCA_949130495.1. Classification (NCBI taxonomy): domain Eukaryota; kingdom Viridiplantae; phylum Streptophyta; class Magnoliopsida; order Dipsacales; family Adoxaceae; genus Sambucus; species Sambucus nigra. The sequence goes on from OX422220.1 coordinate 407,782,275, forward strand.
TACCTATACATGTAGAAGCAATCACAAGACTCAATACAAATTACTGTAATTCCAAGCTTGAATTTGGATGTAGAAGCGATCACGAGACTCAATACAAGTATACGACTGCATAAAAGTGACCAATTATATCTCCATTTTCTCTATCTTTGCCACTTGATCCTCTATATCTTAATTTATAAATTACCAAAAGCAGTACTCAAAATCATACACACAATTGGTAAAGCTAAAGCAACATTAAAGAATCAACATTAAATCAACTCCAGTGCATTTTTAAAGAGAGAAATTGGTGATAGCATAAAGTTTTCATGTACAGTAAATAATCTTCCATCTTCACTACTTTTTGAAACATGACCACACACACAACTAACCTGAGCACAACCTAATAATAGTACTTTATGGAATTAGAAGGATATGCTTCTCCCGTGAACTTGATGTTATGGTGACCTCGATGATTGACTATGAATCACTCATTTGACAAATGCTTTGGAAAATTGAGATTAATGTAGAAAATTTATAGCATTCTCAATGCTTACAGTCGTACCTAGTACACTAGGTTTTTAATTGCATTCTCAATGCTTAGAGCATTCTCAACTACGTTGTTCTAATCTAGTGACAGTACTAATAAAACTTTTAATAACAGTACCAATAACACTGAATTAGTATCAATAACAAAAATCCATCCCTGCACAAATCTAATGAAGTTTTTGAAGAAGTTTGAAACTGAATCAGGCCAATTAATAGCTGGAAATGTAAGTTGTTAACTTTGGTAGGTATATTAAGTCTAATTCAAGTTCGTCTGTCATCTATCCCTCTTTATACTCTATTGGCCATCAATCCTCTAAAACTGATTATTAAAACAGTTGAGAAGCTTCTAATTTCTTTTATGCTCTCAAAGTATGGTCTAATTTATGCTCTCAAAGTATATGGTCTAATTTATGCTCTCAAAGTATATGCTCTCAAAAATGGCTTGGAAGTTCAAGGAAAATAGAAGTTTATGGTCTAATTTTATCAATGTTCTAAAAGGTGCGATGCACCATCGATGCGTGATCGATGCAGTGCATAAACTGCATACATTTATAACTGTATAAGCATACATTTATTCATTTATGCACTGCATAACATTTATAGCTGTATGAGCAATAACTATATAAGCATAAAAAATAACATTTTGGGTTACACTGCATAAGCATTTATCAGCAAAACAACATTAGTTGTATAAGCATTTATCAGCAAAACTTAACATCAAAGACTTACACTCGAATGATTTTGACTTTTAATTAATTATAAGAAAACAAAATTCTTTTCATGATAAAAGAAATAAGAAAGAAAAAAATAAGAAAAGAAATGAGAAATCAACATTTTGGGTTATTTTCAGCTGGTATATAAGAAATCAAAAGAAGGAAATAAGAAATAAGAAAACTTACTTGTTTTTTTTTCGGATGGAGTGGACCTTTTTTATACGGTGGCTGATGAAGTCATGTACCTCAAATCTTTCAAAATGGTTGCATAGTATTATTCCATTTGGCCTCAAAGCTTTCAATTGTGCACTGGAATTGCATCGCTACGTGCCTTAATTAATTGAAGAATTAAAGTGCTTATGCCTATGAAGATGACCAGGGGTACATGAAGCATAAACTCATCAAGAATATCCTTAATACGATAAGCAATCTCTTTAATTAGTTTTACTTCATTTTTGAACCTCGCGTCACCGTCCTTGTCTTCCATGTCTTCTAAGTAGGCTTGCATTCTGCTCAACCAAGTTCTGACATCACCAACTTCTTCAAGCAAAAATATATGAAGTTAGGGGTAATTTGGACAAGACACATTACTTAACCTAAATTATATATCTACTTATTAGAATAGTTTTGATCCCACTTCGCGTCAGAGACCATATCCAGACATCAACATGTCTGTAACTGTTGAGTAATCACTGAGGGCACAGTTGCCCATGTGATTTAAAGTATTTACTCTAGTTCTACTTTAGATACTTTGTGACATTGTTAGTTTAAGAGACATTTGACTCCCATTCTTGCTGTAACACATAATAGAAAAGTACCTGCCAGTTGTAACACAATATGTTTAACATGTTCTTTAATCATAGGTGAGGTAGAGAAAACTGTGTTGTTTGAAGTGTATTGCTTGGTATGTATTGTTCACTGTGGGGCAGAATAAAAGAGGATTACTAAAGCAATTCAAGTGCAAATTAAGAGTATTCAAAACAAAACTTATACACAAAAAGGAATATTGTTGCATTTATATGACTGAGAATGTATATTTTCCAATGCGTATCCATGAATTGGCCACAACATGTCAATACCAAAAGAAAATCAACAAAGAAATGAGAGAAAAAACTTTCAGAAAGGTCTTATTATACCAAAAACTCTTCAAAACACCTAAAGATATATGCAACATTTTGGTACAAAATAAAAAGAACATTCAGATGAGAGATTCGATACAATGTATATATAATTGGGACTATAATGATACATTATATTACACCATTCTCTCATAGTATTTAGATAACCAAACTCAACTTCACAATTTATGTTGCCAACCTTTAACTCAGATTTGAATGAAAGACAAATACAATAATGAGATTGAGAAGTATAAGGAGAAACTTTAACCAAATCACCGCAACACATTCTTAGTGAGTTTTAAGAGGTGGTAGCAATGGTTATATATGGTACCCAAAAATAACAGAGTTTAGCTGCTTATAAACACATGCAAAGGGTATAATAGTAGCAAAGCCACTGATAATTAAAGAAACTTAAGCTAAGACACTAAGAATTTATTTGAGAAGTATACGCCTACCACCTCTTAGTAGATATAACACAGTGCAACATGATAAAATGGCTCGCACACACACACACACACATATATATACATACATACATACATACATACATACATACATACATACATACATACATACATACATACATACATACATACATACATACATACATACGCAAGTGTACATGGGAGGAACTCATAAAAGATGAATCGGGAAAAGTTGAAGTTACTATCAGTTTTGAATTTATACACAAGTGTACATCCTTCTAGTCGATCTAATAGTATCTCAAATTGATTAAATACAAGAGGATATATGCTTGCTCGGGACATATGTAACTCCTAGAAAAGCCAAATATAAACTATCCTAGTCCCCTAGACCAATCAATGTCCTTATAACCCCTGAAGACAACAATAAAAAATTGAATTTAGTTGGAATCAAAGAGGTAACGCTTCTCATTATGGTCAGATGAAATCAACATCAAAGCAACTCAACCATGATACAAATCTACCAGATAAGAGGCATATAGAAGGCATAGAAAACTGATGTAACAATAACTCACAGTTAACACGTAGAGTGTATATCAAAATGTGTCATAAATCACGTGTGAATGAGAAAAACCTCAATTGATTTATCAATGGTTAGTGTGTCAATGTATACATTATAACTAGTGATTTAAATGATAATGAGTTGGCCCCAAACACTACCCAATAATTACAATAACTATGTATTCATATTGTTGGGATTTGGATTGAATTCTTATGGTTTTCGAGAGATTAAAATATAAGGATACGGTGAAGTGAAACACAATAATTACAAGCTACACTAAAGGGAAGTTTGGTAGTGAAGCCATCTTAGCCTACCTGCAAATGCAGAGAAGGGCATGCCAAATATATACACTCTCAGCATTTTTTTGAGCATTTGTTCAAGCATTTCATCCTTAAAACATCAATAAGAATTTTACATGGATATGCCACACGCTCAGCATTGTGGTTTTGGATTGGTCTTACGCAATTTACTTGAACATCAATAAGCAGATGATGTTAATTAGAAAATGTGTATTTTCAGGACAAGCAGGTAGGAGGTAATATGTGCAAGCCAAGCAGTGTGTGCATCCAACCAGTTACTAATATGCACAAAACAAGCAGTCCTAATATGCGTCTATACTTATTTTATGCATACGCAATCAATGTAGAAACATTCTGATGGTTAAATCCTTTTTAAAATATTTGTAAGGGTTATCTGCAATAAAGCGCGATCACCCCAATAAAATAAAAGTTGAGAATTAATTGAACCTCTAGATATAGCCTATAGGTGACACGGATATGAAGGAAAATGGGATAGGTACAAAGCCATGTCACAATGAGGTGGTAGGAAGTTGTTCAAAACTTGCCTAATATTGTACCACCTGCTTTAAAAAAGAACATGCCAATGGTAGTTGTTTATTTAACCCCTCAAATCTTCAACCAAAACAAGACAAAGAAAAGCTGCAGAAAATAGTTATTGTATCTAAACCTAATGTTGATCAGGAGACAATACCTAAGAGTAAGGTAGTAGTCGGTTCAAGTAGTAATAAATAAGTAGAGGATTATGAAATGTTCCAGGGCAAGAATAATGACCAAATAATTGAAGTGGAAGAAAATAAAGAAGGAGAGCTGTCCATACCCTTTAAGTTTCAGTCCATGATTGATCAGACTCATAATAAAACACAAACTAGATGCTGGGAAATAAAAAAACACAATCAATAAATTCAAAATCAAGATATTAGCTTCCAGGAAGCATTAATCATATATAAGTGCTCTCTTTCACCTACAGCTACTGATTTACCCCCTTATGACCAACACACTATTGTAGAACATATGTATGCAACAAATGGGGACTTTGAAGATGAAATAGAGCCACCACAAATTGTTGAAATGAAATTATTTTCTCAGAGAATTGAAAGAAAGTTATGTAGAAATAAAAAGAAGAAAAATATTGGAGAACAGAAGAACCAAGACAAAGGTCATGAGGTAAAAAAAATCCATCAATCCCCGAATACAAGATCCACCGTTTAAAAGAATCACTCGATCAAAATCCAAATATATGTATTGAAGATATATCAGAGGTGATTAGTAAAATCATCAGTCCTGAATTTAATGACATGTTGGAGGGGTTTGCATCAGAAGAAGGGATACATTAAGCAGTGAATGATCTTAGCGCAGACTCTTCTCCAAGCCCTGATCGATTTGGGAGTATTTTTTACAAAACTTGTTGGAATATCATTAAGGGAGACCTAATTAATGATATTAATAGTTTCTTTATAGGTAAAGGGATTCCCAAAAGCTGGGCTAGCACCTCTATTGTTCTAATCCCAAAGACTAAAAGACCAAAAAAGTGTGAGGACTTCAGACCCAAGACAGTTAAACCATGTTCACACTTAGAAAAAAATACGCGTAATTTTCCCAACTTCAATTCACGGTTAATTCACATTACACTAAGTCTAGCCGTCTGCTAGTAGCAGACCAATTATAACTACCATACTAAATCTAGCATATCAATTAAATTAGTACTAGAGTCTGAAAAATATAGTTGAACTAAACAAAATAAAAAGGGCAGTATTATCAACCTAAAAAAATAGTAATCTCATTCAAATAAAGCCTTATAATTTTACCCTTGGAGTAAACAAATGAAGCTTAAATATTCAACTTAAACCCTAAAAGATGCACATGTGCCTTTGCACAAGAATGAATCATGCAAAATGGAACTGTTCAAATGGACCATTGACTTGTTTGGGGTAGTTTATGAAGAAAAGAGTAATTATATATGCACTTTTTTAAAATACAAATGGACTTGTTTAAAAATTGAAACAGATTCGACACCATATCTCCCAATCTTCTTTCCATACCTCCTTAAGTACGCGGATACGTACGTGGTACGGAGAGGGTCCATGTATCCTGATGTATTTTTTATTTTTTTGATACGCTTTGGATACATATCATACAGGTATCCATATATCCAGGAATATAATTTGTATTCAGGTATCCATTATAACAAAACCAACGAAAAGACCTATGATGTCGCTTGTGATATTTTCTAAGACAGTTGTGAGCATGAAGAGTGAGAGACTTTGTGATAATTGATTAAATTTATTCGCAAGTTTCTAATTTGGCACACTTATTTAATTAGAGTCTATTTTTAAACCAAATTAATCCAGCCCCTAAACATGCATCTAAAGTGCGTGTGTCAACCCATAAATAAATAAAGCATGTGACACAAATATTCAGGAAAAATCTCCAAAGGGCAAAACCTTTTATTTCACTATAATTTTGTAAGAAAATGGCTTACACGGATTACAATGAAATAGGGTGACATACGAAATATCCGCAGGTGTCGGTTTCGATATCTCGGCTGGAACTTTCCCTTTCCAGGAGGGCAGCAGTGAAGAAGAGAAACGGCTTCTCCACAAGATGTGAACTTTATAAGGACTCCCTCCACAATAGCACGCAACTGTCGGTTGTAGAGCTCTCCCCACAAAGTATGAACAAAAACAAAATATGTTCTTGGGTTCCACAAAACAATTCACATAAAAGTAATTAGGATTTTGTGAATTAAAAACAAAACATTTGAACCCTTAAAATTGTTGGAGAAAAACTTTCTGCCAAAAGGTATTGAATTAAATCTGGGAAGATACACAAAGGTTTCAAAAGATTAAGACTATTTAATTCTGAAACAGTTCTCCACATCTAAAAGCAAAGGCTGACATTCCTTTTTATAGGAAATTTGAGTCGGTCAAAGATAAGGATGAAGTCAGACGTGTCAGCCAAAAAGTCATCTCGCTCAAACGAGAATGACATCTCGCGCGAACGACATCGCGTGTCGTTAGAACAACTACGCGCAACTTCCCATTGTCATTCGAACGAGATTGAGATCTCGCTTGAACGACCTTGGCGTCGAAACCGAGGTACGTTAACTGCTGAAATATTTTTTTCACAAATAATAATAAAACCTCTTTAAAAACATTTTTATATAAAAGTTTTTTTTAAAACCTTTTTAAAAATATCCCAACACTCTTAATATGAAATGTAAATGAAACTTTGAAACAATATCTTACCAAAGTTCATATTGTTGGGCTTGAACGTTGAAGGCAACTGGTTATTCAGATTCGTCTTTTGTAGATGCAATGTTCACAATTCTTCGACGACTTGTAGCAGTATATGACATAATTAATTGTGATGGACTTATTAAAAATATGTCCTTACAGAGCAACTCAAGAGTAATAATCTCATTAACTACCTGCTTTATTCACCAGATGGGCTATGAATTTTCATAATCAAATGAGTGTCACACGTGACACGTGTAATGCACGTCTGCACCAACTAGTCTAAGATAAAAATGGACATTCATATCACAAAATTAGAAATGAATAACTCTATATACGTAATTTCCATATGAGTATTTGTAGGGTTCATGTTACATGAAAATTATCACAAAATTAATTTTACAAACACTTTAATACATATCGAACGGTTAAAATCAAGTGCATATGGATAAATAATCTCGATGAAACATTTAAAAATTAATTCTATGATAAAAATGGACATTTCTATCACAAAATTAGAAATGGGTATATGCATAAATGCAATTTGAATGTGTACCCTAAACGGTATATAACAAGATAACTAATACTAAACCAATTTAACAAATACTTTAAATACAAAACAGAGAATTAAAATTAGGTGCATAGAGATAAATAAGCTAAATGAAATAATAAAATTTATTTCTGAGATAAAAATGGACATCCATATCAAAATAATAAAATGGGTATATCCATATATGAAATTTTCACATGTAACCTTTAAGGTATATTCATATAACATGAAAACTATCACTTAATTAATATAACAAACACTTAGAATACAAAACAGACATCACTGAGAATGAAATCAACCCTTAAAAGCCTCTACATGATTTACTACCTGAGAACTAAAATTACGTGCGTAAAAATAAAATAGTAATATAGAAAACCTCTACATGATTTGCTACCTGAGAACAAAATCAATACTTACATCGCTATGAATGAAACCTTTAAAACCTCTGCACGATTTCTGATGGAGGAGAGTTTTGTTAACTTAGGAGAGAGAAGAGGGAGGGAGCGGGAGATTGAAGAGGGATGGAGGCGAGAGATTGAAGAGCACAGAGGAGAGAGAGGAGGGAAATTAAACCTAGGCAAAAAATTTGGTGACCCCTAATAGCAGTCACAAATTAACTCTTACATCAAAATTTGTGACCGCTAGGAGCAGTCACAAATTTGTGACCGCTACGAGCAGTCACAAATTAAGTCTTAAGCTAAAATTTGTGATGGCTACGAGCAGTCACAAATTTGTGACCGTTAATAGCGCTCACCAATCTAAAATTTGTGACTGCTCATAGCAGTTACAATTTTGTGAGTGCTCATAAGAGTCATAACTTAAGCTTAATGATAAATTTGTGACTCCTTGTGGCAGTTATAAAGTTCTGACTCCTTATAGTAGTCACAAATTAATTATATGGTAAGATTTGTGACTGTCATTAGCAATGACAAACTAATTGACTCAAAATTTTCATTACCCAAATATTTTATGACTCCTAATGGAAGTTACAAATAATGTTGTGACTCTTAATGGCAGTGATAAAGTTTGTCACCCCCATTAGCAGTTACAAGAAGGCAGTCACAAAATTAGCATTTTGGGGTAGTGATGGCTGAAACACACAACTCGGAGAAGACGAGGACCTGATCGATCGATCGATCGAAGGTGGACCATCGATCGATCGATGGTCCGAAAATTTTGACAGTACACCCAGTTATTTATATAAAGGGTAATTTTATAAAAATTCTTCCATGCCTTATTTATTGAGAAATTAATACGTGAGTTTAAATCTAATTGATTGTGAATAAAATTAATTAGGATTTGAGGGAGACTTTGTGTGCACATCATAATTAAAATTAATTGGGATTTGGAGGAAATTATGCGTGACACACTAGGGTTAAATTTTGGGAAGTTTGATTCAAAATGATTAAATACAGATTGAGTGGACAAGTCCGGTGGTATTGGTTGAGCGATACCGAGACGTAAATTTTATTTAGGTGAAGGCTAAATAATTTAGAGTCGGGAATTTAGACTCGGGTGTTGTTTTAATTCGGGTCATGAGAGTAAGTCCGAATATATTGGTTGGGGCGATACCAAAAGAAATTAATGTGCAAATTAATTAATAGTCAGAGTTGGGCCATAAACTCATAATAAATTGAAAAGGCTTGTGACACGAATTTAGTACACGGTGTAGCCGGGATGTTTTATATTTATATATATACGGTGTGTGATAGTATATATATATGGTGTGTACATTAATATCAGTGGTTAGATATTATTATATACTCTAGTGCTATAGGGGGAGGTTCAGCGTAGTGGATGAATACCTAGCTTGAGGAGTAGGCGAGTATATTCCCAGGTCATAGCGTCCATTATATGGGTGAAGTGCATCTCCCTTTCAGGGAAGGGATATGACTTCCTCCATTTTTATGTTTCACCAAGTTAGTGAGCGATTTTTACTTGGATAACTAGGTTATGTGAACATACCTAGTGGGATAGCACTTCAGAGAATTCGTATCCGGTGAGTTATTACTCAAGAGGATGTTATTTACTAATAATTATTTCAACATGTTTGTGAATGTTGTAAAATGGATATAAGTATATAATAAGGTAAACCATTATATACGGGTAAAATTATTACAGGCTGTGAATTGTAGTACATATAATGGGCGTGAAAATTATATTAGTATCCCACTAGGTATGTCGAAGTATAATGGGGTAAAAGTATAAAAAGAGAAATGATTAATTAAGTTAATGTCGAAGATAACTTAGAAATCATAATTGTGGCACACTCGGTTAGAGTAGGGCGGTTGCAAGGGCTATATAATTTATTTAGTCGTGAGATAAATAACTAGGTAAATTTAATTAAGACGTTAGTAGTGCACTTTAGAGGCGGGGTGAGGATGTCCTCAAGGGAGTGCGACACTAACTAAAATATGGAGAGCATGCATATTTACTTATTACTGCAAGTTAATCATTTACTAAATGTTTTCAAATGTTTTGGGTACTAACCCTTGCTATAAAAAAATTTAAAAACCTTTTAGGTGTCTAGCCACAGGGACGCCAGGCTTGACTCAATTTCAGGGATTCGTTGCTGCAGCATATGTGGATGTTGCGGGAGTTTTGATAGACGCCTCATTCTTTCATTACTAGTATAAAGACTTCTTACCAGTTATTTCGAGCATGTCGCTCACAGTTCTTTTAGTTTTTGTCAGACCTGTTGAGATTGATTACTTGTCTTTACTTTTGTTGGATTTTGAGCCGATGGTATATTCAGCCAGTTAATTAATTGTGAATGGTTGTTTCAGTTAACTGTGATTATTATGTTACTTTGTTTCCGCATGAATTTTCATTTAAGTTAATGAAAGATAAAACTTAGCACCAGTCTAATTTTCTCACTTAGGTGGTTAATAATTAAAAAGAGCGACAATGATGCTAAGAATGAACCAACTGAGAAACATGTTCTAACTTAATTTAGGACTGATCACCCGGGGTTTATTAGGCGGGGTGTCACAGATGGTATCAGAGCATCAGGTTCTAGTTTCCTTAGGATCTGTGCGGCTTACTACGTTTCAGCGTAGCGTTCGGTTGTTATAGAGCCCTATTATTAGGACTGTTGATTCATTTTTCCGCTTGTGAGATATCGTATTTCTGTTATGAATATTTTTGTGTAAATTGTGTACTTATACAATTAAATCTATTTCAGATGCCACCGAAGAGACAGAGAGCGGAGAGGGCTGAGGCTAGGGATAAGGTCAGGGAGGCTCATCAGGAGCCACAGGTACCGCCACCACCACCCCCACCCGAGTTGATCTCCACTACTCAGGTGGAAGTGATAGTGGCCCAAGCGGTCGAGACAGCGATGCGAGCTATGGCAGCTCATTTTCCACAGCCCCAGGCACCACCTCCAGTGCCACCATCAGTTCAGGCTCCAGTGGGGCCACCATCTTGGCAGCGAGTTAGGGAGACCTTTCAGAAGGGTCACCCACCTGAGTTTCAGGGTAGCACCGATGTGGTAGAGGCTTGTGACTAGAAGAAGAACATTTAGCGCCATCTGCGCATGATGGAGTGTACCGATGTGCAGAAACAGATGCTTGCTACCTTTCGTCTGTCGGGGTTAGCCTTACAGTGGTGGGATTCAGTTACCACCATTGAGGAGCGGGATTTGATGACGATAGTAGAATTCTGGGTGCGGTTCGACCGCAAGTACTTTCCACTAGTAGTAGAGGCTGAGATGAGGAAGAAGTTCAGTGATTTAGTACAGGGTGATCGGTCAGTGGCAGACTATGAGGAAGATTTCACCCGTTTGGCAAACTTTGTGACAAATGAGGTGGGCGATGAGGAGCGAAAGAAGTCGAGGTTCATGGATGGCTTAGTCTGGAGGATCAGGCAGCATTTGATTAGGAAATTCGATGTTAGTGACTTGTACCGATGTCGTTAATGCCGCACTTGTACATTGACAGGATCATCGCCTCCATGCGATGGGGAGAAAAAAAGTAGGGGAGCCGAGCCAACAAGGCAAGGCAGTTACTGGTGGTGACACGAGTGGTACTCAGTAGCAGACAGACTAGCAGTCAGTAGGGGAATCAGGCTAAGAAATTTAGGCCTGGTGGATTCCGACCGGGAGGACAGGGGTTCAGGAAGGGGAAGCCGAGCCCAAATCAACAGCAGCAGGTTCCTCAGGGCCGTTAGGGCCAAGGGAACAATGGGGGAGGCCAGCAGGGCCATCCACGTCAGGGTCAGCCACATCAGGGCCAACCGGGCCAACGACAGGGGGACGGTCAAAAATGCTATTTTATCTGTGGCCAGCCAAGACACTTCAAGAGGGAGTGCCCGCAGAGGGGAACAGGTCATCAGTAGGATGCCCAACAGGGGCAGATGCCGCCAGCAGCACCAGCTCCACCTGCCCCACCACAGCAGGGGAAAATGCACTAAGGGCGTGTGTATAACGTTCGAGATGTTCCCAATCCTCCAGTAAAACAGGCGTCGCCAGTAGTTGAGGGTATGTTTCTCATTCATGGTCATGACGGTAGTATACTTTTTTACACGGGAGCATCGCATTCATTCATTAAATCTAATTTTGCTAAACAAGTCGGGTTATTAGAGACCGCGGGTAGTCTTCGTATGTGTGTAGAGTCGCCAGTAGGCAGCGGGACTTTGATTCACTCGATTTGTGGGGGAATGGACATTTTAATTGGGAGACTTAGTTTAGCGACGGACCTCTTTGTGTTAGAGATGGAGGGGTATGATGTCATCTTGAGTATGGATTGGTTGGCAGGTTATTGGGCAACGATGGATTGTTACGAGAGGACAATTGTGTTCTCCATTCCAGGACAGGAGATTTTCTTGATAGCGACGTCGTTACCTGAGGGAGGGTAACGCACACACTTGTATTACATCGAGGAGGAAACCTCACAGGAGGTGGTGATTCCGTTGGACTCAATCCCGGTAGTTAGGGACTTTGAGGATGTATTCTAGGAGATACCGGGGTTACCACCCAGCAGGGAAATCAAATTTATAATCGATTTAGCACCGGGGAAGAGGCCGATTGCTCAGTCCCCATACCGTATGGACCCTTCAGAGATGCGTGAGTTCAGAGAGCAGATTCAGCAGCTTCTGGGTCAAGGTTTCATTCGGTGGAGTACATCACCATGGGGTGCACCGGTGTTGTTTGTGAAGAAGCGGGATGGCTCACTATGGTTATGCGTGGACTATAGGGAGATGAACAAGGCGACGATACGGAATAAGTGTCCATTACCTAGGATTGATGATCTATTTGACCAGTTGAGAGGGGCGTCTTACTTCTCTAAGGTCGACTTGAGGTCAGGGTATCATCAACTGTGTATTCGAGAGGAGGATGTTCCTAATATTGCTTTCCTATCGCGGTATGAATCTTATGAGTTCAGGGTGATGCCATTCGGGCTCACCAATGCATCAGCAGTGTTCATGGACCTCATGAACAGAGTTTTCAGGGAGTTTCTCGATCAGTTTGTCATCGTGTTCATTGATGACATCCTGATCTACTCGCGCACCGAGGTGGAGCACGCAGAGCATCTGCGTATGGTTTTACAGACACTACGGGATCAACAGCTCTATGTTAAATTCGAGAAGTGTGGATTTTGGCTGCGGGAGGTACAGTTTCTTGGCCACGTGGTGTTATACCGGGGTATTACGGTGGATCCGAGTAAGGTATCGGTGGTGAGGGAGTGGGGGCAGCCCACGACACCGATCGAGGTGCGCAGTTTTCTGGGATTGGTCGGTTATTATAGGGAGTTCATTACAGGATTCTCAAATATTATGGGCCCTTTGACGAATCTGACTCGAAAAGGGGTACCTTTCACTTGGAGTGATCATTTCCAATTAGCTTTCGATGAGCTAAAGGAAAAGTTGACATCTGCACCCGTACTTGCTTTGCCAAAGGGAGGACTAGAGTATCGAGTTTACACTGATGCATCCTTACAGGGACTTGGGGGTGTGCTTCAGCAGGAGGAAAGGGCTATAGCGTATACGTCCAGAAAGCTAAAGCCCCACGAGAGGAATTACTCCACTCATGACCTGGAGCTAGCAGCGGTCATTTTTGCTTTGAGGATATGGAGACATTAGCTTCTAGGAGAGCAGTTCATGTTATTCACGGATCACAAATCACTTCAGTATCTCTTCACACTGAAGGATATGAATATGAGGCAGAGGCGATGGCTAGAATTCGTGAAAGACTACAAGTTTGATATTCAGTATCATCCTGGTAAGGCTAATGTGGCAACAGATGCATTGAGTCGACGATCGACTGGAGAGATATCAGAAGTCTGGAAAGAAAAGTGGAGAGAGCTTCAATATAAGGATGATGTAGCTGGGGCCTGCACTCCATCATTATCCATCACACCTGAGATCATTATGCGGGTTGTGAGGGCTCAGGCAGAGGATCAGATCTGCCGGGATAGGGTAAACCAGTTACTAGCTGGGGGAGCAGAAGGTTACTCGATCAGCTCGGAAGGAGGCCTACACCTTAATGGGAGGTTAATTGTGCTAGAGGATGAGGAGTTGAGGCACACTGTTATGACAGAGTCCCATGGTTCGAGATTTGCGGTACATCCCGACGGGGATAAGACGGGAAATAACAGAGTTTGTTTCGAAATATGCCACGTGTCAACTTGTGAAAGTTCACCATCATAGACCATCAGGGATGTTACAGCCGCTGTAGATTCCCGTGTGGAAGTGGGAGAGAATCTCCATGGACTTCATTACAGGGTTACCTGTATCGCAGAGGGGTCACGATTCCATATGGGTAATTGTGGATTGGTTGACCAAGGTGGTCCACTTCTTGCCGGTTCGCACAGACTTTGAGACGATTCGTTATGCATAGTTATTCATAGCAGAGATTGTTAAGATGCACGGGGTGCCGATAAGTATTGTGTTCGACAGAGACAAAATCTTTGTGGCCCAATTTTGGCAGAGCTTTCTGGAGGCCATAGGCACGGAGTTACATTTGAGTACAACCTATCACCCACAGACCGACGGGCAGACTGAGAGAGTCAATCATATGCTGGAAGATATTCTCAGAATGTGTATATTAGACTTTGGGGGAGGTTGGAAGAAATATCTTCCTTTGGCAGAGTTTGCATATACCAACTCTTACCAATTCACGATCGATATGGCACCGTTAGAGGCACTATAAGAGAGACCTTATCGTTCACCCACTTGTTGGTTAGAGGTGGGGGACAACAAGCTATTTGGGCTGGAGATTGTTCAAGAGACGTTTGCCAAGATAGAGTTGATCCGAGGGCGGATTCGGATAACTCAGAATAAGCAGAAGAGTTACGCTGATGCTTCATGGAGACATGTGGAGTTAGAAGTTGGGGACCAGGTACTAGTCCGGGTGTCCCCTATGAAAGGGGTGATGAGGTTCGGCAAGAAGGGTAAGTTAGCACCGAGGTACGTGGGACCTTTCCCTATTATCGATAGGGTGGGACCAGTAGCTTATAGGCTGGTATTGCCAGAGCACCTTCAGTGGATACACAACGTGTTCCATGTGGCATCGATGAAGAGATATCTCAGGAGCGAGAGGGCCTTCTGGTACATTCCACTCGAGGAAATTGATTTACAACCAGACATCTCATATGAGGAGAGACCGGTGGCTATTCTGGACCGTAGTGAGCAGAAGTTACGATCAAAGGTTGTTCCACTAGTTAGAGTACAGTGGGGTCATCACAACGTTGGCGAGTCGACCTGGGAGCGGGAGGAGGATATACGGGAACAATATCCAAAGCTTTTCACCACAGGTACGACCTAATTTCAGGGACGAAATTCCTTTGTAAGGGGGGAGTATGTAACACCCCGTATTTTTGTGCATTTAATATTTAATTCATTCGAGAATTCAAAATTACTTATGTGTCGTAATTTTAATGGAAATAATTATGGCAATTTATATTTGAATATTAACCGGGGAGTGAATGGTTAGTATTTAGGGAAATTTATTTACTAAGTGAATAGTAATAATGTATTTACGTCATTTCGGGTATTAATGATGGAATATGTACTTATCTCAGTCAGGAGTCGGTATAGACTAATTTGGGTGTGAAATAAATTTTTTTATAAATTAATTCGGATGCCAATTCTGAGTGTACGGTTGAGTCCGGATGGGCCGAGATAGTCAAAAAAGTGTACCCGAGGGTAGTAAACGGGTCACGAGACTTTTTTAGGCACAGTCGGGCACACACGGGGGCATTTCGGTCACTTGGGCTTGGCCCATTAGGCAAAAAATAAGATTAAGCCTAATTAAACAATTAGAAAAAATAAGAGAACGACTGAATTGAGTTTAGAAAAAGAATTAGTGGATTAGGAAACCCTAATATCATTTAAAGGAAAATTTGGGGATCAAAGGAGAGCCAAAACAAAGGAGTCATCTTCAACCGTGGGCATTCACAACTCCAAAATCAGACTAAGGCAAGTGGTTAACTTGCTGTAGCATTTAAATTGTATTTCAATTCATATTCATGTGATGTGAGTAATCAAAGAAATTCGTTTTGGGATTTAAAGGGTATAAACATGGGGTTTTGTAAACGATGAATCTGATTTCTAAATTGAGTAGAAAGTCATGTATAATCTGAGTTTTGTATTCGTATCTAGTAAGATGTATAAACCCGGATGAACTAGAAACGAATTGGAGATGCGGAATTGATGTTTAAATGGGTTAAAGATTAAATTGGATGTTTCCCCAAATTCGTGAAAACAGTAGGGAAAGTAAATTCATTGATGTTTTTGGACTTTATGGAGGTTCCTTATAAGGTTTTTGGTATATTTTGTCGATGGGAAGGCTTGGTTATCACTGTAGAAGAAGTTAGGGTTTGTAGATATTCGTCCATGGCTTAAACAGACAACTCGAAGAAGATGAGGACCTGATCGATCGATCGATCGAAGGTGGACCATCGATCGATCGATGGGCCGAAAATTTTGATAGTGCGCCCAGTTATGTATATAAAGGGTAATTTAATAAAAATTCTTCCATGCCTTATTTATTGAGAAATTAATACATGAGTTTAAATCTAATTGACTGTGAATAAAATTAATTAGGATTTGAGGGAGACTTTGTGTGGCACATCATAATTAAAATTAATTGGAATTTGGAGGAAATTATGTGTGGCACACTAGGGTTTAATTTTGGGAAGTTTGATTCAAAATGATTAAATACGGATTGAGTGGACAAGTCCGGGGATATTGGTTGAGTGATACCGAGACGTAAATTTTATTTAGGTGAAGGCTAAATAATTTAGAGTCGGGAATTTAGACTCGGGTGTTGTTTTAATTCGGGTTATGAGAGTAAGTCTGAATATATTGGTTGGGGCGATACCAAAAGAAATTAATGTGCAAATTAATTAATAATTAGAGTTGGGCCATAAACTCATAATAAATTGAAAAGGCTTGTGACACGAATTTAGTACACGGTGTAGCAGGGATGTTTTATATTTATATATATATATGGTGTGTGATAGTATATATATATGGTGTGCACATTAATATCAGTGGTTAGATATTATTATAAACTCTAGTGCTATAGGGGGAGGTTGCGCGTAGTGGATTAATCTCCTAGCTCGAGGAGTAGGGCGAGTATATTCCCAGGTCATAGCGTCCGTTATATGGGTGATGTGCATTTCGCTTTCATGGAAGGAATATGACCGCCTCCATTTTTATGTTTCACCAAGTTAGTGAACGATTCTGACTTGGGTAACTAGGTTATGTGAACATACCTAGTGGCATAGCACTTTAGAGAACTCGCATCCGGTGAGTTATTACTTGGGAGGATGTTATTTACTAACACTACACCAAAACAGCAGATTTGTAAGTGTTTAAAACACTTACAAATAGGCGCGTTGCAAAAAAATTGTAAGTGTTGATAACCGTTGCAAATGTCATTTGCAAGTGTTCATTGGGAACGCATATCCATGTCAAACAACCGTTACAAAAAAATTGTAAGTGTTCTAAACACTTACATATTAAAATTTTGCAAGTGTTTAAAACACTTACAAATTTTATGTTTGCAAGTGTTCAGAACACTTGCAAAATTCAGCAACCTTTTTTAATTTACAACGGTTATAAACACTTGCAAAAGAGAATATATATATTTTGTTTGTGACGGTTCAGAACACTTACAAATATTAATATGTAAGGAAATAATATTCATTTTGTAAGTGTTATGAACACTTACATAAATTAAAATATTAAAAAAATTAAAAAATTTCCACCACATACCACCAACCTCACATATAACAAACAATAAAAATAGCTAAAAACATAACAATTATATCCAAACACTTTCATACAATATTTCATGATATGTTCGACATACACAAACACTCATCAAGAAAGCAAGCAAGAGCACCAAAGGTATATATTGAGTATTCTCCTTAACAAACTTCATACATCTAGTTATTGTATCCAAATACACATATACCACAACCCTATTAGTACGACAAGGAAAACGTGTCGATAAGAGCATTGTCACTAGTTCCCTCAAGAGGCCACTGTCAGTACTCACCGCCTCGTCGCTAAATGACTCTCCAAGTGCATAAAATACGAAATCAGAGCTTCTACCACTTCAGCATTCCTATCGGCAGAAGATGAAACGACACTACCAATGAGAGTCTGTTAAAAACCCGAGTAACATCACGAAAGTCAAATTTAGCATTAGTTTTATGTGATTGTGGACATAAACAAATAAGTGACTCTTAAAAAAAACTCCAAAAATTCAAATAGAGTAATGTATCCCCATTGCTACCTCCAATAATTTTTCCAGTCATTTGAATTGGAATATATTCATGTTCATAACATATTCAACTATACAAAACCAACCATTAACATTAGTTTCCCGACGGTATTGAATGTGTAAAGATTTAAAAATTCCATTATGTTGTCTGCATATTCTTAAAATTCAAGAGTCAAAACGGAACAAATATACCAACAATCTTCCTAAAAATAACGTAATTTTGAAAGAAAACCCATCACCTCTTGTCTGGAAAAAGGTTAAGACTCTGTTGAAGCCGAACCCGATTCATCGGATCCAAACAAATCAGATCGAATCATCAATGGTCGAGGTGCTGTTTCCTACGATGATTTTGAACTGAAGGGCTGGTCGGGTCCGTGGTCATTTTGGATTGAAGGGCTACCTCCTAAGATTTTGGATGGGGTCGGAGTCAGATCTGGACCAAAAGGTTGGTTAGAGTTGGTGTTATATGTACTACATCCCTCTGCTGCGCGCCTGGAAAATAGAGAGAGAAAAAAATTAATTGAGACGACAACAAATCGATAAAGTGAGATGATATGATAAATAGATAGATCGTACATGGGAGCTAGGAGAAGAACTATAAAATTCTGTATATCTACAGAAAGAGGATGCAAAAGTAGAATATCATGTCAAAATAAATAGAGAGATCTTCCCAAAAGGAAATTACCACTTCCTAATTCAATCTAAGCTTTTATAGTGTTGTCATCTTCTGCATATAAAGTTGAAATTTCCATTCAGTCCTTCAGTTCATGTATGTGTGTGTGTGTGTGTGTGTATGTGTGTGTTATACCTGATGTCTTCAGGCAAGAGAACAGTATCACCTTCCTTAACAGCAGCAGGGATGGTGTTTCCAGATTTATCACGGATACCTGGTCCCACCGCCACCACTTTCCCGGGGTTGAGCTTAGCTTGAAAATGAAACATATGTTGATAATCACCACCAAGGAACAAATGTAAGCCTTCAAATCAGAAAATTACACTTGCAACACATTTGAAGAAATGTTACTAACCTTCACTTTTGAAGAAATGTTACTAAGCAAAAAAAATAAGCACAACATTTGAAACACAGTTGATACATAAGAAAGTGTCAGAAGTGTAGAATCTTCAACAACTTGATAGTAACCCATATTAGAATCTTAAAGCCACACAAAGTATGTCTACAATACTAATATATCAGGTATCAATTTAAGAATACCTTCATTGCATCATTGTGTACTAATATATCAGGTACTAATATATCAGGTACTACTATATCAGGTACTAATATATCATGTATTAATTCTAATAAGGAAAATAAATCAGTGAATGAACAACTCAATTTATAGAATAGATTCAAGCTTATCGTGAATACCAAAGTACATAACTAACAACCAAATTTTAAGCACATACACACACACAATGAAATAATTTCACATTTTAATCACATGCCACCATTAACATCCCTCTACAATGCCAATCTTGTCTGTGGCATTTAATAAAATAGTATAGACAAAGAATGTTTGATAAACATACATGGGTAGGGAGAAAGTTAACATACATGATTGGAAAGGATGTCCACTTGTGTCTGGTTGAATGAAATAGCTGGTTCTCCACGTTGCTTTTGTAAGGATTGTATTTCTGGTTCTTTGTGTTTGTGATGAAATATGGGGAAATGTAGCCCCTGTCCAGCTTTATTCCCTCCACAACTTCCAATTCATTGTACAATATCTTCCCATCCTACACGAGTTTATATAGAATCAGAACCACACATCTAACACTTCAATCAATAACGCATACCAAAAAATAAATAGTTCCCTTCATGAAATAACATCTTATATAAAATTTTGAAATTAAGTACTTTAACTAAATTTCCATTTATTTAAGCTTCAATTACAACATTTGGAGAGTGCCCCACCTCACCAAATGAATAACATTGTCCCTTGATGGTAAGGTACAGACGAGGGCCCTGCTGCCCCTGCCCCTATGTCATGTCCTGGTGCCTCTGACCTTGGAACTATTGGCCCTACCCCCTCTGCCCCTTTAGGTTGTACTGTCCCTGGCCCGAGTGGCCTTGTCCCGAGCTTAATACCCATAAAAAATAAGATAATATCCATACAATGACCAAAAACTATCCAAATATCTAAATATAGCCAGTCAAGTTACTCACATGATAAAACTAGAATTACAGTTACAAATTTACATTCAATCAAGCATGTTAGGAATTATGTTTTATGCGATAGTTAATTAATGTCTTCAATAGATTTAAGAAACTTGAACAATTTCTATGATATGCAAATAGTTATATCCCTTCAAATTTGAGTACAAGTTCTGTATAGCATGTACTAATCTGAATTGACTCATGAACCTCAGAAACAACCCCACCATTCCTTGAGACATTTAGAGCTTCATGGCATTAACCACTTCATCAAGCAACAACTGTGGTGACTTGAGATATTTAGAGCTAAAAATCGTGCAAATAAGGCCTGATTGCACTTCTTTGGGGCTTATTGAGCATTGACGGTTAATTGTATTCCTCACATTCTCACCCAAATTAATAGACAAGTATTCATCATTTCCTAATCTTTTACTTCGAGAATCCGTATCCCCTGGAAATTTAATGGTCTTGTATTGTATATTAATCTTCAATTTAACGCATATTATGAATGAAATTACACTGATAAACTGTAAATTATGAATCTAAGAAATTACAATATGAAAATAAGTCCGAACTCATCAGATACTTCAAGAGCTTAAAGAATGGCAAGATTTCATGAGAATTGGCAATATTAGGTCCAAAAGGAAAGGAATTTTATGGAAAACATCCCATGTGTATAATTTTATCCGATTGCCTCGTTGACGATTTTCGTCAAGTTGTATTTTTTCTGTTAGCTACATGGGCTGTTTCGACCAATTAGTATTACATTTAGAGCGTGTTTTGGAACTCCAACTCCCTGCCTTGATTGGAATTTTAATCAGTTCTTACAGTTCAAAGGTATGGTTTTGGAGTTCCCAAACAAACCCTTATTTCTTTTGAAAAATAGATTAGCTTGAAGAGAGATGTATCAGCTATTTTGAGGCATGTATTGTTATTTTGAAGAAGCTGAATACATTAAACATATTTTGCTTTCTATGGGAAGTTGGTAAGAATTTGATTCATTAGCAATCTTTTTCATAATATTTTTTTATCTTCTTCTTGATGTAGTTAAACAGTAATAGAATAGTTCAGAGGCTATGAACTATACCTGAAATCTCATGAAAGAATTTGCTGTATGTTCTAATTCGCTGATGCGATGTATGTGTGATTTTCATTTCACCAGGTGACACTGTGGAGACTGCAATAAGAAAAACGAAAAATGAACTGAAAATTATCATATTTTAGAATGGCTAAAATGAGACTATAACAAGAAACAAGGGAAGATATTTCACATATTGAGTGAAGGATTCCCCACTATCCCCCCATCTCTTCTCCAAGAAATATCACCCCCCTCTTTATATACAAAACCACATTTCCTCAAACTTAACACTCTTAACTCTCACTTTGCCATTTCCCCCAAAATTTTCTAAAAAGTAATTTCACCAGGTTTTCCCTTTTTTTTCAATTCATGAACTATAACTTGTCCTCAAACTGTAAAAACATACAAATTCTCTAAACATTTCTCTCTCCACTACAACCCACATCCCTAAACCTAATCAAAGAGAACAAAAATGAGGCGTACTCGGATACTCATAAATGATAGAAAGAAGGAAAGAAAAAAAAACAGGTAAAGGTAATCATATTGTTTACCTAGGCCGTGGTTGTGCGGGAAATGATCGGGCTTCCCTTGCCAATGGTTGAGGTGGTGGTGGATTTCCTAATAGCATAGTTTGAGATAGGTTAACCATATCAACCATGGATGGGGTCTGGTAAGCTTGCACAAGGCTTGTACTATTTCAGCATTAAAGTAGTTAGCCTTGAATTATTTAGAGCTTAGTCATCACCAACTCTTTGAACAAATTGAAGAGATCTTAACCAATTCAGAGGTGACCCTAGCCGAGGTTGCAGGGGAGTTGATGAAGAACATTGATATTGAATTTCCCTTCAAGGCCTTCTTCAATTTCTTCGTAATACAATAGCTGCATGGGATAAAGTGAAAATAAATCAGAATGGGGAATCTAAAAACGAAGAGAAAGAAGCAGAAGAGATAACGCAGTTTGGACCAGGGGTTGAGTTTAATGTTTAGTTTCAAGTGTAAACTAGCGAACACAGACATATGCATCAATTCTAAAGGCTGTATGAACTAGCAAACAGAAACATAAAGGCTGAATGAACAATAATTGAATATTAAAATGTCAATCTGACAAAGCTTCAGTAGGTTCTAAGGACATGACCAATAAAAGCCCTGCCTTGATTTCTAAAAAATGCCAACTGTAATTATCTTGAAAGAGTCTCCAAGAAAAAGTGGATACTCTAGGAGGAACAAAAGGATCCCACGGATCCCCAAAGAGACTAGATGAATTGATATTATCTTGCAGAAGATAATAAGCTCCCATATTAGAGTATAGACAGACAAGTCTATCTTTAGATGGAAATAAAGGAACATAGGGGTCACAATAGGTCTAATCAATTCAGTTGTGGCAAGAAAAGATAGAAGCTTACCTTGACACCCCTCAAGTCTAGATTTGATCATGTATTCAAAGAGATGAAGATGTATAGATCTTAGCGTGCCCCTAAAAATAGGGACCTCAACATACATTAAGGAGAAGAATCCTCTTTGATGCTCAACATTGAAAAATACAATCTTTCCTTTAAATAAAACCTTTGAGAGTGAAAACATTGCTCTTATATAAAATAAATCAAGAGGAAAAAGGTAATAGTTCCACTTACAAATAAAATAAGGTTTGGTTGTTCAGACGAACGAAAGTTCTGCAGGCCACCCACAATTTCTAGAACTAGAACCTCGAAGCTATAGACATTGGATTTAATTGAAAATCGACCTTCCATTGCATACTCAGGAGACATATATGGGATTCTTGGAGCCACCTGTCCCACCCACCATTTGCTGGATCGTTAGTCCTGTGTAATATTATAATACATCAATATCCTCACACGTTATATCACACACATAAAAAATACCATCAATAAACACATTATATCAACAATTTTAACACATGAAACAGAGCATCTGGATTTGATTCAATGCTCGACACAAACATTAATAATACACACAGATATCCTCTTGCTCACAACAGCTTCATCAGCGGCATCCTCTTGCTCATTGACATCAATTGAAACCAAGAGACCCCTGGCAATGATGTTTCAGCAGCCTGAGTTAGATAAGAAGTAGACATTTATCAGTGTTAATGCACTTAGCATCGAGAAGGAATTGTATTTAAAACAATAGGTAAGATGAGAAGTAGGTGGAGGATCAAATAGGGAACCAAGGGTGAGTTCAATGTAGGACCATTAGGAAGAAATGTCGATTTACAAAAACTGAGACCATGCCTAATAATCAATATAGAGACACATACAATAAACCATAGTTCAACATATGTAAACGGAAGCTCAGTAGATTGACTACAAAATGCAAATTAATAACATTACATACAAGAAGTCAAAACAAGACAAACAAACTCACAAGCCGCGTGAATCGATCCAGCGGTCCGGACATCGTTCCTATCACCAAAATGGAGATAAGAAACTCTAAAAGTATGATGATCAACCAAACACAACTGCACAGTCAAATACCCACGTTATAATCAGAAACCATTAATTAAGGTGAAATTAAACTCAAAATGCAGCATAATCTGGAGTTATGCAGGAAATTGTACTACCTCAAAACACGACAAATCACAAGGTTGACTTGACGACGAAACAAGTTTGACTAAATTAAAACTGATCAAAACAAAACAGATAGTCCATTCTGAATATTTTTACTATTTACATGCAACATTTTCTCATACAACAAAATAATTGCGCTAAAATTATTTGTATATACATTTCACCTTATTTAATACACACACACACACACATAATAAATAAAATGTATTTTTATTGAATAATTTAATCTTACAATAATAATTTCTTCAATGTGTATTGGTTTGTAAAACCCTAAAAAAATGACTAGATACAACTAAAAAAGAAGAGAAAAAATAGAATCAAAACAAAAGCAAGAGAAGAAAACATGACTATGTAATATGTAGATGTAGATGTCACCTTCATTGTATCTCATGATCTTCTAAACCATCTTCTTGTTCACACGATTGAGTCATTCTAGATTCCTTACTAATACTAAGCATCCTCCTAAATGAATTCAACCTCGAACTCAACTTACACTCAGTCTAACATTTAAATATATATATATATATATATATATACACATATATATAGTCCAGCTCTAATGTGGACCGGACATGTGTCACCTGGCGGTGAGCCCAGAAGAGAGAGAAAGGGTGCCTGTAATTTAGGCGATAATTTCTAGGCACACCGTTAGGTGACACATGTCCGGTCCGCATTCTTAAAATGTGGACCAGTCCGCACAAGGGCATTATATATATATATATATATATATATATATATATATATAAAGGCTCACCTACATCATGCGCTATACATCACACCGTACATCACACCTAATTCGAGGCCTTAGAAAACTTTTTTTTTCAAATTTTATATTTTTTCCTTGAAATTAACCTTCCAATCAACCCATATGCAAAAAATTAGGTTACAATACATTTTGTAGCTATTTTTAAAAAATACACAAAAAACTGCTGACACAGACCCTTATAAATAAGGTATTTTTAGTAGTTTTTGTGGATTTTTTAAAAATAACTACAAAATATATTTTGACGTAATATTTTGCATATGGGGTGATTGGAAGGTTAATTTCAAGGAAAAAATATAAAATTTGAAAAAAAAAGTTTTTTAGGTCTAGAATTAGGCGTGATGTATAGAGCATGATGTACTATAGCCTGGCTTATATATATATATATAGAGAGAGAGAGAGAGAGAGGGAGGGTGTGTGTTATACCTATTTGCAATTGAGCCTTATTTGTGGTTTCTCTATAGATTGAAAAAAAATTTATAACCAAAGATTGAGCCCTAGGTTTGCGATTAAATAAGAAGCGTAAAATGAAAAAACACATAAACATCTAGACATAACAGTATCGGAAAATTGAGTAACATTTAAAAGGAAATGGTTGTTCGATTGAACAAGATTGAGTCCTAGGTTTGCGATTGAATAAGAAGCGTCATACCTATTTGCAATTAGAAAATCAAATCATCTAGACATCACGCAAGACAGTTATAGCATACCATACCATAGAATCCCTAAATCCATACCATAGAGTAACATAGAAAAATATCAGAAATAGAGAAACAATATTGGATAAGATATAAATCCATACCATAGAATCCCTAAAATTGAAGGTCTTGCGATTTTGGTTTGCAACGACGATTTGGTACGATTTTGGTGTGATTTCAGAAACCGAGGGTGAAAAAATTTTGGGGACGAGGAAAGAAATTTTTTTAGGAGGGAAATAACGAGGGTGGTAAATTCTCTCTTTACACTTTTGGGGAGACAATATAACGTTTTAGGTTTTGGCACTAATGAAATCACAAATTTTGCAAGGGTCTTGAACACTTACAATGTTACTAAGTGTCCAAAACCGTTGTAATTTTTGTAAGTGTTATAAACACTTACAAATTAAAGAATCTATAAGTTGTAAAATAACCATTATGGTGTAGTGTAATAATTATTTCAACATGTTTGTGAATGTTGTAAAATGGATATAAGTTTATAATAAGATAAACCATTATATACGGGTAAAATTATTACAGGCTGTGAATTGTAGTACATATAATGGGCGTGAAAATTATATGAGTATAAAAAGAGAAATGATTAATTAAGTTAATGTCAAAGATAACTTAGAAATCATAATTGTGGCACACTCGGTTAGAGTAGGGCGGTTGCAAGGGGTTATATAATTTATCTAGTCATGAGATAAATAACTAGATAAATTTAATTAAGGCGTTAGTAGTGCACTTTAGAGTAGGGGTGAGGATGTTCTCAAGGGAGTGCGACACTAACTAAAATATGGAGAGCATGCATATTTACTTATTATTACAAGTTAGTCATTTACTAAATGTTTTCAAATATTTTTGGGTACTAACCTTTGCTATAAAAAATTTTAAAAACCTTTTAGGTGTCCATCCACAGGGACGCCAGACTTGACTCAATTTCAGAGATTCGTTGTTGCATCATGTGTGGATGTTGCGGGAGTTTTGATAGACGCCTCATTCTTTCATTCCTAGTATAGAGACTTCTTACCAGTTATTTCGAGCATGTCGCTCACAGTTCATTAAGTTTTTGTCAGACCTGTTGAGATTGATTAATTGTCTTTACTTTTGTTGGATTTTGAGCCGATGGTTTATTCAGTCAGTTAATTAATTGTGAATGGTTGTTTCGGTTAACTGTGATTATTATGTTACTTTGTTTTCGCATGAATTTTTCATTTATGTTAATGAAAGATAAAACTTGGCACCAGTCTAATTTTCTCAATTAGGTGGTTAATAATTAAAAAGGGCGACAGTGATGCTAAGAATGAACCAACTGAGAAACCTGTTCTAACTTAATTTAGGACTGATCACCCGGGGCTAATTAGGCGGGGTGTCACACTTACAACATTAAAAATTATATTTGAATAGAGTTTAGGATAAGATGAACTATACAACATGCTAAAAATCAAAGAAAGTGGACACATCCACCACTACAACATCTACTATTTTTACACCTCAACACTACCAACATCATTTCACCACTGCCTTTGACCAGACTATCAAATAACATTAGAGCCCACAGAAAAAAATGGAAAAATTCAAAAAGGAAACCAAATTGGAAGAAAAGTATATACGAACGGTAAGAAAATGATCAATTAGAAAGAAACACAATGGAGAGAAGATATATCACTGGTATTCAAAGATGGCAACAATTCTTCATCTTATTAAGCGTCTATGATATTTCGGCCCTAGAATCCCTCCTAATAGTCCTAAGAAGTGAAATTAAGGGTAACATTTGAGGGTTCAAAGTGTAAATAACCCTTAATTTTAAATGTCAAATATAATAAATTTTTATTGATTTATAATTATTAATTGTTTACCTAATTTTTTTAATATAATCATTACACAAACATAATAAGCATAAGTGAACTTGTCGAGTTATTAAGCATGAAAATGTAAAAAAGATAAATATAAATGGAGTTGAGCAAATACTGAACAAAATGCCAAAAAATACATATTATCTCAAACTGGCCCTAATATAATAAAGACGACCATATGATAAAAAAATGGTACAATAATCTAGCAGAGCATAAGAAATCTGAGCCAATCCTGACCCTAGCTAATAAAGAATAAATGTTTTATAAGCTATAATAATGGCAGAGCTGTAATGACTTCCGAAATTGAGATATATAAAAGGGGAGAATATAATAATATCGAGATTTATGTTCTGATTTCTTCACGATGAAGCCGAATGCATTTTATCTGTTTATATACAAAAACTTTATCCAAATATGTTATTGTTGATAACTAATATGAATCTAAAAATGAAAATAACCTTTAAAATAAATAATTTTGAGTAAGATGCAATAAATTTAAAAATTGAGAAGGATTTGAACAAAAAAAAAATAATATCAAATGTAATAGAGAATATTAAATTTACCTTGTATATATTAATGGCAAAACTAGAAGTACATTGAAAGACACTATTTTACCAGTTTGATAGCAAATAAAATTTTACACTTTGAGAAGGGGACTTTGTGCGATTTTAAAACCTTTGGGGTTAAAAATAATTTTTATAGCCTTTTTATTAAAACATAATTTTTATGAGCTTTTTATTTAAAAAACACCACGTATGTAAAACGCGGTCCACTCGTTTGGTTATAAATCTGCAGGAATCTCATAGGCGTTATACAACAAAAAGTTAGAGAATTCCAATGAACAAAATCCTTATCATAGATTTTTGCCTGCTGTAAATATATTTCCAATCATCATCGTTCATATAGATTTACTGTATTTACTCGGCTTTCCTTTTGACTGAATAATATACAAAAAAAAATTTAAAGTAAAATTAGTGCTTTACATATTTTTGAGTGACCATCTTCTTTGTTTTGCCTAGTACTCTCTATCTGTTATCCATCCTAGGTTAAAAAGGAAATACAAACCCCTCTCTCTTGAGTGGGATTGTGGTAACTACCATTCTCTTTGCCCCTTGTTACTATTTACATTTCTTTTTGAACATTTTCTTCAACAACCCTCATAAACCCTCCATTACCTGAAGATATATGTGTTACGATTCCAAAGCACTCTAAGAATTAGATACGAAAAATATCATTGGAGTTAGAAAGGAATATTTTGTTGTTTTTGTTGCCAATGTCACCTCTCTACTTTCATCATTTTTATTCTCAATTGGATTAAAAAAAAAAAGGATTATTGAACTCTCTGTCTAAATGAGGTAGCGAGGTGGAGACTGGTCAGGATGATGGAAAGGAGTCTTCATCAACCAATTTATAGAGGGAAGATAGAGGACTGTAGAAGGAAAATGGGTAGAGAGCGAGAGAGAGAAGGTGCAATGGAAGGGTGAGAGAGAGGAAATGAGTAAATGGGGGTGATAAAGCAAATGGAAAAGAGACGCTTGGTGTGGAGTAAATAATAGATGAAAATATTGAATGAGTATTTGACACGTGGATAGCTTAAGGGATGTGAAATATTTATAGAAGGGTTCCGTTATAGATCATTACTAGTTGTAAACCCGCGCGATGCGTGGGCGTGATATATAAATACGCAAATTAAATTTATATAATTCTGGTTTACAATTGTGAGTAGTTATTTGGAACAAAGTTTATTTTGAAAACAGAATAAAATATAAAAAATTAATGGTAAAGAAATTTTAGTCGTTTTACTAAATTGAAAAGTTATTTGTATTTAAAAGTTTTATAGGACAAAAATCGTAACATGACCTAAAGAAGTCCATGTCATAAATGATATAATATTATATTAAAAAATATACTTTCAAACACCCCAAGCCATTCTTTTTGGTTGGTTCAAAGTAAAATCTTAATTATGGTGGATTAACATTTTTATACAATAAAACATAAAATGAAATGATAAATACGAATCACCAAGGCCATTGTTGTCATGATTTTAAATAACGGTATCGGGTAACATAACGATTGCGGTAGTGGTGTAACGGTATCAGGAGTATCGGACATAATGTAACGGGAATAGGTCACAATAAGTGTGATTTTTTTTTACCAATTACAAATACCATAAAATGAAATGATGCTTTCATTTTGACTATATAATGTTGAATTTAACTAATATGTGGGTTCATTACATAGTATTAGAGCACATAAAAGTGTTTTATTACTTAATCGAATACTAAAAACATATCACTTAATAACAACTTGTAACATGCTTAAATTTCATAACTAATAACATACTTAAAGTCATTGCAGAATTGTAAATCACTACCACCATACCACTAAATAAATACTTGGAGTGGCAAACTTCCACCCAATAAACTTTAACGAAAAAAATTCTAAATAGTTTGATCGAATTTTATTATTTTTGGTACTTTTAGTAATTTTTTTTTGTACAATATACTTTGGGACATAATATCATATTAAATAATAACACATATTAAATTGAATAATGATTAATTTTTTAAGACATGATAATAATTAGTTGAATTAAATAATTTTTTTATTTTTTGGGTAAACTCTTGTATTATACATTTTGTTGCCGCTTTATTTTGGGGTACAATGTGAGATAAGATTTTATTTGTTGTTTACATTAAATAACACAAAACAAAGAAAACCTAAATGGATTATTATCTAATGGCAACCTCTCTTCTCTCTCAACTATGACTGATAATTTTTAACACGATAACCCGTTGATGGTAATAAACCGAAATGACCCTAATATAACACGATTAACTTGTATAGATTTAAAAGTATCCAAAACTTATACTCAAATAAAAATCAACGCGACTCAAAAATGACACGACTAACCCGAATTGTCACCCATACTCTCAACCACAACATCCCAAATATTAAATACACACTCACCATGAAAATCTAAAAAATGTTGACCGCTTGTCCAACTCCAACGCCCACTATACTATTCTTTTGTCAAGGAAGGACCTGAATAACCCCTGGTAGAACTTTGAATATCTGATGTCCTCTCCTCTGCTGTTGTAATTTAGTCACTCAAAAGACTAAAAAGATGCTGAAGAAACATACAAAAACAAAGCTCTATTATTTCGTCATCTCTTTTTCATTTTTCAATTTGTTGTTGACCTTGTACAAAACCACCGTACTGTCCTCTTTTTTTCATTTTTCAATTTGTTGCTGAAGAAACTTACAATTTGTTGTTGACCTCATTCAGTCTGCCAACAAAAATATACGCATTCGAAAATGGGTTTTGCCATCTCGGTTCGTCAATTTCTTCCTTAGATCTGGTGCCTTGTCCATCGTGCGTCGTTATGGGCACTATCCTTCCGACACAAGGCCATCGTCGTCCCTGTTATGGTCGAGCACCAAATATAGAAATGCATGGTTGGAAAAATGAAAATAGGTGCTTTGACTATAACGATTTAAGGGTTTCAAAACTGCAAGGTACAAAAAATTCAAATACATACTGCTTTAGAATTCTATATCTCGAACTCCATCAATGGTAATGGCAACCTCATTTACCCTCTTCCATCCCACCACAATCACTTGTTCTTTTAAACCCGATCAATCTCGCCCCCAACAACTGGTGGACCCCGCTCTTCGGCTGGTCCTCAGAACACCCAGATCTGAATTCGCTCTCTGATCACCCAGATATCAAGTCGCGATAGGCGAAGAAGAATAAATCGGTGTGAATTAGGTTTCAGCCATGACTGAAGTGAGGACTGTGTGTGCAGAGGTTCAACAAAGGGAAGATTTTATCAATGGCTGGGATTTTGTTTGTGTTCATTGGTTATGTAGAATACTTATCATCTAACTTATGAATACAGGGAGAGAGAAGGATATACAAAAGATGAATGGATAGAGGCAGGTCTGTTTTGTATTTATTTTTTTTTGGGAAAAGGAAGAGACATGGATGCTATTAGGAGATGAATGGGAAGAAGTTGTAAGATATTAAGGGAAATAGAAAAAAATAAATAACTTAACATGGGGTTGAGAGAAACGAAGTTGATATGCAAATACGAATGTGCCACGTGGATGGCCTTAGAAGAAGCTGTCATTAAATGCTTGTTTAGCATTTTATAGTATATAAAGATAATAGACTAGGTAGAAACCCGCGCGATGCGCGGTGTAAACGGTATTGAAAGCCTAATAAATGCGAGGTACCTGTTGAAACATGCGTGATGCGCAGTTAGAACATAAATTAATGCATTATAAAGGCATCGATTTATTAAATTGTAATTAAAAATAAAAGAACTTAAATACAGTGAAATTGATGAATATCAGTGATCGTTAAACTCCAAGTCGAAATGCATAGAAAGATAGCCAATGTTTTACATTGTGATAGGAAAGAAAATAGAAATTAGATGAAGTAGACGAAGTTTTAATAAGATGATGAAGAGTGAGATCTTGAAAATGAAGTTAAATCATCCTTTTTTTCCTGGAGTCCATGTTCCTACAAAGAAAATAAAAGATATGTTAAAAAAATATGTTTAAAGTATTGTATAATAAATGTGAATAGAATTTGAATGTAAAATAAATTTAAAATACCTTGAAGGAAGCTTTCGTTTTGGGTTAACTTCGCTTTCTACATCATTTCCATGAGAGGAACTGTCATTGTCTGTGATAATTATTGATTCTTGTGTTGTTGAGATTGGATTTGTTTCCTATTATGTAAATGAGATATGATTTGAGTAAGAAAATAAATTATAATATAAAATTGTTATTGAGTATCTATAAAATACCTTTTGAATGTTGTGGTCAGTGAGTGAAATATTTCCGTCTGAAGAATCTTTAAAAATGGTTGACACAGTGAAGTTTTCATAGCCACGTATTAAGTTGTAATTATTGAGCTTCAGGCGGAATTTGTGAGAGGTTCCGATGATCCTTGTGATTGCTAGTGGAAGTGGATCTTTTGGTAACTGTTGAAAATAGTAAATATATTATTTTTAAAAAAGGAATAAGTAAAATGAATGTATTGATAAAGTAGTAAAATTATTATGAACAATGTACGAAAACATCATGATTAATATTTGCAAGCTCAGAACATTGGACATTGATTAAAGATTCAGCTTCTTTGTTAAAGAGTATGAATGTGGTGGTAGCAGTTTGGTCGTTGACTGAGATTTGAATTTTGTACCTATTTATGGAGAATTATATAATTGTCAAAATTGATGTGTAGAGCAATAAATGAAAATAAGATGTATGAATAAAATACCTTGGAGAAGGAATAAGTTTGTCTGTGTTGCATGTTTCACAGAAGAAAGAAGTGATATAATGTTTAAGTTTCTTGTTGCAGTGATTGCATGCTGCATAATACCAACCACCCTGTTCGTCTACACCTGTGATTCTTGCGTTGCAAGTGACATATATAACCTGTGAAATATATAATATTTATATTATAATTAGATAATGAAGGAGTCATAGGAAATGTATATTTGAAAGGGGATACCTCATTTGGAGAGTTGGACCGAAGGGATAAGATTTCCTTAATGGTTTTTGATTCTCCTTGAATTTGAATTTGTGAATTGTTGCCTCTGTTTGAATCAGTTGTCATGGTGAAAGAACGATTTTCGTTACGAAGTCTGTATATATATCATAAAGTTAAACCAGTAATATGTTAGATGTGAACAAAGCCAATACGACTTTGAAAAAAAACTGTAAAGAGAATTATAATAATGTGACTAAACTGAGAAAAAAAAAGAAAAAGTAATGCATGGAGCATGGTTTGTCAAATGAAAACAACCCTAAACTGTTATACTCTTGTATTAAAAAATAATCTGAGCATGGTTTGGTCATTTGTTTTAAACTGAAGATAAAAATCACATTCGTAGTATGTAAGCAGGCCTTATAATGTAAGATGGTCAATGAGGTATTAGGCTAAGATATATATATATATATATATATATATATATATATCATTAATAATTGATTTAGAGAATGAACTTAACTTACTTCAATAAGCAAAAGCACGACTACATTAATCAAGCAGAGAATGCAGAAGTTACATGTGTTTATCAGTCTTTGAATAGCAAGAAATATTCGTCCAAGTTGTGTTTCAATATGAAACTAATGACTTTCTATGTATTAACCAAGTCAAACCCAACCCAACTACACACGGTTCCCTCTCCAACAATCTCGGATGATAATCCTACCTGACCTCCACACATTGAAGCAGTTATCAAGATGTGCATCTGTCGTCAATTGGAACATTCCAAATACTAAAACCTACTGGCTTTGTGAAATTATTTTGTTGTAACAATAGTTATAAAAGTCAGTTGTAAATCTCACGTTTATTATTCAATATAATACAAAACCCCTGCTTGCATCTATTCTCCAAAACTATTCCACTATTATATCAGTAAGTTTATTACTATGCATATTCTATTGTGTGCAATATATTAAATATTTTTCCAATATTTAGCTGCAGTCCAAAAACATTTTAACATCTATGCACATAACTTATTTGGATATGAAACTTTAACAAAATGAGTGGTCTTTCACTTAAAAATATCGATTGAAGGTATTTATAATAATGAGAAAGTAGGTAAATTGTGATACAAATTGGAGGATTTAAAGCAGGGCATGTATATGTGTATATATATGTATATATAAACTATAGATAGAATAACAACCTAAGAGTTGAAGTATGTGGTAGGTTCTAATCCCATCATTAGAATCGTGTTGAGAACACCAAAAAGCATTTAAAAAAATGATAAATTTCAAACACCAAGATCAATTATATTACACTGCATAGGGGCCTAGTGCAGGTGTTTTTGGTTGAAAACCTGTCCTTACTGCAAGCGTATGCAGGGGCAGTTGGGACCTCTAGGTCAATCCAATGTGATCCTTCTATTCGAAGAGTTTTTCAACCTCTGTTCCAAATTTTTTTGTAAGTTTTGCTTCATCCTCTTACTAAAGGGAAATAAATTACAAGCATCAAAGTTTCTGTGAGCAAGATGACATCGCAACCATCTTCCACCAGTTTTGATATATGCATATGTTTGTTAAGATGATTTTTAATCCTTGAATTCGAAGAGATGTTTCTGTGAGCCAAAGTCTAAAAAGGGCTGCTTGCAATTTATTTCAAATTCTGAAGTTTATTTGAGTCAAATGGCATCGCATCCATCTTGCACCAGTTTTGTACGTAGGATTACAATATGAATACGAAGGGTCGCCCTTTCTGATTGATTTTTTATGCTCACTGTGAGATGATGTGGAAGTTTTCTCTCATGCTATTCTTATTTTTTGTTCGCTCAACACTTAAAATCAGTTGGAGAGTAGATGCAATCAACATTCACAGATGTTATGTTGGAGAAAAATCAATATGTATAGGCCTGTGGGCATTTGAACACAATGAAATGAATATGTATGCATCTCGGTGCATTTCAAAACAACGAAAATGTATGCATCCGTTGAAATTTTCCATCAATGGAACGTCAATGCAGTTTATACTAACAGGAGTGATAAAATACTTATATTATTGTGAATAAAGTCTTACTTGGTCATAAAGTCTTGAATGCATTGAACATCGGGATTTATATAGACTTTGGATGCATTGGTTATTGACAATGCGTAATCACCTATGGAATAAAAGTTGTACGAATATTAAATTGTATTGTTTGAAATCTTGAATATATAAAAAGATGATATTATTAAATATAAATTTGAATTACCTTTAAATTGTTTGACCGTAGTGGATGTAACGGCCATAATCAAATGATCAGTGAAATTCTGGCATATCTCTTCAGTTATTAGTGCCGTTTCTTCGGCCCACTGAGTGACGGAAATCATTTCCCCACTGTGTAACAGAGTATGTGGTTAACTGGTAATGAATAGTATATATTGGAAATGAACGAAGTTAATAATGGAAAAATATGAAGGAAGGACCTTTGATTTTCA
Source organism: Sambucus nigra (assembly GCA_949130495.1). Lineage (NCBI taxonomy): Eukaryota > Viridiplantae > Streptophyta > Magnoliopsida > Dipsacales > Adoxaceae > Sambucus > Sambucus nigra. The sequence continues at coordinate 407,817,535 of OX422220.1, forward strand.
AGCTTCAAAACCCTTTTCTTTACTATGGATCCCCTAACCGGTTGATCCTCAATAGGTGATATAGAAGTCAAAAGGACGAACACATCTAATGAAATAAAAAGTGAACAAATATATATAAAGAGAATTAAACGATTGTTGTTAATTGTATAATGAGTAATGAATATAAAATACCTGTGAGATATGTGTCATTGCTCAATTTAGATCTCAATTCATCAAATTCCAGAAATTGGAAGTGATATTTTAGAAGAATGAAATTGTCAGCTTCAGAATGTAAAATTTTTGAAGATGGACTGAATTCAATCATTATATTGTGGGATGAGACCCTATAGCTGTGCTTAGTATCCATGACTCTGAAATTGGTTATTGTGTAGACTTTTCCAACGTCTAGTGAATTGACGAATCTGGCAAATAAGTATTTGCGCAATACTGCATGTATGGAATCACCCTGTGCAATTAAAAAAAATTATATAAATAAATGATAAATATTTATTAAAATTACCATATTTTGTGTGAGAAAACAATAATAAAAACTTGAATGTCTAAATGATGTACATGGTCATCAACTAAGAGAAAGTCATAAGATATTTTTGGCTTATCGCCAGTTCGAGTCTTGGATTCCCATTTCCGAACGACACGTACAAAGATGGTCCAATCGTCCCTGCCTAGTGAAAGATCTTCAAGTATTGTCACTTCTTTTATGGTCCTGAAGTGTTTTCTGAGAAAATACATATTGGTTAAATGAATAAAGGGAGTTATATCATAAGTAAAAGGATTAACTATATTAAAACTTTTGTGAATTACACAAATATACCTATAGATATAGATGATAGAACCTCATCGTACACAACATTTTTTGTGAAATGTCTATCAATTTTGGAATCATTATTTATGAATAATTTTAGGCCGCTGCTTGAAGTAACTCTAGATATAGCGACATAGAGTTGACCGTGACTGAAAACAGGCTTCGATAAGTATATTGAGACTTGATCGAGAGTTTGTCTATGGCTTTTGTTGATTGTCATAGAGAAAGCAAGACGAACTGGAAACTGACGTCTTCTCAAAATAAATGGCCATTTGGAGTCTGTTGCCGACATAATTATTCGTGGAATGAATACTTTTGCGCCTATATTAGATCCTGTGATAATTATAGCCTCTATGACCAATGGAGATAATTGTGTAATGATCAATCTTGTCCCATTGCAAAGGCCGACACTTTGATTTATGTTTCTCATTAGCATAATAGGTGAACCTATCTTTAGCTCCAAGTTATGGCTCGGTAGTCCAGCAAAGTTTAAGCTATTTAAAAATTCAATAGGAAAAAGCATATCTTGGTCACGAATGTCCCCAGCATCCTTAGATATTGAGTCTGAGCTGAAATAAGTTGTCGCATCTTCGGGAATGACATTTAGTACGTACGCATTGATGGTGTCAACCATATGGTTTGTTGGAGTTAGAATAGCTCGACCCTTAATGTAATCTGGATCATTGTATCTTCTCACCAAATCGGGGTATGCACTTGAAACAATATCAGCAATTGGGTTATCGGAATGGGGTATAAGGTTTGAATTTGGGATTTTTACCCATGATGGAAATTCGTCATCTTGAAATGATTCTGTCTGTAGTTTCCCGTCACCTAGTGCCAGGACCCAATCTCTAAATGAAGTTGAATCTTGTATCCGCATGTTCTTCGATAGGTTGAATACATGGCACAAACTCCACAGCTTTGATTTGTTAATTGATGCATTTACAATTTCTTCTCTGCTTCCCTTATGAACAATAGGTAAGGTTTGACGAAAATCACCACCCAAAAGAATTGTAATTCCACCAAAAGGCTTTTCAAAAGATTTGTCATCATTGAATCGCATTATGTCTCTTAATGTTCTGTCAAAAGCTTCAAAACAATGACGGTGGTTCATAGGAGCCTCATCCCAAATTATTAGGGTTGTTTTCCTAATAAGCTCTATAAGATGAGTTCGTTGATGAATATCGCATGTTGAATCGGCGTGAATATCAATGGGAATCTTAAATCTGGAATGATCAGTTCTTCCACCGGGTAGCAACAATGATGCTATTCCTGAAGATGCAACTGCGAGAACAACTTTTCCCTCTGAACGCAAGCGTGCAAGAATTGTTTTGTACAAAAATGTTTTACCCGTGCCACCTGCCCCATTTACGAAGTAAAAGCCTCCTTTGTTTTCTTTGACGGATCGTATAACATGATTATAGGCATCTAATTGTTCATCATTCAATGCGTTCAACATGTTTGTATGTTGTCGGGCTAAAGAATCTGCATCGTAAGAAAGTTCCTCTCTTAAAAGCCTATTATCCTTTTCTCGAATCATTGTAGCATCGGGAAGTGGCATCGGCGAGAAATCTTTTAGGCTTTTCCCATTTTTGTTTAAAATATTCTCAATTTTATG